>OX352774.1:24481010-25681010 GCA_947095535.1 Poecilobothrus nobilitatus | reverse complement strand
TGGTAAAATTAACACACCTTTAACATTTAATAATAAAAAAAAAAACAAAAATGAAAATGAAAAGAGAAAAAAAGAAGAAAAAGAAAAAAAAAATAATAACAAAAAATAAACGCTAATCTATCATCATACATCATTTTAATTATCACACGTCCAAAAAGGAACACAAAAATAAAACCAATATACTCAAGGGAATATGAAAAAGAAGGCAAACCGAAAAAAAAAAGAAAAGAACTGATAAGAAAAAGAAAGAGAATGAAAGAAAATAAAAATCAAACTGTTTAAAAAACAAGATTATATTTTTTTTTTTGTTTCCTTTATTTTTTTTTATTTTATTTAATTTTTTTTTTTTTTGTATAAAGGTACTAGTCATTATAAAGGTTCTGTGCTGTTGTGTATCAGGTCTAATATAAAAATGAAGTAGCGTTTAAATTAACGAACAATTTAATATTGTATTATGAAAAAAAAAATTACAGTGTTACCATCTTTAAAAGATTAATTTAATTAAAAAAAGAAAAAATATGACAGAATAAATACAAAGGATAGAAAAAGATAACAAGAGAAATTGTTAAATTTTTTTATGATTAAGTTTTTCTTATTAGATTTCTCCAAATATTTTCAATAATTTTTCCAAAAATGCTTCTTTTATTTTAATGCATTTCTCTGACACATAAATGTGGACAGGAAATTACACAGCCTTTCCTGTTCAGGCGTAGCTGTAAATGTCGTAAGGGGGAATAATTCTTACGACGTGTGTGGATTCGAAACTACACTCCCTCGGTGTTTACAGCGTATTTTATACCCTCTTACACACTAGGCGACTGAGGCCACCTTTTCCCAAAATTATTTTTAAAAGTTTTATATTTATTACCTTATGTACTCCTAATGACGCTTTCAAACTTCTTTTTACCCTACAAAATTTCAAACAAACCGCCAAACCCGTATCAACGATTCTCATGGATTCCACCGTTCAAAAGGGATGTGGACAGTGGAACTTACAATATTTCAAAACAAAATTTTTTTGCGGTATTATTTCTATTATATCTTCCAAAACGTAAAATTCGATAGTATAGTACTCGATAATTCTCTTAAATTCTAACTTTTATTATTAAAAAATCGAAACTTTTTTTTCCTGCTTTTAAATTTATGTAGGTATATAACATTTGAACATATAACTACCACATATAACAGGTAAAATGAGTTTTTAACAAAAGATAAAAATTGTGTTTATTACAGGGTTTCAAAAATTTTATTAACGGTGGTTTGGAGGCGGTTGGCCCTACAATGCAAACACATATATGTATAAGAAAATAAATAGAAGAGATTTTAAATAGACATTTACAAAATCAGAGTTACAATACTTTTGTTTTTGATAAAATTAAGGTTCCAATGACGGCTACCCAAATTATTTTAAATGCTTGAATGTTAAAAATATGTTTATATATGTAAATATGTATGTTATTTTTAAAAAAATAATCAGGAGATATGTTATTCAATATCAGGATGGTTAGAAAATCAGTGTTACAATAATTAGGGAGTTTTGTCAACATCAAGGTTCCAATGACAACCACAGCAACTATTTTAAATGCTATGATTACAAATGGTTACAAAATCAGGGTGATAATCATTTTCCAGAATATGTATGCAATACCCATTTTTAAATACTGATAACAATTTTTAAATACTGATTTTCAATATTGAAATTCTGTATTCTATCTGAATTGCAATTTTGAAAACCTTCAGTATAAGTGACGTTAATATAAATTCGATTTATTTTCACAATTAGATACTTATAAGGAACATAAAATCGAAATTTGTTTTTTGATTTTTGTTTTGTTATTGCAAGTATTGTAGCAGAATTGTTTCAGAATTGCTGATTAACTTCAATATTATACCCTACACATTAAATATAGGGTATATTAACTTTGGTATGGTCTTTGTAACCACCAAAAGGAAGCGAGTTAGGTATAGACATGTATATATATTCTGAATCAGGATCACCGCCTGAGTCGATTTAGCGATATCCGTCCGTCCGTCCGTCCGTACGCACGATAACTCAAAAAATAATGATGCTATCTTGATGAAATTTATACTGTAGGTTAACATGACTAAGGTAAGGCGCGGATTGTAAATGGGCGAAATCGGACCATGCGTTCGAGTACCTCCCATACAACTCCCAAAACCTAATACGCATATTTTCGAAATTAATAAAGATAGAAACTTAAAATTTTGTACGAGGGTGTGTTTTTCTGAATCCCTGAAATCCCCAAAATTTGAGATGAATTGGAGTGGTTGTTCGGGTACCTCCCATACAAATCCCAAAACCGAACAACCATATATTCGAAATTAATAAAGATAGAAACTTCAAATTTGGTACTAGGGTGTTGTTTCCTGAATCTCTGATTTATCCAAAATTTAAGATGAATTAGAATGGTTGTTCGGGTATCTGCCACACAACTCCTAAGACCAAACAAGCATATCTTCGAAATTAATAAACATATAAACTTGAAATTTGATATAAGAATGTTCTACCCTGTTGATGTTTCTAAAATTTGAGATGAATTGGGGTGGTGGTCCGCGTGCCTTCACACACTTCCCAAGACCTAACAAGCATATTTTCGAATTTAATAAAGATAGAAATCTGAAATTTTGTACAAAAGTTGTAAAAGCATTAATTTTTTTAGCTTAGTTATATTAAATACCTAACTAAAATAACTTATGGATTTTTAATTTAATTTGAATTTTTTAGGTGTAGGGTATAAATAAGTCGGTTGCATCGACTTACTGTTACTTTTACTTGTTTTTTAAAACAATTTTGGTTTTTACTACTAATACAGAACTGAAATTCAGAATTCAATGCTCATCTCCACAATTAGATACTGATTAGACACTTATAAGGAACTTAAAATCTCAATTTCTTTTTCGATTTTTGTTTTGTTATTGAAAAAATTGTAGCAGATTTCAGTATTCCTATTCAGTAACAAATCGGTACTGTTTCAGTGCTGATTACAAATTTTATATTTAAATAAGGAATTTGTTTACAACTTATAAAAATAATGACTGGCCGAGTGTATTAAGATGTCAGTTTAATTTGTACGATGTAAAACGTAGCCTGTTCGAATCTCAATGAAAATTTAGTTAGTTTATTCAACAAAGAGGTTATAAATTAGAGTACCTATATTAAGGAAATAAGTTTAATTTATAATGAAAAAATATTGAAGATACAATTAAAAAATTGCTATGAATGAATGAAATAAGTTTAAAAAATAAATAAAATAATTATTTTTTAATAAAATATTTATTTGCTTGGTTATTCATTCAGTAACTTTTCGCAGTACTAAACCAATATTGATAAATCAGTTCCGGTATGATACGTACTTTACTGAACTCATACAGTACTCAAAATGTTCCGTTGGAATTCTGCATGTTTCAGTACTGCGCTATAGTAAGTGAGTATCGTTTGAGTTCTGGAGGAGTACTTTTTGTTATGCGGTTATGTGTATGCAAAACTTTTCATTAGAAAGGATTTTATAAGAAGTTTATTTAAAAAATTAGGGTTTAGGTTTTTTCCAAAATATATGTATATTTACGTATGTATATGTTTTTAATTTAACTTAGGGCAAATTTCAAATATGTATCAGAATAAATAAAAATATTTTGATTAAATAAAATTAAAAATATAATAAAATTTCGGTGTTCGACTCATTTAATTTTCTTTAATTTTTTGTCAGTTTAAAATTAACATAAAAGTAGGGTAACACTATTTTTATAATTTAAAGGTAAAATACCAGTAAAATACAATACAATACCATTTTTTCAATATAGCAAAGAATTATTATAAAAAAAATCTGAAAATCATGTTTTTTAATGCTTTTTTAAATATTGATCGATAACCAGTCGAATAATTTAGTATACCCCCTTTTTTTTGTTGTTTATTTATTATTATAAAGCCCTTAATATATTTTAAGGTGTTTTTAACTTATAATGTTCGTCCCAAACATACACTTTTTTATTACTATAGGTAATGTTTGACTTGCAAAGCCAAAAAACAAAAACAAATTAAAACTTGTTTCAATGTGTGTTTGTATAAATTAAAACTAAAAATATTTTTATTTGAAAAGAAATTTTATCTTTGAAGTATATCCTTTCCTTTCCATTTCTTTTTTTTTTTTGGGTTCTGTCAAATTTTTTTTTTTTTTTTTGTTTTCAGAAGAAGTCATTTAGAATATAAAAAAGGATTTTGTTTTTATTCTATAACATGATGATTTTTTTTACTATATTAAACGTTTAAGCGAGGAAGGCAAATGCAAGGCTTACAGGATTATTACCCTTTAAGATTATAAGATAATTTAAAATTATAAGATACAACTTCTTGCAACATTTTACTGACTTTCTATTACAAGACCTTAAATTACAAGACCTAACGGAAACATTTTAAAAAATTGCAATAGCAATTTTTGTTCTAAGACAGAAATTTTAAGACACAAAAACATATTGAAAATTGTCACTTTGTTGCGATTATTTCAATAATTCAATCGATCAAAGTTTCGTTTCCATTCCGTTTAATTTTTTTGTTGCACAAAAAAAAAAAATCAAAATCAAAATCAAAAAGAAAAATAGAAAATCCTTTATTTTAATTTATCTAAGTGCAAAGGTATATTTGAAATGATTGTATAAATTATAGAACTATTGAAATATACTTAAGTATTACAAGGGAATTGTAATGGTTTGGGTGAAGATGAGTATAAGGGGTATATTGTAAGAGAAATGACGCAAAACGAATTTTTTGATTAAAAAATTTGTTTTTTTTTTTTCTTTTGTTGTATCTGTTTTATTTTTTTCTTTTTATGATGACTTCTGGTATTATAATCAAAGGGCTACCACATTGTTTATTATTGTTCGATTATAGTGATTGATCAAAAACTCTATTGAATGGTTTTTTTTTTTTTTTTTTTTTTGGATTTTTGTATTTTTTGATTGTAATTTTTTGTATTAATTTTATGGTAAATTCTAAAACAAAAGAGCAAAATTTTTTAATAAAAAATATAAATTTTATTTGAATTTGATTTGATTGAAAATTTAAGACATTTGTTTTTAATTAGTATAATATTAAAAGTTAGTTTTAGAAGCACAATAATAGTGTTAAGTATTTTTTACTTTCTTAGCACGTTGCCAAAAAAAAATTTGAAAAAATAGAAATGTGTATTAGTTTCACTCTGTTCGTCCGTCCGTCCGCCTGTTTAAAAAACTTCTACACCTTTGAAGATACAGAAAAAAACAATTTTAACCATGGGTATATCTCATAAAAAAATTAATTTTGTGGAACAACTTTTTTATGTAGCCCCCTCCAACTTTGAAAACACCCTATTTTTAAATGCTTTTAACAAAGAATTTTTAAAATTACTATGACATGAGAAACTTTTTTTGAACCGCCCCCTGTTTAAAAGTAATTAGAGCTCATACATTTAAAATTTGCTATTTTTAAATACCTCTATGTTGATAAATACCTGTGTATGGGTGTACATTTTTCTTCGGCAACACATGAAAGTTAAAGCTCCAGTAATGTATTTTTACGTGTGTTTACGGTTTCTTTTAATTGTATGGAGTTACGAATTTATAGCTCCTTAAAATTGCAAAAATGTCCTATTTTTAGAGGTATATATCTCAGACTCTGTGTAATAGATTTACAATCTAAAAGCGCTAGAAAACGGGAAATTTTCTTAACTATATAAAACAAAATCAAAATTATGCAATATTTTGTAATATACTCTTTAAATTTACCGTTATTTGAAAACCAAATTATGCATGATATTTCTATCTTCATAACTCCGGCACGCTTTTTGATAGCGACTTGAAATTGTGAGACAAGAAAGAACTTTTAAAATAAATACAAGCTTCCTCAAAATATTTTTTGTACCACCCTCTGTTTACAATCTATTAGACTTACAGCCCCTCAAAATTGCAAAAAAAATCTTATTTCCATTTTTTTTGTTATATGAAATTTTCAAACTTTGGTGCAAGTCCCAATTCTGTTTGTATTATTTTTTGGAAATATGCGCTTTTAAAAACCGTTATAGAATATAAACCTACCTTGTTTGTCTTGTTTTCGACTTAATTCAGCTTGGTAGCTTTGTCATCCAATTTAAATTAATGATAAATAACTGTTTCATATCAAATCTTCCTTTTTGTTCCAACATATTATTTCTATGCTAAAAGATAGGCTAATCAGCATAACCGTTAAAACATCACCAAGCAAAAACAAAATCTGATTTATATTTCCATATTTAAATTTCAAATTTATATTTTTGTCCCCCTTAATCCCTTAATTAATTTTTTCCATTAATTTTTCTTTATATTTATGGGTTTTTTTCATTACGAATAAATAATGGTTTTTCGATACACGCAATTAAATTAAATTAAATATATTCGGATTTATTGGAAATTTTACAATTTTTAGGATTTTCCTTGCCAAACAAAATATTATTGGTAACCTCATTTTAATACCAATTATCATACATAATTTTCATATTCGTTTTTTATTCTATATTTATAAGTTTTAAATCTCAACATGAATAAAATTGTTATTTTCTATTTTTCTTTTTTGTTTTTCTCTTTTCTTCTTTGTCTTCTTTTTCTCTCTATATTATAATACTTTTAATTATTGAAATGAAAAGTGTAACAATAATTTAATAAAAAAAAAAAAACAAAAAAAAAAAAATGTAATTTTTTTTCACTGTCAGCAAAAATATTATTGTCAGTTAGCAACAGACAAAATATCTTAAGATATGTTTTTTTTTTTCCTAATAAAAAAATAAAATATTAATTTTTCATGACTAAAAAACGAAGAAAAAAAAAAAACACACAGAGAGAAAGAAAATAAAAAATAATATATACACAATAGTACATTTAACAATTATGTAATTAAATGCGGCTTTTTAATGATTTATTTTTTTTTTTTATATTTTTTTACTGGCTTTGTTTTTTTTTTTTTGTTTTTTTGTTTTGCTTTTGTACTGGTAGGTAACATGTATTTTCGCTCTAATTAACATTTCAATGCGAATTCTAGTTACTGACAATGAACTTCTTGAACACATGGTCAATCATTCATGACAGTTTTATTGTTTCTTATTTTATTTTATTTTTTTGTGTTTTTTATTTTTTATATCTATATCTTAAAGTATTAAATTACAAAATATGTTTTGCGAATAAATCTATGAATCATAAAACTGTTAAAACTAATAACTAAAAAAAAAAAAAAATATTAAGTTAATTAAAAAAAGTTTAGAAATATAAAAAAAAAAAATTATAAATTGAATTAATAGACAGTATGGTGTCCGCAATTATAATAAATAAACAAGGTAGAATGTAAAACAAACGATTTTTAAAAGTGCACATTTCCAAAAGATAATCCAAAGTATTTAGAAATGTGACCGCACCAAAATTTGAAAATTTCGTATAAGATAAAATGTGAAAATAAGAGTGTTTTACAATTTTGAGGGGCGGTAAGTCGTGAATCCTATATAACTAAGAAAAACCGTTAAAAAAGTTAAAATATATTACTGAATCTTTAATTTTTATGTCTTGTCGAAGAAAAATGTGTGCAGGTGCCTAAGTTACAGGTGTCTAATAATAGCATATTTTCTTTTCAATTTTTGAGACCTAATAGCTCTTAAACAGGAGGTGGTATAAAAAATGGTATTTTACTGAGGAAACTTATATTGATTCTAAAAGTTCTTTTTCATTTCAAAATTTCAAGTTCGTATCTAAAAGCGTGCCGGAGTTATAAAAGTAGAAAAATAATGTAAAATTTGGTTTTAACATAACGGTAAATTGAAATACTAAATTTAAAATAATTGTATAATTTTAATATTGATTTACAAAGTTAGAAAAATTCCTGTCGAATTGCGTTTTCAGATTGAAAAAATGTTAAGTAGAACATGAGATATTATACGCATTTGAAAATAGGGCTTTTTCAAAATTTGAGGGACTAAAGCTCCGTGATGGATGGGGCTACATGAAGAAGTTGTTCTACAACATTAAGTTTTTTATGAGGCCTACCTATGGTTACAAGTATTTTTCTTTATCTTTAACGGTGTAGAAGATTTGTAAACAGACGAACGGACGGACAAACGGACGTCCGAACAGAGTGAAACTAATAGGCACATTTTTTCAAATTTTTTTTTGAGTTGTTCTAAAAACGAAATAATTTTATTTTAAAAGTTAATATCTATAATATTAATAGAATTTAGTACTGTATTTAATTAGATTTGTATATTAATTCGTAGAAAGTTTAAAAATTTTATTTTTCCAGCATTTTTTTATTATTGAGAATTAAAAAAAAAAAAACAAGTTTATTCGAATGATTTAAAAAGTTGTCTCAACTCGAAAAGTTTACATTTTGACGGATAGTCAAGCTGTCATTAAGGCCTTGAAATCTTACTCGGTGAGTTCAATGGTTGTCAGCAACTGCCTATAATCGTTAAATGGACAGAAATTAAGTTTTCCATATACATCCATATGAGTACTTGGATATTGCGGTTTTTTAGACTATTGTAGAGCTGATTAACTCGCTAGGAGCGGCACAAACCATCAAATTCTCCAAGTATAGGAGAATTTCGGAATTTCTAGTGCAACCTGTAATTAGTGGTCTCAACTGCAAGCCAATACACTCATAAATAATAAATGGTTTCCTATGAATGCTTCCATTGTGTACAAATAAGCTTGCCTCTTAAATAATCTTATCTAAACTCTTATACCTAAATTACGGCAATATTGTTAATGTAATAAGGGTTTTAATACTGTCCGTTCGGCAGACATGACAGAAGATTATTACTTTCTTTATATGATTTTAACAGGGACTGCAAAGATAAACAGGGGCTGGGGAATCAATATGTCACATTTTGTATAAATGTATAGCTCTTGCTCTAAAAATAAGATAATTTCGTAACCTTTTCGAACGATCATAGATGTATTTCATATAATTTACAACGCTTCCAAACTTTTTAATAGGAGACAAACTGATTCAAGGTATTAGTAATTGTGAACCTTCAGCACCTTTCAATACCTATTCACTTAAATACCTACAATTTAAAAGAACCAAAAACACCATTATATTACTTTATTTCGTAGTTTGTTTTTGTCCAAACTGAGCAGCGTTTGTTTCCAAAAAAAAAACATAATTTCCTGCAACAAATGCTTTCACTGTTTTAAAAACAAACACTTCTAAATTCTTTTCAGATACAAAGTCATCAAGTCTACACCTAATTAAAAGTAGAGAATTGAAAAAATAAACACACTTTTCGCTTTCGTTTCTGCTTTCTTTGAATAATACTGTCGTTTTTTAGAAGTATTTTGGTATAAACCCTAATATCGTTAAACCCAAAATACATTTGTACAACTTCTGAACTGAAATCTACAAAAAACAAGTAAATGTAACAGTAAGTCGATGCAACCGACTTATTAATACCCTACACCTGAATAATTCGAATTAAATTAAAAATCCATAAGTGTTTTTCGCAGCTGCTTGAACTTCTTCCCTTTTCTGTCTTATTCAACTCGAATTTCAAGAACGTAAAAGAGGCATCCGCTTGGGATATGCTTGACACCCTTGTATAAAATTTTAAGTTTCTATCTTAATTATTTTCGAAGATTGGTAGTCCTTGAGTGGTTTGTGTCAGCTACCCGAATTGCCACTCCAATTCATCGAATCCATCTCAGGAACATAAAGAAAACTTGTCAGAACACCATTCTATTAAATTTAAAGGTTCTACTTTTGTTGGTTTTGGAGATATGCTCGTTGCTCTTGTGCTCGTCCGGAAGTTTTCAAAATACGAACCCATGGTTCAAATTCTTTCAAATGTCAGTTTCCAATTTTACAGAAAAGGAAACATAACAGAACACATTTGCACTAAAAATAAAAGTTCTATCTTTGTTGGTTGTGGAGATATACTCGTTTGCTCTGGGGCTCGTCCGGAAGCTTCCAAGATTTGAACCCATGGACCAAATCCTCACAAATTTCAGAAACATAAATCAAACATAAAGGAACACCATTCTGCCTAATTTAAAGCCTAACACCAAATGCCAAAAGTAAAGGTTATATCTTTATTGGTTTTGGAGATAATCTCATTTGCTCTGGGGCTCGTTCGGAAGCTTCCAAAACCAAACCCATGGACCAAATCCTCTTAAATTTCAGAGACATAAATCAAACACGAAAGAACACCATTGTACCAAATTCAAAAGTTCTACCTTTGTTCGTATTGGATATAATCTCATTTGCTCTGCGGCTCGTTCGGAAGCTTCCAAAATTCGAATCCACGGTTCAAATTCTTTCAAATTTAAACCCATGGCCAAATCCTCTCAAATTTCAGAGACCTAAATCAAACATGAAAAAACACCATTCGGCCAAATTTAAAGGTTATATATTTGTTGTTTTTGGAGATAATCTCATTTGCTCTGGGGCTCGTTCGGAAGCTTCCAAAATCCAAACCCATGGACCACATCCTCTTAAATTTTAGAGACATAAATCAAACTGGAAGAAACATCATTATAAAAAATTTAAAGGTTCTATCTTTATTGGTTTTGGAGATAATCTCGTTTGCTCTGGGGCTCGTTCGGAAGCTTCCAAAACCCGAACCCAGGGACCAAATCTTCTCACAATTCAGAGACTTAAATAAAACATGAAAGAACACCACCCTGCCAAATTTAAAGGTTATATCTTTGTTGGTTTTGGAGATAATCTCATTTGCTCTGGTGCTTGTTCGGAAGCTTCCAAATCCAAACCCATGAACCAAATCCTCTTAAATTTCAGAGGCCTAAATCATACATGAAAGAACACCATTCTGCCAAAAGTAAAGGTTATATCTTTATTGGTTTTGGAGATAATCTCATTTGCTCTGGGGCTCGTTCGGAAGCTTCGAAACCCAAACCCATGGACCAAATCCTCTTAAATTTCAGAGACATAAATCGAACGGGAAGAAACATCATTGTACAAAATTTGAAGGTTCTATCTTTGTTGCTTTTGGAGATAATCTCGTTTGCTCCGGAATCATTCGGAAGCTTCCAGAATCCGAACCCATGGACGAATTTTGTTCAGATTCGAACTTAGCCTTTCTTTCGTAATTAGTAACCTACTATATAAATTTCATCAAGATAGCATCATTATTTTTTGAGTTATCGTGAGTACGGACGGACGGACGGACGGATGGACATCGCTAAATCGACTCCGGCGGTGATCCTGATTCAGAATATATATACATGTCTATACCTAACTCGCTTTCTTTTGGTGGTTACAAGCACCATACCAAAGTTAATATACCCTATACTTTAGGTGTAGGGTATAATAAACGTAGTCGTATCGGTAGAGATTTCAAGGTATTATCAGAAAACATACTAATGACAGGAAATCTATTCAGTAGAAAATTCTGTCGGAACTAATATATTTTTTCTTTGCTTGGGAGATTTTTTAATTAACTATGAACCTTTTTAGGAGTATTTGAGAATAATTAGATACACTCGACCATTCAGACGAATCTTCTTCAAAATTTTTGTTAAAATTAAAACTTTGAAAATTTTATTGAGTAGAGGTACAAAACTAGATAAATGATAACAATATAAGTATTAATAAGGTAAAAGATATTTTATTTAAAAAACAATGCCAATTGGTTTGCTAAAGAACATAACAGCTCAAGTAACAAATACAGGACTTCAAATGTACAAAGAACCATACACATTAAAATTAAAAAATAATTTACCTTATATACCTCGCAGATTCAATAATAAGAAAAAATTACTTAATTGTTAAAATTTAAATGATTAGTATTCATTATTTTATATATCCTTGTATCCTTAAAATAAATAATTTCAGTTCCACCACCTAAGTTTTTCAATTTCAGTTAACAGAAATGAGTATTATGTTTTTTTTCATTAAAGTAAAAAAATTATAATAAAACCATATTACAGACGAAATATTATTTTAAAATGAGCTTTTCTTTTACTTAAGTCTTAAAAATCTTTAAAAAGCAAATAAATTTTTTAATAATTTTTTTTTTTTTTTGTTTTATTACCTTTAATCCATTCCTACAAATGATGTGTTTCGTACAGTTCACCTTAATTTCCTTTGTGCATTACATAAAAAAATGCACAAGAGAGAAAAAAAAAACTATACAAATTGCAGCTGATGCAACCTTCATTTTCTCTTAAAAACCAATAAAAACGAAATTGCAATTTACAGTTATGTTCTTCAAAAAAAAAAAAGAACCTAAAAAATTATCCCGCATAACTGTATAGGTGTTTTATAGTAATACATCTGCATTGTTGTCTACTGTATTATAAAATATGAATGTAATTATTTTTGTCCTACAGATTTCTATATGGACATTATTTTTGTTGGTAACTTCTGTGTTCTGTAGTACACAATGCAATTTAATTGATCCTTTAATGCAGTAATTGAATTTTTTCTTATATTGAAGAGGTTTTCATATTTTTATAGCAACATTCTATTTAGTTTTTATAATTACTGGAAAAACTATAATGAAAATGGCATCATAATAAATATTTCCATTTCACTTCTCTCGTCTACCACTGTTTTTATTTAAGGAAGTATTTTTGTACATGTACAGTTATCATTAAAGTATGGTTAAGATTTTTTTTTATTCAAAAAAAAGTGAAAGTTGAAAGAAACTAAATTAAAAATAATAATACGTTTTTAACTCATTTAAAAAAAAAAAATTTATAAGTTTTCTTATTAGTTTTTAACTGTCTGCCTGTCTGTCCACCTCTCCGTTTACAAAATATCTACACCGTTTTATAGATAGAAAAAAGACATTTTAATCGAATGAATAGATGGTGGCATCAAAAAATTAATGTTGTGAAATTTTTTTATATAGCTCACTCATTTTCTGAAAATACAGGTCTCTAAATTTTATATTCCTTAAATGTTTATAAGAAATTTAAAAAATTTTGATGCACCATCAAGTCACAATATTGTAAACCAATTTTATTGTTTTTTTGTAAAATGTCCGTCTTTAAAAATCCTTCGGGTTTCATTTTGTGTTGTTTTAATATATTTCTCGTTACTTATAAAGTTCAAATATTTTTCGCCGTTAAAGTCTTATAATTTTATCTTAAAGACAAAAAGTTATTGTTTATTGTATTGTAAAAGAAAAATAAAGAAACATTTTATAAAAAATTGTGGAAAGAAATGATATCCTGTTGTGGGACTGGCACACATCCATATAATTGTGAAGTCTGTGGCTTGTTTTAAAATTCCAAATAAATTTTTTTTTAAACAATTATACTAACAAACATTTAAATGTTTTTGAACAATTTGTATAAAATGTCTAAGAAATAAAGGAGATTGGTACATATTATCTACAATTTTCAAAAATTTGTTTATTGTAGGTTTGCTTTGGCATTATTTACATTTCCATACCTTAAAAGTTAATCGAAGTATAAAAAACATTTTTATTAGCACCAACACTATTTCTTTTTTAACTATTTTCAAGCTTAACTACAATTTTAATTAGTGTGATGGTATGCGGTATTATTTAATATTAAAAATTAGATGTAACTACATTAATTTTTTTTTTTAGTGCATTGCTCTGCCATAACATAAAATGCAACAACGACATTACACAGCCTTTCCTGATCAGGCTTTCCTGTAAATGTCGTAAGGGAGAATAACTTTTACGACGTGTGTGGGATTCGAACCCACACTCCCTCAGTGTTTACAGCGTATTTTATACGCTCTTACCCACTAGGCCACCGAGGTCACATGTATAACTATATTTATATATTAAATACTTGATTTTATTTGCATTTGTTTTTTAATATTTATCTTTAATAGGGTATGAACAACACCTAAGCGTAACACCAACAATAGTTTTACTATATGTATAGGAGTTAAATATGAACCAAAACTATTTTTAAAAAAATCAAAAACTGAAGGTGAATGTAACGTTTAATTTTAATTGTTGAGTTTATTACTGGCATTTTAAAAATCTAAAATTCTTTTTAATTTATGAACCTGGAAGTACCAGCATCTATTATATACATTTTCTCAAATGTGTAGATACAAAACTCTATATGTGAAACTCAAATATCGAAAAGTTTCGGCACTAAATTCTTATATTTTTTTCTTTTTGTTTTTTTTTTTGAAAAAAAATGAGTTCACTAATCTTAAGTCCAACTACGGTCCCATACAAAAAAGCCCTCATTTCTCTCATTCTCTCAAAAAAAAAAAAAAACATTTTCTTCTATGTACATACTTTTTTATAACATTCTGACGTATTGAAGTTGTTAAGTAAAAGCAAAAAATAAAATCCTGATTACTTTAACTTTTTTTATTGAATTTTTTGTTGTTTTTGTTTTTTTTTTGGTAACCAGCTAGTGGTAGTCAAAGAATGCTGTTTTTATAGTTTAGAAATAATTTCTTTTTTCGTTTTTATTATTTTGTTTTCGGTCATTTTGTCTTTTTTTTTTTCTTATAAAAAAAAAAATTCCATATCCTTTTTTGTTTCATTATAATTTTAATTTTCTTTTTTCTATACCTATACATATATATATATATATATCCTTGTCTTTCTTTTACATTTTTTTTATTTTGTTTTCTATATTTTTTTACATTTCATACTTTGCTTCAATAAAATCTTTAAGAAAATTTATATTTAAAGTTTCTTCATTCTTAAGAAGTCATTTATATAATATTTTCTTTAGCTTTTCGTATATACATTTATATATAATAGTTGCTTACTGTTTTGCTTTCATTTTGTTATGTCCTTTAGAAGATAATATTATGACAATTTGAAAGAGATGGCATTATTTTAAGTTTGTTTTTTTTTTCACAGAATATTTTAATCTAATACAAAAGATAAAATCATACAGGTTTAAAAGCCTGTGTACATTTTAAAAAGAACATTCATACATAATATAATAATATATAATATAATATAATAGCTGTATATACATACATATGTAGTATGAGTGAATTGGCCGTATATTAATTTGTTAGAAACAGTTATGAGAGATAATAGCCTTCTTAATGTCATACTAAAAGTTAATGAGGTCTGAATTGAAACTCTGAAAATTTTAGACTTAAAAATACATTTTTCTTCCTTTTATATTGTTTCTACTTTTCTTTTACTTTTATTGTTTCTTTTTTTTTGTTGTTTCGTTCTTTTTTTTTTTTTTTTTATTTGAAACATAAAACCGGAAATTAAATTTTTGCTTAATTCTTTAAATTAAGATATTTAAGGAAGAACAGTTAAAAACAAAAATGGAAGTTAAGTTCAAAAATGATTTTTGGGGGGAATAAAAAAACAAAAAAAGAGACAATCATACATGAATAGAAATTTTGGCAATCATCATTAAAAAAAATAATAGAAAGAGACAAAAAATTATCATTAAGAATAATTAAAGTGAAAACAGTTATACAAAAAAAAAAAAGAACAAAATAAAATAAAAACAGAGAAGGATAATATAAAAAAAAAAAAAAAACAATAAAGATTATTAAGCTTATTTGTATCCATTCAGTGCTGGTATAACTGGTATGACAATACCAGAATTCTAATAATAATTTAATTTAATTGCATTTAATCACAATAACGTTTGCACAATTTGCTAAAGAAATTCATTCTTTCCAAAAATAAACAAATAAAATTTCTTTTACATATAATTGAAATCAAGAATATTACATTTTCTGTGGAAAAATTCTTAAAATAAATGTTTACCTGTTAAATTAAGAAATTCGTGTCATTAACTATTATTGTTTCCAAAAGGGTAGAAATTCATTTTAATTTTTGTTTTTTCTGTTTTTTTTTTTTTTTTTTAATTTTCAAAAGAAAATTGGCTAACATTTTAAACAAAAAACAAAAAAATTGTTATGATAGGTAATTTTAATTTTTCGAAAAGATAAATAAAATGAAAAATATCTTAAAATATATATAATACATAGGTATATGTATTTTGATTGTAGATAAAAGAAAGATTAAAAACATTTTTATGAAATTTAAAAAATATATCTTAAGATGTGACAAATTAAATTATATTGTATATTTTATAATATATAAATACGAAATTTACTTTTTGATTTTGTACCGATAATCCTAATTGATTTTGCTTTAATTGGAATGAAATAAACAGGATATCTTACCAAAATGATTTAAAAGGTTAAAGATTTGGTGCAGTGACAGAACGCCTGAGAAAATAAAGCCCGTGGTCTTTAATTCCAAAACTTTTGGGCCGCGGGCGATAATTCCTTTTTGAATTGAAATTAAAGCCCATAATGAAAAGGAAATAAAACCAGTGGGTTTTATATCCTTTTGAATTAGAATTAATAACCACCACACCACACTACTTGTTATTAAAAGAAGAGAGTAATAGAATATGTAGAGCAAAGGCATTAGGACAGATTTTAGAGTTTTGGATAAAAATTTAGGTATTCCTTTTTCCAGAATTTTTACTAAAATGTATGTATGCGAGATTCTGAATTGGGAGGAATTTAAGAGTTGGTTAGAAAATCAGGGTTAAATGCTTTGATTTTGTAACCAACTCTAAAATCTCTCCTAATTCAGAAACTCGCATATGCATATATCTAAATATTCTGTAAAAGGCGTGTAATCCTGATTTTGAATTCAATTCAAAAATCCATCCTAATATCCCTGAGGCTATAACAATTAGACAAAGGTCCTATGGGCGTCTTCTGGCTCATTGAAGTGAGTCAATAGTCCCAATGCGACTTCTGACAAAGGGATTTTTGACATGTCATCAAATATAATTTAGTCAAATGAAATACAGAAATACAGACATGATGGTAACCTTTGTGTTACTCAGTATGGTATAAATATACTCATATGGGTATATGTTTTTAAAATAATTTAAAGCACACGGGCGTTAATTCCAAAAGTTTTGTCACTGCACCTAAAGATTTATATGGTATCCAATTGCTGACGGTTGCAAAGAAAATTGGTTTAAAATGGAAATTAAAATAAATATAAAATTTTTTGTTTACAAGAGTAGGTGAAAAACTTCAAAAGTTAGTAAGAAGAATGCTAATTGCAGGAATCTTTCGAATAGTTTTGAACTTTAATCGACCAAAACCGCTCCCTCTTAAATCAAACATTAGGTTTGGCCATTCAATTTAAATTTACAATTTGTGATAAGGATGATTTGATAACAATGAAGGATTTATGGGATTAGGATGTGGGGTAATTCTTGAGGAAAAGAAATTTACAAGAATTTTAGATTATGAAGGATGGATATGAAAATTTGGAGTGATATATTAAAAAACATATTAATGTACTTCTTAAATTTTACTAAATCGTACACATGTGAATATGTGAATTACTATAATAAAAATTTTTTAGGGAACTTAATTCAAAAATTTTAAATCATGCTATGCTAAAATAATATTAGACTATACTTTTTTAATAAATAATTCCTACTATTTCAGTTAGCAATATAATTTTATACTAGTCTTTACAATGTTTGCGTTCCTTTTATAGAGTAAACTACTCTTTTCTACTCATAACTACTCCTAACTATATCAACCCTTGAGAAAGAGTAGATAGGAGTAAATAAGATTATGTTAAGTTAGCGTTACTTTTACTAACTACTCTCAACTACTCTTTTCGTGTAAAAGGAACGCAAACAATGTCATTCCTTTAATTTTTAAGATTTTTTTTTTATTTTTTAGTGCATTTCCTGTCACATAAAATGTAACAACGAAATTACACAGCCTTTCTTTTTCAGGCGCGGCTGTAAATGTCGTAAGGAGGAATTATTCTTACGACGTGTGTGGGATTCGAACCCACACATTCTCGTTGTATACTTACCCACTAGACCACTGAAGCTTCGGTTTTTTTTTTTTTAAGATTTATGCAAAGTTTTTGGGACAAAATTTTGAAAAAGAATAAAGGAAATATGTAGGTATTATAGTTTTTGCACAAACTCAATATCTGAACTTTTTACTAAATATAACAAACTCAATATCTTGAACACTAAGAACAAGACTTTACTCTAACATCAGTCTGAGTCTGCATGATTAATGTCGTAATGCAATTTAACTAATGCATGTTTTTGCAGTACTGAAACTACAATAAGAGATTTCTTTTTCTCTTGTCAAATTTTTAATTTTAAACTATCATTAACTCCAATAATATTAATTAAGCAGTTTAATCATTATTTACTAAAATCAACTCAAGTAAATGAGTACTAAATCAGTTGGTAACGATTCTCAAAATGATGAATTAATTGATATTTTGTACTAATTAATATGTCTGATACTTATATAAAATTTGCTAAAAAATAATGGAAATTTGTAAATGTTATGTAATATAATAAAAAAAAACTTTTAATAAAAATAATTTTGGTTTCTATTCAATTTTTAATTTCAATTATAATACCTATAACAAGTACTTTATAAAAAAAACATCCAAATGAAAACAATAATTAATATAAACTTTAAAACCCTAAGCTTTAATAAAATCCAACCCTAAAAAAATGCATTTAAAAGTCTTAACAAGGATTTAAGGATTTTTAGGTCTTCTTTTCTTCTTTTTTTCCATTGATTGGCTTTTGGTTTTTTTAGTTATAATTTTTCTTTTAACCTGGTTTCATAGTGAAACAACACTAAACTGTACGAAAAAAATGAAAAATACCATAATAATAAAGTTTGACTGCCTGTCTGAACTAAAATTTTACAAAACGGTATAATAAGTACTAATTAAAAGTATTTTATTTAGTAATATAGTTCTAAAGTCTTAACATTTTGGAGACCTATGTGTATCTCCTATAACAGTTTAGATCGGTAAATGGTCTCTTGTTATAATCTTATAATTTGCTTCCACTAAGTCTGAAACTGTTTATTCCTTTTCTATATTCGGGATTTGAAACTCACTTTTACAGTCATGAAACATAAAAGCTGTTTTTCTTTTTTAGTTCAGAGCAGAGCCAGAATTGTCAAAAAAAAATTTCTGTTCCTTTTTTCACTCTGAATGATCAGAGTTTATCTTTTGTGTTTCTTTTTTCATTCAGATTGCGCTCAGAGTATGATCTAAATGTTCGATTTTCAATAACAAATATCGTACAGCATTTGAATTTGTATGTCAAAAATTTTATTTCATCTGTCAAAAGTGTCAAATCATATAAAATTTTATATAATTTGACACTTTTGACAGATGAAAACTCTATAATTGTGTTTCAAAATTATTTCAAAATATTCTTAATCTGTTCAGAACGCACCCAATATGTGTTCAGAGAACAAATCTGAACTAAAAAAGAAAAACAACCAAAATAAATATATGGACACTAAAGTCTCGTACTTGGGACACTTTATAATTAGTTGACTCTCAAATTTCACCGTATGAAAAAATGATTTGGTTATATTTTATCAAAAATCATCACTCCTTAATCTGATCACTTTTCTTTTTGTTTTACCACATATAATCTATTTGCATCCAATTACCTTTAAAATTGAAATTTTCAAGCAGAGTTTTGAAGAGATTTGAAAATTTTTATTAAAATGATTAATACCCTGTTATTGCCATTACAATTTTCATTATATTTTGTATTTTATTATTTTTAATTGATCATATGTTTAGTATTAGAATATTATTTCCCGATTCTTTCCTTTCTATATAACAAAGCAAGAAAAGAAAAAAAAGATCTAAATTAAAAAATTAAAAAATTCAAAATTCCCTTTTTTGATATCAAAAATTACAAAAATAAAAAAAAAAAATCGTTCAAAAAAAAAATATACATAAAAGGATCATAATAATATAATTTTGAAAATAAAAAGAAAAGGAAATACTTAAACTATCTAAAAAATCACAAAAACTATAGAAACGATATTTTAAAATTTGGATTCGAGCAAAAAAAAACAAACGCAGAGAAGAGAATAGAGTAAAAAAATATCTAACAAAGGTTTTTTTCATCTTTTTTTTTTAACAATAAAGTATACCTAAAAAAATTGGAAAAAAAGGAACTTCCAATAGCAAAATATAAAAAAAAAATAAAAAAAAAACAGGACGAAAAAAAAATTATCGTATTAACTACAAAAATACCAATAAAAAAACAAAAATAGTTATAACAAAAAACTACACACATCAATACACTGAGGACAAAAAAAAATTGAATCCTAGTTGCCAAAAAAAAAGGATAATATTTTTTTTATTCTTTTTTGTAATAAAAAAAAAAAAAAACAAAAATATTTTCTATCAATAGCCTTTCAACGCCCCCATACAAAATTACAAAAAAAAAATAAGAAAGAAATCCAAAAAGAAACCAAAAATTTTTTTTGGAGTTTTCTTCAATTCTATTTTTGATGGTTTTGAAAAAAAAAAAAATCTATTGTCAGTGTAGAAAACTGATACTTTTGACGGGCCACAATTATTGATATCTCTTTTTTTCTTTTTTTCTTTTTGTTGTCCCAATTTATCTTTAGAGATTATTAAGACAAGATCAATTGTGATTGTGTGTTTTGAATAGATTTTTTTAATATAAAAAAATTATTTGATAGATTGTTCGGTTTTTATGTTTTCCTCAACCTTAATTTTTAATTTCTTTGTTATGAGGTTATTTTTATGGGAATTGTATTTATGTGTTTTTTTATTTTTTTTTTAAGTAAATTTGAAATAAAGGTAGCTGCAATGAAATTGCAATATAGAACTATAACCAACTATATCTATATGCAATTAAGTACTTTAGATTTTCTAAAGATTTTTAAAACCATTGTTTAAATTTTGAAAACATTTTGTTGAATTCAAATTATAATCTTTTGAACCTTTATTAAACCTATAACAGATTTTAAATTTGTTATTAATTAATCAAATCCATTATAAAATTGCAAAGTTATTGAACCTTAAAGATAATTTTTTATTTTGTTGTTATTTTATTTAATTTTATTCTCTAACTGACAGGTTCAGAGAGACGGAAATTGCACAGGTGCTTTTAAACAAAAAGAGTTTTTTCTTTAACACGTTGAGTTCCCGGCTTACTGATGTACATAAAAATAAATTTGCTTTAAGTCTCACGGATATCACCGCTGAACATCACTGAAATGTTTCAAAATCCCGTGTTTACAGGTGAACATAAAACTAAATTTTCGTTAAATTCCAATGCATCACCGGTGAACATTTTTAAAGGTAAAAAATCCTAAATAAAAATCCAAATACATTAAATTGATTTGGAATTTTGAGAGCATTCAGTAATGTTCAGTGGTGATACACATGGGACTTAACGCAATTTTATTTTTATCTTCACCGGTGATCACGGTATTTTGAAATACATATTTCAGCGATGTTCACCGGACTTAATGTGTTAAATTATGTAGGTTACTATTTGAGTTCTAGATTAATTTAAATTAAAAACAATATCTACTCATTTAATAAAATGTCTAATAATTGTCAATTTATATCATCTTAACCATAATTAATAGGGTCCTCGGTAGCCCTATTAAGTTAGCATATTAACACATCGCCTAATAGGAGAAGGAATGTAAGTCCAAATCCTGCACTAGTTGAAAAGTCATTAGAGATCTCGCTGATCTCTCCTAAGCTTGACAGTAAATTACAGATCTAGAACCTAGTGATTACTGATGGATTAGAGCTTAGCATTTATCAAAAAAGTTTGTTTTTACCTTTTTGATTCTCTTCATGTTATTATTGATTTCTCTTCATATTTACTATTCGGTCATATAAATCTATAATTTAAGAACTGATCTTTTAATATGAAAATTTTGATAAAATATTTTTGCCTTAAACACATCAGAACCCCATATTATACACACATCTGAAAAATTATTTTAAATACATATTATTTGTTTTTAAATTTTTTTTTTTTTGAATTTAGTGAAAGAGGTGGACATATTTTATGCCACACCATTTCTATCTTTGGTTTGTATATTTCCAATCATCATATTATCGTATTTTATTTATTGTTTTTTATCTAACTGCCATTTTTTATTTTCTTTTTATTTCACAAATGCTTTTTTTATATACATTTTTTTTTTTTATCGTATTGTTTCTGTCTACTGCAGCAATTTTTTATTTGTTGCTAATATGAATATTTGCAAAAAAAAAAAAAAACTAAAAATAAAAAATAGTGTATTAAAAAAGTGTTACATATAAGGCAATAAATAAGTTTTATTTTGATAGAATGGTTTTGTAATCTAAGGCCAACAAAACAAAAAAAACCAAATAAAGAGTGTTAAGTTTGTATAGTTCGAGGCGATACTAAACACAAAGTTAAATACAAAGGAAAAAAAAATGTATATATATATTATATATATAAATGTGTCCTTTTTTCTACTCCTATTTATTTGTTAATTTTGTTTTTTTGCTGATGTATATTTTATAATTTTTGCCCTATATTTTTTTTTAATATAAAAAGAGTGAATTAAAATTTAACTTCTAATTTTCTCTCTAAAAACTACCTATCAGTTGTTAGCTGTCATTTTATCATTAATTACTTTTACACATTGTGACATTACAAATTCTGTTTATGTTTTTTTTTTAATTTTTCAATTGTATATTGCAGCTAAAGATTAAAAGGGGCCTCGGTGGCCTAATTGGTAAGAGCGTATAAAATGTGCTGTAAGAATTTCCCTTTACGACATTTACAGGCACATCTGAAGAGGAAAGACTGTGTTTCCTTGTCACATTTATGCGGCAGGGGAAGTATAATGATCGGGTAAAATCCAAACTGTCATAAATTAATGACAATATTATATTAGAAAAGGAGATAAGTTTTTTTATTATTCTAATAAAATTTTTTAGAATCCTACTGTTCTTTGAAAATTCTAGGTGAAAATTTTAGAATGATTTACTAGCTTTTATAACACTACTAATTTTGTCTTTATTAAGGGAAGAAGGCATTAGAAAGGCTGATCTAATGCAACTATAATCAATAGACTTTTGATCTATAATGCACCTTCAAAGACGTAGGAAAACTTGTTCGACCTGAGTTTGTGTTAAGTTTCTCAGATTTATGTGAGAGAGTTCACCTAGAGTTCACCTTTTTTCCTAGAGTTCATCTTGGAAAAAAACTACCAAAATATTTCAGTCTTTCTCTTTATAGACTGGGACAGGTGCAGAGAAGTGCTCTAAGTTCTTAGTACCGTAAATTTTTTATCTAAAAAGTTTTTTTCATCAAAATATGCCCAAATGAATTCTTGAAGTCTCGATTTATTCCTTTTATTCGCTTCCTGTATTATTTGGACCGCCTCAACTGAAAATTGTTCTATCGATGCACTGTAAATGGGAAAGTCGATTTAAAAACGGCGTATAGAATTCAAATCTTGAAGTTAAAGGGCTGGAAACTGGTTAGTATATATACCGTTATAAAGACAACACATAGCAAAAAGATTATCAAAAACAGCCAATTATTAAAACATATTTTTATGATATTTAAAATTTTATATGTATATATTTTTTTTTTAATGGTTTTATATACTAAAATAGTATTTAGGTGTGTTTATGATATTTTTTGCCTAATTCATTTCTTTTTTTTTCTGTTTTTTGATTATTGTTTCATATTATTGTATTATATCTTTCTTTTTCTAATAATCTTCTTAAAATTTTGTTTTTTATTTGATTTAACATTTTATTTAATATGTTTTAGTTTAGTAAATGTTTGTATATTTTTTTGTGTTGGTTTGTTCTTATTTTACTATTTGTATTAACAACTATTTTGTTTGTTTGTTCATTGAACATTACAAGATTAAAACTTAATATTTTTTTTACGGATTATTTTTTGCAATAATCGGTAAAAAATTAAAGAAAATAAATGAAAGAAAGTAAAGGACAAAATTTAGCCTATACAATTATTTTATGCTAGAATAAATTTGTTATTTTTATTTAAAAAAGTTGTACTTTAGGATTGTAAAAAATATATGAGATTTGAGGGATAGTTTAGAGTCAAACTTGGATAACAACAAGAAAAGATGCACATATTTTTAGAAGTAAGTATAAATTAAAATAATAATAATTTTATGCATGTGCATACACACCTTCACGAAAATACAATAATTATAAGAAACAATTTCTGAAAGGTAATTATTAACTTTATTAACTTGAATCGAATACTTTAACTCAAAGCCTACCAATCTTACCGATATGCCGCGTATCAAATGGGAATCGAAATATCGAGTATCCAATAATTAAAAACAGAAACTAGGTAGGTAGATAAGTAGGGGCTGCAGATGCACTCTTAGGCCAGTTTAGACCCGTTGTGATACGAATCAGTGTTCCGGATCTGTGTTTTTCCTAATTAACCATTGGGAGCTTCTTACAAAGTGATGTTACGAAATGATCCACATACGATTGATTGAAAGAAAAATTTTCTCAGAAACTTTATTCTTTTTAGAGCAGCTTCTGCAAAAATCATATGAGGGAAGTCCTAGTCTTCTAGGACTGCCGATCGTCTGCCGATCGGACAATAACTTGTTAAACTCCCTATTACATTACCAATATTGCGTCGATTTATGGATAAGAGTTTAGTCGACCATTTGAGATCTAATGTAGGCCAGGTTTGTTTGGCCGTAGTGTAAGTGTTAATAGAGAAAGACCTGCGGTTTATGAGTGAATTACTTTTTTTTAAGACCAATATTTGCAGAAACTAAAAAAAAACTTTTTTTTTTTAGTAGATTAAATGTTTTAAGTTTAGCATAATATTTCGATTATCAAATATGTCTGTAGCTCCTCTGTTAGGATGAAGTTGCCATTTGTTGTGATATTTTATGCTAAATTTTTTGACTAATTGAATTAATTTGTATCACTTTTGGGAATAAGCGGCTGGAATTTAATTATATACCTGGGCATTGATTATAACCTCTTAAAATTTTTAACTAAAACTTTTCGATAATTTTACATTTGATTCTGTTGCAGATGAATACGAAATCTAGCAACAATATATTTAAATAGCCTCGTATGACTTATTTATTAATACACATAGTTTGATTTAAATCGATAATTTTAATCTGTGACCGAAGAGTCACAATATTTAAAGACTAGCACAGTACCTATTATTGATTTTGACTGTTAAACAAGTTTTCCTCTTAAATATGAAAATGATTTGTTCTAATTTGTTTTCTGAAAAAATCGTCTGAGTTTCTAATTTGCGAAAGAAAAAGAAACCAAAATGATGTACAAATGGAATTTCTTCTAAATTTTAAAAACTTTTAATTTTAATAGTCATAATAAATTTTTTTATAGCTGTGTATTATAAGTAGATTCTATTTTAAATTATAAATTTAATCTGTAATACTCATGAACTGTAGTAAAGTATAGAGTAGGTAATAAAAATGTGTATATATAAATAAATTCAATTAAAAATATTAAAACGAAATTTTCATAAAAATCAGAATTTTAATTAACGAGGTATTATAAAATTTTTGAGTTTTAATAAAAACTTAAGATTCCATATTAAAAAGTCGGAAACAATAATTAAATAATTGAAGGAAATAAAAATGTTCTCAAAGATTTTCTTATATGTGATATGTCTGCGGAAAATGTCTTAAAATCTATAAAAACATTGAAAAGTTATTTTTTGAGCAAAATATTAGAAAGAAAAATAAAAAATGTTTCAAATATTAAAATTTCAATTAGTCAACATAAAATTAAAACAGATTTTTAAAGTATTCGGCATTATGATTTCCCAACAGTTTTTTTTCCCCAAACACTTTCCTTATAATCCTACAAATAGTCTTTTCTGCTTATAAATATTTTTATATTTTATTTTATATGATTTATATTATGGTTTAGCTGATATTTATCTGTTTACCCGACAGATCCGAGAGAATGATAGATTCGAACGAAACTTCAGTAATAGGATGATGCCAGGAAAATATGAATATGTTCCTAAAATTTTTATCCTAAAGCATTTTTGAAGATAATGCTAACATGTCTTCTCTCAAGCTGTGTAAAAACAAAACCTAAAAGATTAAGCTTGTTATTAAAACGATACAATATTAAACACTGTTGAACTTGAATATTTGTATTTTTGTGATTACTTTCTGAACCACAAGTTATAAAAGTTACTTAAATTCAAACTATTGATTGATGTCACAAACAAAACTTTAAATTTAAGATGTTATCCTATAAAAAACTGACATAGAAGGAAAGCAAAAGATGAAATTATTAAAAGTCGACAAACAAAAGAAAAGAAACACAATATTTCTATAAGTTTGAAAATCTTGAATTCACTGATCACCAGTTGTAATCAAAGAAATGTTGAAACAACAGTGACTATAGGAAATTAATATTTAATTTCTAAAAAATTATAGGACAACAGAGATTGGGAACTGATGGAGTGTTATTGTATACTCTTTAAATGTTGTTAACATAATCGTCAATTTTATAGAATAATTTTTTTTAAATAGGAGAGTAAAAATGAGAAGGAGAAGGTATTAAGGGAAAATAGGAGGGTAGATAAAAAATTAGTTTAAAAAGTTTTTTTTTTTTTTTTAAATAATTGCAATTTGTGGAACGAAGCATTATTGACAGAGGATGGAAATGAGTTCCACATTTTGGAAGATCTAACAATGAACGAGTTTCCATAACCAATTTTAAAACACTTTTTTTTTTTAATAATGTCAAGGATGTTAAGGGAAAATAAGAGGGTAGATAAGAAATTAGTTTAAAAAGATTTTTTTTTTTTTTAATAATTGCAATTTGTGGAACAAAACATTATTGACAGAGGATGGAAATGAGTTCCACATTTTGGAAGATCTCACAACGAACGAGTTTCCATAATCAGTTTTAAACCACTTAGGAATTTTCACAGTATAAAAATGAGCACTTGTTGACTCTTTCACGGTACGCTAGAATAGTTTGATTGGCATCAACTCAAACATGAGATTTATACTCCAGCTTCGGTTTAAATAAATTATTGATCCAATCATGAAATTAGGATCACTTTTCTAATCGCTATACAGCCAAATAAATTTAACAATAAATTCAAAAAAATTTGTTTTGAAATCTCTGTTAATTTTATATTAAACATTTTAATTACTTCATCTGAAAAATATTTTTCAAATCAATTGCATCAGTATAATAATTTTCAAATATAAATTTTTGTTTTTTTTTTTCTTTTTTTTGTTTTTATTACAGGAAAAGAATATTATTAAAATTTAAAAGAAGCTTGAAAATATTTATTGCCAAAAAATTATATTTCTTAATTCAAGACCATTAAAATCAGGTTCTAAATATATATACATATACATATATATTTTTTTTTAATATAAAATTTCTTTTAAAATTTAGATGTCATTTTAATAATTTTATTACTTTAAGGATATTTAAACAAACTCTAGTACAAAAATTTTGAGATAAAATAAAAATAAAACATAAAAAAAAAAAAAGAAAAAATTAAAAAAGGATAATGAAGACAATAGAAATAGCAATAAATTTATATATGTATATATTTTTTCAAAGATCTCAATAATAAAAATGAATTCTGTTAAAAGTGTAACTATAAAAATTGTTATCCGAGGTTGAAAATAACATCCAAAAGATCATAAAAATCAGTAAAAAAATGTTGATAATTTTTTTAACATTTTTTTTTTTCTTTTGATTTTCAATAAAAAAAAAAAAAAAATTATTTTTGTTAATTCTCATTTTTATTTGAAAATCCATTTAATTTTCCACTAATTATACGTAATACGATTAATAGCATCGAATTAAAAGATTGGGGACTGTATTTAAAAACAAAAACAAAAACATGAATAAAAACACAAAAAAAAAAAAAAAAGAAAAAAAACTGTAAAACCGAATATTTTTATGGTCGTATATCGTATTATAATTTGTTATTTCTGTTATGCTTTTAGTATTTTTTTTTTTTTTTTTTCATAACAATAAATCGACACGAAGTTAATTTTTTTTATTACTTCTAGCAGCATTGAATTTTATTACTTGTACTGAATTTTTGTTTTCTCTTAATCAGTTCCTTTTGTTTTAACATACCTTTTCGGAATGTTTACTATTAGAATAGATTAAAAATGTTTCATTTTTTAAATGTTTAGACTGTCCTTTCTTTTTGTCTATACGCTTTATTTTGCTAATTTCAACTTAGAGGCGTCTTTCTAATTTTAGTTTTTTTATGTTATCTAAGTAATCTAACAGTAAATTAGAAGTTACCGGAATTGAATATTTTATTTTACTGGAAAAATTTTTTACTGTGTATGGCTGACTTGATGTATTAGAATAACTGTGTATGGCTAAGCCTTGTATTAGAATAACTGTAAAAGGCATGTTGCATATCAAAATTTTGTTTATTTGTATCTAATTATCTAATATATTCTTCTACTTGCGTTGCCTATTCAATTTCGAATATTGGCCATTAAAAATTACTTTGTACTATATTGGTGATGTACTCTGCGAATGTTATTCTATTTTTCGGCCAATTAAATAATTCACTCACATCCATATATTCTGATGTTTCAGAGTCATGATTTTTGCTTTGTTCCTATACCGGTTGGCCAGTTTTTTTTTTTTTATGTTTTGTAACAACTTACGGTTTTTATTTACCGTTCCTAATAATTCAGCATTAATTTTATTTGATCTTTAATGAATATGATTTTTATAAATAAATTAATATTACAATTGGAGAGACATGTTTTGTATTTACAAAACGCAAACCTGGTGATTTAAATTCGTCAATTTGTTTTCTTTGATAAACTCCTTTGCACACTAAGCCAACAATCTAGATATTTACTCTTTTTATAGGTTATGAGATATTTTAACTCTTTCTATGGGTTTCAAATTTGAAGTTTGTTTTACGAAACTTTGAAAAAATCTCATTCAGTGTTGCTTCAATAAGTTTTCTAAACTAACCTTTGAAAATATATCTAAAAAATCATAGAAATTAAGTTTTTTAGCACGTAAACTTGAAAAGTGAAGTTTTTAAAGTCAACTTTGAAAACATTTACAGCTACAATGGCAATTCAATTATCATTTTGATGTAAACTAACAAAAATAAAATGAGCTTATGTCAATTAATTTTTTTTAGATTTTAACTTCGACAAATTAAGTTCTAAAGAGTTCAAAGTTCTATTTGTCATCCATTAAAATAAACCATAAAAATCATAAAATATCGTAAAAAATAACAATAATATTACATAAAAAAAAAAAAAAAAAATTGAAATTATGAAAAGATATGAAAAAAAATAACAACAAAAATAAGAAAAAATAAAAAAATATGAAATAAACATATTTTTATGATCTTGTAATTTTAGATTTGAAAGCGTTAAAATTATGTTCTTTGATTTAATGATTTCCCTTTAAAAGGCATAAGTCAGGAAAATTCAAGAAGAAAACTTAGAAACGCAATAATTTTATTTTTTTTTTTTTTAGTAGAATGACAGTGGTTCGTACTTAATGGTTAAAAAGTTTTTGTGCTGTGGTAACGATAAAACTTAAATCAAAAGAATAAGAAAAAAACTTTATATAGTATAATTTTGTTCCAAAATTGGTTTCTAAAACAAACAAAACAACCACAAGATCACGATATATGTAATATACAAAAATTCGTGACTTTATTTGTTGGGTGTAATCAAAGCCTCGTTTCACTAAAGTTTGATAAGCAAAATTAACAATAAAAGAAATAATAATGTAAATTTTTAAAATTAAACGATAACTAAATAACAATTTTTAAATGACATGATTAAAATGTTGGTATTAAACAAATATTTTGTATAGTTTTTGCTATTTCTGAAAATATGCAGCTGTGCTTAAAAGTTTAATATTTACTTTTAAAATTAAAGGGAAAATAAGCTCATATAAATTTTATATTTATATATATCTTTGACCTTTGTATAGAATATTAAATTTTTTATAAAACTAATAAACATTCTACACATGTCATTTAAAGTTTTAAAAATTCAAGTTTTTTGAGAGCAGCAATAATTTCTTATTTTATTATTAATTTTATTTATTTTTGTAGCAGCATTATTTAACTTTATGTATTTTTTATTTCTCCTGTGAGAGGTGTAGATCTTGAAAAAACAAAGAAAATTTAGGCTCCATTAATTCCATTGTGGGATCCCACTAAAATCATCTTCATCCGAAGCCAGTGTAATGGTCTAATTACCCTAACTCAAAAGCAATATAATGGTTGAGGAAAAGGATGTGAAAAGGTATTCTGTATCCTAGGAAGGAAGAGGAATTTTAAACTTAAGTTGTAAGAGTGGGTATATATTATATGACTCGCGGTACACCTGTGGTTCTACAATTCGGACGTACGATCTAAGAATGAGTTCCTATATTCCGCTTTTAACTTCATTTAAATCCAATATAACTGATTTGCTTTCCTATTATTTTTCTTTAACCATCTTTTGGATAACTTAAATTTTTTTTATTAATGACAACTGAGCTAACGCGTCAGTAAATATACTTTATTCTGTAGAATATAATCCAAAGGTTATAGTTATATCCAAAATAATATTTGAATTTTTACTTCTTAAAATATTTTTTGATACCTACTTTAATTATTAACGTATAATTAGTATAATATAATGCTATCACACTTAATAATAAGCTTAGGACAAGTCTCGTTTTTTTTTCTCAACTAATGATCTGCTATTTTTGTATTGGTTTTCATAATCTTCAACAAAGTACGGCAACTTCTCTTTTTAAATGAAGCTAACTCAGAAGCTATGTGTCTATTGAAGCCGGTTCAGGTTTCTTGCACCTATTGGAACTTAATTAAGCTAGGCGTCTGAAATCTTATAAATGCTGATCAAGTTTTGTGGCAACAACTTCTGTAAAATTAGCTTGTGCTGGTGCAACAGGTTCAGGTAGCTGCCATACAACTTCTCTTTTTAAATGAAAATTTGGTTAGACTAGAGCAGCAGGTTCGCGTAGTTTGCATATCTTGGAATTAATAGAGTTTTATGGCAACAACTTCTATAAAATTTGCTTATACTAGTGCAACAGGTTCAGGTAGCAACTCGACAATTTACATAAATATATCTCGGTAGTTAACGTCAGTACTAAAACATCTGAAATTTTTTTAAAAAAAAGATGATCAAGTTTTATAGAAACAGGATATATTACGTTCATATGAATATCCCAGAGTTGACACAGTCTACTCTACTGCACTCTTTCTCGTTTTAATATATCAAATTAAATTTCATGAAAAAATTAAAAGTATTTAATATAAATCTGTATAATTTTTTTTCCGAAGGGAGGTATAATGATCTTCAAAAACTATTGAGGAACTTAAACTGTTATTAAAATGAAACTTATAACCTCTATAACTTTCTAAAAATTTAAAAAAAATTTTTTTGTCCTATTTTTAACCTTTCATTGCTCCACGATTTTTTAAATTAAGATCATTAATGGAGGTTGCAAAAAGCGAATGAAAGAAAATACATGTATCAATAATAAAAATATTGTTTTTTTATAAGAATAAATTATATTAGGAGCCTCGTTGGCCTAGTGGGTAAGAGCATATAAAATACGCTGTAAACACCGAGGAAATATGGGTTCGAATCCCACACACGTCGTAAGAGTTATTCCCACTTACGACATTTACACCCACGTCTTAACAGGAAAGGCTGTGTAATTTCCTGCCCACATTTATGTGGCAGATGCATTAAAAAAAAAAACATTATATTATTAAAAATTTTTAAAATCTATGTTATTATCAAAAAAAAAAACTAATTAAATTAGCGCGAAGCATTATCGAATATATTGTAGACCTGTAAATCCAGTTAAGTTAATGATAATTGATTAGTAAATTTTCATTTCGAGCATTACAACTGTTCACCCAACCTTGTTAAGAATTCAAAACCATTATAGTGTTTCTTAAATAAAGTTACTTTTATGATTTAGAAGAAAAATTAGAATAGAGTATATTCCAAAAAGAACAAACGTTTTTGACAGCTTTTCTCTTTTTTTCTTTTCTTTTTTTAATATTTTGGAGTAAAATAGATCCCAGAAGCGAGACAGAAGGTTAAAAACAAAATGATCGATTACAGTGTTAATCAAATTTCACTTTAAGAAAATTAATAAAAATAATTTCATGAATATGGTTTAATGTACCTACTGAATTATTTTGTTCACTTCTGTTTTTTAAATCAAGCTTTAAATTTTAATTTTTAATCAGATATTGATTAAAAGATTAATGGAATAGAAACCAGAATAATAATATGTTAAAAAAAATATAATCTAGATTTTCTTTTTTTCTAATTAATTTTTTATTTAATACTGAATAAAAACTGAAAGATTTATTCACAAGTTCAGTATTCACTTAGTTCGTGATTTGCAATTAAGTGAATGTACTGGCATAATGAATATTTTTTTTTTTTTTGCTCTTAAAAATATGAAGAGACAACCAAATGCAAAAAAAAAAAGAAAAAAAACATTAATTTATAAAGTAGTCAGTTAAGAGTAGCTTAGGATTTTAATGGATTTGAATTTATCATTTTGAAGCAAGATACTCTTAGAAAACATATATAGCTACATATACATATACATATTTTATATTCATTTTTTATTAATTTAAAAAGAGTTATAATGCTTGATAAGAAAAAAATCGAGATTAACTGTTTTGTTATTGTTATCCAGATACAAAATTTTAATGGTTAAACTATTTAAATAATATGTATAAAGCAAAAATACCCAAACAGCTTATCTCATCCCAATATAGTAGAATTTAAAAAAAAAATTCTTAAAAAATTATGATCTTTTTAAAACTAAGAATTTTGTTATTATAAAAAAAATTTTACTATAGGTTCCTTACTACCTTTACTATAGGTTATATAGGTATACTATAGGTTACTATAGGTAAAAAATCTTTACTATAGGTTCCTTAAAACCAACTATTTTACCAACTTAGTAAAGGGCAGCTTTCATTTTTACTAAGCAGTGGTTTAAAAAGTATTCGGTAGTAATATACTGTAGTTTAGACAAAGAGTGGGAAGTTATTTTTCCTGAGAAGGCTTGGGGCAATTATGTATAAGAGAAACTATTACGGTACAATAATTTTTTAATGGACGGATCCGTTTTTACTAAGCAGTGGTTTAAAAAGTATTCAGTAAAAGTGCACTGTTTAGACAAAGAGTAGTAAGTTCGAAACGACGAAAACCGGACATTTTTATTAGATTTTAATGAAAATTGATTAGTAGTTTTTAGGTATTAGGCATTAATTGCCTAAATGTGTAAATGATAAACGAATTTTTACGAAAAAATGGTGTGTAAATCATTTTGTTTGACTGTTAACATTTTTTTACTCAATATATACGATAATATAATTTTCATAATATCCCTAAATATAATTATAGAGATTCTCTTAAGTCTAGTGTCTTACAAGACTCTAACATGTCTTAAATAAGTAAAATTATGGGTTAATTGAATTTAATAACCATAATTCAGGAAATGGATATTTATTTGAGTTGTACCATATTGATGTACGTAATACTTATAATACCTTTACGCCAAAAATTTTTTAATAAATGGAAATAATTTTTAAATACTTTGTGGTATCATATACCACTTGATTTTAATAAAATATTCTATTACCTTATAATTATAATTGTCATTGTCTGTTGTGGTGAGTATGAATTTGATTATATTGTCGTTCTATTTCGAATGTCGTTATCACGATATATTTATGTTTATTGGTTATTTATTGATTATTTATATATTGTATATTATGATTATAAATTATAAAATATGATTATAAAATATAGTGCCATATCACTCCTCCTTAAGTGTCACTAATACCTGGGAAACGATCGATCGTTTCTGGGTCTGGGAACGATTTGGGAAACATACAGACTTTTTATAACGAGTAGTATATATTTTAAAGTTTGCATCCTTAACAATTGTCTTCGGAATAGCGCTTGTCTGCTCTCTACAATGCTCTATATGTATAAAGGAGTTTCCAATTTTTCATTCTAATCTTTTCATTGTAAAAAAAAAATTAGATATAGATGCGCACTCATTATTTAAAATAATTTTTTGTTACCTGGGTAATTGAAAATATTATAAATTATTTACAACTTAAATCAAATAAAATAGAAACACCTTGTATATTAATTTTGTTTTTTTTTTACTTTATATTATTGCTATTTTTTTTTATCTTTCTGTCTTTTTTTTTTATAAATTAAATTTTTTTTTTATTATCAAAAGTTGAATAAACTGGCACAAGATTGCATTTTATACCGGTTTTTTATTTTACTATTCTCAGCCAAAAACTAGTACACAAAAATTGAAATTAACAACAAGTCTTTCGATCGTCGTTATTTTTTTTTTTTGTTTTTATTGTTTTCATTTTGTTGTACATTACAACATTCGTAAAAACAGAGCAATAGTGAGCTGTAATACGCGTCTACAAAACAAGTAGCTTTAAATAAATAAAAAAAACAAAAACAAAAAACAAGTCATATTGTAGTAATCGTTTTACATATGACTGCTGCTTGGTTAGTTTGTATGTATGTAGTTCGATTTTTGAAAAAATATTACAATATTACAATTTTTGGATTTAAATTGAAAAACTTAAATAAATTGAACGTATTTTATTTGAAATTGAAATAAAAATATAAGAAACTTTAATTGTTTTGTCTTGATTTTGTGGGATATGATATAGTATAATTTAATCAAAACCCAAACATTTTCTTAATCTTTAATTTATACCTATTCAGATTTTTTACTTATTTATTCTGTTTGTGATACTTAAAAATTATGGAACGAAAAACTAAGCGTCGTATTCAATCTAATAAGTAAATCGAAAATGTATCATGTTGTTTTTTAGTTCAAAAGGATAGTCACTGATGCAACACTATGCAAAGGATTTAAAAAAGATGAAAATCAATCTTGGAATTTAAAGCTAGTTCGATCAATTAAGACTTCGAATGAATGATTAGAATTCAGAAGACATGAAAGTTAATTTCAGACTAAAAGTGAAATAAATGTTAAAGTCCCATTGAAATTTAAATTTATTTTAGAATCGAATCGAATCGAATCAATTGATAAAAGGACTAACTGGAAACTAATGCAAATCTTTTACATTAATTGTGTCAGGTGGTTTTTTCTTCTAAGCAAGGTAGGAATCTTGCAAAGGCTTCAAGAATACGCCCTTAGTAGTGTCAGATTCTTACTTATTAAATTCACATCCAATATAATGACAGCATTAGCCAATATGTAATGGTAGCTATTTAATTTAAATTAATTTAGATTATTAAAATATCTAATTTAAAACAGCTATTATAATTAAAAATCATTTATTCAAAGTCTGAGTGTCATCAGGAGAATTAAATGTTAAATTTTAAACAAAAAATTTAAAAAACCCTCCAGTACTCGCATATGGGTCGTAATCCAGTACTCAAAACCCTAATCTATTTTAGAAGGCAATTTTTTTTTCTTCAGAATAATGCTTTTAATTTCCCAGTAGATTTAAAAAAAAAACCTAAGTTTTAATATTTTCTAAAACAATAACTGTAATTTCTTTGAATTACAATTTTTTGAAAACTTTAGTCCTACATATTTGCAATGGGAAAAAATGCTGCATCAGTAATTTCAAAATTTCCAATTTTCTAAATCTATTATTTGATTTTATTTTGAATTTTTTGTTCTAGAACATTGTATTGAAGAAATTTTTTTTTTTAGTGCATTTCCCAGCCACAGAAATGTAACAAGGAAATTATACAGCCTTTCCTTTTCAGGAGTTGGGATTCGAACCCGCACTCCCTCGGTGTTTATAGCGTATTTTGCACTCTGTTACCCACTAGGCGACCGAGGCCCCTATTGACGAAATGTTTACTATCAAATTTTACATAAGACTGTAAAGTGTCATGAATTTCGATGTATTACCTTCACAAACAATATTAATCCATATGCAGCTTTGAGCTTATATATTCAATTTATATGGGCTCATTGTCAATCAATATATTTTTTGACTTCTAAAATTATTTAACCTTTCAATCCCCATGAACATAGTCGATAGTACATACATTTAATGTATTTTGTTTGATTCTAAAATGCACTAACATGTTGATGGTTTAAAGTATATAACCTGTATCACATATAACACTAAATATAAAAAATAATTTCTAAATTAAAAGTGCCAAAAAGTGCCAAAAATTATTATAAAATAGTATACCATTATGAGTTTAAACAAAATTCAAGAAGATTTAAAAATACTCATGCGTAATTCAATGTATTTATAAAGGTAAAAATATTGTACCTATGTAACTAGTTTGGAAATTATACTGACATGTCCTAAGGCGAACTTCAAAGATTAGGGTTACATTATATAGTAAACTAGAATATTTACCCCTAACAATAATATAGTCAATAACTATCATAATGATATAATATCATATGATTTTATACACTTTTATGACATTTCATATAACTAACCAGTTATCACAATTATTCGTCATCATTTAAAAACACCTTGGTGAAGTCATTAGTATATGGAAAAAACTTTATAAATCCTAATCACATAATCCTAAGTATAATTTTAATGTTGTATATAAATGATATAAATGATTTGTTATGGCTGTTATATAGTTAGAGTTGTGATTTTGTATATAGTATTATATAATCATATCGAAAACTAATCGAAAATTATAGATAAGAATTTCGCTAATTTTTTTTAGTTTTGTTTATGTCTTTATAAAAAAATGTTATGTTAATTTTATAATCTTTATTCAATATCTATTCTTGTATTAGTAGAATTCAACCAAACAATTCACACTTTCTTTTTTTTTATTTGTTTTATTTTTATTCTTGGATTTGTGTTCGATATATTGTTTTTTTTTTCTTCTTCTACTCCCGTTTGGAGCATAGGGCTTCGACAAAGCCACGCCATCTGATATTATTTTGAGCTATTGATTTTACTTCTGTCCATGTTTTTTCTTCCGTTTTAATTTCTTTTTCTATTGTTCTTCTCCTCCATGTGCTTTTAGGTCTGCCCACTTTTATTTTTCTCTGGACATTCCAATCAAGTAGCTGTTCCGCGATGGAGTCTCTTCTTAGTATATAGCCTATCCATCTATATTTTTTTCTTTCTTATTTATATGATGAGCGCTTCTTGCTGTATTTTTAGCCATAATTTTTCGTTACATTTTCTTCGGGGCCAGAATATCTTCAATATATTGCGAAGACATTTGTTAACCAATGCTTGCAGCTTGCAGCTTGTTTATATGGCACTCGTTTATTAGCCAGGTTTCACTGCCATATAGGAGAATTAATTTTACACAGGAGTCGAATATTTTTAATTTTGTTGTTCGGACTATTTGGGTTGATCTTCATATTCTCCATAGTCTGCCGCAAGCTGCTCTTGCTAGATTCAGCCGATTCGTTATGTTTTCGATTATATTCCCATTTTTGGTTATAATGCTCGCCAGGTAGTTGAATTTTTCCATGTCCTCTATAGGTGTGTCTCCAATTGTGATGCTTGTGTTGTTGTTTGAATTTATACTCACCAATTTTGTTTTACTCATATTTATTTCAAGCCCTACTTCTGCTGCCAGACTTTCATTTTTATGATTTTTTTTCATGCAGGTTTTGATGAGTGTGTGCAAGTAGGCATATGTCAGCTGCATAGTCTAGATCTTCCAACTTCTTTGTAAGTTTCCAGTTGATACCTCTAGTGATTTAATATATTGTAATTATGTATTTTTTCTTGATATGTAATAACATCTAAAAAAAATTACGAAATTAGCAAACTCAAAAGAACTTTAACATAATATGATTTATAATCATTATAAATTATTAAATATTTAATAATAATATCTTGATTTTGGTTTGGTAAATAGGTTGAAATCTTCAAAAGACTTGTAAAAATCTGAAATTGTCACTTCAGGTTTCTGATTTTTAAATCACTAATCACTAATTAAAATCTCACTTCCATAATCAAAATAATTTGATGAGTAGTTACCTAGTACCTACTAAAACTTCTTTTTACTTGTAAAGAAGTAAATTAAATTACTAAGAACTACTAATTTACGATTATATTTTGTAACTTTGGCTTCGTTATTGATAGAAAAATAGTAATAATAATAACAGACGAACTATAGTCCCATTCCCCAATTCAAAGTACCCGCATTCTTGTTTTATTTTTTCCTATCTCTCCTCCGCACCCAATATAATGATTATTCCGGGTTACGGCTTTTCATCTCATTATATTCATTTAAATAGGAAATGATTTCAGTTAATAAAAATCTCACAATGCCAAGGTGGTAATATTGATGATGATTCCCACCTTAGGAACATAAAAAAACAAACAAGAAAATGATTTTATTTTTATCAAATTTTTAATAGGTCTCTTTCAATCGAATAGAATATGATTGAGTAAAATCAATTTTTTTTAATGTATTTTTTCATAACATTTGAGTCTGGATCCAAAACTATTCCCATGTATGGTAATGTTAAAGAAACATTTGAAATTTTGATCCATTACTCTTTAAACTTTGAACATAAAATTAATAGAGAAATGTGGACAATTTATTTTGAATTTTACAAAAATATTTTTATCTTTTCTGCTACTTGTCCTTGCTTCAAATCTCAAAAAATTATTTTGCAGTTGTGTATTTCAGTATAGGGTGGGATGATTGAGCTAAGACTCCACTAGTCTGTTTTAAAAGTGTTTCACATTATTCTAGAAGAGTCAATAAAAAATCCGAATTTTTTCAGAAAAAAAATGATCATATCCGAATAAAAAATCGTTGAATCAACTCGAGTGAGTGTTTGTGTCCGAAAAAAATTCATTTAATCAAACAGACAAAGTTTTTGTCCGAAAAAAGTTGATATGGGACCATAGTCTATAACAAAGAAAAACTAAATGTTAAAAATATTCCAAAACTTAAAAACTTAATCTCTTTCTGTACTGTATAAATTTTGCATATATAAAAAGTCATTACTTTTAAAAAGACTAGTAGGACACGGTCTTTAAAATTGGAATTAGAATTGCCACACATTAATTTTTAGAAACTAGAATGTTCGAACGAACCGTATTTTTAAGGAATATCAAATTATTTGTTTGGCATCTTCTCTTCTCTATAAACTGTATACATATTTGTATTTTTGAAAATATTTTAATATAATTTTGTGTTTTTTTTTTGCTTCCGTGGATGCGATACAAGAAAAATTATAATTTACATATGTATATACATACTTAATTATTTATTTTTTGAACTTTCTATGTTTTAAATAATATTTTGATCTGATCAGACTTTAAATCCGAAAACTTTTTTTTTCGTCTCAAAGACAAGCGATTTACAAAATTGGCCATTGATCAAAATTTGATTTTTAAAATTGAAATTAAATTTTAATTTTAATTATTTCAATATTTATTATACATATATACATATTACTTTTTACTCAAAAAATAAGTAACATTTTATATCTTTAAATTTGAACTCACTTACAACAACTAACATCAGTTTAATTTTGCCATACCTTTATTTTAGTTTTTGTTTTTGTGTTTTTTTATTTATTCGTTTATTTCAGTTCGATTCGATTAAATTTTCTTGTATAATTTTTTTGGTTTTTTATCTTGGTTAGATATTTGTTTTTTTTTTTTTTTTGGTATTGTGTTGTTGTAACTGTTATTGTTTTTTTTTTTTTTTTATTAAATTTTATTTTTCTATTTTGTTGTTAGTGTTATTGTATTGTTGTTGTTTATTTTTATTATTTTATAGCACATGCATATTGTGTCGTTTGTTGTTTAAACTTTATTATATCCATAGCCCCCCCGAAGGTGTTTTTTTATTTTTTTAAATGAAACATTAAGAAAAAATTATGTGTTTTTTTACTTTTTTGTTTCTTCTTTTTTTTTTTTGTAAATGATTTAAGTAAATATCTGATTAGAGTTTATTACCCTCGATTTTTTTCTTTTAAATAGATATTGTATACATATTTATATTGTATATATATATATAATATATATAGGTATATATTATATTATTTGTTTATTCTATGACTTATTGGAAAAAAAAAAAAAAAATTTTTTATGATACTTTGTTATATCTTAACATTCAGTTCGTGTATATTTTTAATAATAAGATAAAAAAAAATAAAACAACAACAGTTTAATTTTTTTAATTGTATATTTTTGTTTTTTTTTTTTAATTTTTCAGATATAATGTTATAATATGTATCTTAAAATAGCTATACAAATTGTGCAATTGCACCAACCAAAAAAAAAAAATAAATAAATAAATAAATAATTTAATTGCAAATTTATTAAGTTCAATATAAGAGGTCATTAAAATTTAATCAGTTTTGATGTTTAATAGCTGAAAAAAAAAAACAAAAATAAAAAAAATATTAAAAATAAGAAACAAGATAATATATAAAACCAAGGATTTTTAAATGAGCACATTAATTCTAAAACGATAAAAATACTTGGTGGACCAAAAGTTTCTCCCTTTGTATAATATTTTTATTAAAAAAAAACACTAAAATATAACAAAAAAATAATATTTATTTATTTTAAATTAAATTTATATATTCAAAACAAGACATTTTGAGAAGGTCGTCCTTTTCTTTTCATAAACTTGTGTTCTTCTTGGTGCATTTTTTATTACAAACCCCAATGTTTCTGCTTGTACTACCTCTAATATTTTGGTCAAATGTTTTACTTTAAATCTTCTAAAATTTGCGGCTTATAAACAAAACATTTTTGTTTGGGCAGCCCTTTAAGATAAAATTTATAAAAACTGTAAAAATTTATCTAAAACTGTAAAAGATTATATTTTTCTTCGAGAAATAGAACAGTACTTTCAAGCTTATATTTCATTACTTTAGTTCTTTCTTGCACCGTTTATGTATTTTTATTTAATGTCGTTTTTTGTTTACGTTAATCTAAAAAAAAACATTAAAACATAAGATATTATAATAACAATCAATATCAACTAATTTTGGTAGAACATAACTTTTGGTCCATCCTGTATATATTTAATATTGTGTTTTGTTTACTTTGAGCTAAAAATACAAAATTGGAACATATGATATTAACAACAACATGAACTAATTTTGGTAGAAAATTAAATTTTTGACCGACCCTGTATTTATTATATTTAATGTTGGTTTTTCATTACTTTAAAATAAAAAAAATATTTGCAACATAGATTTAACAACAATATGAACTAATTTTGGTAGAAAATTAACTTTTGACCCACCCTGTATATATTATTTTAAAGTTGATTTTTTTTTTACTTTAAGCTAATAAAAAAAATATTTGAAACATAGGATATTAACAATAATATGAACTAATTTTGGTAGAAAATTAACTTTTGGCCCACCCTGTATAATGTATTCTAAAATTGCAATTATTATTGGAAGAAAAATTATTTATTTTTTTTTAATATGAAAAATTAATCTACATTTTTTTTAATTTTAAGGAATGTTGAACTTAAATTTTTCTACCTTTAAATTTTATATCACTTTACTTTAAGTTAAAATCTCTAATATCGGATGTTTTAAGAAATTTTAAGTTCAAAGTGCCTAAAAAAAAATATTTCCAATTTCGACATAAGAGTAAATTGAAATGCTTAATTACGGATATGGTATAGAAGTTTTGTAAACAGATCAAAATTCGAACGGAAGGAGAGATAAAATGAAACTAATAAAAACATTTTCTTTTTATAAATATGCTAAAAATCAATAATAACAGCAATAACAAAAAAAAAAAAATATGAAATTAACAACAACATGAAGTTAATTGTTATAATTTGTTATTAACTTTGGTTGATTAACTGGTTTCAAACTTCTATTTAGTTTGCTTTTTTTATCTTTCTATCTTCAGATTTTTTTTTTTGTTTTTTTGTTTTATAAATACATATTAGGAAAATGAAAACAAAAAAAAAATGTTAGTTAAATATTGTATTAGAAATCAAAAAATTTTAAAATGGGTGGGATGTGATGATCATAGCAGATAAAAAAAAAAAAAAATTGAGAATAGTTTAAAGATATTAATCGAGAAGAACATAGAAAAACGATGTGAACATAATTTTTATTTTGTAGCAAAATTTAATAATTAGCAAAAAAAAAAAAACAAAAAAGAAAAAAAATTAATTAAATTGTGTAAAAAAATTATAATTCTGTACCAATATGAAATAATACGCTAAGTTAAGTTGACTTAAGACTAAATTAAGTTTCAATTTTTCATATTATTTTGTATATACGAACAAAATTTTAATTTTCTTTGGTTTATGTGTACAGATTTACCAACAAAAAAATAAATAATTTAAATTTAAATGAAATTATGTTACACACATGTTCCTTACATTATCAGGTCTTTATTTTGCAATAAAAGATAATTTTTTGCCAAAGCAATTATTTAAATTTTATTTTTAAAATTAAATGTAGATAAAAGTTAAAACCGATTTAATTAGTTATTACATGTGGGCACAGAATTTTCAATTAAAAAAAAAAATGATCATATACCTACACATTAAAAATCTTTAAATGATTTGCAAAGTTAACTTTAAATTTTTAGAATATAAATACATCAATAAATTCAAATTTAACTTGAAAAGTATTAAAGGTTTAATTAAATAATTAACCTTTTAATTTATCATCCATTCTATTTTCTAAGAAAAAAAAAAATTTAAAGCTCGATATGCCAAACCAAAAAAAAAAAAAAATATATTTGGTTATTTATTTATTTAAATCTAACATTATACAATTAATTGATATAATATCAGTGGAGCCCTCGGCTACTGAGGCCATTTATTGATTGTTTAAATCTTTTTCTATGATGACCTATCCATCAGTGGAGAGAAAAAAAAAAACCTAGCGAAAAAAAAAGCTGGTAATACTTTCAGTGACTCTTATATAATATTATGTATATTATGTTTCTTATTCTTATGTACATTATATACTATGGAATCTTTTTTTTTTTAATTCGAAAAGTATGGCTAATATTAAACTATCTTCTATATTTCGTTTAACTGATTCAATTCTGAAAGTCAGTTTAACTGACCTCTTGATTTTAGTTTAATAAAAAAGAAGAAAGAGGGAACAAGTATGGGAAAACTTAAATGAAATTTTGAACTGTTCTGAATTGTTGTCAAGAAATTCATAGATATTCAAAATATTCCGGTTATATATTCCAGCCAAACAAAATAATTTTATTGTATGGTAAGCAGAAAATATTAAATAACCCTTTACAAATATTTATTAACATATTATATACCTTTTAAAATATTAGAAATAATTATGCAAATTACAAATATTAACGGGATTTTGGTGTTCTATTGGATGAGAGCGTATATGAAATACGTTGTAAACAGCGAGGGAGCGTGAAGTGTCGGTTCAAATCCCACAGACGTCGTAATAATAATTCCCCCTTATGACATTTACAGACAGCCACCCCTAAAAAAGAAAGACTGTCTAAATTTCCTTGTCACATTTATGTGGCAGAGAAATACAGTAAAAAAAAAACTATTTTAACAAATATTAACAAAATACAAAATGCACATAAGAAAACTAAAAATCTGAAATTGAAAACAAATAATATCATATAGGAAAAGCATAAACAAGACGTCCTGTTAACCGAATTAATTAATTGCTTAGTGAAAAATATTAGTTCGAAGGACCAAAAAAGTATAAAGAAAATGTTTAATATTTTTTTCTCAGAATTCTCAGAAGCCTAAGTCTAAATAAATCCATATATTAAAAAATGTTTCAATACAAAGCCTTTTTTATACAATTAAAAAACTTTCCATAGATATATTCAAAAAATTTTTAAGTTAATAAAAAAAACATTTAATATTTTTAACCACAAATATTTATGAAATTTTCCATCACTTGATAATGAATATTTTCTTTTTAAAGTAATTCGTCGAATTTGTAACTATTAAAATTTTCCATAGAAAACCCTTTTTTTTTTTTGTTTTTTTTTTTTTTTTGTTTGACCCTTCATTACAATAAAATATATTTTTCTTAATATAATTGTCTAAGCTTATTAATTTAGTCTAGGTACAAAAAAAAAAAAAAAAATATGCAATAAACCACTTAACTTTCACGACTTACTTTTTATTCCCTCCCGTTTTCTATCTTTCTTTTCTTCTTCTTACTTTGTTTATTTGGTTTTCTTTTTTTTTTTTATTTTTGTTTTAGAAAACGTGACTGGTCAACTTTGTCAATAAGTTACAAGTTTTATTTTTGGTTTTTGTGAAACCTTAATTGAAAAATTAAAAACAGACAAACAAAAACAAAAAAAAAAAACAAAAAGGCAACACAACTGAAGAAAATTTATTTTAATAAATTTATGTGACTTTTAATAAAAAATGCACATATCATTATGCATTTAATTAAAAAAAAAAAAAAAAAGAAAAGGTTGCCAGGTGAAAATAAAAATTCAAAATAATAAAAATTCAAAAAAAAAAAAACAAAAATAAATTTTTTTTTTATTTAAATTCAAAATTTTAATTTGTACGTTAAAAATTACCATCACGCTCATAATTTTTTTGTTTTAATTTTTTATTAATGTCTCCACGAAATAAAAATTATAAGGTTAGAAAATATCGATCGAATAATAATAGGCAGGTAAAAAAAAAACAAAAAACGTCAACAATTTATTAACGTATATTTTTCATCTAGCAAGTAAATATGTATTATAAACTTTCCTTCAAGTTTTAAAAAGAAAAAAATAAAAACATTTTGTCATTTTATTTTCCAGTAAATCACTCATAATAATATAATCCTTCTTCTACTTTTCAAGTTAAATTTAAATCAAGTCAGCTGTGTATATTTGTATCATTATAAGTAAATCTTCGACCCCATGCGTTCATTATTACCAAAAAAAAAAAAAAAAACAAAGAAAAAAAAATATTTATACTATCACCTATTACTGTTGTCAACAGCATATAGTAATCGTCGCCAACAATCAAATATTTATCAACATTTTTCATTTTTTTTTTCTAAACGTAACTAAACGTAACAAATATAACTATGATAGAAAGAGAAAGATATAATTATATTATAGTAGATATGTATAATAAATTTTTAGTTATGACCATTTCAAATGAATGCACGATCAAAATATCAAAAATTGAAAAAAAAAAAAAAAAAACAAAAAAACAAAACACAAATAAAATTTCTTTACAAACACCACAAGTTTTATTAACGCACTCAATCAACTTTACCTGCTGCTGAACTTTCAAAAAAAAAAAAAACATTCATATAAGGGACAATATTTTTGTTACCTCAATATGTCGCCACATCCATCATAATCATAATTTTTCGAATCTATTTTAACAGTACCGTCTGTCATTTTCTTTTTTGTTTGTTTGCTTTTTTTTATTTTTGTTTTTTGTTTGTTTTTTTTTTTTGTTTTTTTAATTTAAAAATGAAAAAATTGTATATAAATATGGAAAGAACTCATACAAAACAACCAAATATAATTAATGCATCCCAAAAGTCATTTCTTTTTACAACATAGTATCGTACCATTAGAAAACCAGTACAGCAGTTATGAAAAGCTAATAATAGTAACTGGATTATAAAAACTATCGCGCATAATATAACTAACTGTATAATCATTTGCTAGTACAAGTTATGAATTGTGACTTGTAAACGAAGCAAAAAAAAAAAAAAACACAATTGTTAGAAAGAGAAAGATAAATAAATTAATTTCATTAAAGAAACAAAAAAAAAGACAAGTAAAAATAAAACTTAAAATGTCAACTATTGCAACTACTACATAAAGTACAAAATATATGCGGATGATGGTCTGAAAAAATGTTTTAAAAGAAATTTACTTTAAAATAATAAAAACATTAATATTGTCTTTAAATTATTTTTGTTATTACAATAACAGTAGTTCTTCAGATGACATATTCATCTTAAATTTTCCTAAAACTAATCGATAATTTTCCTAAAACTTTTGTTTTTTTTTCTGAATAGGATTGCTTCTATTGACTAACTTGTATCTCGTATTAAAAGAACCTGCCTTCTTAAACTTTTAAGCAATATCAACCATAAAATGCAATCTAGAGGTTAGAAAATCTTTACTCGTATGTAAGTCCAATAGTATATCAGAAAATCAAAATACGTTTATGGCCTTTTAAAAAAAAAGTATCATTGAAAGCATAATATATATGAAGCACTTCATACTTATACCATTAGTGAGTATGCTGAAAGTTATCCAGTAATATAAAAAGCAGAATATGTTAGTAATGTGGTTAATTTTATAAATTATGCCATCAGCATTGGCTATCTTCGAGATCTTAGAGCAAATGCCTTCAATGTATTTTTTTTTGTTTATTTACCTGAAACATAAATATGACAAGGAAACTGGGCAGTCTTTCCCTACACGATTTTAACCCACAATCTCTCAATTATTACAAAGTATTATATACGTTCTTACTCATTAGGCCACCGAGTCCTCCTCCTCGTTTTTTCGGATATCTATTAACATCTTTTCCAACCCCACTTTTTAATCAATTTTCTGTATTCTTAAAAGCAATGTCCAGCCAATTAAAATAAGTTTAAAAAAAATGTTTTCGGCCATTTATTAAGAGTTTAGAAAAATCTCCTCAAATCCTTCATGGAAACCTTTCTAAATGTTTTAAAGCTCATTTTAAAACAGTAACTTCAAAAATAACATGAAATTACGTTTCTAATAAAAGCATCGGGTAATAAATTGTCCTATTTATTACCAAATAGACATGTACTTATATTTTATAGAATAATAAATACAGACTGACAGTCATTTACATAACATTATCCCAATAAAATTTTATTTAAGGGCAAAAAGGTTAGCTAACCAAAAACTAAAAAAAAGGCGAAATTATCAACCACATTTTACTTATTTTTTATCTATTACAAAGTGAACAAAAGAAGACGGTAAGTAAATCCGAAAAGAAAGAAAAATAAAAAAAAATAAAGAAAATTAAAACCAATTTTTACCTGTGACCAACCGGATAAGATCTGATGATGGTCCGATGTAATTTGTTGTCGCGTTTTTTTTTTATATTTGTATATTTTTTTTAAATATTTGGAGCTTAAAAAATGAAAAAAAAAACAAAAACAAAACTTGGAGAAACTCTTTTCTTTTATTGTTTTATAGTTTTTTTTTTTTTCTATTTTCTTTATTTTTTTTTTATATTTATTTTCTCATTTTATCAAGGTAATTTATAGTAAACAATGTACCCATTTAGCTTCCCAAATATTGTTTTTCTTGAAAGTGTCTTTTATTCTTCTTCTTTTTTTTCTTTCTCTTTTTATTATCTTTTTCTTTTTGTTATTTTCTTTAATTTATTTGCTTTTTTTTTGCTTTACCGCAAAACAACACACTATAGCACTTATTCAACTTCATTCTATTTGTAACCCAAAATTTATAATATAAACTACACTACACTATATAGTGATATATTTACAACTTATATTAGGTATATTGAATACACCTGGGTGAGAATTGGGTATAAACTACTTATGGTCTCGTATCTAAAAAGTAAAAATAAATAAAAAAAAAAAATTAAAATGAAAATAAAATAAAGAAAAGAAGTTTTCACGCTTTTAGTAAAGAAAACTATAAATAAATCTATCTGATTGTTCACTCTACACAACACAGTTATCTTCCAATCAACCAACGAACCAAACACAACCTAACCGATCTACCTACATATCTAATAATGTATAAAAAATATACAGTAAGCGAAATTAAAAAAATGAAATATGATAAATTTTAAATTTCTTTCTTCTTTAAAATTTTTCAAATTTGATAATTCATTTGATAATCCATTGAAGTCGAGAGAGTCATCAAGCAATCTCCTTTGTGGCTGTCTGACAATTGAATGCGTCATCAAATATTTTTGTAGACGTAAATGTACATTATAATTATCTGTATAAAGTTGAATCTTTGAAATATAAGCTAAATTTAAGCTAAATTCATTCAATTCAGATATATTTATCATTTCTGTTTATTGGCTGGTTATTAGAAGAGTTTTGGAGAACTGATATAAATTGACTCCAAAAGCAATCATTCGTAGAATGTTACTTCAATAAAATAATAAATATATAGATTGCCAATGAATCAGCATATATTAACAGCCTACAACTTTATTCAGTTCTCTAGGTACATTACATCTGCAATGTATTCTAATTTATCCAAAGCATACCATCTATAATAGGTATAACTGCTAATAAAATTTTAGTAAACAAAATCAAATCTTAAGATGAGGCTTCGGTGGCCTAGTCGGCCTAGTATAAAATACGCTGTAAACACCGAGGGAGTGTGGGTCGAATCTCACACACGTCGTAAGAGTTATTCCCCCTTATGACATTTAGAGCCACGCCTGAACAGGAAAGGCAATGCAATTTCCAGTCCACATTTATGTGGCAGATAAATACATTAAAAAAAAATTTTTATGATTTACTACTGGATGAAAATCCAAAAACATGAAAATATTGCAGAAATTTTAATGACTTTTACTGTATTTTTGTACCTAAAAAATATTACTATCAAATAGATCTACTTGTATTTATGATTGTACGGTACCGTACACAATATTAAAAGGTAAGTTTTATTGCTTCTATCTTATAGTTTTCAAATTGTTTTGTTTGTTTGATTGTCCCCGTTCTTATATATAGTTTTTATTGTTATTGCGATTATTTTGTTTGTAATATTATATATATATCTATATTGGGGTCCATAAGAAAAAGTTAAAATTTTGAGTTTTACTTTAAGTCAACTAGTTTACAGTTTAAAAGTCTTATATTATTGTTTTTTATTATTATTTTTATGTTTTTTTTTTTAAATATAGACAACTATTAAATTAGAAGGGTTCAAAAATTATTTTGAAGAAGTTGAATAGTTGTGTTGTGGATTTTTAGAATTAAGTTAGAGACAGTTAGCAAATATGTACTTATTCATTAGATATCAAATAAATGAATCTATATATAGATATGCATTTATTATATATATGTATATATATATAAATAGTATATATAGATAAATGTATGCAGACCTTAAATATGTACTAAAAGATTATTTTTATCTGAAGTTTATTTAGGGGGATTTCAAAAAAAAATTATAATGATATGTTTTCTATCTAACGTTTAATCTTTGTGTATTTTTTAAAATAGGTAAATTTCCGTGCAAAAGAATAGATATAGGTATATCTATTTTGGTTCTATATAAGAGAATTTATTTATTTATTTATTTTGAAAAATTGTATAAGGATATAATATAAGTAGATACGTTATTTTTAAGGTGAATGGCTTTTTTAATATTAGATTTTTAAAAATTTTGTTAATTTTTAATTTGAAAACAAAAAAATTTAATACTAAGTGTAATCTTCATTGTATTCATAGTATTGGAGTTGTTTTCCATCTCTGTTTCTACCTTCGATTACCTATATGATCTAAATTTTAGACTTATCTATGAAAAAAGATGAAAATGCGACATTTCTCAAAGACAGACAATAATAATCGGAAAAAAAATTTTTGATCGTAGAGAAAAAAAGATGCAACAATGAATTGCTGTATGGACATTTATAGATAGATTGACGTAACATAAATTGTAAGCAGTTGTATAGGGAGAAGTTTCACGTTTTTGTTTTCTTCCTCCATATTATTAAATTTACTTATTCTAATTTTATTATGTCTTGGTTTGTTAATTCTGTACCATGTAGAGAGATATCATAGAATATTTTCGTTCATTTTCACCATTTTCTTTTGAAGTAATTTTTATGCTTTCGGTTGAACCTCGCTACAACAAAAATTTGATGTTTGTGTTTTAACATGAAGTCAGAATGAAAAAAAATGTTATTTTAAATAGAAAAATCCTTCAATGGAAACAATTAACGTCAGGTACAAAATTATGAGATCTAAGTACCTATATAATATGTACATATCTTGCATTTATTGAATTTGTCTATTATTTAAAAATGGTTTTATTAAAGTTAGTTACAATTTTAATTTGCAAAATTTAATATTATGTTATTAAATAATAAATTTAGATTATGTGAGACGGCCAATAAAAGAAAAAAATTTTAAAAAGATATAAGATTATTTCATCCAGATTATGATCTTTCAATATTTTTAGTTGCCATTAAAACCAAAGCAGGTCCCTCGTATCTTGAGTTCATCAAACCCCGATTATATCAATATATTGTATAAAATATACTTAATAGTATAATTAAAAAAAAAAGTAAATGATATAATTATATTCGAAAATTTGTTCGACACGAACACCTGAAAGGGAAAGGTTGAATTATTTCTTCATCACATTATATAGGTCGAACTGTGACTTTCACTAAAATTTATAATTATTCTTTGAATTTTATATATTATAAGAAAAAAATTGTCAAAAACCATGAAACATTTTTTTTTTTATTTTAAAGAAACTTTATTTAAGACCCCTTTTCTTAAATAAGCTGTTAAAATATTATGTTGGAGTTTTAATTTTTGCAGGGTACAGGTTTTAAACAAGAGATACAAAAAAACTATTCTAATCTAACTAATTTTGAAAGATCTTTGTTCTTTCTCAATTTTCAGATGGCCGGTAGTTCTATAACCTAGTTGAGCTAGTAAAATACTGTAAAATACCAAATTAACTGTTGTAATTCATTGAATTAGTAAAAATACTTGTAAGCTGTTCTTTTTTTATTCAATACCATATATAAATTCTACAATATTAACTCATCTCTACCTAATCTAAAATCACACTTTATAATATAGAAAAATCTTTAAAATACTCAAATCAACTCAAATGATATATTTTATAGGAAACCTCACTTTGTAACTATAATTGGATAAAGAAATAGGAATTATTAGAACTTGACTAAATGTCTTGTAACTAAGACCCTTGCTATATTATTTTTTGTAGACTTTTGAGCTTCTTCTTTTCCCTTTTTTAAAAAAAAAATCTAAGTAAGTACACTTCTCGAAGAATTGAACTTTTTATTCAAAAATGCATAATCCTTTTATTCTGAACACTTTTTTCATTAATTTTTTTTCTTGTAAAGTTTTAATAAATTATTTACAAAGTTGCAACAATATTATTTACCTTCATTACAAAATATCTATTAACTACACGTACACCGTGGTTTTTTGTTTTTTTTTTTTTTACTTGTAGATTATATTCTCAATACATTGCAAGAATTTTCTCTAAGTCTTCCTTACAATATTAGCAACTGGTTTAAAAAAAAAAAAAAAAAAAAACAAAGAAAATTCTACAGATAATAAAAAAAGCAAAACAAAAAAAAAAAACATAAAAGATATTAATATATAAAAATAAATTCAATTTATCACAAGTTGTGAGTAATAATTTATAACCATTTTTCAAAATCTAATATTTTAATTCTTCCTGCTTTAACTTTTCAATTTATACCTACCTTTTTTTTTTTTTTTGTGTAAATCCCTATTAATAAAATCAATATTTTGTTACATTATATTATTTGTAAATAAATGTATGTATGTGCAACTATTTTTTTGTCTCTCTTCAATATCTGGAACATTACAATTACGTTGTACTATTAAATATATTATAATATATGTTATGAATATACGTACAAGGAACGACAACAAATTGTTTCCGTTTATCATAATTAAGAAATCTACCCAATATATCAATTTTATAACATATATCTATATCTATAGATATATATACTGTTATATATATATATATAGTAGTACTAGATTTTAAGTAGTAGTACTCCATAACAGTTATTATCTAAAAGCCAATGACCGATCAACTAGTTACGACACTTTTCACAGATAAATATCTTTTTTTTTTTTTTTTGTTTTTTTCTTTTTTTTTTCGTATGTTACAAGTAGTTATGTATATGTACATACGAATACATATTATTATGTACACAATTTATTTTACACAACATACGTACATATATATATTATATGCAATGCATTTAATCTTAGCAGTAATAATAATATGGCACCTTTAATAAAATACAAAACAAAAAAAATAAAATAAAAATAATAATAAAAACTAAATAAAAAGATACAATATCACTTGTACGCGCAATGCTAGATATTACGTATGTACATATATTGAAGTAAAAATTATTATTATTATTTTTTTTTTCTTTTTAATTTTTTTTTTTTATTATTTTGTTACTTTTAAAAGTAAACTGTTCAGGTAAAAATAGACATATACATATGTATATAAGAAGAAAACAAAAAAAAAAGAAGAAGTTAGATTTTAATTTATACATTTGTAAAAAGTACATATTATTTTTACTTTTTTATCTGTTATATGCCTTCCACAGGGTTCTTTTAAAAATTATACCGTTACATCAATTAAAAATTAAAATATTAAACTTAACTTTTACTATGTGTTAGATGGTTGCTTCACGGAATAATTTAACCTTTAACTTCAAATATATTATAATGGTTAGAGGCAGACATTTAATTTTTTTTAAAACGAAATTTTTGCGTCCTTATAGGTGGTACGAATATATATATAGTTGTTTATCCTTGATAACAAACAGATTTTGATAGCATCCTTGAAAACACAGTATACACGATAGTATTGTTATTAAAATTGTGTGTCTGGCATAAAATAAATACTTGTACCAGAGAGAAAATTCATACTAAAAAATTTTTTGGGCAGAATTTGGATACATACCTACATGCTTGAAAATTGATGACATATTTAAATATTAAAATGTATGTACTGGTTTTGATAAAATATGCTAAATATGTTAGTATAATGGTTCATTTGTATATTATACAAAATTGGTATAAGATTTGGTCAAAAGTCAGTCGTATAGAATATAGAAAATTACTGGATTTATAAATTTTAGATTTTGTATTTAGTTACTTCTGTAATGTGTTATTTAAGATTTATTGCTAGAGTTAATAGTTTTAAAGCAAAATTGTGATAAGGGGATACTAAAACGAAAACAATTATTTAATTTAGATGAAATGATTACGCTGCTTTAGATTAAATAATAAAACATTTTATATTTGAATTTAAATTTTACTCCATTAGATCACTTCAATCGCATTAAATGTTTTTAGTAGATTTAAGTCAACTTTCAACTTTCAAGTTTTTCTAAGTATTTTTTTTTTCTTAAGAGAGGCGGGAATCTTCCAAAGATACCAAGAATTTCCCCTTGGTAGTGTCAGATTTTTACTGACTAATCCCATTTCCCCCTTTATCCAATATAATGTGATGAAACACTTATACCTGATAACACAGTATATTAGCTAGTAAATAGGATGCGGAAACATTGAACTGGTGGAGTGGGACTGTAAGGAAACAATGAATCCGCTTATTATTATTACTATTTTGCTAACAATGACTATAGTCGTTACAGCAGTTACAACATGCAGACTTTTATAACACTTTATTGCATGAGGTAATTATTGAAGACAACCCTTCATTTTACCTTCATTTTTCTTAAACCGCAAATTAACATATCTATATTTTCTAACGAACTTGCTTGTTAATTTAAAATAAAAGTTAAAAGGAGAAGAGAGTCTATGTCATAAAATCAAAGAGAGTCTATACTCCATCTAGCACCTTATTAATATTTTTTGAAACATTCAAATTTAAATTATCTACTGTTCTAATTCAATCAACTCTTTTTCTTCTTAGTTCAAATCCTAGATCTATGTTGCTGTTATTTGATAGGGATGATATATAACTATCCTTACGACTACATCCTGTGACTTCTTTTGTGCCCCAACTTCATGAAAGACTCTTTTGTACATCGTTAACCTAGAATAAATAACTATCGTTTGTTCATCTGTAATATTCTACACGTACACCTAACTTTACCTGACAGCTTTTCAACAGAAAAAAACAGACAAACAAATAGCGAGTGTAGAAATATCTATTTTGTATGCTTCAACTTTTCCTTCACAAAATGAATTTAATCAAAAAAATAAAGAAAATTACTTTTGTAATGTTTTTTTTTTTTAAAACAAAATAGAAAAAACAAGAAACAAAAAATGTCTTCATACAATTAGGTACAATATAGCCAGATATTGAGGTAATTTAAAAACAAACTAGGAAGAAAATCAACAACGACAACGAAAAAAAAAAAAGGTTCTGTTTGGACAAAAATTTTTTATTATGTTTGATTTAAAATTTTAATAAGAAATGAAAACATTTTAAGAGTAAAGTTCGTTTACTCATTTTCAGGGTTCGTCAAAATCATTTATTTATTTTATATTTTATTAGTTTTACATTAACTATAAACTTATATAACTATATTATGTAATAGAATTCCTTTAATTTAATTTCAGTACTACAGTTTTTTTTTTATTTTTTAAGGGAAAAAAAAATTTTATCGGGACATAATCTAAGGTCATTAGGTACAACAGTATTATATAGGATCATAAAATTGTTATAGTTTTTTTTTTTTATTTTTTTATTTTGTGCCAAATGATTACAATTTACATTGCTATTATATTAAAGGAATCTTAAATCATGTGTTAAAGTTCAGGTTAAAAGAATATTAAAAAAAAAAAAACATTAAACATTATAGAAAATTGTAAAAATTGTATATTAAAAAAATAATTGCTTTTAGCTGTAGCGAATTTTAAATAGGATAATAATAAATTGTAATTTGATAATAGGGCATTTGGGTTAACATTCGGTCAATTGTTTTTTTTTCCTTTTTTTAAAGCAAACTTTTAATTAAAATCGTTTTTGATTTTATTGAGGCTAGAACAAAATGTATTTGAGAAAATATATGAAATATTATAATATAAAGATATACAAATTTTTACTTGTAATTTAAGAGTTTTTCTTTATTTTAACATATATTTTTTTTTTTTTAAATTTGTAGGTACTCGAAAAAGGGATTATAAAAAAGACATATTATTTATTTTATCTTTTTCTAGTTTTTAATTTGTATCTTTAGAAAACTTTGAAAAATCTACAAAGAATTTTTAATCTTTAGTAATTACTTTTAAGTTAATGTTAGTTATAGTCTTGAGGAAATATTTAAATATCTGTTATCAATATGGCGACTGATAATTAGCAAGAAATCTACAATATTTATTAAAGGTGGTAAATTCTTGTAGTAAACGATATGGTTTAAATAAGAATATAAAAAAAAAAAGGATATAATTGTAAGGAAAAAGAATCTAGGACATGGCAAGGTAATATGAATATACTAATTGACAACAATCCAATTGAACGGTTAAGTAGTCTTAAATAGGTTAAATATCTTGGTTGTTGGCTAGATCAAAATTGGAATGTAAATAAATAAATTAGCGGTCGAATAAAAATAACAAGAAATGCTTCCATCAAATTCCAAAAAAAAATCATCACCAATACAACATTCGTCTAAATCTTCACTTACAATTTGTCAAAAGTTATATCTGGTCAATAAAGCAGAAGTATGATGGTCACACAAATAAAATGGAAGCATTTGAAAAATGTATTTTTAGAAGAATATTGAAAATATATCCTGGACCGAACGCTTTTCGAACTTTGAAGTCCTAGAAGAAATGAAATCTTTCCGTAAATTTATAATAAAATTTAAAAAAAAAAAAAAACACCACCATATTTCGGTCTAAGTTTGAGAAATCCTAAATATTAAATACTTTAATTAATAATTTAAGAGAAAAGGGGATAAAATTTTGGCGCTATAAGAAAACAGTTTCAAACAATAGGGTAGTTGGTTTATAAAGCAAACAAACACAGAATATAATATACAATCCAAATCATTATACAATCTTTAATTCTCTAGTCTAGCAAAGAAAAACAATTTTCGTTTTCTATATAAAATAGATCTTGAAGTAGCCTCGGTGGCTTAGTAGGTAAGAATGTATAAAACATGCTGTCAACATGAAAGAAGAAGAAAAATATAAGAAACTCTCTTAGGGTTATAATCTTGTATGTATGTCTATACAATTTTTTCTTTTACGATGTCGATTGGGAGGAAATGGGAGGGAAATCGGACGTGATTCCCCGAAGACTGCTACCAACTAAACCGACCCCCTTTAAAACTAAAGTTTAAGAATTTTCATACGTTGTGTTACACCATCTTACAAGTTCTACAGTAAGATATAGGCACTTATCGAGCTTGTTTCTAGTAGCAGAACTTTGAGTGGTGGCATTAAATGTTTTATTTATTTCCCTAAAATAGGTATTTATCCTTACAAGATAACAAAAAAATAAGGTCAATGACCCAACCGTACGGCAATAACTGAGTGGAGTGAGCTATGAAGTAATCCTGGAATAATCTCGCTCATCGTCTTATTGATTGAGCTCTGTTTTTCACATTACCAAAATAACCCAGGGCTGTTTATGGGGCCCTAAACTAAACGTAATACTGAAAAGCAAATTTTATTACCTTATTATTATTTACCTTTAGATAATTAAAAGTGAATTAACAAAGACTCGTAACAAGTTTTAATAATCAGAAAGTAAAATAATATTTTATAATATTTATTCCTTTTTAAATTATCTAAGTAACAATTTCATTAATCATAAAAACTAAAAATTTTCTTCCAACCATTTTTGATTTCATTGTTACTTGATTTTTATTTTATTTTTGTTTTTTGTTTGATTTAAAAAACATTTTTCATTTCGACACGCAATCAAGTAAAGTTCAAACAAATCACTTGCCAAACGGTCAATATTCGAACTGAAAATAAAAAACATAACATACGATAACAAAAAAAAAAAAAAAAATTAAAGTTATAAAGTAAAGGAAACCTCAATTGATTGCAAGAGTTGAAATCGATGTACTAACAAAGAAAAGCAGAAAAAAACTTTTCCAAGGAAAACTAAAACTTTTAATTTTTTTTGTTGTTTTTTATTATTTTTATTTTTTTTGTATTTTTTGTACTTCTCCATTTTATCAACTCAAATTTCCTACTACAACAATTTAGGTTCAATGTTATTCGATAGTGGTTTGATATCTTTGGTTTTTATGTTTTTTGTTTTTTTTTTTGTGTTTTTTTTTTTTGTGTTTTATAAATGTCCTGTTTGGAAAAGTTAAAAAACCACTTTTTGTGCACAGTTTTATAAAATAAAATTTTTAATTTATTTGTTAATCTATTCATTTACTAAAATTTAAAAAAGTTTTTTTGGATAAGAAAAATAAGAATTGCTTTGAATTGTGTTAACAATCATTTTGTGACTATGAAATAAATGTTAATTTTAATCGATTACTAAATCAAGATGATAAGCCAACTCAACTTTTGTTAGAAATCTGTTAAGGTAATAACGTTTACTCAAATAATGTTGAAAAAGAAATCCAATCTGGGAAATAAAGAAACAATTTAAATGAATAGAAAGATTTTTAAGATTTATTTAAAAAAAAATTTGCATATTTTTTGGCGTTTATGTAATTTTTTTAATCAGTTGGAATAAAGTAAAGTAAAATTTTTTTAAATGTAATCATAAAAATCATAAATATTCTAAATAATCTTTAAATTTTTCATACAATTATTATACTGTTATTATAATAACGGTAAAAATATAATTTTACATAAAATTTTTTTTTTATATCTTACGACCTCAAGTGTTGTGTTGTATACTTTTATTACTGATATAATATGCCAAAGGGTAATAAAAATCTATAAAGGGACGGTATTTAAAATTCAAATTGATGATGTTTATAACATTTATTTAGAGTTTTCATTTAAGTTACATTATAAATGGATATATTTACATAAATAATAATATATAAATATAGATATTCATATACTTGTATATATTTATTTCTATATAATATTATATAATAATTAAATTGTATTGCTTTTAAAAAAAAAAAAAAGTATATATATAAAAATATCAAAATCGGTGTCAGTATAAATGTAAACGTCGTATAGAAACGTTAGAGGTTTTGAATTTGAGATTTTTTTTTTTTCCTTTTTATTTCTGTAAATTTATACATTAATACATAAAATAATAATTTTCTTGAGGCAATATTTATATATATACTATGTATATATGCATATATTTTTTAAGGAGTCTTTGACATATAGAGGATCGCTTTTACTTTTTTTTTCTTTTTTTTTTGTTTTGTTCAAAAATTAAAATAAAATTAAATGTAAATTTCTTCTAGATTTTAATTTTTCACTTTTTTTAAAGTTCTTTTGTCCATATGCCGACAAAAAAATATTCTGGTGATTTTGTATTTAGTATAAAAAACTAAAAAAACTTAAAAAATCTATTAAAAATGTATAAAGGATTTTGAAAAATTGCAAATATTGTATTTGTTTGAAATTTTAGAAAATAAAGTTTGGTAATAGTTTGGTCTACTTATTAATTTTAGTAAGCCACTGTTTCACTCGCTACTTTTTTAATTGTGATAGAAACTGACTATTATATTATGATTTTGTGAAGGATTTAATTATTATTACATGATTCAGGTATTACGAACACAAAATTTTCATTCAGAAATGTAGTTTTTAGTTGCAGTTTTAATACAATGAAATGTATAATGTTGCTGCACGCTGTTAATTCATTAACTTGTAATATTTACTATTATAAATTCAATATAAGATTCTCGGACAATTACATTATACTTAATCATTAAATATTTAAGACTAATAAAATAAAGTAGATTAGATTAGATTATTTTAATTTAGGAATAGGTATAATAAATAACACGGCGATCTTTTGATGTAAATTAATCTGCTTCCTTCTATTACTGTGAATTGTTGTGAATTTTGCCTTGACTTATCATCGCTACTGCCTTTAAAAAACTAAAGATGTCTAGATACTTTATTGCTGACAGTACATCTTCGATACAACAGTATCCTTTAATTTTTATACATCTTGCTCGTTGTAAAATTTCGCAGTTTCTTTATATGCGTTCTGGAGATTCTTCTTCTTCTTGATATAACCTAAGTATATACCGTAATTTCCAATTTTTTTTAACTGCGCCTTTAGCTGGCAGTGCTCCGACAAGAAATCAGTTAGATTTCTCAGTTTGTTTTTACTGCGGATCCTATAATTTTTTTCATAATATCTTTCTCGGTTCTAGTTTCCCAGAAGCTATATTTAAATTATCTGAACCCGAATTTTTCACTCAATTTCCTTTTATAAAGTTTTCCTCTTCCATTTTTAATGCTTCTCTTTTGTGTTTAGGCAAAGTAAAGCTAAAGCTAAATAATTTTGAGTTAGTTAAATCAGTCAATCATTGTCAGTTCAATCATTTTTAGTCAGGCAGAAAAATCAGACGTAATTTAAATTAATCAGCAAAGTGGAGTACTGACTGAAGATATAAATTGAAATAAAATAGTCCTTTCTCTTTATAACTTAGTTACTATAAGGTTATATATAAAGAAAAAGTAATGCAATTATAATAACGATTGAAAAAAAATATTTCTATATAACATTATTATAATTTTAGATTTTGAATTTTGTAAAAACGCACATACAAATATATATATATATATATTGCATACATTTAAAATAAGCTTTAAGGAAAGAAAGTGGAGGAAAAATAAAATACAAAAAAAATAAACATTTTTACCTTATGAATAAAAACAAAAGAGTAAAAGTTTTCAAAGTACAATTTTAAATACAAAAAAAAAAGGATTAAAATTAAATTTTTAATTAGTTCCACTTCATAGGGTTTTATTATTTTTTTTTTTTTTACTTAAAACGGAAAACAGGATATATTGTATGAAAATTGGTTATAAAACGCAATATAACGCAATACAATATTAATGGTTTTTTTATTTTTTTCTTTTTTTATGTTCTTTAGAACACGTAATTTTAAAATATAAAAATTAAATTATTATACAATTATGAAATTATCTTTAATGAGGTTAACATTTTATTAAATTTTTAAAAGTTAAAACTAAAAAGGAAAAAAAAAATATAGGACAAAAGCCACGAAAGAATTATTATTTTATACATTTTCAACTTTGAAGATTTTCTTAAAAAAATGTTGAAGTTAACTGAAGTACTATAGTAAATCTTCTGTCAACGTTTTTTATAATATTAAAAAAATTATAATATACAATAAAGGATCTTAAAGGATTTGTATGTTTAATATATTTTTTGTTTTGTAAACACTTCATTATAAGACGATAGCTTTATTATATAAAAACGCTGTTGCTTTGATAACTGCTTAAAAACTCTGATTAAAGCGTTATTGTCGGTATGACGGTATATTGTTTTGTTATTTATAAGATTAGTAAAAATAGTATATTTAAAATTTAATGAAAAGAAAATTTTACATTTAACGAGTTATAAAATAAGTACATATTATATGAAATTTAAAATATATAAAATAATTTAAGGGAACATATATGTATGTACAGAGTATTCCGTAGTGTTATAGCTATAGTTACAATGAAAGAAAAGTATAGAAGAGGTACCTCTTCTTCTTCTTCTTCTTCTTCTTCTTCGAATGCGAATTCATGAATGAATGTACAACGACTTTATCAGAATGTTTTGCCACTTTTTTGTTTTTAGTTTATGGATAGGCTGACGTATTCTTCGCGGTTTCTGATTTTATGAACTACCTTGCCCACTGTTCTAATATCAGACCAATTTTTGATATTTCTCAACTAAGACAATTGCTTTATATAAACGACGCGTCTTCCGTTGATCTTACCTCGAATAATCCACATTATCTGACTGAAGTACACCACCTTACGGCGCTTTACCAACTTTACCAAAAGTTCTCGTTCTATTTGCAGTCTTCGGAGATGGTAATTGAGATAAGCGCCGACGATAAAATTCTGGAGTAATATGAACAAATAATTTATAAAATTCTGGAATAATATGATCCTCTCTTAAAGAATTTTTGTTTTATTTGGTTCGATTCTTAGCTTAATTTTTTTACTTGGCATACTTATCATCTATTTACATTGTGATCATCCTTATCATCTATTTACATTGTAATCATCCAACTAAAACTGAGCACCTTGTATAATTCTGTCAATGAACCGAAATAAAATTTAATTTGTGTTGCAAACGTTTTTTATAATAAATTGTAAATTTAAGTGCCATTAAACGAAAAAATCAGCTTTTATTCAAATTTTTTTCCTAAAAGTAAAAAGAAAATTGTTTGCATATAATATTTTAATTCGACTATAGATGCATTTAAGCTCTACATTTCTAGAAATTAATAATACATATAAAAAATTATAATTATAATTTTTATTTATAAATTTATTCTAAGTTTCAAATGTATATTTAATACTTATAAGAAATAAATCTGCTATAGATAAATGATTTATGAAAATCTAACAATATTTTTTAAATGTTAAACGCTATAGGTGACTTTGGTGATTTTGCTCATCTTTAGCATTGATTTACCTATATTCGTGGCTGGGCTGTGTGCTTATGTATTATTATACAATTTTACTTTTGTATAAAACTAAAACTAGTATTTTCATATTTTTAAAGTTTATTAAAAATAAAATACCTTCTTTTAAATGAATTCAAGGCAGTAATTAAAAGGTATCTAAATCACACACTCTCAAAAGGACACACAATCTTGCAGAATTGCGACTACTCTTACATAAAAATTTGCAATTTTTTTTATAATATTTTACATAACCAAAAATTGTGAAAAATCAAGATACATTTCTTAAGTTTTAAGGTTAGTTTTAATCCTATAATACAGTTAACACAGTTTCATGTAACACATGTTATGTTATGTTAACAGTTTTATGTTTTTCTAACGATAAATTTGTAGAGGAATCCAAATTATAGATGTTTAAAAATAGTCTAATAATTGTGTTAACTTATGCTGATTCGCAAATATTTTCCTTCTCACAAAATTTTAAAGTTCTGAGTGTCTGACGTTTCGAAATACGGATATCTGAATGAATTTTTATTTTGGTTATAAGATTTAAAAAATTTCCTGTCATTTGACGTTTTTACATTGAATAGTTGTTAAGCAGAACTTGAAATATTGAGAAAAAAAATTATTTTTTCCAAATTTGAACGCCTGTAACTATGTTTGGGGTTAAATCGTTTGGGCTACATAAAAAAGGAAGTAAGAAAATGATATCAAGGTTGTGTTTTTTGCTTTTTGTGTTTTTGGCACTTAGGTTAATGTCATACATTCTTATAATATTTATAGAAAAATATTACGTAAATTGTGTAATTGTAGTGCAACTACCCTTTGTAAGAAACTAAAAAAAAAGAGGAGTAAATACATAAAATTTCAGAATAATTAGAATCAAATAAATATAAAAAATAAATAATAAGCCGAAGTATGGGATTATATAGTAAAAATGACGAGGAATTTAGTAATCTTTCGGATTAATAAACAAAACACAACAGCTGATGTTGAACAGCTATATAGGGTATACCTAAAACTTGAAGTTATACATGTTAGTTATCCAATTGTTAGTGGTTCAATTCACTTTTAACTAAATTTATTTTTAAAATTTATTGGGACCGTTCGAAATTAATGATCATTTTGATACTTCTACAAAATAATATGTTATGTATAAATAGTTAAAAACATTCTTGCTTTGACCACATTTTAAAAAAATATTTAAAATATAGGTTAGTAATTTTACTTTTTTCGTCCGTCTGTTTACAAATCTACTGCATCGTTTAAGATAAAATAATGAAATTTTAACCATGGATATACTTCGTAAAATTTAATGTTGTAAAATTTTTAGATAGCCGCAAACATTTCGGAACTCAGCTTCTCCAAGTTTGAAATACCCTATTTTCAAATGTGTATCTATATGTTTCTGCTTCTGCCTAATTTTTGTACAATCGAAAGACTCAAAGCGACCAGGACATTTCAAATTATAGTTGACATTATTAGATTAATTTCATAAATCCATTTTAAGATTACACAATATTTTCCTATTTAGTACTTAACTTAGTACTTAATTATAAGGACATTCTTAAAATAGAAGAAAGTAAGAAAGTGTCTTTCCATTTTCTTTTTGTGTTTCTACAATTTTTTTTTCCATATAAAAATCTTAGAAAATTTACAGATTTTGATGCAAATTACAATAAATATTTTAAGCGTCCTTTGGAAAAAGTGCACCTTTAAAAACCTTTGCTTTTGTGTCACATTAATTAGTACCTATCTTAGGACAAATTAAAAATAATAATTTTACAAATTAAATAATATAATAAGGGTATCTTCACGTAAAAATTCCAACTGATTTTGGATCGTATGATAGAAGGATCGGTGGAAATTTTTGATAGAAATTGTCGTTTTTCATGACTATGTTATTTTTTTATGACTTACATGATATGCTATTTTTTCTAGAGTAATATATCCTAGACCTCAACCCTATTGCATATTATAAATAATTACACTTGCATATTTTTAAAGTGTGTTTGTATTTAATTTGACATTTTTAAAAGATACCAATATAGCAATCAACATTTCTGTCATCTGTAGTAATTCTTTACTTTGCAATTTTAATTTTGCATTTGTTGTTTACATATAGTAGCAGAATTTTTGAATTTTATTTTCCTTCGATGCACTTTTACTTGAAGATCCTTACGTCCCTTACGTAGATAGGTTCTGTAATTTTTCATACGTATATGTAAAAAGACCAGTAATTCTTGTGGCATAAACTCTTAATAATACTCTTATGTTTATAAATTTTTATAATAGGAAATATCACTTTAATTCCTTTTTACTTCATTTACGGTTTATTAATCTATCTGCAGATAGTATTATTTTTCTTTAGTTTATATTATCTGAAATTAAATTCTTTTACATTCTTAAATCTTTTTTATTTTAATAAATTAATAACAAAGCAAATTGTATTGTCTTGTATTTTTTTTTTTGCTATTTTGCTGTTGTCTTTAAAATTTATTATTTTTTAGATTATCTATTTGTTTTTTTATTTCTTTTATGTAAACTTATTTTCTACCATAATTTATTTAAGTTTTATTCTATAGTATTTCTCTTTTCTCCCAAAATGTCATCTAATTTTAGACAAAATGCATTCATATCCTTATACTAAGAAATACTATATATGTATGTATGTATGTATGTTTGTATATGTAACTTGATTGATTAATAAATTGTAAAAAGTAAGTTGAAAATTTGTTATATTTTTTTTATATCATTTTCTTCAGTTTAAAAATTACTCACTAGGATTCCATAGCAAAAAAAGAAACTTAACAATATAAAAGAAAACATAATTTGTAAGAAATTGTTAAGTACCAAAAAGTTACAGGATAACTTTCAGTAATAAATTCTTTAACTTTTGAGATGACATTAAGAGTTTGTTTAATTTTTGTTTGGTTTTTTTTTTTTTTTACTTATACTTAAAATTTATACTTATACTAGCGTACACCTACAACCATTTTTACTATTCATATGCCATTTTTAAATAAGGAAAATAAAAACAACAACAACAACAATAAAAAGAAATGAAAAAAAGTAAATAAGAAAAATGTCTTCAAAAACCTCTTAAAAGGACAATTTACTTTTTATACTTATGTACCTATAGTGTATTTGTATATATGATACGAGTATATATAAAATTGCGTATTGTTGCTTAAAGTATATTGCAGTTGCAGTACCGTCTATTAATATGTAGACAATTTGTAATTAAAAAGATAAAGTGTATAGGAAAGTTTTAAGAAAAAAATCGTTATTCATATTAGCTTCTCTAAAAAAAAAAAAAAAAAATTCTCGGAATACATTTGAAAGCAGTAGGTACCTACAATAATAGAACGAAAAGCCTTAGATACAAAAACTTTTATTTTTTGTTCCTTTTAACATAATTCTAAATCTAATTCTTCTCCCCATTTTTTTTTGTTTTGTTTTCACTCCTAAGGAAATGTGGCTGAAACTATATACTAATTCGCATTTTATTCATATTTAACTAAGCTTCAGTTTTGTTTTTTCTCAATCATTATTCTCACTAAGCCAATGTAATCAACGGCTGACAGTTATTGTGCAAAGATTATGAAACACAAATTATTATATTTGTGCTCCATCTCTTATCTTGCACAAGAAATATTATAATTATTACTATATATCGGTAAACTACTACAATATAAAACACTAACTTGGATATGAGCTGATCGGAATTTGAACGCAACACCTTTTTTATTGGAAAACCGGCTACTCAACTTTCGTCCTAAGTCAGATCTACATTCTCCTCTTATGTCATAAATTTGAATCTACTTGCTGAGGTATTTATATGTTTCTGTGCCTATATATGCGTCTAAAAGAACACTATTTATACACTGTATAACGGAGGTATTTATACACTTAACAGGTAATAAAATTTATGTGTATTAAAAATTTTTTTATTATGACAGATTTCAAGTTCAATCCATATTATTATTATTATTAAAAAACCAAAAAATTTTAATATTAACAAAACCGGCCAGTTTTTGCAAAATGATCAAAAATTGTGGATAGGTACTTATTATATAAAAGTCTTTTTTTACATAAAAATTTGGAATTTTACATATGACAACAAAATTTTCTTTTGGCTCAGTAATAATTAAAGCGCATTTTCCAACCGATAGATAAGATTGAACTTATTCTAATCTTAAATTATTTTTAAAACTCCGAAATTTCTTTAATTTAATTTTCTTAGATTTTCAATTTTATTGTTTAAAAATTATTAAATAAAAAATTTTAAGAATTTATTAAGTTTTATTTGAGGTTCTATATATATTATGTATAGGTACTCGAAAACTATAGAAGACAAACAAAAGACAAAATGGTGTTAGAAGGTAATAGTTTATCTAATACATTGGTATTTTTTTTTATTCCATTATAAATTTTCTTATACCAAAAAAAAAAAAACAAAATCAAGAGAGTACAACATTAAAAACCAAAAACCAGAATTTAAAAGAAATAAAACATTATTAAATCTAAAGAATATTCAAATAAATACAAATTTTTACATATATTAAATGCATAATATAACATATACATCATACATACATACATATGTATATTAAAAAAACAATATACCTTTATTTAGTAGTATATAAAATAACCATATACTTTATATCTTTTAGGATACTCTAAAAAAAAAACACACACACACACACACAAACAAACTTTAATATAAATTTGCCAGGTATAGCAAAAGAAATTCCTGTTCAAATATTATGAAGTTTAAGGTAAAAGTTTCCTTAAAGAAGAAAATCCTATAAAAATAATGATGCAACAACGCATTTTTCTTTCAACATAATATAAACTTGCATTTTATATATTAAAATAATATATTATTATCTATATATATTATATACTTACATATACTATATAATATGTCTGCCTAACTTAAGACTGGCTCAAGAGAAACATCTGAAAACAAATATAATACATATACCAAACATAAGTAAGAAAATAAATAACAACAGTATAATAATAATAAAAAAAAATTAAAGTAAACTACTTTAAGTACAACACAATAATATAAAACTAAAAAAAAATATATAGATACATATTATATATATATATATATATATATATATATACATATGAATATAAAAATAGATTTTTTAGATTATAAGAAAATCCAGCAACTTCTTTACGAGTTGTAAAAGATATCGTCGCTGCAATAATAAATACACCTGGGACAGACTTAGCAGGTTTTTCTTATATTGTACAAGTATTAAAAAAAGAAAAAAGAAATAATCAAAAAAAAATTAAAATTAAAAATAAAATTACAAAAAAAAAAAAATATATATTTATATATAATAAAATAAACTAAAACTTTTGATCTATTTTTGTTTTGGAATGCCAACTGAAAAAAATGAAAAAAGAACATTTTTGAACAAATCTACAAAATAAGGAAATTTGCTCTTTTGATATAAAAACGAGGAAGAATACAGTTGCCTTTGTCAACTCTTAGATACCCATACGAACCGTTAGTATGTTCATAGCCTGTCACTCTGCTTACATTATTATTTTTTTTAGTATTTTAAAATAATTTGGGTGAATTTTATAATTTCTAGAGCTATGGGTTGTACATATATTCAAACTATATGTTTACACATTCCTCAAAAGCAGATTCTAACCTTCCACATAACGATTATCAATCCAAAATTTTTCCAAATATGCTATAGTACCATTTAATACTAAGCAGCAAATGTACAATAATTTATACTATACATACATATGTATTTATATATCATTCATTTATCAGTGACATATACGATATGTAAATAAACATGAGTTATATAAGTATATACATATTAACTAATATCATATAAATATATGCAACCGTTATATTTTTTATTAATTTAATTTTTTTTGTACTACGCATCAGCCTCAACAATTTCAAATTATTGAGTAAAAATACATGCAAGAAAATTTGTTAGAAAAATGAAGTCACACTTTTGTCAATTTTAAGGTAACTCTATATTATTAAGAAAAGTTGTTAATAGAAATATAATATAATGTAATGTTGAATACTTTAAACAATTTGGACAGGTGTTCAATTACAGGTGTTTAAAAATAAGGAATTTTTTAATTTTTGATCCCATACAGCTCCGAAACGGGGGGCGATACAAAAATATTTTCTGAAATGACTCATACTTATATTTTCTGAGACCTAACTTCTCTCAAAATTTCAAGTTTCTAACTTAAACCGTTTGGAAGATAGAAGGAGTGAAGAATTTTGTAAATTTTGATATTCGCATAACGGTAAATTAAGATACCGTATGGCACAAGTATGTATATTTTTAAAGCTAATAGAAGCAGTAATCGTTTGGCGAATTTTTTAATTTGGAGATATATCTTATACAACTTGTGTTATAACAATTTAAATATAGAGTTTTTTCGAACTTTGGGGGGCTGTATCTCCGTAACGGGTGGGGCTACAGAAAAAAGTTGTTAAAAATAAAATTAATATTTTTATGATATTATCTATCAGCTGTTAAAATTTCATGGCTCTATTTCAAAAAAATGTGGGGATCTAAAAATTAGGTGGTCGAGAGCTACCCGAAGTTTTTTGGTCGGATCTTAACCAAAAAAAATAGGGAACCTTAAAATTGATGTAAGAATATTTTGTGTTAATTTCAAGGCTCTAGCATTCTTAATTTTTATGTTATTTTACTGACGGACGGACGGACAAAGCTTAATCGACTTAAAATTTGGTTCTGATCCAATCCATACATTTGAAGGTATACATCTAGCTAGCTTATTTCAAGGTGTTACAAACGGAATTTGAATATAACCGATCCTTATCGTACGGGTATAATTATTAGAAAATTACAAAATTTTCATCAAAATAAAGGAAATATAGAAGTAGAATAAAATGTCAGAAACAAAATTAAAAATTAAAAACTCTGAAATCAATTAATAAAATTTTACTCATACCATTGATGATGTAAAATGCCATAAAAAAAACGTAAATCGATTGAACGATCGAACGATCAAGCGATTGACTTTGTTTTGATCATTGGTTCATTCCATACGGGACATTGTGACTCGAATTCTTATATCGTATGATCGTATATTCGTATGTGTATATTTAAAAATAATTTTTGAAGCAAGAAAAATTTTTATTTCTTTTTTTTTTTGGGTATTTGTGGCGTCTGGCGTTCTCCAACTAAAATTTTGTATTGAAAAAAAAAGATTAAAATACCCACCACAAAATTAATTTATAGGAAAGAGAAAATAGAATGTAAGTAAAAGTTGGATTTTAGAAGACCTGGTGTGGTAATAAGCATTTATTGGACCATATTTGACTATACCCGAACTGCTTTTATCGTTTTTACAAAATCTGTTTCATTCCTCCTTTAGCTATGCAAATTAACTATATATTAGCTTAGTATGTAAGCTCAGTCCCTTTTTTTTATTCTTAAGCTGAATTCTAAAGATTTTGTAAGAAAGCAACATTCCGTAAATCTCGATCTGAGTTGTTTAAAACGTATGATATTTTTTAAATCTCTGTTATCGTAAATGGTTTTTCAAACTAATGTCTATTTTTCAAAAATTTATCTTTACCAGTATCTACGATACATATATACACTTTCTTATCTTTCTGATCTTTCGATCGAAATTGTATGTATTATAAAACAGATATTACGTGTTAAGATATTATAAAGTATAAGAATATTGATATCTCACGATGATAATTTCAATAATTTTTTTTTAATGCATTTCTCTGCCGCATAAATGTGGACAGGAAATTACACAGCATTTCTTGTTCAGGCGTAACTGTAAATGTCGTAAGGGGGAATAAGGTTGAGTTCATGTTTGTAGATCTTACGAAGTTCTACAAATGCAGAGCGTTTTTGAGGCAACACTGCAAACAGTTTGCGGTTTTTCTTTTAAGAACCTTACTGCTGTCATATTTACAGAATGAAAATTTATGCTGTCGATAATCAAAAAATAACATTAAATGCCTTTCAATTTTTTTTATTTTTTATTTTTTTTAAAACTGTGTAACAGTATACTAATTTATATAAAATTTTATTTGTTTATAATATTAATTTCAATTTCTTCTTTTTTAAATGTCAAAATACAAAAAATTAAATGTCATATACAATGAAGTGCAGTAAACTGTTTTTAAATGTAGGGCTGCTTTTTTCAGTTTTTTAAGTTTCTGTTCTGACTGAATAAAAATTATGTTTTAAGATCTGCAAACATGAACTCAACCTAACTCTTACGACGTGTGTGGGATTCGAATCCACATTCCCTTGGTGTTTACAGCGTGTTTGATACGGTCTTACCCACTAGGCCACAGAAGTCCCATAATTTTTACATATAATGGATCGAATTCATAAAACGCCTTAAATCTTTATACCCGTATGAACTATATTCAAAGGTATAATAAATTTGCCATTACGTTTGTGACACCTTAAAGGTGTCGAACTAGATATAGTGTCAAAGGTATGGATCGGCTCAGAATCGAATTCTGAGTCGATTAAGCCATGTACGTCCGTCCGTCCGTCCGCACGATAACTCAAAAAATAAAGGAGCTAGGAGGCTGAAATTTTTTTTACGGCACTTTTGAAAAATTGTTAGTTTTGCTATTTAAATCCAACATTTTCGGTCGATGGGTTTGTATCTGCCATACAACTTCTATCTTTATATAGAAATAACTCAGTATCTATTCAAGCTAGGTTTCTGAAATTTTGCAAATGATGATCAAGTTTTATGACAACAACTTCTGTAAAATTTGGTTGTGATGGTGCGGCGGGTTCGGGTAGCTGCCATACAACTTCTCCGTTTAAATGAGAATAACTCAGTGTCTATTAAAGCTAGCAACCTGATATTTAGTAACAAGGTGTCGAGTTACAGGCCAACAACTTTTGTAAAATTTGGTTGGTCTAGAGCAGCCGGTTCAGGCTTCTTTCACCTCTTGGAACTTAATGAAGCTAGGCGTCTGAAATCTTGCAAATGATGATCAAGTTTTATGGCAACCACTTTTGCAAAATTTGGTTGTGGTGGTGCGACGGATTCGGGTAGCTGCCATACAACTTATCCGTTTAAATGAGAATAACTCAGTGTCTATTGAAGCTAGGAACCTGAAATTTAGTAAAGAGGTGTCGAGTTATAGCCCAACAACTTTTGTAAAATTTGGTTGGTCTAGAGCAGCCCGTTCAGGCTTCTTGCACCTCTTGGAACTTAATGAAGCTAGGCGCAATAGATTCAGGTAGCTGTCATACAACTCCACAATTTACATAAATATATCTCTGTAGTTCGGTACTAAAACATCTGAATGTTTTTAAAAGATGATCAAGTTTTATAGAAACAGGATATATTACGTTCATACGGGTATCCCAGAGTTGACACAGTCTACTCTACTGCACTCCTCCTCGTCTTAAATCTAACTTTTCCAAATAAAAACGACTACTTAACTGTTAACTCTTGTTTTGAAAAGTAAGATTTGAGTTCAATTTCAGTTTTATACATTCGACCCGCTTTAGGTTTTGCTGGAAAAACTTATTATAAATTTCAACTGTGTATATTTGGCAACCCATTTTTATTATCTCATAACATGAAAGTATTTTTTATTATTTTTTTTTTATTATACAGTTATTTATTTATACATATATAATATATATATATATATATATATGTACATAAAATAAAGTGCAAGATAATCCCTTATAAAATAATATTATGTGATATATGTATATCCTGGGAATTAAATGTAAGAAAAATAATATCAGGTACCTATACTCTTGTCGTTGTAAAGCATTATAAAATTATGAAAGATGTGCTTTTTACAGTTCAAATAAACAAAAGGTAAGAAAAATAAATAATGATAACAATATAATAAGTAAAAGTATATAACAAAAAAAATAAAACATGACAACACTAAACAATTATCTATGTGCATTCGATTAAATTTATATACCTACACATTTTATAATACCTTTTGAAAAAAATATTTAAAAATAATTTTAATCAAATAAAAATGAATTTTTAAAGTAAGAAAAATGTCGATCTTATCTTTAATGTTGTATGTTGCAAGAGTTTCAATGAGATATTTGCGATGGGATATTTTTTCATAAGTTTTTAGTTACTAAATTTTTATTTTTCACAATAATATTAAGAAATTATATTAATTTTATCTAATTTATACCTAAATAATAACTATCTTAGTAATCTATCAAATAATTCAATAATAAGTACCTACTTAAAAAATAAACTTTAATTTTAATAGATTGCGGTCTAAAAATATTATCTTTATTGTATATATTTTGAACTAGATGTACATAAAATTCTTAAATCATAAGATTAAAGTTAGACCTTGTTTAAGAGAACAGAATAAAATCTTACCCCTGTTGAAACTTATCGATAAAAAAAAATGAAGTACATCATGCACTACGTCACAAAGTCAAAGTACACAACACACTAAATCAAAAATGATTGATCTCTTTATCGTGATATAGACATTTGAGGTATTGAATCAGTCCAAAAAAAACTCCTTTTCTTTTCCTTTACTCAATCTTGCTAGAGCTGATCCGGTACATCTTCCGCCATATGAGGCTATATAGACTTTCTTTGATTAACTTGAACTCTATATCCAGTCACATCATTTAAAGGGTGATAACATATTTGTTCAATAAGTTTTTCAGGATGACTTTACTTCACTTTTTGCTCGCGAATCAAAAGGTGGAGAGAAAATGCAAACACTGTGAGATCGATCAACTTTCAATATTTCACACCACTCTAGAGACTATCACAAATTTGACTAAAATCTAGCGAATATTTAGAGAGAACAACTCATTGTTTGAGGTCTTTAATACCAACGATAATAAATTAACACTAAGAGCCACTAATAATTAACCACTAAGAATTAACACTAAGAGCCAGGTAAGAATACCACTAAGAATTAACACTAAGAGCCATAGTTTATGCTAGCATGACTAATACGAGTAGTCTACATTATTAATCTAGAATACCTATCGGAGATTATTTATTCTTTATTAGATTTTTAGTTTATAACCAACTTTTAACTTCAGTAACTCCTTAGCAGCTTAACAAGCAGTTTCGTTCCTTATTTATTAACAAATTAACCCATATAAAATAATTACTAAAATCACTTGATGATACCATTCTTAAAATGATGAATTAACTGATGCTTGTATTAAGCAATATGATACAATATTGTCAAACACGCAATAGTTTGTAATTTATGAACATTTGTAATGCATTGAAATTAGTTAGTGTAATTAGTGTACAATTTTTGTTGTATATAGTGTATGTATTTTATGATTCGATAAAAAATACAGTTATTGATAACAATTCCGCTAACTATGAATGTAATAAGAAAAATTGCACGTCGTATTATAACTGTATGATTGCAATTCGGGTATCACATGATTCTTATTACATTTATACATAACAAAATCTTAAACTTTTGTACAGCTGATGTCCAGATTTCAGATTTGCCAATTTTTTTTTTAATTTTAACCTCTTACAATTTATTAATGGAGGAAAATACATTTTATTTTAATATTATGATTTATGGACGGTTATCCTTAATTAAGGAAAATTTAAATGTTGGACTGCAAAAAGTATTGCTTAAATCTCTTGATAGCCTAAACCGATTCGACTAAGAAATATTCGACCTTGAATTAAAATCACTTGCGCATAGGGGTTTTTTATAAGTTTGAAGCGGCTGCTGTTCTATAACGAATGAAAACTATTTAAAAAACCTGTTATACAAATATTACTTTTATTTCGTCGTTTGCGATTGTTCTTTCATAATAACTATTATGACTTATCTATATATTTTATTAATATACTTATTTGTTCTGTGTCTAAAATTTCAATTTAAACGTTTTATTTCCTTACCTCAAATAGTATAGAAGAAGTTTTTTAAACAGACAGCCAGACTAAAAGAGTGATAACAAATAAGCAAAATTTTTTTAAAACAATATAAAATATGTTAAAAGGATTTGAAGTTTATTAAAGAAACCGAAAAAAGAGTGTATAGTTTACTGGGTCAACTCTAGGATCTCTGTACGAACATAGTATTATCCTGTTCAAAAATATAATTCTGACACAAATTAAGCATCAAGATATGATAACATATATACATTTCAAAGTTGTATGGCGGCTACCCGAACCAGTTGTGCTAGATAAATCACATTTTATAAAGATCGTTGCCATAAAACTTAACTTCTTTTAACGAAATTGCAGACAACTTTACACTAGGTGATACTGCGAGATACTGAGTTATACGTATATAATAGGTTAGGTTAGGTTAAAGTGGCTGCCAAAAAGGCACACTTAGACCGTATTTGGTCCATTGTGATACCACATAGAAGCTTATACGTATATAATAAGGAAGTTGTATGTCAGCTACTAAAATCAGTCAGTCGAACTTTAACAACTTCAATAACAAAACTAAAATTTATATAAAAATAATAATAAATTCACAATCCTATACCTTCATTATTTTTTGAAAGATTGGATGAACGAGCAAACGGATTGATAAACGTACATATATAACTAAATTGACTCAAAATTAGTTTCTTTATATACTTGTTCAGTTTTATATCTCATCCCCTTTACAGTGTCACAAAAGTAAAATTATATTTATTATATCTTTAGAACTAAATTCATCCGGTACGGATATAAATACTGAAGCAAAATAATGATGGCGCCAAATCATGTTCCGGCATTACTCTAATTATTAACTTTTAAATTTAGGTATATGATATTCATTTTTTGTAATAAATTTTAATTGAAACTTTAAAAGTTTAGTTGTTTAATTACCAATAAATATAATATAAAAAAATTCTTGTATGTAATATAATGTATACATTATCAATTAAAGAATTTTACTTTCAAAAAGCAATTTACAAATTTTAAAGTACTTTTAATTAGTATAAATTATAGTTAATATAAAAATAGAAAAAAAAATCCTTTTTCAGGAAAATTTCTTTTAATTTAAATACTCATTACTTTATTTTTTATGATGAACTTTTTTTTTTTGTTTTTTTTATTTAAATTAAAGCTTGAAATATAATAAACCCCATTTAATTTTTTTTTTTTTTTGCATAATAATATTTTACTTACAAAAACAAAAAAAAAAAAAGCTTAAAGGTTTTCGAACGTTATGCTAATCGGACTTAAGATTTATAAATTTTTATTTTATATATACATATATATATATATACATACATAATAAAATGTACGTTGATTTTTTTTTTTAAATTTAACAAAAAAATTAATTTTCCTTGTCTTTATTATAGAAAATTACTTAATAAACAACCATAATATGACCTAAAATAATAAATACCTATTTATATACATATATATATATTATTATATATATATACTATAGTTATAAATTAACTAACTTTTTTTTTTTATAATTTAAAACTGTTACTTGCATTTATTAACTATTAAAAAAAAAAAAAAAAAAAAAAAAAAAACATAAAATTAAAAATTAATGTAAATTACTTTAAACGTTATCGTCTCCTATATACCATTAACCATACTACATATTATATTATAGTTTGTACTAAATTTATACAGACATAATATTTACGCACAATTAATATATATATATATATATCTGACTATACATATATTAATCCATATATATATATATAACAATACAGTCTATTCATTTATTGGAAAATTTATTCCAGAAACTTGTTAATTTTCACACAGTGATTCTATATTACAAGTATAGCTATTTTAGGTAACATATACCTACCAGTTTATGCATGCGGTTTTTATAACTAAAATCTCAAAATGCATCAAAACTTGCCTCGCCTCGAAAATCATAACAGTACATTTAAAAAGAAATTTTTAAATGATTATAGCCCCAGTTGCCTGTAAAAGTACTGAAAAAAAAAAAAACTAAAATTTGGAACAACCAAAAAATTCGGTTTGGTAGCAAGTATATACCAATAAAGAAAACGAAATTTTTATAAACGATATAAAACAAAATACGCAATTCTGGTTTAATATTTTTGAATATCCTTAATATATATCCTTAAATATTACAGTTTTAAAAGATTTAAATATTTACAGTTGTCAATGTTAAGGCCGTCAATGTTAAGGCCGAGGCCAAAAATAAAAATAGACCTGGAAATAATTATGCCAAAAAGAAAAAAAAAAAACAATAGGATAACCGACCACTTTAAAATTTATGAAAAAGATAAAAACAGTACATATTTATAAATTATAAAACAACGTAAATGTTTCGTTAATATTCTGATATAGATAATAGAACATAAAAATTTTTACAAGCCTATGAAGTAGGATCAGAATAACAAAATAAAAAACTTTCTTTTTCGGTAAGCCTAATGTGTGTATACCGTATATATATAAATATGCCGTCATTTACAAACAATCAAATACCTTACATACACGCAACAGAAAAGTTTTGTTTTTTTTTTTTTTTTTTTGAGAAGTTTGAGGAAAAATACGTATAAAAAAAAAAAAACTTAAAGTCAAGTAAAAAATTTTAAAGAAAACGCTTGTAAGTAATTTATTTTAGTCGTGCTATTTTAAATATAAATATATACAATAATTACCTTCCGTGATACTGTCATGACAGTTTTATATTTCGTGTAAGTAAAAAAAAAAAAAAAAAAATTAAATTAAATTATAAGAATAAAAAACAAAATGATTTGATTTTTATTTTTTGTTTTTTTTATTTTATTTCCAATATCTAATGAATACATATTAGTAAAAGTACAGTGTGGCAAAAAATTCGAGTTTTATTAAGAACATTAATTGTTTTGACATAAGTTTGTAAGTCATCACTAGTACCTTAATGTTACTAACATAGTGTACGAACATAAATATGAATGAAATAATAAGGTATACATACTCATAGTTGTTACATTATGCCATATACAACAACAATCGAATAGAAATGACATTTTTTTTTCGATTATTATTTAAGATTATGAATCGGGTAGGAGCAAAATTCTACAAAATACAAAATGAATAATGACTTTTTCTCCAAAAAATAAAATCCACAACAAAAAAAATCACAAATATGGATTATTACTAAAAAAATTACAAAATTAGCGTTTTAATAATTTGTTTACATGGGACTTGGACGCGGCAGTCCCATGATTTGATTTTTATTTTTTTTTTTTTTTTATTTCCAATATCTAATCAATACATATTAGTAAAAGTACAGTGTGGCAAAAAATTGGAGATTTATTTTCTAAAACTAATTTTTTTTGTTTTTAGAATTTATTTTTAAAAAGAAAATAATCTTAAAGCACTTTAAAGCTTCATATTCAAATAAGATTCAAAAAAAAAAATAATAATTTGATCAATTAAAAATTCGGAAAAGGTATTTTCTATTAACGGGAAGCGGTTATTTAGCGGACCATATGTAATGAAATGAAAAAAAATTACCGATATTATACTAATACTAATATCGATATTTATGAATCAGATTCTATAATGTGAACTGTCTATTTCTAAAGGAAGAAAAGAGTATTTTATTTAAAATTATTTTGAAAGTTACTTTTTTATTCACCCTGTATATTCAACAGAGTGCTAGATAAATATAACTTAAATTGTGTTTATATTGTACTGAGAATAGAGAAAAAATGACGATTTTCCAATAAAATATTCAAACCTATTATATTACATACATTTTATTGATATACCCAGTCAAATAAACAAACATACATACATAGGTATACAAATATATTATTATACTTATAGTCTAGATAAGTGGTAATTCTAATTTATAAAAGTTTTTCTTTTTTTCTTTTTCTCTTTTTCTTTTCTTTTGACATTTGAAAAAAAAAAAAAAAAAAAAAACCTTTCAATAACAAAATGATGGTTCGTTTCATTTTGTACTCTTATAGTTGAAATTAATTATTTTCAAGTTTCAATATAAAGTAGAATAATATATATAATACCTATATGTATACATTTAAATATATACATCCATGTAATAATGTATATAGTTAAAATGACATTAGTATAAAAGTGTATATATATATATATGTAATGTATATAATAAAATAATTACTTGCATTAATAAACTTAGGGAAAGGAAAAGAAATTTACATGTAAATTGAACTCTGATTTTTTGATTACCCCCATATTGCGTTTAAACTGATGTTTAGTTTAAAATTATGAGGAGTTTTTTTTTTTTGATTTTTAGGTGTGGAATGTGCAAATTTTCCATAATTTAAAAAAAAAAAACGAAACTTGAAAATTACAGAAATTAAACGTTTAAAATTTTTTTTTTGTTTTTTTTTTTTAAAATAAAACGATTTTCTTTTAGTTTCATAGCTGGTATAATAAAGACACCAAAATTTATTTATTCATCAATTAAAAGAAGAAAATTTTTGCTATATACCAAAAGAAATTCTCTATCATATCGTAAAAGAAATGTTTTCAGGAAATTACAGAAGATCCATTTGGGTACCATACATTTTTTATAACTCTTTAAATATAATATAAAACTAGCTAAAGTGTAAACATTAATTTATTGTTTTGACGTAAGTTTGTAAGTCATCACTAATACTTTAATGTTAATTATAGTGTAGGAACATAAATATGAATGAAATAATATACAATAATATATAAGATATACCTACTCATAGTTGTTACATTATGCCATATACAACAACAATCAGATACAAATGAAATATTTTTTTTAAATAAGTTTATGTATCGGGTAGGGGCAAAATTCTACAAAAAATAAAATGAATAATGATTTTCTTCCCAAAAAAATAAAAATCCACAAAAAAAATTACAAAATCAGGGGTTTCAATCATTTGTTTGCATGGCGCTTAGACGAGGCAGCCCCCACTATTTTAAATTCCTTCATGTTAAGATATAATAGTTAAAACAATAATAAGGAGCAACTTTAGAGTTGATTACAAAATCAAAATTTCAATAATTTGATTAGCGGGGGGCTTGTAGATGGTAGCTCCTAGTATTTTAAATTTTTTAATGTGAAAATATGTACGTAATAAAAAATAATTTATTAGAAATATCACTACGATTCTTCTTTGTGTATTTTTGTAGCTTTTTGCATTTGTGTTTGTCGATTTGGTCACCAACCCTTAAAAATGATAATTAAGAACGTATACTATATACTCAATTATTAATATATATACCTATATCCTAAATATTCATTCCAAAGAGAAACAAAGGGAGCCTCTGCTGCCCATCCCTATGTAGTTTAAATTCTCAGATGGCATCATTCGTTTTATGGACATTCGTTTGTAGTACGAACACCGCGAATATGGAACCATCTTCCACTTCAAGTATTCCCCAGAATTGGTGTTGATTACATTTACAACGTGCAAAGATTCAAGGTGAATATTAACAACTTTGTTCACAATATGCCTGCCAATTTGAAATCTATTTTCATTCCTTAACTCAACTTCCTATGACCAGGCAGTTCAGTAGTACTAAAGGTCTTATAACCTATTGTTAGGTCAAAAAAGGGAGGTGGTGTTTAGTGGGTTAAAGTCTCAAACACTCATAGAGGAATCGTGCTCGTTTTCACTCCTCTATAGTGTCTTTCGATGATTCCCACCTACCCTCGCAAAAAAAAAAAAACAAAAAAATAACAAAATTGATTTTTACCAAGAAAATCTTATAAAATAATAAAAGAAAAGCGCAACAAAAGAAAACCAAATTATATTTTCATAATTACTCAAGTTATGATTATTATAATCTATACGTAATTGATTTAGGATTGAGAATAGGAAAATCTTTTATTTTTTAATAGCATATATTTAAAAATTATTCTCCTTTGGAAGATCATGTTTAACTACTATTAAAGGAAAAGAAGATCATGTTTAACTACTATTAAAAAAAATATAACGTATACCAATAAAATATAAAAATAAATACATTTAATTTTTATTACCTATATAAAAATTGCATAAATTGAACATAATTAAAAAAACAATGATTAAACAAGGAAGAATGTGAAATCAAAGGTTTTTAAAGTCGTACATTTTCCAACAGATAAGTAAAATCGTGTAGCAGTTATGAAGGAAGCAAAATCATGCAAAATGTTGTCCTAATGGTAAATGTAAATTGATGTAATTGTAATGTAATTTTAAAAAATATATTAAGCAGAACTTGACATACCTAAAAATACACATTTGGGATTTAGAACTATTTTCAAATAGGGCATTTTTAAACTTTTGAGGGGCTGTAGCTCCTTAATGGGTTGGGCTACATAAAATTGATGTTCTATAATATTAATTGTTTAGGAGACCTAACCGTTTTTAAAATTTTGTTATTCTATTTTATACTATGTAAAAATTTTGTGATCATATAGATGAATGAATGGACGTAGTGACGGACAGGGTTGAACTAATACATAAATTTTCCAAATAGATTTTAAAATGTACTTAAAAAAGGTCAATATAAAATATAAATTGAAAAATTTTAATTAAACGGTTAACTCTTATTTATAAGATAAAATTACAGTTAACTCTTAAAATAAAATTAAGATTTCCTCTCCTAACTCTTTATTAATTTCCTCAAAGTGTAAACTCAAAGTTTTCTTAACCTATTGTTTAATCAAAAATGACAGTATATTTTATATAATGACGTCAAGTTACAGAAATTCATAGAAAAATCGTGTGTGTTACACGGCTATATAATGTCTTTTAATAGTTCATTACATTAAGTGCAATGAATTAATTCCTAAAGAAATAAGTCCATAAGATTGCAAAAGCAAAAAATGAAATTTTTCATTTTCAAAGTTAATTTATAAGAAAAATAAGTTAGATGTTAAAATAAGAAGATGTTAAATAAATTAAAGTTAGTTATATAGCAGATTATAATTAGGATTAGTTACATTTAAAACTAATTTTAAAATGTCCAAATGAAATCAAATGAAATTCATATGAAATTTATATGAAATTCTTTTGGCAGATCTATAGTAGAAAAATTGTATAATCCTGTTTTAATACGTGCAGAATAAAACAAGATCTAAGTTTTGACATTGACATGAAATATGTATCTACTTTATTGATGAAACATTCTGAAGCGTTCTGAAAAGTTGTTTAAAGCAACTGCATAAATATTTCGAATAAATAAATTAAAGATATTTTTCTAATAAACTTTAAAGAGTCTTGTAAAATTTTCAAAAAAAAAAATTATTTGCCTTTTTTTTCAGATTATTTTAGAAATTGGCGAGCAGTATGCATATATTATAGCAGCGTTTTTTGTGGACACTTTAATACAATTTAATACATTTAACTTTACTTTGACACTTCAATGCGTTTAAAGAGCGTCATGAGAGCGTGGATTGTAGATGCAGGGTAATAAATTTCCATAATTAAATCTATTTCATTAGCTATTTTTTTTTGTCAATGCGAGTATAACATTACATTTTATCTAAAGAATAAAAAAAAAAAAAATAATTTCTTTGATTCATAATTTAATATTTTAAAGTCAAAAGTTAAATGTTTATTACAAATAACTCATGCACAACTATAATATATTATTATTCACCTATATAATAAACAAATAAATCTATCAAAATCTATTAAACTTTAAATAAATCCATGTTAGTTTATATTAAGTATAATTAAGGTGTCTTTTATAGTTTTTTGTATTTTTATATTTTTATTTTAATATGCCTACTCGTAATATTCAAAAAAAGAAAATGTTACAAAAAATGTTGTTGTTTATATTTTCGTGATACCATCTATTTCTAAGGGTATGGTATAATATTTAAAACACATTAACCGATATGCTGATAGAAGGTATCAATAATTTTTTCAAGCAAATCCCATGTAATTGTAGAAGACAACTAAAAGATGATAACGTCAACGTCACCATTTAATATGATTAACAGAAATATATATTGTTACTGTAATAAAGGTAACCATAATTTAAGTAACTGTAATTAATATTTTACTAAAAAGAGCTAAACAACTACTAGAGAAAAAATATTTTTAATAAAATTGCAATAGTTCGAACTTTATTTGCTTAAAAGGGTAAATTTTCCCAAAAAACCGTTATTTATTTTTACATGGAAATGAAAATTTTTTTCAAAATTAGTTCCGTTATTCCGATAATACCTGCTGTACGTATTGTAAAATAAGGTAGTAAAACTTTAAGAGTATACGTTCATTTGATCGAAAAGCGCCCTTTAAAATGTTGAGGAAATAAAAACTATTATTTGTAACAACGGTAAAAAAATAATCAATTAACTTTTTATTTTTTCTTTAATTTGTATAATATTTTCTATTCTATTTAAATATACAGGATTCAAAAAGGAAATTCTAATTTCCTTTTCATAATTTATACACAAACTTTACATATTATACAAACTATCATATGATATTAGGTATATATATATAGGTACCTATAGTGTGCCGCTGTACCTATATATAATATAAAGTATATTTTAATAATACCGTTTTAATATTAGGATTTAATTACATAATATCGTAATATTTCTTGTATATAAAAAAAAAAAAAAATAACGGAAATAATTTATTAATTTACCGAGTTTTATTTTTATATGATTTGATTACATATACACGTGCATTTCTTAAATAGAACATTTATTATACATATATATAATATACATATGTACAATATTGTAAAGGATATTTGAATTTGAGTATAAAAATAAAAAAAAATAAAAGAAAGAAAATATAATTGAATTTCTAAAAAGGAATACAAAAAAAAAAAAGAAAATTAAAAACATTAATTTATTTTCTTTTTATGTTTTGTTTTTTTTTTTTTTTATTGGTTAGTTTTTGACGTAATCGGAAAATATAATTTTCATATGTTTCTATACAAAAAACAAAAACAAAAAAAAACTTTAACTAATAATTTTCTTTTATTTAAGTGTTAATGTATAATTTCAGAAATTAAAGGTAATTAATTATTATTTCGTTTTTTTTGTTTGTTTTTTCTTTTTTTTTATTTCTTTCAATTAACTTTTACAGGGATTGGTACTTTAATTAAAATAGTGATATGAAATTATAGATAGTTTCTATTGAAAACAAATAAACCTGTAATCATTTATTGTAAGCATTAAAAGCATGATTTTTTATTATACATACATATTATATTTATGAGTAACTTTTCATAACAAAAAACCAAATCTCACACGGAGTTAAAGACTATACATACTAGAATTTTATAATTAAAAAGAGGCATAATAATATGCACATTATAATTTTTGAACCGGACATACTAAACTCATGCACTAACATTTTTATAGAAATAGAATATATATAATAAATTAGTATTTCAGTATTGATTTCAAAAGGATCGAACGTAAATTGGTACCGTTACTAAAATACATGATGAGCATTAAATAAAAGATAACAAGAAAAATGAAATTTCGAGATATTCTAAGAATACTATTACAAATTATGGACATAATAAATAATTAAAAGATTTTTACTGTTGTTTTCTACTTAAATATCGAAAAAAATTCACACATGATCATGTAAAATGAAAGAAATCATTATAGTTGGACCAAAATCTAGGCTATTGCCCGTAGCAGAGCTTGCTAGATTTGTTGCATATGGTAGAATTTTCTTATGTAAATATAAACCGAGATATGCGATAGACTCCAATTATGGACTTCAATATATATATTGTACCTATAGATAATTACTTAGATATTTTTTTTTTTAATAGGTTTTAGCCCACTTAGAATTTTCTTAAATCTGCCTGATTCACAACTTCAGATTAAGACAGATTTTATTCTAAAAACACCATAAGTACTCCTTTGATAGTGTCAGATTTTTACTATGACTAAATCTTTCTTCACCTTTAGCCAATATAATGAAATTTTGAATTAGATTTTTACATTGTATGGGAACAATGAATTTGCCTATTAGTATTTATTAATTGTATATGCGACTAATAAATTCGCCTTATTCACCTATAAGTGACAACCCTATTGGTTATTTTTTATTATATGTACATAAAAAGAAAAAGTTTATTTAATTATTCAGGAAATTATCTTTAAATGTCATTTGATAATAAGCGGTAATTAAATATTATTTTATAATTAACCTTTTGTTTTTTTTTTAAATTAATAAAAATAAAAATTTTACTTTTGTACTTTAAATAAAAATAAAAATAAATTGATGTAAAAATTATTGATGGAAACTTATTACATACATATATACATAAAATATTCATGAAAAATTTACTAAAAATGTATAAAAGAAAATGGTTCAAAAAAATTTAACTGTCAAAAATAAAATTAATTAGGTATAAAATAATTATAAATACAAAAGAAATAAAAAAAGGATTTTATTTTATAGATACTTTGACGTAATCAAATTTAAGTGATTTGAAAAAAATCGTATGATTGTATTGGAAAACAATATTTGATATTGGGTGGTTTTTTTTATATTAAAAAGTTTTCTGCCTACCCGTTAGAAGATTGTAAAGTTTGAAGTTGCCAGAGTTCGATAATCAATTTTATAAAACCAACAGATTTTGGGTTTTATAAAATTAAACAAACTTAAAATATTTTTTGCGTTTTGGTGCTTAATTTTACCATTATAAGAAATAAAGAGTTTGCAAAATAATCTCAAACGCTAACGGTTTAATAATTAAAAAATTTAAATTTCAATGAAATATTTGATTTATTTTTTTAATGATTATACCTTCTCCTTTTTGCTGATAAAAAACAAAAGTTATGAAAATATGATAACGCTATATCCAATGTACACTATACTTTGTAATGAAACACCATTCAATTTTTAACAAAGGCTAAAAAGTTTCTATTTAAGATTTTTTAAATACAATTATCGCAAGAAAATCTTCGAATCGAACTTCTTTACTTATAAAATTTTAACTCTTATGATATTCTATGATATTTCCAAAACACCTACTTAATATACATATACTTAATTCTCCGAGACTCAAAAGTATTTAAAATAAAATTAATCTTCTTCTTCTTCTTCTTTATTTTACTTCTTTTAACCCTTATCGGGGCATAGGCCGATAAATATCATAATATGTTACTATAATGTAAAGATGTTTATATATACATATGTAGACTAACCAGATTAATTAAAAATAAAATGATATTTTTGTAAGTTTCCATTGTACTTTACTTTTTTTTTTTTTTTGTTAAATTGGTTATCACTCAAAAAATAATTATTTAATTACAAAAAAAAAATCTTATGATCTCTGGCTTAATCTCTAACTAATGTCACTGACACTAAAAAATCATTTGCAAAATAAATTAAAAAGCGGAATTATAAAAAAAAAATAATAATAATAATAATAATAATACAAATTTTAAATGTGAACATGGTTAATCAAAATTCATTAAAACTTCATATAATTAATTAAAAAATAAACAAAAAAAAAAAAAATAAAAAAATAAAAAGAGTGCGTCGGCCGGGAATCGAACCCGGATCAACTGCTTGGAAGGCAACTATGCTAACCATTACACCACCGACGCCTTATGAATAAATAAATAAAATAAATATGAAAATTTTACCCAAGAGAATAAAAATTTAACTCTTTAAAAAAACATAACTAAACGAGGAAGAGTGCAGTAGAGTAGACTGTGTCAACTCTGGGATACCCGTATGAACGTAATATATCCTGTTTCTATAAAACTTGATCATCTTTTAAAAACATTCAGAGTTTTAGTACCGAACTACAGAGATATATTTATGTAAATTGTGGAGTTGTATGATAGCTACCCGAATCTATTGCGCCTAGCTTCATTAAGTTCCAAGAAATGCAAAAAGCCTGAGCCGGCTGCTTTAGACCATTCAAATTTTACAAAAGTTTTTGGCATGCAACTCGACACTTTTTCACTAAATTTCAGATAGCTAGCTTCAATAGACACTGAGTTATTTTCATTTAAAAAGAGAAGTTGTATGGCAACTATCCGAACCTGTCATATCATCACAACAAAATTTTACAGAAGTTGTTGCCATAAAACTCGATCATCATTTGCAAAATTTCAGATACCTAGATTGAATAGACACTGGGTTATTTCCATTTAAAGAAAGAAGTTGTATGGCAGCTACTCGAACCCGGCGGCCGAAAATGCTGGAGTTAAATAGCAAAACTAACAATTTTGTAAAAGTGACGTAAAAAAAATTGCAGCCTCCTAACTCCTTTATTTTTTGAGTTATCGTGCGGACGGACACTGAGTTCTTTTCATTTAAAAAGAGATTTTGTGTGGCAGCTACCCGAACCCGTCGCACCAGCACAACCAAATTTTGTAGAAGTTGTTGCCATAAAACTTGATCATCATTTGCAAAATTTCAGATACCTAGATTGAACAGACACTGTGTTATTTCTATTTAAAGAAAGAAGTTGTATGGCAGCTACTCGAACCCGGCGGCCGAAAATGCTGGAGTTAAATAGCAAAACTAACAATTTTGCAAGAGTGACGTAAAAAAAATTTCAGCCTCCTAGCTCCTTTATTTTTTGAGTTATCGTGCGGACGGACACTGAGTTCTTTTCATTTAAAAAGAGATTTTGTATGGCAGCTACCCGAACCCGTCGCACCACCACAACCAAATTTTGTAGAAGTTGTTGCCATAAAACTTGATCATCATTCGCAAAATTTCAGATACCTAGATTGAACAGACACTGGGTTATTTCTATTTAAAGAAAGACGTTGTATGGCAGCTACCCGAACCCGGGGACAGAAAATGCTGGAGTTAAATAGCAAAACTAACAATTTTACAAAAGTGACGTAAAAAAAATTTCAGCCTCCTAGCTCCTTTATTTTTTGAGTTATCGTGCGGACGGACACTGAGTTCTTTTCATTTAAAAAGAGATTTTGTATGGCAGCTACCCGAACCCGTCGCACCACCACAACCAAATTTTGTAGAAGTTGTTGCCATAAAACTTGATCATCATTCGCAAAATTTCAGATACCTAGATTGAACAGACACTGGGTTATTTCTATTTAAAGAAAGACGTTGTATGGCAGCTACCCGAACCCGGGGACAGAAAATGCTGGAGTTAAATAGCAAAACTAACAATTTTACAAAAGTGACGTAAAAAAAATTTCAGCCTCCTAGCTCCTTTATTTTTTAAGTTATCGTGCGGACGGACACTGAGTTCTTTTCATTTAAAAAGAGATTTTGTATGGCAGCTACCCGAACCCGTCGCACCACCACAACCAAATTTTGTAGAAGTTGTTGCCATAAAACTTGATCATCATTCGCAAAATTTCAGATACCTAGATTGAACAGACACTGGGTTATTTCTATTTAAAGAAAGACGTTGTATGGCAGCTACCCGAACCCGGGGACAGAAAATGCTGGAGTTAAATAGCAAAACTAACAATTTTACAAAAGTGACGTAAAAAAATTTTCTGCCTCCTAGCTCCTCTATTTTTTGAGTTATCGTGCGGACGGACACTGAGTTCTTTTCATTTGAAAAGAGATTTTGTATGGCAGCTACCCGAACCCGTCGCACCACCACAACCAAATTTTGTAGAAGTTGTTGCCATAAAACTTGATCATCATTTGCAAGATTTCAGACGCCTAGCTTTATTAACTTCCAAGAGGTGCAAGAAGCCTGAACCGGCTGTTCTAGGCCAAACAAATTTTACAAAAGTTGTTGGCATATAACTCGACACTTCTTTACTAAATTTCAGATTCCTAGCTTCAATAAACACTGAGTTATTCTCATTTAACCGGATAAGTGGTATGGCAGCTACCCGAACCCGCCGCACCACCACAACCAAATTTTACAAAAGTTGTTGCCATAAAACTTGATCATCATTTGCAAAATTTCAGACGCCTAGCTTCATTAGGTTCCAAGAGGTGCAAGAAGTCTGAACCGGCTGCTCTAGACCAACCAAATTTTACAAAAGTTGTTGGCATGTAACTCGACACCTCTTTACTAAATTTCAGATTCCTAGCTTCAATAAACACTGAGTTATTCTCATTTAAACGGAGAAGTTGTATGGCAGCTACCCGAACCCGCTGCACCAGCACAACCAAATTTTACAGAAGTTGTTGCCATAAAACTTGATCATCATTTGCAAAATTTCAGAAACCTAGCTGGAATAGATACTGAGTTATTTCTATATAAAGATAGAAGTTGTATGGCAGCTACTCGAACCCGCCGACCGAAAATGTTGGATTTAAATAGCAAAACTAACAATTTTGCAAAAGTGACGTAAAAAAAATTTCAGCCCCCTAGCTCCTTTATTTTTTGAGTTATCGTGCGGACGGACGTACATGGCTTAATCGACTCAGAATTCGATTCTGAGCCGATCCATACCTTTGACACTATATCTAGCTCGACTCCTTTAAGGTGTCACAAACGTAATGGCAAATTTATTATACCCTTGAACATAGTTCATACGGGTATAAAAACAAAAAAAGTACCTATATTATATAGGTGCATATAATATAAAAAAAAAAATAACCAGACAACATAAACCAGGAAGATTAATAATAAAAAAAATTTATGACAACACAGTCAACATCAAATCACAAATTTATTTGTTTTTATTTTTTTGTTTTTTTATTTTGTTACGAATTGAATATGACTCGAATACGAACCGTTGAGGTGTTAAAAACAAATTCATTTAATGATTACTTTTTAATTTCTTTTATTTCTGGTTTTTTTTTTTTCTTTTTTTTTGTTTTTGTTTTTTTTTGCTTATTTTTCTGTTTGCTGAAAATGATGACGCTTCATAATGTAAATTTTATTTGAAGAAGGCTGAAGTATGTTGGATGTTTGAAGTTATAAAGAGGCAACAATTATGTTGAAAAAAACAAAAAAAAAAAATAAATAAAATGAAAATTTTCCATTCCCTTGATGACTTGACATCAAAAAATAAGAAAATTAAAATTAAAATCAACTTTTTGAGGTCAACAAACCTCTTTGGTTTGAGACTTTTTTTTTTTTTTTTTTGATTTTATCAGACAATCTAGCATCATTGTTGTAATCAACTTCATCAATATAAAAGTAATATAAAAACAGTATCAAAGCAACATTTTATTGAGGACTTTGAATTTTTTTTCTCTTTCTCTTTTTATTATTTGGTTTTTCTGTTTTTTTTTTTAATGTTTTGTTTTAAATTAAGTTGAATTGCAACTGCAAGCACACTTTTTTAAGTGCAAAATAAAACTAACAGTATTATTGTTGTTTTCAAAGTGAACTAAATTAACTAAAAATACAAGTATTATAGGTGTAGTCTGCCTCTTTAGTCTTTGTTGAATAAAAATCTTTTTTTTTTTTTTAAATTTCTTTTGATTGATTAACAATGATAATAATTCTTTTGCATTAAATTCTCGACAGCTTTTGGAATAGACTGTATTGAAATTGACGTAACTGAGACTTGAGAGTAAACGAAAATGTTATGCCCACCAGCCCATATAATTCATAAGCCTAAAAACTTGAAAATAAAGATAAGTTTATGCAAAAAAAAACGATTGGCTGTGTAACGATTAAAACCAAATACCTCTAACAACAGGGTTCAGGAAGTTAATTATTATGGCTTACTTAAATTTTTCTTTAAAGTTTCGTCAATATTATGTACGTTAATAAATAATATGTTACTTTATTAAGACAAAGTTTATGTTCATAAGATCTGTTCCGACATTGTTATCTTTATTTAATTAAAAATATTGTAAACGTATTATCGCTGCATAGAATGCGAATAAAGATCCTGTAAAAGCACAAAAAATATCTTTTTAATTGAAAACATCTAATTCAGTTTATCTCAACGCCCACTAAAATTTATTATTTACAATGTATTGAATTTATTTTTATAGGTAAGTATGTGTGCTTATTTGACATCACATCATTAATAAAGACAGATGATAAATCAATCACGATCAATCAATATCAGAATATCGATTTCAAAAAAAGTAATAATTTAACAAATTTGTTTATGATATACTTAATAAGTAGGTCTGTTTTAAAAAAATTCTCTAGATTAAATTATATTTACTTTGCTTACAGTTTGTCAAATAGATAACAGATACAGATTGATATGATTGTCTATATATGTATGCCTCATGCCTATACATATTTTTTCTACAAACAAATTTGACCATTTATTCAAATCTACATTTAAATTTCTCTTATCATTGAGTACCTATACATTTAAAACTCTCTTAACATATCTGGCCCTCTTAATTCCTTTATTTCTAAATAAAATCAAAAAAAAAGGAGACAAGGAGATAAAAAAGAGTAATTCAAGAGTTCGAAATGTATTAAAAATACCGAAGAAAGTGTTGTAATTTAATATATGTACCTACATATAATTGCTGTTAAGATCAAATTTTTAAATTATGATATTATGATCATTATACGTATACAGAGAATTTATTGTCCAAAGTTGAATAAGTCCACAATTCTTATACTTTTTTGCTTATATGTACTATGTTTAGTCCGTAAATCTTAAAAATATTAAAAATAATGTTCACATGCCAAATTTGTTAATCTGAGCGAAAGGATATTAGAAAATAGATAAACTTTCTCTCATGACATTTTAGTATAATATCACCTGATCAAAATGAACCAGCCATAAAAAAAAATTTTGCTAAATTGAACTGAGAAATACATGCTTTTGGATGTTTTATGCTTTTCTGAATTATATTATAAAAATATTCTTATCCCAAAGAAAATCAGAGTAACTCTACCATTACCACTGAGACTTTTATTTATATATAAAAAAAAAAATTTATTATAACAGACTTTTTGTCATAATAAAATGCATAATTTTAAAATAATTATGAAACTTGTAAAAATAAACGGTAAAATAATTATTATCATTTCATTTTGATCATCTTTAATAATCATTGATGTTTTTTATACAAGTAGTAACACTGTACAATATAATTTCTCTTAATAATATTTATTAATAATTTGAAAAAAAAACAAAATATTTTTTTAACAGATCAATGATTTGAATATTATCTTGTTATAATATCATTACTTCAACAATGTTGCTTAAATGTACATAAATAGACACAAACAAAATACTATATATATGTACATACATAAATATATTATCATTTAAACCAGTATACTCATAACTCAATATGTATTATACTCAACAAATGACATACATGACGTTTTATGATAAATCGATCAATGGATGATTCAATGATCTGCTGAAGACACTTTTTTTTTTTTTTTTTTTTTTAAACAAAATTGAACTGAACTGAACTTTAAACATCTGAAGATGATAAATTTATTTAATTTTTTGATTTTTTTTTTGTTATTTTTTTTTCTTTTTTTGCATTATGTTTTTTTTTTTTCTTCAATCTAGTTTTTGAATCAATGATCAAGTATAATTTTAAGCATATTCACTTATAATGAATCGTACTGTAAATTTTTGTTTTTGTTTTATAACCAATGTTATGTTATAACCAATAATAGCCTGTTATAGCCTATCTATGCCTATCTACATATGTATATACATAATATGTATGTACATCAAACCTATTAAATAATTATTATAATAAAATCATTTTTCTTTTTTTATATTTTTTTTTTTTTTTTTATAATTGGATGACTGACATAACCTTGCATTTTGTCTAATTACAAAACAGTTTACTTGAAAAACAAATCAAATCAAATTGACCCATTAGTTTTTGAATTGATATTAATAATAATAAATAAAGTATACAATAAATTTTGATGATAATGACTAATACTTTATTCTTCAATATTTATTTTAATAATAAAGAACTTGCATTAATGGACAGGTAATAACAACCTATAATTAAAAAAGTTTTACTTTTATAGCATTGAAAAAACAAAATATAAAAGAGAACTTCCTTATGTAAATTGGACTTGATTGAATTATACTGTTTATTGTTGTGGTTCTTATTGTTGTTGTTTCTGTTATTATTCACTGTTCTTTTTGTAATTGTTCCTCAATTTTTTTTTTTCGAATGAATTTCAATTCAATATAAATAATGTGTACCTATATACATATATATTTTTGTGTTTTTATGCGTTCAAGGTAAATTTTAATAAAGTGTGACTAAGTTTTAGTTCAACAATTGTATAATAAATATAAATAATAAATTGGATTTATAATATTGACTTTATTTATTTAATTTTGTTTTTTTTTTTTTTATTAGTACCATGTTGTTTTGTTCAGTACTTATATTATAATTAATTTTTTTTTTTTTTTTATTTCTTTTAATTGCTTTAACCATTCATGTTTGTCTTTTCTGATCATCAGACCATGATTTCATATTTTCAAGTATAAATAAAAAAAAAAAACAATTCAATTCAAAAACAAAATAAAAACAAAAAGACTATGAAATAAAAAATATATAAACAAAATTTTAATTTTACTTTCAAAATATTATTATTATTTTAATGAAAACTAATATTTTTTTTATATACATATGTATATGATGTCCAAAGCCTTGAAATTAAGTTGAAAGAAAGTTCATAAATGTAAAACACAAAAAATCTGCACTCCTTCTTAACACCTTAAGTCCAACGTGTACCTCCGGTAAACATCACTCAAATGTTTCAAAATCTCGTGTTCACTAGTGAACATAAAAATTAACTTGTGTTAAGTTCTACCCGTATCACCGGTGAACATTGCCGAATGTTCTCAAAAGTCCAAATCAATTTAACGTACTGTTTTTTACCTTGAAAAAATGTACTGTTTTTTACCTTGAAAATCAATTTAATGTACCTACTGTTTTTTACCTAGAACCTTTTACCTTTATGTTCACCGGTGAGTGCGGAATTTTATAATATTTGAGTAATGTTCATCGGTGATACATGTGGGACTTAAGGCAAATATTTTTTTATGTTGAGTGGTAAGCATATGGGACTCAACGTGTAGGCACAAACGAAGAAAATGTATGTATTTGACGTTTAACATTAATTTTAAATTTTACTTATAAAAAAGATCAGATAAATTATTGCAAAATTATATAGTCAAATTATATCAAACAAAAAAAAACAACATATGAAAATTTATTTTAAATTTACTAACAATCAAATTCCTATACTTTTTTGTCCTATACTTTTAGTTATTTGACCGTAGTTTAATTTACGTTGAATAAGGCCTGATAATCCTTAAAAGTTAAGGCACAACCCCTGATTAATTACAAAACCATTTCTTTCAATCTTGTTGTTTTTAATTTTTTTTGGTGATTTTTATGATTGATTTTTAAAAATCAAAAATTATACTAAATTTTAATATTTAACAATAGAAAAATTCGACTAAATTGTAAATAAGTTTGAAATAATTAGAAAAATCTGAAGTGGATTCCAAATATGAATTAAGGAAATGCTTCACGCTTCCTTGAAATCTTAACAGTTGTTGGCAAAATATGACTAAATAAAAAAAATAGAAACAATCTCTTATCAACGAAACAGAAAAATATTAAAAAACTTAATTGCATTAACAATGGAATTGCAATGGTAAAAATTCCACCATGATCCATGGTAGGTATAACAAATTTTAAAGTATAAAAAGACATTGCAGTATCCTTTTTATATAAACATGATTGCAAATTAAGTAAAAAGTTCAGAATAAAAAGTTTAATGTCATAAACTTCTATAAAATTAAACAAAAGAAAATATAACGGTACTTATATATGATATTATATGATTCAGCATGACAGAATTATTTCAATTGTCAACTATTAAAATAAATGTTAGTAATTTAACAGTCGATAATAAAATTCGATTCGATATTTTCTATTATGAATATAACTTGTTTTTATTTTTTTCTTTATTTAAATTTTAATTGTGGGACAAAGCACAAATTTTTTTTTTGTTTTTCGTTTTAATTTAAATTTTTATTTTTTTTTGGAGCATCGTTAATCGTTATTTTGTTGTTCATTATTTCACTGTTTTATTTTTATGACTGTTTCACTTTTTAGTCGCTTTCAAAAAAAAAAAACAAAAAGAAAAACAATAAAACAAAATGTCAGTATAGATTGACATTTTATTTTTATGTAATTTGTATCCGAAAAATTGGAAAAGTTTTGTAATCGTTAGTTTATTTAATAACAACTAAAGATTTTGAAGCGACTTATTTTGTATTAAAGAAAAAATAATGTTTTAATTATCTATCAATTGAGGTTAAGTCTAACAATCGATTTATCATGAGTTTGATGTTTATTGTATTATGAAACTTATATGGTAGTTAAAATAACGCTACCCTTTGCAAACTATAGTACTGAGTTAGAATGGTGGTGGACGGTGCTTGCGAATGTAGCTGAATTTTTAAAAATTTTGAATTTGTAGCAGAGAATTGTCAAAATGTATACATTTTTTGATCTGTCAGTTAGTGTAAACAAAGTAATTATAACTAGCAGTGCTACAAGATAGTTGGTAACCGTTTGAGCGGTTATGGTGGTAGCGTTATAGTGCATTAGGCTTAGATTAAACAGATTAGTAACTGCATATAGTTAGAAACCTTGTAAATTGTAATAACATTTCGTAATATAAAAGATTTTGAAGTAATTTTTTTATAACAATTTGTAAATCAGCTGCACTGTTAGATATTTATTTTAATTAATTATTTTAATAATATTTCGACTGTGATTTTAGATAGACATTTATATATTTAGTCCATTAGCTATTCTTAGTTAAACAAAACTAAAATAAAGAAATATTGAATCATTTTTAATTTTGAGTTTAAGAAAAAGTCAATAAGTTTACATATCCAATTCATTTCTTTTTTCTTTTCTCTTTTAGATTATTTGCAGGTGAATTGATGTTAATGAACTACAATTATAATGAACTGGAAGGTGATACTGTTTATTATTATTATTATTATTATTGTTGTTTTTTTATGTTACTGTTGTTGATGCTGATTGCTGATGACTCATTATCATAGAAAGTTCAATATTCACTTTTGTTGTATTTTCAAGCTGTGCTTGTTTTAAATTCGAACTTTAAATTATCATTAAGTTGTCTTTTAATTTTAACTTTTATTTAGTTTTTTTGTTTTTATTTATTTTTTCTTTTTGTATTTTGTAATTGAATATCTGTAAAAAATAATTTTTTCTCTGTAATTTTAGTATTAAAAACTAGTTAAATTTTAAATTTTATTGAGAGTTTAATAAAAGTTGAAAAATAAAATAAATTACTTTGATTACAGATTAAAAGTTGTTTCAGGAAAAGAAAAAAAATAAATAAAAAAACAAATGGATGTTAAAAATACATTTTAATTAATATTGAAACTAAATTAAAATCGATTATAAAATTCTGATTAAAATGATATACTATTATAATAATAAATATACAAAGATGATGGTCCCATGCTTATTTGGCTTCCTTCACTTCTATTGAATACTTTGACAGCTTAGAAAAAAAAAATAGATATTTTGATATTAAAGTTTAAATTATTTTTAATTAGTTTAACAAAAAAAAAAATAGTTTCATTATACCCGTATGAACTATGTTCAAGGGTATAATAAATTTGCCATTACGTTTGTGACATCTTAAAGGAGTCGAGTTAGATATAGAGAAGTATGGACCGGCTCAGAATCAAATTCTGAGTCGATTAAACCATGTTCGTCAGTCCGACCGCACGATAACTCAAAAAATAAAGGAGCTAGGAGGCTGAAATATTGTTTACGTCACCTTTACAAAATTGTTAGTTTCGCTATTTAAACCAGCATTTTCGGCCGTCGGGTTCGTAAAACTTTTGCCGTTGTCTTCCGCTGCCATACAACTTCTTTCTTTATATAGAAATAACTCAGTATCTATTGAAACTAGGTATCTGAAATTTTGCAACTGATGATCAAGATTTATGGCAACAACTTCTGTAACATTGGTGGTGATGGTACGATAGGTTCGAGTAGTTGCCATACAACTTCTCTTTTTAAATGAAAATAACTCAATGTCTACTGAAGCTAGGAATCTAAAATTTAGTAAAGAAGTGTCGAATTACATGCCAACAACTTTTGTAAAATTTGGTTGTGCTGGTGCAATAGATTCGGGTAGCTGTCATACAACTGCACAATTTACATAAATATATCTCTGTAGTTAACGTCGTTACTAAAACATCTGAAAGGTTTAAAAGGATGGTCAAGTTTTATAGAAACAAGATATATTACGTTGATATGGGTATCCCAGAGTTGACATAGTCTATTCTACTGCACTCTCCCTCGTTTTAATTATATTTAGTAAAAGAAAAAATGTGATACTTCCAAATAAGCAATGTGGAGTTACGTAACGACACTTTATGACGTCCCGAGTATATATTGTGTCATTGTGTGCGCTATTGTGTACGCAAGCGCCGAAAAATTAAGTACATTAAAAAAAATAGATTTTTGCACTTATTTTTCATAATATACAAAATTTTTATCTACAATTTAAAAGTGAGTTCTCTACCATTTACCGTTACCAAATAAAATGCAAAAAATTGTTTTTGTTTTATATTGTAATGAATCTTTCGGCTACTAGATGGAGTTAGTGCACACAACAACATGTATATTCAGAACAGTGTTGTAATAAAGTGAAATAACCACCGCCTTATTTAGAAAGGCAAAAATTCTTTAAATTTACTTTGTATAGTTTTGACAATATACAAATGAGTCAAAGAAAGCAATTCGATTGAGTCATCTCAATCATCACCTTAAGAAACAGGTAATAAAAAATACAGGATTAGATAATTTTTTTTACCGCAGATTAATAATTGTTTTTTAATTTTATACAAAGGAAACTGAACAAAAATAATATAAAATACTGTAAATTGGTTGTTTTTAATATAACAGTACACGTATAATTTGCGATCTGCTCTATTTTGTTTTATTGTTACTTACAAGACAACTCATTTACAATAATAATAAATACAATTTTAAATTAACTTATAAACTTCAACATTTTTGGTGGCGAAGATTTTCGAACTTATTAATTAAAACATTTACATTTTGGTATAACAGTATAAGTAAATCACAACTCATGACGCAAATAAGGGTACAAGTAGGTATGTAATTTGATAAAAATAAAATATATCTGATCAAATCGTATAGAATTTGAAAGCTTCAAATTATTCATATTTATCATCTTTTGGAGCCAGCCGACTTAAGCCGGCTAGAGTCGACTACAGTTTAATGAAAATAATAATTAATAAAACTAAGTTATTTCCATTTAAAAAAAAAACTTAATGATTCTCTATGTGGTACTGTGAGAATTCTACTGTGGTAATTGAGAACTCTATGTGGTATGATTACAGTGTCTTAAGTTTTTCCTAAATATGATGTCAATCTTTAAAAGACAACAAAAAGTCTTTCGTTTTCTTGGTATAACAAAAGATTTTTATTTACTATAAACAATAATATTTTAAAATAAAATTAATCAAATATAAATTCAGTATAGTAGAGAGACAAAGAAAATCCAAAAATAAAAAAAACATTTAAAAGAACTAGGTACTAAAATTCAGTGTGAAACGTAATAATGTTTACGAGTATGCTTGACAATAAAGTTAAATGTTAATTTTTTTTTAATATCTAAAATATAATCTTGATTTTACTTTCTAAAGAATACTTAAAAAAATTAATACTTTATTAATCGTATTAAACAACAAAAAAAAAACCAAACAATAAAATATAAAAACTTTATATGATAAACAATTAACGAAACTGAATCTGATAAATTATACAAACAAAATACATTAAAATTAGATAATTACAAACGCAGTATTAACATGAATGTGTCAAATTTTATTAAAGCAATAATATGATACTTTTTCAATAAAATTTAATTTATTTACGATTAACCAAAACTTTTAAAAAACAATAATGAGAACTGTTTTTCGTTAGAATACATTAAATCAAAATTAACCCTGCAGTATTCAAATCGATTTTAGAAGCCATTTTTTTAATTTTTTCAATGTGAAAAACGGTCTAGGTCAGTTAGTTACAATTTAATAATAATTATACTAATACCAATACCAATAATAATTGTTGCTACAGTGACAGTGGGGCTGTCTTCAATTATTACCTCATGCAGTAAGGTGTTAGATACTAGTCCTATCCTTTTCTACTCCTATTCCTAGTCAAAATACTGCATTAGTTGGTAGGGTTTTCATCCCATTATATGCGCTAAACGGGGAGGTGGGTTTAGGCAATAAGAATCTGACACTACCAAGGTGGAATTATGGTGTCTTTCAAAGATTCCCAACTGACTCATGGCACAGTGGTTAAGTCGCCAACCTTTCAATCGAAGGGTCTTGGGTTCAAACACCGGTCAGGTCATAAATAAAAAATATATAGTACTTTTATATCGTAATAATGTATATCGTATAATTAATAGTAATAATAATAATAGTAGGTAATAATAATAATAATAATAATAGCTGCTACAGTTTAGCTATCTTTGGTTATATCATGCAAGTAAGGTGTTATATTCTGGTGCATGTTGTAATCCACTGATGGCTCTGACTCTGTAGTGAAATAATAATAATATTAATAAGAATACTATAATACCAATAATAATAGCCGTTACATTGACAGTAGGGGTTGCCTTCAATAATTACCTCATGTAGTAAGGTGTTATATACTACTACATGTTATAATTGTTCTAACGGCTATAGTCACTGTTTACAAAATGATAATAATAATAAGCGGATTCATTGTTTCCTTACAGTCCCATTCCCAATTCAATGTTTCCGTATCCATTCCCTATCCTTTTCTATCCCTACTCCCTAGCCAATATACTGCGTTCGTAGGTAAGGGTTTCATCCCATTATATTGGCTAAAGGGGGAGGTGGGTTTAGTCAGTGACGGGTCATAAGTTCGAAATGATTATTAGTATTGAAATGTTTCACTTAAACCTCCTGGAAAGGGGTTATATCCTCTTTTCCAGAAGGCTTACACTAAAATATTTTTGCTTTGTTACAATTTGTTTCACTTAAGCCCCAAATAAATTTAAATACTAAAATTTAAAAACAAAAATAAGAGGATTTTGGAAAATAGGATTTTCGAAAGCAGGATTTCGAAAGTAGGATTTTCTAAAGTAGGATTTTCGAAAGTAGGATTTTCGAAAGTAGGATTTTCGAAAGTAGGATTTTGGAAAAGTAGGATTGTGGGAAAGAGGATTTTGGCAAAATAGAATTTTTTAAAACAGGATTTTTTTATTACATCATAGACCCTTATAAGGTAGATACTAAATCTATTCCAAATATTAAATTTCTTGCAAAGTCAAATCTTATAGCAAAATATATCTATATAGCAAATCATTTTATTGAGTCAAGAATATATTATGTAATTTTTGCTTTGGTTTATTGATCTTTTAAAAATTTTAACCAGATAATAACTAATGAAAAAAACAGAAATCTTGTTAATCATTTTACTTACAAGCCATATTAATTTTAATAACCCCTAAATCATTGTTTTTTTTATATACATAATATATATTTAAATAATTTTCACTATCATTTTAATTAAATTACACTTAAAAATTAATAATCAATGCTCAAACTGCCTAGATTTTAGGTTTTTTTTTTTTTACATCATAATATCAGTGTTCAGTTTTTTTTTCTTTTTGTTATTATTTTGTTGCACTCAACATAAAAATCATTGCAAAGCCTATTATTATATTATACTTTTAATGTGTTTTCAATTATGTTATTTTTTTTTTTTAATTCTTAATTCTTTTTTATTTTTTGTTTTAGAAAATTTAATGCTTTTTATCTGTAGCTAGAGAATTTACACAAAAAAAAAAAGAAAATTGGCCTTTAATTCGATTTAGATACCTGTAGATTTTTTTTTTCCTGAGCTACATAATATAATATTATGTATTATGTGTTTTAAAAAGATAATGATTACCAATTTTTTTATTTTGTAATATTATTTTCTTTTTGTCAGAAATAAAAGAACTACAGTGAGAAGCAAAAGTTATATTAAAATTAAATCTGATTCTAACATTTGAACACTACAAATAAATGTAAAGTATATGTATGTATTATAACGGCTTCTTTAAAAAGTCAAGGCTGCAAATATTAACTTTGTATTTCAAAAAATTATAACACTCGTGCATAAACTCTAAAATTGTAAAATTAAAAATCTTCAGTTATTTATAAAATTTAAATAAAGTGTAAAATTTAAAAGTATTTCAATTTCAATTGTTTTGAATGAATAATACAATTTGATTGAAAACATTAAGACTCAGAGGTGAAATTAGTTATGATCGATTAATTATATCTTAATTTAACAACCAATCAGTTCAGAATTCAACTTCCATCAGTTCATAATTTGCATAATTTTTTTATAAAAATTATAAACCTATATTTCTATAAAAATTATAAATTTTTTATAGGATTTAAATTAGAAATCAACAATTTTAATTCATACTTATAACTCACAAATACAGACTATATTATTATAGAAATTCAGCTTGACAAAAATTTGAACCGTTCCGCAAGTGAAGAGTTTTGGGAGAATATTAAAACGTAAAATGTCAGATTATTATAAACGAGATTACTGTATTTAACCAGATAAAATGTTGATAAAAGTGTAGAAATTCTATCTTGATTTCAATGAAGCATAGATGAAAGTAAAACAGTAATGAAAGTGAAAGTAATAAAATGAACACAATAACGCTTTAAAAATTTTCTTATTCGAATTTTTAAGTGTCTCTTTTAAAGTTGAAAACTTAACTTTTTAGTGTAATTTGTCAAATGTTTACTAACTTTTGGCGCTTACTGTATTTTACATATATTTATAGTATAGTTTTACTATTTTGTATACATTCACATACTTTTTAATATTAATATAGAGTAGGCACGAATACACTTAATATTTTTTTTTTTTGATTCTTTTTACTTTATTTCATCAGCATACACACCTATATTTAAGTTGATATTATCTTGACTGTTTTTTTCTTTTCCTTTTTTTCCTTTCTTAAAAAAAAATAAAACGACTTAAGAAACAAAAATCAAATAAAAAAAAATTTTAAAAAAAAAAAAAATTTTAAAAAAAAAAAAAATTTAAAAAAAAAAAAAATTGAAAATTAAATAATAGGAATAAGAGACAAAAAATCACAACAAAGAAATCACAATAGAAAAAAATATTAATGAAAAGGAAAAGAAACATAAGATAAAATTAAAAATAAAAACTAAATAGTAATAAAGAGAGCCCTCTATGAATAATAATAAAGTAAACAGCATTTCAAATTTTTAAAAGCAAGAGGAACAAAAAAACAAAACAGAATTATTAACTAAATACTTAAAGTAGAGTAAAAGAGTAGGACCCATTCTAAGCTTTTTGTTAAGTAGACAGACAGGTAAAAGACAAAACTAAAAAAAAAATAAAATAAAATGACTCATCACCTTTTTAATCGTATTCTGATGGAATATATTATTAAATATATATAATATGTACATATGTACATATCACTATTATTGATATCAAATAATATATGGAAATATGTAACTTAATTTTTTTGTAAGCAAACAGGGTTTACAGGGTTCAATTAAAAATACAAATTAAATTACATATGTTTACTTATCTATCTATAATTAAAAATATTTTCCAGTTTCTACAGAAAATTAGACCTAGTGATGTAACCATATAGTAAGACTTAGGTTCCAAAATCTATCTTTTCTAATTATCTTTTATTACAGAAATTTCAGGCTGTCTTAGATCTACTAGACTATCATATCTCATGGAATAAATTAAACAGAAAGTAGAAACCATCAGATTTTCAATGATTTCTAGCAAATTGAATAATTACAAAATTTCGATAATTCGGATTTTGTGCCCTGATTTTTTAATTATAACCTTCTTATTTTTGATTTGTTTTTATAACTCACAGAAACTTTTGTTGGAATTTTATATAAAATATTATTAATGAAAATTTATAATCATTTTACGTAGATAATTTAACACTATATACTTAACAACTTAGTTACCACTTACCTCAGTATAGTTTTAAATGAATGAAACACTACGGTACGACTTTTTTCAGTTAATATTTGCTGACGATGATGAATCATGATGAAGTTTAAAACTAAAAAGGATGTGTTTAAATGAAAATATTCATAAATTGAAAAGAAAAACCTTTTAGAATAAAAATTAATTATCACCCTGTTCTTAGAGTAATTTTTTTTTTTATTTTTTTCTTGGTATTTTTTAGACCTGAACTGAACAGGTATTCTAATTGATAGACAGTCAACTAATGTATCACACTTGTGCGTGCTTGAAACTTGTTTTCTTAACTTATATTTCTACATATTAATTTTTTTTTTTTTAAATTCTATCTTATTTTTTTTGTTTTAGGTTTACTTTATGTTTTGTTTTTATTTTATTTTTTTATTTTTTTATGTTTTCAAACATAATTCTTTTATATTTTTTTTATTCTGTTTAAATTTCATAACAAGGCAAATAAACAAGCAAAAGAATATGCTGATGGATAAATTTGAAACAAAAACTTGTTTTGTATTTTAATTTAATACTGAAATAGTATGAAAGAAAACTAATGACAATGGTAATGATGGCAATGCGATGATGATGATGATGAATAAATGGTTATGATGTTGAGGTGAAACAAAAGACGTTTTACTTTTATATATTTAATATTAACAGTTTATAAGTTTTTATATACCGGTACTAAAAATGTAAACTAGAACAACATTCAGTTGATTTTATATATTTATCCAATTGCTAATTTAAATCAATAACAGCTGATCATTAACTGTAATTTAGTTTATTTTAACGCCATATTTATTTTACAATAAAAGCGACTTACAAACCTAATTTTATATTTAATTTATTTCTATTTGGTATATTCATTACATTTACTTTAAAGGTGTGTTATGTTTTTTTTTTTTTTTTTGTGTTTCGTTTGTTTATTGATGATCGATAAGAATCTTAAACGTTTATATTATAGTAAAACAAACACAATATTGTGCAATTAGGTTTAAGATTAAGTATATTATAATGAATTGCAATTAAGATTAAAAATTATTATTATTATTTTGAATAGTAAAACTAAAATAGTTATTTCAGCTAATAGCTTTTTTTTTAACTGATGGAATACTTAACTGTTAACAAATTTTTAACAGTACTCTGTTCTAAGATAAATTATTAGCTCTAACAACAAGAAGATTTATGTTGACTTAGCTAATTTACCTATTATAACCGATATATTGTTTTGTATTGTCAAATGCCTATTTTCTTTTCCCTGTAGTTAAAGATATAAAACCAAATTATTTTAATTATTTTGTATAAAATAAAGATTTTAATTATTTTATAATATAAATTAAATAATAAAATTTAATATTTATATTTTTTTCTTTTCACTTTGTTTTTGACTTTTGACAATACAAAAATCGTTTTCGAAACCATCGGTAAAATTAAATATTTGTCATTTGACTAAATATTATGTTACATGTAGTACAAAAATGTCAAATAACACTTTTTTTTACGTTCACATACTATATGACTGCTTTTGTATTGTGAAGATTGTACAAGGCTTATTCAAAGTGATATGTTAATATACATAGTGTGAAGTGGTCACTAATTTTTCTATTATTATATTGAGATTTCTTTTTTTTAATTTTTCCTAAGGGAGGTGGGAATCTTTCAAAGACACTAGGACTTTTGCCTTGATAGTTTCAGATTCTTACTGACTAAATCCACCTCTCCCTTTAGCCAATATAATGGGATGAAACTCTTACCTGTTACGCGGTATATTGGCTAGGAAGTAGGAATAGAAAAGAATAGGAAATGGATGCCGAAACATGAATTCAGAGTGGGACTGTAAGGAAACAATGAATCTGCCTATTGTTATTACTATTTTGCTAACAGTGATTATAGTCGTTACAATATTTACAACATGTAATAGTAGGTATATAACACCTTAGCAATGAAGTAATTATTGAAGGCAACTTCCACTGTCACTGCAGCAGCTATTATTTTTGGTATTAGTATTACTTATTAATTTTATTATTATTTTACTACAGAGTCAGGATCATCAGTGGATTACAACGTGCAGTAGTATATAACACCTTCTTGCATGATATAACCAAAGATAGATCCACTGTAGCAGCTATTATTATTATTATTACCTACTATTATTATTATTATTATTACTATACGATATACATTATTACGATATGAAGCTTTAAATTTTCGATAAATCAACATAATTTTTGACAATAAATTGAACAGTTATACAAATTAAAGAAACGAAATGTTGCAATATCAACATCAAGACAAAATTGTTGGAATTTTGGAATAAAAAAAATTTTAATACAAAAAAAAAATTTCGATTGATTTTATACTTCGCAGATGATTTTGATAAAATTTCATATAAGTATAAGACTAATCGAAAATTTTAAACCAAGCGTTGTCTATGCAATACAACATTACGAAGCCTACTGAAGAGTTCAAGTAATGTTGTAGAACGAAACTTTTCTAAAATTTTGATTAATATTAAAAAATAACAAGTAAAAGTAACAGTAAGTCGATGCAACCGACTTATTTATACCCTACACCTAAAAAATTCAAATTAAATTAAAAATCCATAAGTTATTTTAGTTAAGTATTTAATATAACTAAGCTAAAAAAATAAATGCTTTTACAACCTTTGTACAAAATTTCAGATTTCTATCTTTATTAAATTCGAAAATAAGCTTGTTAGGTCTTCGGAAGTATGTGAAGGTACGCGGACCACCACCCCAATTCATCTTAAATTTTAGAGACATCAACAGGGTAGAACATTCTTATATCAAATTTTAAGTTTATATATTTATTAATTTCGAAGATATGCGTATTCGGTTTTGGGAGTTGTATGGGAGGTACTCGAACGCATAGTCCGATTTCGCCCATTTACAATCCCCGTCTTACCTTAGTCATTGTTAACCTACAGTATAAATTTCATCAAAATAGCATCATTATTTTTTGAGTTATCGTGCGTACGGACGAACGGACGAACGGACATCGCTAAATCGACTCCTGAGGTGATCCTGATTCAGAATATATATACATGTCTATACCTAACTCACTTCCTTTTGGTGGTTACAAACACCATACCAAAGTTAATATACCCTATTAATGTGTAGGGTATAAAAACAATTTAAAAAGAAAATTAAAAATATATATGCATAAGATAATTAAATGTTTGTTGAAGCCGATACCCCTGACAGCTAGTGCTTTTAAATCATTATTGTATATAATTTAAATTATGTCCAATAAAAAGTAATAATAATGTTAAGTTTTTAATAACGTTAAGTTTCTTATAAGTTTTGCTATCAATCAAATCGGCACGTTGTATACTTGTAACCACGAGAAAAATCTTTTAATAAATGAAATGGCATAGATATGATATGTTGTAGATATGTTGTAACATGTATTTTAATTTTATTTTAAGTACCTATATGATTGAGACTAATACAGTCCCCTACAGTATTCAGTGTAATAAAGGATTCAAATCCGCCTGTCCCTCGAGGATGAGGCGGCACTATATTGTAAAATATATAGGTATATATTCTAAATAGAAGAATACATCAAAGATCAGACTTGAAAGCTTACGGGATTAAAAGCAAACCAAATGTTTTTTTTAAGGAAGTCTATTTTTCATACAAATAATTTTCATTTTAATTGTACAACTAAATTGTAATTCTAGATACTTTTTAAACATTTGATAACGAGAAAATAGCTGAATAAAAAAAAAATTAGCATCACTTAAACCAAAAGTTGTTTCAACAATGTTTTTTTTTTTTTTCTTTTTAATAATTATAAAATTATACTTTTTAAAAATTGACAAAGTATCAAATGAAAAGATGTCGATGTAATAAAAAATAATAAAAGAATTAATTCTTTAATGCACCGATCTATTGCAAAAATGTACATAAAATATCTTTCAATAAAGATAAAAAAAAAAAAATAACATACCTTAAAAGCGTCCATCCATTCATACAAAATTAAATAGAAGTCTCGTTTTTCAAGTTTTTCATTCGGAAAAATATTAAGAAAAGTTCTATTGAAAATGACTGACTAACGTAAATTGTATATATATATATACATACAATTTATATATTGTATATATATATATACGTATACTGTACAATAATAATAATAATAAAAAAGAATACAATAAAAAAGTACAGCACATATATTTGTAAAAAAAACCTTAAAAGTCAAAAAACAACAATTAAATTTTATTATTGCTTTCTTTAAAATCTTATTGCTGTTGCAAATTCAAGAATTGCCTTCTTTTTAAGTCTTATAAAATGTAACTTAAGTTAAAAAACTAAAAAAACAAAAAAAAATTTTTTTTTCTTTTCTTTTCAATTTTTTGTTTCACTCATTCATATTAAATTTAAATCTTCTGCTACTGGTTATAAATCTGGTTTGGTTTAAAATTTTTCTTTATCTTTTTATAAAGTCTTGTTGTTGTTTTTTTTTTTCGGTTTTAAAAAAAAAAAAAAAAAAAAAAAAAAACAGGTTCAACAAATAAAATGTAAACCATTTATTAACTTTAATTTAATTTTTTTACAAAGAAAATTATAAGTCTGTACGCTTATATTATTATTTTAACTGTATTTGGCCTTATTTTCATTTTAGTAAACCTAAAGATTATTTAAAACTGTACGAAAGTTGTCTAATTTAAATTAAAACTTTTTTTGTTATTTAATTTTTTATTTAGCGGTTTAACTTATTCGATCAGATGGTGGTTTTTAACCCCGATTTTGATTGGCCTACATTTTTATTTGTTCCTATTATAATATATGCTGCAGCATTTTGCACTGAATCTTAAGCTAAAAAAAAAAGCTTTAATTATTATATTAAGTATAATATGATCAAACAATATTCGTCAGTGACTTAAAGACTGACACTTATGATAGACGAAATAAATGTTTTTTTATTACATAGCTAATTCTTATTGAGAAATTATTTATAGGTTTTTTTTAACATCTATGAAGCGTCATCGTGTTAAATTTATATTTTCAAATTTTTGTAGATATAAGTCACCTAAAATTGGATATTTGAAGTGGTTTTAGTTTTTACATACATTTAAGTTTTGGTTAAAAAATAGAACAATACCTAAAATGTATTTATATTTTCTTTTTATTTAAAAGAAGCTTGAATTGTTCAAAAGTAAGTAACCAAAAAAAGGGTATACCTATTATAAGTAATAAAAGATGTTAGTACTTAAGGGTTAAAAGATACAAAACCAAATTCGAAGTAAATAAAAAAAATTGTTATTTCTAAAAAAAAAAAATATTACTGTAATTATAAAAGCGATAAGAATTCAATTTAATTTTTTTTTTTTTTTTTATTTTATTTCAACATATCCATAATGTGAGTGTCGTGAATATGTTGCCGCTACTGTAAGTTTTTTATTACTAAATGGTTTTTTTTTTTACTTTTTTTATGAAAATTTTCTGTTTAAAGCATTTACTGCAACAGTTGTGATCGCATTTCAACAACAACATATCAAAAAGCAAGTGATATTTTTTTTTATTTTTGCAACAAAGGAATCATATGAGAGCAATAACAAATTTTTTTTTTTTTTTGTATTCTGATAGTTATATTCCTATTTTTGTTTCTTGCTGCTTTTTGTTTTTTTTTTTACTTTTCTTGTAATTTGACGAGTTTGACTTTAGTTGCTTTAAATGTTGACTTGTTGTTGTTGTTGGTGAAAGGAACATGTTGATAGATGATGATGACAATAATGACAATAAACTAAAAAGAGTATAAAAGAAGTGAAAAAGAAATAAAATGGATCATCCTTCTTTGTGTTTTTGGTTTTTTATTTTGTAAATTATAAAATAAAAGATTTTTTTTATAATTAATTAAAAAAATAAAATGCATAAATTTATGAAATGACAAAACAATAATATATCTAAATATGTATGTATATAGATTTAAAAAGAAGCTTAGTCCACTTTAAAAACATCATTAGATACAGAATTATTAAAGCAAATAAAATTATAAAATACATAATAATATGTACGTCTTTCGGTCACATCATTTCGAAAATATAAAATTTTCTTGATATTTTTTTAATAATATTTATTGATTATCAATTACATTCAATTACTCTTCCATTTAATTCCTTTCACAAATTTAAAAATATGTTCGCATAACTTTACTTCTAGAAGTTATAAATCTTTTATAGAATCTTTTTTTGTTTTTACTTCCATTCAATTACTCTTGCAATAGAATCTCGTTACTTCAATTAAATACGAGTTGATATATAGCTGAAGAATCTAAAGGTAATGAATGACCCAATACTTGCGTCGCTTTGACGTTTAAATAGAATACGTTAATTTAAATACGATTTGACCAAATTCAACGCCAAAATGAAGCGACGCTAGACTAGAGCAACTTTCTACTTTTAGTCGCGTTGACAATTAATTTATTTTGGGGTTTTTTTTTTTTTATTTTATATTGGTTGTTGGTTGTCATTGACAATATAATTTTCATAATTTTGAAGCGACACTAACTTTTATTTAAAAAGCGCGGCCAGGGATGACACTGGTAGCGACACACGAGACCAAGCAAGGACTGAGTCATTACAGTATGGTGAAATTTTCCAAAACAGATCTTGCAAAACGTCACGGAAATTTTGGTACTACTTTAGAGGCACTTGAGTTACTAAGGAAAATATTAAATCTTTTAAAATTCAATCCATTCATTGAATTCAATCACGTGTACGGTGCAATACAATTTTATATTTATATTATACTAGCAGAATACCCGGCGTTGCCCGGAGTATTTTATTGGCTTTATGAAATAAAAATTATTAACTTTTGTTTCTGCGTTAATATAATTTAATTAATATAGTTAACTTATTAATATGCATTTACAGATGCTGGTAGTTTATATTCTATTTTTTATTAGATTTAGTTAAATTGAATAAACAGAGCCAAGAATTAGATACAATTCTTCTACAAAAAATGTTTAAAGGAATTAATAATCTATTGAGAACACAATTACGGCGAAGTGAATTTCCACAATATATTCTTTAATGCCGAGACATAAAATCGCATTTCAATTATAAAAGACCATAATGTAATACATTTTTTTTCGTAAGTAATGTCACTTCATGTTTTTGTGAATTATCCTTTTAAGCACATTTTGAAAAATTTGCTATTAGGTTCACTTTGTCCGTCCGTTTGTTTACAAAACTTATATATTCGTTAATATTCGTTAATACCGAAACATAAAATTGTATTTAAATTATAAAAGACCATAATGTAATCAATTTTTTTTTGTAAGTAATGTCACTTCATGTTTTGTTGAATTATCCTTTTAAGCACATTTTGAAAAATTTGTTATTAAGTTCGTTCTGTCCCTCCGTCTGTTAAAACTTATATACTGTTTAATAAAGAGCAATGAAATATTAACTATGCATAGGTCTCTTAAAAGAGTAATGTTGTAGAACAACTTTTTTATGTACCCTCACCGTTGGAAATCCTACAGCACCGACAGCTCTTCAAATTTTGAAAAAAACTTCTTTTTGCGTACATTTCAGGTTCTGTTTAACATATTTTCAATATAAAAAATACTTTTTAACTTTATAAATCAACCAGAACTTTTTTACGTTTAGTTTTTCTAATTATATTTCCAAATTGATTGGTAAAAAAGGTTGGTCTAAAAATATGTGTAAAAGTTGTATATGGATAAGAATGTAAGGTTTTCTGTTCTTTAAATATGTATGTACCTACTCATTTTTGATTAAATGATGTACAGAAATGTGAATATGTTTTCTAATTTAATTGATTAAGTTTATAGTATTTTTAAATATACGAATATTATACATACTATATGTACATATTTTAATGATATTTTATGGGAAACATGTTATACACATGCAACTTATATAGGTAGACCACATGTAAAGACTACATGTAAGTAATGCATTTCTGAATGATGACATGATGATTGTCTAATGTAGAAGATAGTTTCTGTTTTTTAACAACGGCCGAAAATGTTATGTTGTTAAGACTTAAACACAGTATTCTTAAGATACTTAATAAGGTTACTTTAATTACTGTTCTATATTAGAAATTTGCATTGAAAGGTTTTTATGGAATATTAGAAACAGTATAGATAAAAGTAAAGAGTGTTGGAAATATATTTTTAATAATAATAACAATACACAAAATTAGGCAAAATATTATTAATAAGTACTCGTGCGGAAATGGGTTAACAAACGTTAACAAACATTTTGTCACAGGCTTAATTTAGAACCATAAATTCATCCTGCCAAATTAGACAGAAATTAGAAACGAAATTTTTTTTTTGACAATCTATCTTGTCATGTGTTAATGTATCACAACAAAATTTATTGAATGAGTTTGTGTGTCAAAGTGCAATACTTGTGCAAATTTTCAATGGGTCAAATCGTTTAAGCACAACAACAAAAAATGAGAATTTCATGGCGTGAAGCCTGATGGGTTAATGTATCGTAACCAAATCAACTCAGAAAGCTTTTGTTATAAAGACCTACACTTTTGTAAATTTTCAACTCAATTGGTAAAACCATTTAAGAGCGACAGCAAAGAAATTAAAAATGTTATTGAGCCCTGGTGCCGAAACGGGTTAATGGATCGTAACCAAATCACCTCAGTGAGCTCCTGTGGTAAAGAGCTACACTTTTGTAAATTTTCAATTCAATTGGCAAAACCGTTTAAGCGCGACAACAAAGAAATTGAAAAATTTCATTGAGTCCTGGTGCCGAAACGGGTTAATGGATCGTAACCAAATCAACTCAGTAAGCTGCTGTTGTAAAGAGCTACACTGTGATAAATTTTTAACTCAATTGATCGAACAGTTTAAGTGCGACAACTAAGTAAATTAAAAAACTTCATTGAAACGTGGTGCTGAAACGGGTTAATGGATCATAACCAAATTGACTTAGTGGACTTTTAGGCTACAGAGCAACAGTTTTGCAAGTTTTCAAATCAATTGATTGAACCGTTTAAGCAGGACAACAAAAACATTTAATGAACTTCGTTCGGCTCTCGTGCCCAAACGGGTTACCGGATCTTCATAAAAATTTGTCACAGGCTTTTTTTCGAACCATAAAGCCACCATACAAAATTGGACATAAATCGGAAACAAAAAATTTTTTGGAAGCCCGCCGGGCCGAATCCGGGTAACATATTGAATCCAAATTTCTTCGGTACCCGTCCAATGATAAGAAGAATATTTGTCCAAATTTTCAACTCAATCGATCAAACCGTTTAGGCAGGACAACGAAAAAACGAAACGGCTTTAAATGGCTCTCGGGCCGCAATGGGTTAATGAACCGAAACGCGATATAGCCTATAACACTTTCCGGGGTCGTAGGAACGTTCCTGCAAAATTTTGTTGCAATCGGACTGGTGGTTTTTACGTGAAAAGGGCACAAACAAACAAACAAACAAACAAACAGAATTTCTTCCTTATTTATTAGAAGAAGATTCAGCTGGTACTGAAAAACTTAAGCATACAATAGGTACACAACTTGATATTAAAACAAATGCTATAATAAAAGAAATTTCATAACCCTATTAATTATCTATCATATAAAAATAAATTGTGTTAAAAAAATTGGGAAAAGTTCTAAAAGTCCCAAAAATTGTAGCGGTATAATAATGAGAAGAGATCATTTTGTTGAAGACATATAAAAATAGTATAGATGTCAAAGTGTTTTATGAAATAAAAAATAATTTCATGCTACCGTATACAAAATGCCTTATTTACCTTTTGTTTATTACTTAAAGGAGCCCAGCAATATTGACTATATTAAATTTTAAAATCTTATTAAAAAGCATTTTACTTAATTTTTTATTCAGTATCTAAAAGAATTTTTTTCAGTTCCAGAATGCTATTCTAAAATTTTCAAATAATTAAAGGAAGTTTAAACTTACATTGCGTTATTTTAATTTATTTTAATTTTCTTAACAGTATATCATTGTGTATCTTTAGATATTATTTATTTTGTTTTTAATCTAAAAATTTGTCGTAATTATATGGTTTTAAAATGTACCAAGAAATTTAATAAATTAAAAATATACAGGATAAAATTGTCATATACTCGTATATATAGTCTTTTAATTGGACTTAATAATTTAATATTAAACATTTCTCGCAGAAATTAATTCAAATTGAAAGGAAAAAATAAATAAATCATTTAAAGAAGAAAAAAAAAAATATTTTACATTTAGATTTAAATTAATTAAGATTAAAAAAAAAATAGTTTACATTCAAAGATATAGCTTAAAGCATCAAGTTTTTCAGGAAATAGGATTTCTGGTGCCTTCTCATAAGAATCTAGTTAAACGAAGAAGACTTAAAAAAAAAAATCTTTGAATTTTTAATACATATTCAGCATAATATGATGTTTCCTGGACAAAAGAAATTTTCTTTTTTTTTCTAAATTTTTGTTTTTTTTTTTTTACATAGGACGATTAAAGAATAGCAATCCCAATTTAAAAATATTGTAAAACCATTATTTAAGTATTAAAATACAAACACGATTTATACAAGACAAACTAATACAACATAAAAAAGATTGAGATCTACACCAACAAATCCTTATATGCCGAAAATATACTGAATATTCTGGCTTGATGAATACTAAACAAGGGATTAATTATAGGTATTAAGTAGTCAAAAACCGATGATATGCAAATTTGGGGAAGAAAATAGAGATGAATCGTCGATATTCTCTTAAGTAAGGTGTGAGTCAGCAAACCTCAAGGCAGAAGGTATGTTGTAAGGTATAAAGGAGACTTGGAGAAGAAGTGCCCAAAGTAAGAGAAGAGTTAACAACAAGTAAAAGATAGAAAAATAGAAAGTTTTAGGCTGAAATAAAAAGTATAGCGCAAAACAGAGGAGTAGAGGATTTGTAAAAGTCCTATGTCCCCTTATGTACCTAAATTATACAATAAAAAAAAAAACATGTATGCACAGGAGAAAAAAAATGCATTTTATTTTCAGTAATTATACAAGTCTTATTTTAGAAAAGAAAAACTTTTAGAATTTTTAATTTTATACCAAAACCAAAAATTTGAATTTTACTAGCTTAAAAAGATGAGAACAAAAATTTTTCGTGATACCCAGATGGGGCCTCTGACATATGTTTTCTTTTCGTGTCTTTTAAAGGCTCATGTTTCTTTTCATATTTCTTTTCTCAATATATAAAAATATATTTCTAATTATCTCGCTCCCAAATGACGGAGTCCGTTGAATGGTGTAGATCTTCAAAAGACACTAAGATAACCTAAAGCTTCTTGATAATGTGTGATTTTTAAGATACCAAAAACACCTATATATCCATACCCAGTGTAATCACTCTAACTACGCAAAACACTATCATGACTGAAAAGAATAAGAAAAACGAACAGAATAGGGAGAAGAATTTTTAAATTTAAATTGTGAGAATGGAATTAAACGTGAATTTTAGCAGATACAAGTTGACTGATTCCTTGTACATCTGTATATTATACGAACTGGCGAAAAGTTTGGTACCAACTAACACAGAAATCCTATATTTCGTTATTCCAACTCTAATAACCTTTGATAGGTAATTATAAGAGAGAGAACTACTCTACATTATTATGCGAGATTGGTTGGAGTTTGGACAAGATAGATTTAATTTCAAGAGAAAAGTTGCTCTGAAGATACTTATATAGAAAAGAGAGGTAACTCTTATATTTTGGCGATAACTTAAAGACGTTAATAAGTCTTTTGTAATATTAAAATTGTTAATTATTTTAATCTTCTCTTTTTTGAATCTTGTCCAGATAATGAAGAGCAATGTTGAGCACGCCAGCGAAGATGTAGTAGTTATATTTAAGTGTTGAACGAATGAACGTTTTGCATATCAGGAGAAAATCAAAAAATGTAAAATATTTTTGAAATATGTTTATATGATATGAAACCAAATTGTTTTTACAAAACCTATAATGTAAAATGTCTATAAACAGCTATCTCTGCATTTCCCTATCCATAGAAAATGCTATTCTGGATAAAGCAAATATTATATTTACATTATTTCCGGAAATTTTTTTAAATTTCAGAATTGAAATTTTGTAATATCAGAATAATTTTGTTACGATCTCCATTTTCAAACCACATTAAAATACATTTCTTCTGAGTTAGAGAATTTAAAATTATATGTTTCCAGTACGTTAGCAATAATGTGATGAACGAAGGGGTTGATGTTCTAATTAAGACTATGCAAATTGAATTAATAACATCACAAACTAAACACCACCTGCCTTTTTACCAATCAATACCTACGAGTGGGTATGGGAACTTTAGTACTATTGTACTATTTGGGCAAGGGCTGGTTCTGTTATGGTGTAAAATTAGGTTTAAGATTTGCAAGAATGTGATGAACGAAGGACGTTGACGTTCTCCTTATACCTATATGTAAATTGAAAACATAATTTATCACTAATTTTGGGAAACTATTATGAAGTAGAAGATAGTTTCACATTCGCGGTATTAATTTAATATACGAAAAGGTTAATGGTAGTACACTACCAAAATGTTTACATATTATTAAGATCTTGTTAATATTATTATTTTTCTTATGAAACTTTTAATTTTTTAATTTTAATTTTAATTCAAAAAATTCAGTATACGCATTAAGAACAATCTTTAAGTATCAAACTGATAGATTAATATCAATTTTTTATCTGATTGAGGTTGAAAATTTCCATTTTTCTATGTATAATTATAATTTTCTTATGAATGTTTATAAGATTTAATTAGATTGGAAGAGCACGTAAATACATTACATACATAATCGTATCGTATACTAAAGAATAATATAATTCCATTTAAAAATTATAAAAAAAAAAAAAAAAAAAGTATCTATAAAATAAGATATTATAGAAAATGATAATTGTATGTTATAAAAGAAGTTATAAAGAAAATTATATAAATATTATATTATTGATAATTACAATATAAAAGATGTGACCTGGAATATGTTTAATTGATTAGCAAAACAGAAAGCAAAAAATCATATTACTAAAGTATATGTACGCGAGTATTTTTATTTCAAAAGATATTTTATTGATCTTTATTTTTCTTTTTTTCTTTTTTTTTTTTACTGAAATTGATTTAAATTTTTATAGTTTTCTTATGTATAATCTTTAATTACGGATTTAAAAAAAAAATTACGATATTGAATAATTGAAATAATTCCATAGGAGAATAAATAAATAATATGGGAAGATCTGTTGTTTGACAATTGACATTATATATTAAGAGGAAGGCGTGTAATCAAAATAATATTTGCACTATTTTGTAACATTGTTGCAAATAGAAATTAATTTTATGGTTTAAATTCAAGGTTGTAGGTAAAACCAAACCTTTTAAGAGCTTAGATTTTCAAAACGACCATACAAGTAAAAAAATTAATAAAAATAAAAAGAAACTTTCTTGTTTCTTCAATTTTAAGCTGCTTATGTAATTAAGAATATGATATTGTGGCTTTAATTTTTTGTATTATCCTTTAAACCAATTTACACAGGTGTATTAGTTATAGATTTTTAAAAATAGGAATTTTTCAATTTTTGATATAAATATTTGGAGATAGAGATTTTCCAACTTAATAAGGTTCCGTAACGGGTGTTGTTAAATAAAAAACTTCTTAAGCTTTTTTTAATAGCAGCTTTCCTAAAATTTAAAAAATTTAAAATTTGATTGCTTTATCTTAAATGGTGTAAAAGTAGGTACAGATGTACGAATGGTTAAAGTGAAATTAATATACATATTTTTCAAGAAATGTTTGAAAAATGTGTTAAAAGTGTTAGTAATTAATGTATAGGTGTAAAATTTGATAAATTCTTTTTGTTATCACGTGGTAATAATGTTATAAACAAGAATACAATAGCAAATTTTCAAAGTTAATAATACCTATAATAATAAAAAAAAATTTTCGACGTTCGGCCAGAAAATTTTTTTTTGTGATACCTCAATTAAAAATAAAATTCTAGGTAAAGCTTTTGTTAACTCATTTATCATAATATTTAATCGATAAATGATAGACATTTAAAACCCTTTTACTCAATGATTTACCAACCAACTTTAATTTTTTATAAATGATAAATCTTCAGTACAGCCAGCTTACAATACCAATATTTTTCTAAAATTTTCTAACTTTCATTATTAATTTTCCATTTTTATAAAAAACCCATGTAAAGAATATACACACATACATATCTCATATATATGTATAATCATCGTATCATATAGTATGTATAATCCATGGTGACATATCATAACTCCTTTTGTCATAAGTCCCTTAGGGAGTTATGACACTCTACTTTGTGTCATAACTCTCTAAGGGACTTATGACATTTATTAAAATTTTAAAGTGTGACATAAGTCCCTTGAAAAAAATGTCATAAATCCCTTAAGCGAATTTTGACACTTTACTTTGTATCATAGTTCCCTAAGGGATTTATGGCACAAAATAAAATATTAAAGTGTGTCACAACTCCCATTTTCATTTAAAATAAGAATTGAAGTTCATGGGCCATAATTCTTTTTTATAATATTGCAAAACTTAAAAAAATTCAATCATTTCAATCAAAACCTGAGCATCCCGTGCCTAAATTCGTTTCTACCCGCGGGGCCTGACACAGCGTCCATCTAGGCGTTTTCAGCGCAGCGGCACATCAAAGCATCACGCGTCGATATGACACCTTTTCCAAAAGGTTTAAGTGAAACAAATTGTAAGAAAGCCAAAATATTTTCGTGTTAACTTTCTAGAAAAGGAGATATAACCCCTTTTCCAAAGATTTAAGTCAAAAAAATTGTAGTAAAATCAAAACATTTTCAGTCACTTTAAAAATTAACAAAACTTTTCGTTGAATTATCCTTCAGTTTTGAGATTAGCTTAAGCCAGCTTAATGTTACATATTTAATTTTTAAGAAGAATTTTTTCTAGATATTTTTTAGATTAAATTTTAGATTTTAGATTATTAACAAGAATATATGATTTCTAATGCTGGTGAGTTGTGCTAAAAATGTAGTGTTAAAAATGTAGTAAATGATGGGTACAAATTTTCAAAAAAAATTTTCGATTCTAATATATTGAACATGTTTAAACAAATTGTGGCCAATTAAGATTTAGGAGGGGGGATATGATAGTAATAGAATGATAATGGGATGGTTAAGATAAAATTAGAAATATTGTGGAAATAATAGTTCATAATTGAATATAACTCAAGTGCTTCTCAATTTAATGCATTAAAAATTTTTTTTTTAATAAGATTTCCTTTTAAGAAAACACAGCTCCATTGATTTCCATTGATTATACAGCTTCATTGATTTTGAGTATCTACGCTATATATAAAATTAACGATTTTGAGTAAAATTTTAAAATTTTTTTTTCAAAATGTAATTTTTATAAATTTAATATGTATGTAAAATTTTATTTTTACAAAAGCCTTAATTTTAATTTAAATTATGGAAAAAAACTTACGAATTGTAATTAAAATTTTAAAATTTATTTATATTATTTTTTTCTTATTTGACTTTTAAAACTCCCTATTCATTCATTCTTTAATAAATTGCAATTAATTTTACCTTTATATAAAATTTATTTTAAATTCAGTTCATACAAATGCTATAATTATTAATCGTAAATTAGAGTAAAAATATTATATTTGGAAAAAAAAAAACTCTATATAGAGATTACAACGAAAAATGAAAATAAAATAAAAATTATTACAATGAAACACGCCTAAAACAAAAATAAAATAAATAAATCCCTTTATGAAAAGGACCCTTTAATAATGTGGCACCTACAAAATATATAAATAAAGGACAGAAACAGAAAAAAAAAAAATATTTAAACTATATGTTAAATTTTTAACATAAATTATAGATGTATCTTTATAACCATAATATATTTATCTGTATAGATAGATATGAATCTAGTCATTTTTATAAGATACACAAAAAACTGTGCTACCAAAAATTATAAAATTACCCCCAAAAATAAAAATAATTTATATACATATAAAATAATAATTTTTTAAAGTATACCTACCTATATCTTCCTTTTTTTTTCAACTTAACCAGAATCATCAGATTATATTTTTGTTTTATTTTGGATAAAAAACAAATCAAAAAAAAAAAATGTATCTTCCTTATTATTCATATAGATACAATAATACATATTATATAATCTTATATTCTATTGTTGGGGCTTAAACATGTTTTTTTTTTTTACTAAGAAACTTGATTGATTTTTTTAGCGGTTTAACTGAAAAATGCCCAAATGACATTATATCAAGTGGACAAAAAGTTTTTTTTTAAATTCGATATTATTTTATATAAGTCATCTGTTAGATAAATCGATTATATGAAACAACATAATTGTAATAAAACATTCCAATTTATTTCAAACGGAGATGGTTCTAGTTTGTTCGCTAGATTCTATAACATTACCAAGAATACATTACGTTTTTTTGGTCTTAAATGTTCACCACAACATTGTTGTGGTCTTCAATCAATCATCATTGAGGAAGCGGAAAGAGATTTTGAACATTCAAGTGAAAAAATCTGATATTCTTCTGAAAAATTATAACAAAAGAGAAGATCTGATAAAACTATTTCTTAGGACTCCGCGTTATAGTTCTAGTGAACTAAACAGCCAAATTGGGAACATGCGGCTAAAAATATAATACATAATATCATACTATGACATGGTGGCTTATTTACTAGGATTCAAATAAAAACTGAAAGAGTATAATATTATAATATAAATAAAAATAAGCAAATATTCGGCTGTGTTTAGGGCAAGAACAAGATATATTTATTTGATCTTCGTTTCAATGTGTTTAAAATGAAAAAGAAATCTAATAAACTAGTAGGGGAGACCGGGACACATTGTTACACATTCTGATTTAAAAAAAAAAAAATCGACGTATAAAGCATACATGAAGAGCAAAATATATGTCAAAAGCGTTATTATATTAAGAATTTGGCGAATGTCGAAAATTGTATTAAATTTTTTTGATTTTTAAAGGCAAAACCGATAAAATAATTTATATTTTAGTTATATTTGCAAAAAATAACTTTTTCTTTTTGTTGTTAAAAAGTTAAAAGTTAATAAAATTATTTAAATTTTATTAATTTTGTAAAAATAATAAAGAAAGTAAGTAGTGCTGGGACAAATTGTTACGGGGTAAATTAATATATGCTTTTTGTTTGGTTTTCCTATTTATAAAAAACGGTTGTTTTATTATAGAAATGTTAATTTTTTTTTATTTTTTTTATTTTTCTTTTTCAAAAATAACTAAAACTAGATAGATTTATTTTTTATTTAATTTTTTTTTATTCCATTTTCTGAAATTATGATTTAAATTAAAATTTTACTTAAAAATTAGAAGAAAATCGAATTAAACTTAATGAAAATTGGTATGTATCAATTTGTCACGCTTATTGTATCAACCTGGTTGATGCAAGGTAAAGATTTTAAATAATTAAATTTTTAATTATTAAGATTTAAAATTAAATACATCAAATGCATATTTTTAATTAGAAAAAACTTTAATTTATTAATTGAATTTCCAAACAAATAAATTTGTTCTTGATGGATGTTATAATCAAAAAATCAAATAGTGTAAAAATCTGCCCCGATCTCCTTAAATTTTTCGTACAAATTTCAAAATATTAAAAATACTTTTCCTTCTGAATTTTATCTAAAAAACAATGTTCAATAGTTCCAATAGAATACTCCTTTCTGGGCAGAGAATTGAAAAACTCGGGCAAGTACCCCAAAAAACTCGAACTGATGTTAAAATTCAAAATTAATTTAAATTATTATGAACATACTCTTTATATTAGCTAAATATATTTCCAACAGTTGTTCCTATTACTTCTAACTCTCTTTACTTTAAATTTTATGTAATTCGAATCATATTTCAAACAATAAATGAAGGATTTTATAAAAACAATCACAATTTTAAATGCAGCCTCCAAAACATTTGTATTTTAATCGTAAAGTAAAAAACAAACTAGAAAACCAAAAAAAACCAATGGTTATTTCCTTAAATTTTGTTTATGACTGATCAATTTCTAAAAGAAAACATCAATACCAACATCAATACAAGAGTATAAGCATTTAAAAATTAAGGCAAAATTAAGGGAAAATTTACATAAAACAAAAACAAAGTTGACGTATAAAGTACGTAGGAAGAGCAAAACATATGTCAAAAGCGTTATCGTATTAAGAATTTGGCGAATGTCGAAACTTGCAATATTTAGATTACTATTTTTTGTTTTCCTAAGGAAGGGGGGAATATTCCGTAGTCACCAAGAATACCTCCTTGGTAGTCTCAAATTCTTAGTGACTGAAACCATCGTTCACTTTAACCCCTAATACTTGAACCCCTAACTGCTGACGCAGTTAATTAGTTAGGAAGTAAGGATAGAAGAGGATGAGCATTTCTATTTACATATGTATATATAAAGAATGAAAAAGTAAAAAATATATCAAGTTAAAATATACCAATAAATTCGTGTCTTTTGATTCCGAGAAAAATGATCAATGTTGTTATTTAATATTATCATTTTTGTTCTTTATAAAATGTAATCTTCACTTTATTTTTATAATTTTCACTTTTCACAAAGATCCCAACTAAGTTAAAAACAAAAAAAAAAATGTTACATTTGAAATTAAAAATAATCCTTAATAAAATAATTCTAACTTTTTTTCCTCTTGAGAAAAAGAAGTTTTTGTTTTCTTGTTTTTTTTTTTTTTTTAGTCCCATTTGGGTCTTACATTATCTTTATAAAAAATTTTGTTGTTAACTTACTTCCCAATTCTAGAGGATATAAAAAAAAAACTGTGAATTTAAAGTAATAAAGTACTTTGTTGTTGAAAACATAATCAAAATATTTCACTTCATTTTTTTTTTGTTTATGTATTGTTTTTTTTTTAATCTCAGGTGTTTCTTCTTTAGAAATCCAAAAGAAAAAAAAAATCAAATAAATAAGAAAAACTTGGTATCTGACATTTATAGAAGCTGAACTGAATCTAAACTTAGAATTATAAAAACCATATCATAATTTTTATTTTATTCTTCCTTTTTATATTCATGTTTTTTCTTGCATGAAAATTTTCTTGTTGTTAAAGTAACAAACGAAATCTTAAAACCAATCTGAAAATAAAAACAAAAAAAAAAAACACATCAAAAATAAGGATAAAAAACAAAAAAAAAAAGAGAGAGATAGAAAATAACAAAAGAGAAAAAAAAATTATGTCAGGTATAAAATCTAAAAGAACAAGAAATAACAAGAAACATTCAATAATACCAGAAATAAAAAAATCATAACAGAAAAAAAAAGATCCATAATTTAGATAGACCCATCATAATAAAAAACAAAAACCAAATATAAGTTAAAAAGATAAGTTAGAAAGAGTCAGAAAGATAGTTGAGGAGTTCTTAAAAAAAAAAAACCAAAACAAAAATATTAACAATCAGTTTCATGAACAAATATAAAAGACCCAAGCCCAAGTAAAAAAAAAAAACAAATCTTTGATTGAATTTAAAATCTTAATCTTTACATGGTAAACTATACAATATATTGGATAAATATAATTTTTAATGTACATATGTATAATATATATTATATATTGAACTTATATACTAATTTATGGGTACGTATTATTATATTAAATATTATTTTATAAATGCGGCCACTATTAAAAATTATTGTAATCGATTGGATTAAACACGAATTAAGATTTGAAATTTTTTTTTTTGCAAAAAAATTTTAAACAATTAAAATAAAATTATTACACACTTATATTGTACATATACGTACATACATATACATATATGCAATATATCAACAACAATTATTTATTCAATATACCCAATATATATCTTTATACATACTTCGTGCTATATTTTAAACGAGGAAGAGTGTAGAGTATAGATTATGCCAACTGTAGGATACCCGCACGAAAATAATATATACGGCTTCCATAAAGTGAAATTATCTTTTTACTATTATTTAAATTTAAAAAATAATTTAACATATCTTACTTAAACTATGTATTCCAGAGCTATATTTATGTAAATTGCCAATTTGTATGACAGTTAATCGATCCCGTTGTGTCAAATCAATTGAAGTTTACAAAAATTCGTGACATAAATATTGATTATATTTTACAAAATTTACAACTACTCGAACCTATTCTTTTGAACTAACCATAAATAATTTGGCATAAAACTAAACTACTTCTGACAAAATATTAAATACCCATTTTATATACATATGTAGGTACTGAGTTATGCTGATATAAAGAAATAAGTTATATGATAGCTACCCGCACCTGCTGCTTTAGGTCAATCGTTGTGGCATAAAACATAACTTCTTCTGAGAAAATTTCAAATATTTTGCTTAATTAGCAACTATGTGTTATTACCATATAAAGAAAAAAGTTCAATGGTAGCTAATCGAACTCGACGGCCGAATTTGTTCAATTTTAATAGCAAAACCAGCATTTTTATAATAAATTAAATGATAAAAATTACAGATCTCCGTTATTTTGTAAGTTATCGTGTAGACGGACGGAAATACATTTCTAAATCGACTCAGAATTCGATCCTGAGGAACAATTATATTGTACGTATATATTTTCGATATGAATTCATGTCTCCATTAAAATGATATTATCCATGTCTAATTTAAAGTGCCACAAACGTAATGGAAAATTTATTACATATATCCTTGAACAATATTTATTTTTAGGTATAAAAATAAGGGTTATAAATTTTGATTATTTTCAGATTTATTCACTTGATTTTAGATCAACATTACAGAAAAATGGACAAATAACATATTTATCAGTTATCACATATACTTTCTAAAAATGGTAAACTTATACTAAATTCTAAAAATTCTTTCTTGCCTCATAATTTCAAACCCCTGTCTAAAACCGTGGCGGAGTTATGAAGGTAGAAAAATCATGCAAAATTTAGTTTTCACATAACGGTAAATTTAAATACTAAATTTAAAAACTATACATAATTTTTACATTGATTTATAAAGGTAAAAAAAATGGCGTTTTCAGATTGAAAAAATGTTAAGCGGAACATGAAATATGTACGTGTTTAAAAATAGGTGCTTTTTCAAAGTTTAAGGGGCTGTAGTTCCTTGATGGATTGGGCTACATGAAAAGCTGTTCCACAAAATTAATTTTTTTATGTTACCTACTCATGGTTAAAAATTTTTTCTCTATCTTTAATGGTGTAGAAGTTTTCTAAACAAATATTTCTCTAAATAAATATTTCAAAAAAATTTTTGGAAATATTCTAAAAATGCATTTTGTTAAGCTTAAAGTAAATCAATTGAATATTTAGCAAAGGGAACAAGAAGAACCGAGGACGAAAATAAAGGAAAACTTTTCCTAGATGTTAGGAACTTTTTTGTTCAATTTTATCCCTATAAAACAAACAAGCGAAAAAACAAGCTTGTTACTTTGGAACTTCGATGTTACATAAATATCAATAATGTTAAAAAGTAGCATTGATGCATTTTGGTTTAGTACTTTAACGCACCAAGCACAACTCATATATTATTGTAGTAGTTCTGTTTCTAGATTGGAAAAAGAGCTTAAATTAAAACGAAGTTTAGTTTTTGATTTTAAAAGCTAATATTTTATCATTTCCAGGCTTTAGTCAAATCATATAGCTTCAACATTTCCTAAAAACTATATTATATGGACACAAAAAATTTATTTCTGAAAAAAATTAACTTAAACGTAAGGTATAAAAGATAAAAATCGCAAAATTCAAATTATAAACAAATTACAGATTCAAATCAACTAATTTTGTATCTAAAAAAAAAAAAAAACTTTTTAATAAATTAAGATTATAACTATATGTATATCTAGACATAATTCTTATTATCCCATATTTTTTTTGAAAAAATGTATAAAATAAAAAATAAATTTTTTTTTTTTTTTTTTTACCTATTATATAAAAAAATCATTTAATAAATATTTTATTGATTTACAAATTTTATTTTTATTACTTTTAAATTAATAGTTACCTGGTTACTACACTTTTATCTGAAAGCCCTAAAAATGCCTATTCACTTTTAAATCTTTATAAATCAACAATAAACCACATTTTATAAACAAAAAACCTTTAATATATCCACCACATATGTGAATATAATTAATAAAAAAAAAACGAGGAAGAGTGCAGTAGAGTAGACTGTGTCAACTCTGGGATACCCGTATGAACGTAATATATCCTGTTTCTATAAAACTTGATCATCTTTTAAAAACATTCAGATGTTTTAGTACCGAACTACAGAGATATATTTATGTAAATTGTGGAGTTGTATGACAGCTACCCGAATCTATTGCGCCTAGCTTCATTAAGTTCCAAGAAATGCAAGAAACCTGAACCGGCTGCTTTAGACCAATCAAATTTTACAAAAGTTTTTGGCATGCAACTCGACACTTTTTCACTAAATTTAAGATAGCTAGCTTCAATAGACACTGAGTTCATTTAATTTTAATGAATTCACTTAAAAAGACAAATTGTATGGCAACTTTTCGAACCTGCCATATCATCATAACCAAATTTTACAGAAGTTGTTGCCATAAAACTGGATCATCATTTGCAAAATTTCAGATACCTAGATTGAATAGACACTGGGTTATTTCCATTTAAAGAAAGAAGTTGTATGGCAGCTACTCGAACCCGGCGGCCGAAAATGCTGAAGTTAAATAGCAAAACTAACAATTTTGTAAAAGTGACGTAAAAAAATGTCAGCCTCCTAGCTCCTTTATTTTTTGAGTTATCGTGCGGACGGACGGACGTACATGGCTTAATCGACTCAGAATTTGATTCTGAGCCGATCCATACCTTTGACACTATATCTAGCTCGACTCCTTTAAGGTGTCACAAACGTAATGGCAAATTTATTATACCCTTGAACATAGTTCATACGGGTATAAAAACAGGACAAACCTTTCATTTTTTCTGCTATAAAAATTTTATCTAGCTAATTCGAATATTTTCCCTGTAAATATCAATAAAATTGATTAAAACTTCTATTTGACTTAATTAAGGGAAAAAAATAAGAAAACCAAAGATCAAAAAATTAAATTAAATTAAATTTTTCTCATATAAAATGGCTATAAAAAAAATAAAAAAAAGAGCCTTCAAGAAAAACAAAAAAAAAAAAAGTTATAATTCTAACATGTTGAAACTACAGGTAATAAAACTAAATTTAATTACAATTCAAATATTATAATATTTCTATACCTTTGTTTCTGACTGTTTTGTCTACATTTTTACGTTTCCTTTATAGCTATATTGGTTTTTTATTTGAATTTGTGAAACTCCCAACCCTTTTTACTTAATTATGCATTCGGAAAACATATTTTTTTTTTTTTTAATTTTCAACTATTTTTTTTTTTTTAAATTGAAAAATTAAATGAAAAAAAACGAAATGAAACAAGAAAGAAAAATTCGAATAATTTTCCTTAAAACAACGATTCCATATTAATCCAGAATTTAAAAAAGAAATATATATATCCCCCATTTAAAATTCAAAATTATATTTTTACCTGTATTCCTTACCTGCACTTTCTCATTTATAATCTATACAGATTTTCTCCAATATTTTCCGTATAGTATGTATATACCATTAAAATGATCGTAATAAAAATTAAATGTCATACCAATCGTTATTAGCTACTAGTTATACCATGTCCACAATCATATTCATAGCACTAAATCTATAGTAGTAATTTTTGGGATCATGTATTCAAATTAAAATAAAATAAAATAAAAAAAAATATGTGTAAAATTTTGCACCGTTAATATGATAAAAGTACAAAAAAAAAAAAGTACGGGGCTTCGGTGATTTAGTGGGTAAGAGCGGATTCGGAGCGGAGTAAGAGTGGATTCGAATCCCAAACACGTCGTAAAAATAATTCCTCTTTATGACATTTACAGACACGTCTGAAAATGAAAGGCTCTGTCATTTTCTTGTCACATTTATATGGCAGAGAAATAAGGTTAGGTTAGGTTAAAGTTGCTGCGTAAAAGACCGTAATTGTCGAATGGTGATATCACATAAAACTTTTCTATTCCATTCGTTAAAATCAATTTGCAAAGAGAAGAATGCTCTTCACATTTTATCTGCTAGATCGCTGAAGTTGATGAAGAGATATTGTCCCAAATGGGTGTTTCTTTTAACGAACAAGGTTGAGTATCTGCAAAGGAGATAAAGAGTTGTTCCCTCCTCTTCTTCATCTTAGAAGGCTCTACAGAATTCGTTTGTGAATAATCCAAGTCTTTTGGCATGCTTCCATATTAGACAGTGACGGGTGATTAAACTCATTGTCATTCCAATATATGCGGTTTTAAGAGAAGCAGATCATTAGATCGTCTTAAATCGGTTTTGGACCATATCACTCTTACAGAGCAAAAAACTAAAACAAAAAAAAAAATTAAAAGATTATGGTTACATATGCTATTAATATGTAGACTTTGGCTGCATTGTAATAAAAAGAAAGGAAAGAGTTCAAATGGGTCGGCTCGATAAAACCAATGGAATTTCCAAAAATAAAGTAATATTCAAAGTAGTCTAGCTATAATCATAGTAAATGATTTAAAAATTTTATAAATATAATTAAATATAAAAATCTCAATAAGTGAGTGTTACCGTTTTCATCAAAAAGGTATATATCTAACCTATTAAATGCAAACAAATGCACTGCTGTATTATCTAATATATAATACCCTGAGACTTACAAAATTATAGATTAAAAGAAAAATGCAAAAAAATAGCTACTTCGTAAATATGAAAACTTTTTTAATGATCTTAAGTTCTTTGAAGAAAACTAAAGCCACAATAATCTAATCATATTTTATTATAGTCTAATCAGATTTGACGAAATAAAGACAAATTATCATTTTAGTTTTAGGTAATGTGCTTATAGTACATCCATAGATTACTCAAAAGGACGGGGTTTAAAGCTTTTTGGCAACTAAAGCAGTCTTCTTAAATTATCATATTAGACAAACAAATGTGAAAAGAAAAATTCTTGTTCCAAAATAAAAATAAACTTAAATTTTCTTTAAAAAAAAACTTATAAAGGTAAAAAATAGTAGTTAACTGTTACCTGCACCTCTTTGTACCTTTTTTTAAATTGTATACAATATTTACGTGGGTTTCTGTATACGTATCTAATCGGGTTCAAATGCATTAACGGGTTTTATTTTTCTGTTTTTTTTTTAATATCAGGTATATTATACCTTAATATGGTAATAGCTGCAATGAAATAGAAAATGAAAGAAGAAATGAAAATAAAATAAATTTTCTCTTAATACGAACACTTTTTTTTTAAGTTGTTGTTGTTTTTGATGATGCTGTTATAGTTTGAATTGCTATTGCCTCTATAATGCAATAAAATTGATATAATCATGAGGAACATTTATAACAATAAAAAAAGAAATGGTATGACAGTATGACCGCAATAGTTTTCAAGAAAAATAACAAAAAAAAAAAATAAATGAAAAAGAAAAGAGAAAAGTATCAAAGTACCAATCGTATTTCTGTTTCTCTTTATCATTACCACATTGAAAAATTCTGATAATAGTTTTCAGCTGCGAAAAAACGGTACAAATGAAAATTTATACTATTTTTTACCGTTATTATGGAAGCAGTTGATAATTGTAACAATTACCAGGTCAGTTTGTGGAATAAAATTGGCTCTGTCACTTCTAATGGTCCAAAATGTATTCAGTTTCATCTTTTTTGACTTCTGAATTAGCTATTGTTTAGAGAAATGGCTCAAAATATTGTTATATTTCAATTCAACTAGAATAATTTAGTTAGATGTTCATGAAAAGATGTTCATTAAAAATAAATTTTAATATAAGAATATGACTATTAGACTACTACACTTCTAATGAAATCAAATTAAATAGTGATCTAATTACAGAAATTTAAGAAACCCAATTCTAATCAATTTGTTTATATAAAATGTAGCCCCAAATATGATTATTACTATAATTTTCCATAATGTAAAAGGCTTCTAGTATCACAAGTGACAATAGAATCAAAAGTGATATGAGATTAAAAAAATCCTTATGAAGGTTGACAGCAAATTAAAGGGCAAAACGAAAAGAAAAAGAAGATTTAACTATAATAACCAAACGGAACATGGGTCAATTTTAAGATAATTTGAGCTTTTTTTGATTTTTTTCTTCCTAAAACATATAGATTTCATTTAAATTTAAAAAAAAATACACCATTTCTTTCAAAAGATATTACAATATAAGTGCATCCTACATATACGAACTGTATATACGAACTAAAAAAACAAACAAACAATCAATAAGAAAATGATTCTATTTAAAAGTAATAAAAAATGTTTAAAAATAATACAATCGTTACCAGTTCTCATAATAATTATTTTTATTTTAAGATAAAAGGTTTTGCAATAAGCAGAATTTGTATTTAAGCTACTATTGCTACTATTATATTAATAATCGCATCATAAAAATTTTCATAAATAATAATACCGTGAACTATCTGACGCTCTACGTGTTTTTGACTTTTCCATGATCTGATAAACGTTCTATTTCTTTTCGCTTTTATATTTACACTAATTTGCTCTATTTATAAACCTTTAGTGTAGTATAAATAAAAAAAATATCCTGCTAATAATCTTGAATAATCTAAAGACTGGTTCAGATACCTACACATATTGTCCTATTAATTTTAAACTTTTTGTAAGTGCTAATACCCTAATTACCCATATAAATTTATAATCTCCTAGTCCTGTTAGTTTTAAAATTTTCAACTTGGATTCAAATAGCAGTTACCCGAAAGTTAGTGCAAATAACTTGAAATTTTGCCAAGATCCGGCCAAAGATCCAAAATATTTTCGCACAAATTGTGATGACAATCGTATATTCGATTTAGTAGTCATGAGGTGCAAAAAAAAAACTCAATTTTATAAAACAGATTAAAACCAACACATCCAAATGCAATAGGACAAATAAAGAAACTCCTTTTCACGTGATTTGAAAATTTTGCTTTTCGAAACATTCGAAGGAACGTAGTAGAATAAAAGTTGACATTTCATGTCTTCGTGTCTTCAAAAAAATTGTAAAAAAATCATACTAATGACAATTAATTTGGATAGAAAATATATTTATTACAATTATTTAAATTATAGCTGTTCTGAATAATATTAAAATTTATATCAAAATTTAAATAAAAATATGCCTTCATTATTTATTAATCTGCATGATATTTGTTTAACATTTGTAGGTAAGTTCTTCTATATTCAATTAAAAAAAAGTACTGCAAATTAAAGATTTGAATAGAACTATCTCAACAATCTATCCGTGTATACACATAAATTTTATTACCAAAAAAATGTACTATAAAACATGTCATCTTCTATGCTTTGACAATTCAATCTTATAGACGTTCAAGACAGCATCTTCTTCTTCTCTCGTCTGTCCCTGGCCAGACCATTATTACACTGTGGTTGATTACACAATCTTTCATACTGATTGCTCAGGTTAACATGTTCCACCCCGAGAAGGTGATAGTAGGAATTCAATAGCGAGAGGCTAAGTGTTGTTAACAGGAAGCAACAACAATAATTATACAATTAGACTAAAAAACATATGGGGCATATAAACAAAGAAATCTTCATACAACTTATAACGAGTTAAAAGAACTTCTCGGGACCCGAAAAATTCCAATGTGAGATGTTTAATCGATGCTCCTAAACTATATTTTTATTATGTCTCAAGAACCATGTAAATTGGCCTAGCAGTTTTCTCAGAAAAGGAACCCAAAAAATGATAGTTGCCTACATCCAGATACACAGACAAACAGGACAAATTTTTAAGGATTTTTGAAAGCTGTATCTCCAGAACAGCTGAAACTACAGTGACGAAAGTTTCCTTAAAATTTTCGTCGAAGCCTTGGCTAAATTTTTAGTGGAATAATTATAGGGCTAGGACCTATAGTTAACGGTAAAATTGGCAATTTATAAAAAATTAGTACCAAAATTGGAAAGACAAATTCATTACTATCTTAATTCGTTTGAAATAAAAAAATCGTAGTCTTTACTTACGAAAATGTCAGTTTTAATTATTTTTCCATTGTTGACCATGTGCTTGGTTTATATTCTTTAATTTCTTAAAAACTGACCTGCACCTCATTACAGTTTTATTTGATAATCCAAATAATTTTGTGATAAATCCATATATGTAGGTACATCCTTTTTTGAAAACCCTAAATATCTTTTAACATTTCATAAGGAATAGAAATAGAATGAAAATATATTCCCATATTACTAACACTAAAATTTATAAATTGAAATAATATCAACTTATTAATATTATCTACAAATCTATATAATATATTTTACATATATATGTATACATCTTTTTTTATACTGTAGATATTTATAGTAATTTCCATTCATGATTTGGCCTTTTTTAAATTAAAATTGGCAAAAGAATTAAAATAAAAATAAAATTGACAATAAAAAAAAATTTATAACATACTTTTATTTAAAAGAACATTCAATGTCCTTTTACATACATTATTCTTAATTGTGTTCTTTTATGAGTTGTACTCATTGTTGAATTCAAAAAAATTTTTTTTTTTGCATGAATTGTAGGAAAAGGACAAAAAGTAAAGTTTCGATTTAAAAAGAAAAGAAAATTCAAATGGTCAAATAAAAGACAAAATATTTTAATTGTTTTATAAAAAATAAACTAAAACGTACTGTTGAAATATTTTTCAAGTTAAACTAAAATATTTCACTATGACTAACAATAGAACATTGCTACTAAAAATGATTTAGAATACTTTCATTTATAGAATACTTTCATTTATATAATAAATATGTGCTTTTGCTGAGAACGATTTCAAATATTTTTAATTTTAACTTCTTCAGTCCTAATGTTGTTCCCGCCAATCTGGAATTAAATTTTTCACCCAGCTAAATGGGAACACTAGAGAGTAGATTTCTTTTAGAGTTTTGTGACTGACGAGAAAAATATCACCTTCATTGGTGATTAATTGTACTGAAATTAGAAAATTCTATTTAACAAATGGTATAGCAATCGAGGCTAGTATAGTCAGTACAGGAAAAAATGCAACATAGCAGATAGATGATAGCTGTTTTGATAGAAGACCGCAACAAAATTATTAAAAGTTCAGTTTTTAAAGTTATTTTTAATTTTGATTTTTATTTTTATTCACTGCTTAATAAGAAATGATTCTGTAAGAAACATTTTTCTGTCGTTCGGACAAAACGAACATTCAATTAGTCAATCAGAAAAAAAAGACGCGACTTCTATTTGTCTCAGTGAAAAAATAATTAACCACTTACTAAGAAATGTAGTAGATGACATCTAATAAATTTCATATGTGTTAGTTTTATACAGAGTCAGTTTTATTTTACAAAAAAGAGCATTTTTTTTTTAAACAAATTTTTTCAAATAAAAAAAAAACAAAAAAAGATATCAAAAATTGACTTTGAAGAAGAATTAATTAGAGGTGTGGAGAAAAGATTTTCTTTTGTATGCGTGACTTAAATCCGTCGCATGGGGATATCATAATCATATAAATTGGCACAGAAATAACCGATCATCGTGGAAAAACCACACATGAAAATATTCAACAACAGCTCTGATTTTATTAAAAAACAAAATTCTGAGATGGTGTAAGGAAAAAAATAGAAAACGAAACTTTATTCCTATTCAGCTTTTGATACTATTTGAATCCTTTTCCTTTATACACTGTTGTAATGTTTTTCAACTTCAAAAAAGTTTGAAAAATTAACTTATTAGTTCCACTCTTTCCGTCTGTCCGTCTGTCTGTCTGTTGATCTGTCTATAAAACTTCTGCACCGTTATAGATAGAGCAATGGAACCATTTTAACCATGCGGAGATCTCATAAAAAAATTAATGTTGTAGAACAACTTTTTTATGTATCGCCTTCCATTACGTAACTACAGCCTTTCAAACTTTGAAAAAGTCCTATTTAAAATTTGTATGTCTCAAGTTTTGCTTAATATATTTTCAATCTAAAAACGCCATACTATATGATTTATTTGTATGTGTATCTTTATAAATCAACATCAAAATTATTAATTTTTTTTTTTAAATTTAGTGTTTAAATTTACCGTTATGTGAAAATAAATTTAGCAAGATTTTGCTTCCTTCATATCCTCGTAATGATTCTAGATGGATGATTTAAAATTTTGAGAAAAGAAAGATCTTTTAGAATAATTGGGAAGTTATTTTAGAAAGTTTTTTTTGTATCACCACCTGTTTAGGAGGTACTAGGGGTAACAAATTTAAAATTTACTATATTCCAAAGTAAAATTTAAAAATTAACACTCCAACACTATGGTTTGACATTATGTTAACAGCTTTTCTTAATTATAAAGGGTTTCCTTAAAATTGAAGAAAATATTTCTTAATTTTTCACAATTTTCCATATATAAAATTCGAATAAAACTTAGAAATTTTGTTGTAAATCAGAATTCTAAACTCTTTTTTTTTTTTTTTTTTGTCTTTTGAAGAATATTCGCCTTTAAAACTTTTAATTTACATTCTGCCTTATTATATTTAGGTAATCTTTATTTTTAATTAAATTAAAATTTTCAACATTGTTATAAATATTACGTATAATTTAAAAAATTTTCTCATTTTCTCTAAAAACCTTTTCTTTTTTCTTAATCTAGAAATAATTTGTCCATGTTTTTAAATCGTTTCCAAATGTCTTTTTCAAAACTTAATACCTAGTCTAAAAAAGAAAACTAACATATAAATGTATATACAAATAATTTTATATATATTGTATATACACACATACATAATATTTATATTTAAAAACCAATTTCAGTTTTTATCCATCTAATTCGGAAAATTTTGTTTAATTTTCTGGTTTTTATTGTTGCAAGGAAAACTCAATTTTAAAATGAAGAAAAAAATTGTATTTGTTTTTCTTTTATTTTTTTTTTGTTTTTTTTTTTTTATTTTATTTGTAAACCAATAAAAAATCACTCTCCTTAAAAAATGGACATACTTATTATATGCTTCCATTATACTATTTTATTACTTAAATGTATATATGTTATGTACATGTATGTATTTATGTGTATAGTACTTTATTTTACATATCAAGTTTTATTGGAAATCGCTATAACATTAAGAGAAGAGAAACAAAGACAAAAAATATAAATAGGCGTAAAAACTACAAAAAAAAATAAAAAATAAAAAAAAAATTCAAATGTTTCCTAAAGTAGAGGAAAATCGAAATAGCAACACAAAATCGAAATAACAACAACAACAATAATAATGCAAAAATAAAAAAAAAACAAGAAACAAATAATAACCATGCAAAATTCAGTAGCATAGTAAAAAGAAACTTACAATTGCTGCTAATACCATTTAAAAATAATTTCTATTTTAATGTTGCAGCAGAGCTCAACTTAAACTATTTAGTAACAAAAAAAAAATAATCAAAACAAAAAAAAAAATTATTTTAAATTCGATGCATTGCAATTCAATTTGATTCAACAGTGACTATAGTTTAAATTTTTATATCTGTATATGTGAATATACTACTATACTGCCTCAATACAAACAACTAATATTTTCTTTACTAGCCTCATTACTATAATATAGTGTATCCATAACCATCATATTGGTTTTTGTCCTGAATTTATTTCTTTATATTTTTTTTTTTCTTGTTTTTGTTGCAATGGACAAAATTCTTGTTTCAACTACTACATATATACCACTTCTTAAATTGCTGCTAGTATTCAATTTAAAATAATACAAAAAAAATATTTAAAATCGGATAAATACACCATATAATATAAAAATCGTACAGAAGATCAATTTAGTATAAATTTTCCATATACAAAGTATCTATATAGTATACCAATTTGAACAACATTAAATAGAGTTAAAATAAAAAAAACTAGAAAGAGTGCAGTAGAGTAGAATGTGTCAACTCTGGGATACTCGTATGAACGTAATATATCCTGTTTCTATAAAATTTGATCATCTTTTAAAAAATGTTTTAGTACAGACGTTAACTACCGAGATATATATTTAAGTAGATTGTGCAGTTGTATGACAGCTACCTGAATCTATTGCACCAGCACAACCAAATTTTACCGAAGTTATTGCCCTAAAACTTGATCATCTTTTTTAAAATTTCAGACGCTTAGCTTGATAAAATTCCAAGAGATGCAAGAAGCCTGAACGTACTGTGCTGTATTTCAACCAAATCTTACAGATATTGTTGACCTGTAACTCGACACCATTTTGCAAAATTGCAGAAATCTAGCTTCAATAGAAACTGAGTTATTTCCATATAAAAAAAAAGTTATATGGTAGCTACTTGCACCCGACTGGCCAAAATGCTGGATTTAAATAGCGAAAATAACAATTTTGCTAAAGTAACGTAAAAAAAATTTCAGCCTCTTAGCTCCTTTATTTTTTGAGTTATCGTGCGGGCAGACGGACGTACATATGACTTAATCGATTCAGAATTCGATTCCATACCTTTGACACTATATCAAGATCGACTCCTTTATGGTATCACAAACGTAATGGCAAATTTATTATATCCTTCAACATAGTCCATACGGGTATAAAAAGAATACAAAATCACAGAAAGAGACAGAGAAATAAACCTGTAATTTATTTTTTGAATTAGTTTGAATACTTGAGCTTTTCTATACAATTATAGACTAGACCTAACGGAAGGTATCTATAGGTTTTTCCTTTTTTTTTATTTTTGCATTCAGATTTTGAAATTAGATTTTGTTGGATTTGTTGGATTTTCCAAAATAAAAACTATATAAACAAAAAAAGAAAAAAATTTCAAAGTCTATATTTGTAACCATCAAAATTTCGAAATGCTCTTAAGACAACAACAGCAAAAAAATAACAAAAACACATAATCTATTGTAGTACTACACTATACATGTTCTATGCAATTTAGAATAGAAAGAGATAGAAATTAGTTCATTTAAGCTTTCTTATGTGTATATATATAATATGTATATATGTATGTTATGAATGTAGAAATAAAAAAAAAATCTATAAAAAACCTTCTAATAACGAACCAGAAAAACTAAAAAATGTTGGTGAAGACAAAAATCCATGTCTTGGGAAAAATGGGAATTAAAATCCATTTCTTTAAGAAATTAAAGAACGAAAGTCATGCATATCTTATAAATGCATTTGAGAAGACCAAAAATTTATAAATCTTCTCTCATAATTTTATAGCGGAGACTTATTTATATGTTCGGAAAAAATCTAATCAGATACTTTGAAAAAAGCCATTAAGTGTCTTAAAAAAAACTGTATACATTAAATCTGAAAATTTATCTAAAAGAGTAAGCAAAATAAATCCATGTCACCTTGGGTTGATATGTTCTAAACCACCAAAAATTGATATGTTTTGTAATATGTAACCAATAAATAAAAAAAAAATATGTAACTGTGCCTTAAAAAATCTACTCAGTGGACCCTTAGTGATGCCTTAAAGAATCTTAAAAATGCACCCTTAAATCAATAATAATTCAACATACGACGGGCCACAGATTATTTATCTCTGTTCTTATATATGGTCTTATTTTAGGGTTAAAGCGTTTCCTTTTTGTTTCTATATTATATATAGATATATACTTAGTATATTTTATATGATTGTATATTGATGATTGTGATCCTAGAAAATAAGAAAATTTTTAAAACGATTTTAATACTTGGTACTTACAATTGATGGTTACTATTTATGCTTCTGCTACAGCTACTTTAAAGTGCTTTTATATGTATATATATATAAATGATATAGTTTAGATTTAGATAAATAGATTATACCAATTTTTTTTTTATTTTTGATTATTTCTATAGTTTTGTAGTTTAGGTTTTTAGTTTTTTAGAATGAATTTAAACTAAAGAATATTGGAATGAAAATGGAATTAGTAGAAAAATACTCCACTATACATCCAGATACAGTAACAAATTTTGTGTGTTTTTTAAGAGCATTAAAAAAAAGCACACCAAAAAAAAAAAAAGTGAAGTAATTTTGTTAATAGCTATTGGTGGGAGATTTTGATTTTCAGTTTTTATTGCAAAATGAATTTTATTAGTATCTTTAGATTTTTTATTTTTTTTTCTCGTTAAGAGGGGCAAGGGGGGGGAGGGAATACTTTTTTAAATAAAATTTTGTTGTTTTATCCTTTTTTAATTTTATTCGTTTCGATTTCGAATCAATTCTATTCATTTCTATCTATTTGGTTGATTATTTTTAAGTTTTATTTTTCTGATGGATTTTTTAAGGTTCTTCTTGGTAAACCATTATTGAAATCCGGAAGAAAAATTTTTTATATAATAATACTCGTAAAAACTAAAGTAGATTTATAAAGATGAAAATAAATACAAATGTATATACACAATATAATAAAAGTATTTTAAAAAATGGGGATTATTTGGACAAAATAAAATAGAGTTTGATAATATTTTACTTTAATAATATAGGAAGGAATTAACTATAAAAAACATTGATGTATTTTTTAATTTTCCTATTTATTGAATTTTATTTTTGGTTTTTATAATCTTAATTGAATCTACAATAATAATATACATATATCATATAGATTATAAATCTTATAAAATTATATAATCTAATTACGTGGATAGGTAATAATTCAATTAAAAATATATACTTGTAATAATATTTTTATATGGACATCCTATCAATGGTTTCAGATTTGATCACATATATTAATCATAATATCTTAAGTACCTAAATCAAAATATATAATATGACAAAAAGAGTAAAGATACAGAATTATTAAAATATTCTGTGAAATGTGCCATAAAATTTTATAAAACGATACATATTAATAAAGGTTAATGAGAGAATTAATAGTACTACACAAAGGAATCAATTGGCAATTCTCACAGAAAATGCAAAGCCTGGAATAGGTTGATGACATTGTTCTACTAATCCACTCAGCGGAAGAAATTCAGACCACCATCAATAAATTGTCAGAAAAAACTGAGAGAATAGGTTATCGAATAAACATAAATAAGACGAAGTGCATAAGAATCAACAACACAAGCCAAGTACTACACAATACCCAAATAGAAGAGGTATCATAATTTGAATAATTGCGAAGCATATTAACGACAGATGGTGGTGCAAATAGAGATGTAGAACAGAAAATAGCAAAAGCCAGAAGTGCTATTGCAAAACTGTATTCAATATGGAAGTCAACACATATAGCACGAAGAACGAAAATTAGAATTTTCGAGGCATGTGTCAAATGAGTATTGCTATATGGAAGCGAGACGTGTCTTGTATCTAGAAATAATATACAGAAATTACAAGTCTTTGTAAATAAATGCTTGAGAATAATATGTTGCATATTCGGGCAAAGGCGAATAATGAACGAAGAGCTTTAGGTAATGACGAGGCAAGAGTCGATATATGGGTCAAAATAAAGAAGAAGAAGAAATAAGGAAGTGGTTTGGACGCCAAGGCACGCCAAGCGCTAGAATGGAACCTCCAAGGTAGAAGAAATGTTGGAAGGCTAAAAGCAACCTGGAGAAGAATTGTGCAAAGAGAAAGTGACCTATCTGGAAAAACATGGTCGGAAATAAAAATTTTAGAGCAAAACAGAGATAATTGGAGAGGCTATTTGGAAGTCCTATGTTCCTTAGGGGAATAATAAGGAGAAAAAAACGAAGGATAAAGTTATATGACTTTTAAATAGGTTATAGATCTGCCGTGCAGTAAATCTACTGAATCTATAGTTTACTATACCTAAAATGTATTTAAAATTCTGAATGAGTAATTAATCCTGTGTATACGAATATATGAAATAATTATATTTTTCACGTGCATGAAACTTCAAAAATAATTTTCTATACTTTACCATACCATTCTGAAATCATAGTTTTAATTTTAAATTCCATTTTTTTAAGGTTTTCTTTTTTTCTAATATATTCATACCCACACGTCAACTCTTAAACCTCAACTCTTCCAACATCTATAGTATCTATAGTATTTGTGCTTCCTTCTCGGTGGGTACAAACAAATCCAGAATATCTAGAATTTTTTTTATGAATTTTTAAAATTATCAAATCCTTTGAAAAAAAAAGCCGAATGATATTTTATCGAATAAACAGAGTGAAATTCAAACTGGAAAATAAATAAATGCTTCAGTGATAGTATTTAAAAGAAATTTTATTTTGATCATCTTATTAAAATTCTCCAATGTAGTGATAAAATTATTTCTAGTCCTAATATACATACATTACGAATCTTAAAATCGATGGCAATGGCAAGACATCACTCGATTCTTGTTGCCTATATAGAAAAATTTAATTAAAATATAGCATCAACGAGAAGATTCTATGCAATATGCGAATAATATGCAAAACTGAGAAAAATCTGTTGAAATTAACTTAATGCGAACAGAAGCAAAAGAATAGTGCAGAAAACCACTAATATGTAATCTCTTATTTTGAAATGGATTCAAGAAAGATAATAAGCGAAAAAAAGTATCATGACCTTTAAATAAAAATTTAAGATACACACCATTCATTCATTAAAATACATTTATAGATTTGTACCGTAGATACGTTTCTAGAACAAAAAAAAAACAGTGTAAATCGAAACCATGTAAAACGTGACTCAGAAAGCATATAAAAAGAAGGAACAATGAATATAGGTATAACTAAATTTGTAGTTTTAAAATCGTGGAAAATAAGGAATAAGTGAACTTTACAAAAAGAAAAATAAAAATACTTCAACTATAATGATTACGTGTATTTGAAGATTTTAGTACCTACGATTTTCTGTCATTAATTGTTGTTATAAAGAGAAAAGCGAAAAAAAAACAAAAATAAAGTAATCACATCTCCAGTTTAATCTCAAATTATTTTAATATCTTCAGGTTCCTCCTTTTACATTTAAATATTTTGTGCATTAAGTGGAAATGTTTATTGCCTCGAAATTTGTATTTGAATGATTTGGATCAATATTGATTATTTAGGAGTTTATTTGAAAAACTTATCACGCAGCATTTTAAGGCCTAGTTATAATAGACCAATTGTGTGTTGATTGCAAATACAATAAATATCTGTACCATATTAAATTAATTGCGGCAGCCAAAAGATCAGCTTCTTTTTTTGAAGCGGAGAATGTAATTGTTTGTTTAATTGAATTGAATTTCAGTACAATGAATTTGGGATGATTTTTAATAGAAGTCATTTTGAAATATATATTCTCAATTTCGACAATATTCTAACGGTAAAAAAATCAAGTTAGTATTAAATATTCTTTACACCTTCCGATATTATATAGCGGACTTTAGAAAAAGTATTTAAGTAGAAAAATACATTAATGGCATCCGGCATTCAATCATGTTCAAAAATCATTATTCCCTTCATTTAATTACTTGACTGTCTTAATGGTTTGATGTCAATAACTAACAACTCATTTAGAAGAAATTGTTTCCACAGATTGAAGAACCTCGATCTTACAATCAACACCATAGGTATATGTATATCAAAACCGAATAACCAATTTTTAGCAATCTCTTAAACTGAAGAGTGAACCCGAAACATATAGTGATTGTTTTCTCAAACAAAAATTTATCTGTTAAATTGATAAAAATGCTAGATATGGTGTGTACACAGAATTTATACAGAAAACAAGAAAGAATGAACAAAATTGTAATTCTTGAATTTAAAAAAAAACAATATTTATTTGAGTTTTAATCTTCAAATTTTATCATATTATATAGAAACTTAATTTTAATAATTCTTACTTATACAATTCTTCAGTTATCTCTGTTTTATCTATGTATAATATATTCTTTTCTCTGATAAAATATCTGATCGTTTCACCTAAAACAAAAAAAGAAACTGCTTAGAAACAAAAAAAAATAAAATAAATAATAATTTTTATAACTAACTATCGTGATGCTAATAAAGTGTTGTGTGTGTATGGTTACCTTTAAGCAATTTTTATACTATATTATGTATGTACATATTGTGTTATTTTTATTTACAGTTTCACCTTTATGAATATTACTCAGGTAATTTTAAATGTTGCAATACCTTAAAGGTAATATAAGAAGTTTAATTTTTTTTTTTTTTGCTTTTTATCATAACTGTGATTATGGTACACAAAAACAACTAAAAAATAACGTAATTTTTTTTATACGAGTACGATAATATCACTAAGTGTGTTTGTTGTTATTGTGCAAATTAATTTTTAATGCAAATCTAATGTGCAGTATAAAAATAATTAAAAAAAAAAATATACATAATATATTAAAAATGAAGAAAAACAAAAACAAATCATAAAAGGGGAGGAATAGAAGAACTTTATTTTATACTCCTTATATTACCGTTTAATAATTGAAGACGTATGCACACACTAGAGACGAAAATATTTAGATTATTTTTTTTTTGTTTTGATATTTATGCGTGTATTTTATGCACGATTTTAACTATTGAAATTTATTTTCCCCCGTTTTTATTTTTTGCATTTTTAGCTTTTTTTTTTGTAAAACTTTTTGTAACCTGTTTTTAAATAAACTGATTCTTATCAAAAAAATTGTTTTTAAATGACAATCTTCAAATTTAGTTATGTCAGCCTTTTCTTAGTTATGGATGACTGTCGCACAAAAGAAGGTAGTGTAATAAATATTTAAGCAAAAAAGGCACAACTTTTTTATAAACTAAAAAGAATGATTAGTACCCAATACATATAAATAATTTAACGAATGTCCATAAGATAACCAAAAGCCATTACACGATTTACATAATTCAAAGCGTTCAAAATTTATTGGAAACAGAATTATAATATATAATATAGCAAATAATATAACTTCCAAAAATTAGTAAGATTAATCTAATAAATAGATTTGCTTATTATTAAATTCGAAATAAAAATTACTTTATGATATAAATGGTAGATTGTCCCCCTTACAACTTTCTTGTACAAGTAGTGCATTTGCTAAACTCCTTATAGGGACGAAAAACAAATCTATTCGTTACTCGTAGTTTACATATTATCTATTTCAAAAGACGGCTCTAAATTTGGTGGGAAAACCGGTCTTGGTGTTTTCTCTGAGGAATTAAACTATCGCGTTTCGATGAGATTGTTAAGTTTTGCAGTGTTTTCCAAGCAGCTCTGATAGTTCATATAACTGCTAAATTCGCATTAGCTAAAAGAGTTTCAAATAACATAATTACATTAGTCAAATGACAATCAAATGAACAGCACACAACACTATCAATTTGGTTTAGGTTCCAGGGAATTATGGTTTTACAGGAAGCCAGTCGGAGGATGAGCAAGGAAAGCATGGATCAGAGCTTGTTCTAAGCTTTTAGAAAATGCCATCTATTCAGGTACCTTTACAAACTCTTATATTTAATATTAAGAAGAAATTTTTTGAGTTGGCCAGATAATGGTGTCTAGCAGGTGCAGTACAACTTGATACTTGTGGATGGATCTGAGTTTACAAAAATTCAAATGCATACTTTCTCTCTCTAGACCTTGAAATACAAGACAATTGCTGTTATAACGGACCATTCTCTTATGTGTAGATATGCCAGAAAATTAAGTTTACATTTGAATCTTACCTGTAGATTTTGTAGAAGAATTGATGACATAAAGAGTATGAACACTGTCTCTGATCTTATCCTAGCCTGTTAAGGAAAAGTAGAAAACATCTCAACATTTTTTTTTTCAAAATTTAGGTGAACTTTCTGACATGGATCTTAGATGATGAACACATCAAAAATTCTCTCGAAACCTTGTAAATTTTCAATTATTATCACCGATCTAAGAAATTCCCATTTATTTTAAAATCACTTTCTTCAAATCTCCGAAGAAACCCCCATTTATTTTAAACCACTTTCTTCAAATGACGAAAAATAAAACTGAAGTTTGAAAGCATAAACAATAAATTAGAAAATTTTTAATTTGTTTTGGTAACGTTTTTTTAAAAATAAATGGCAACAAAGTTTGTTCAGTTTTATGCTTATCATAAAAATTTAAACAAAGGAAAAAAAAAACTTGTATTGGAAGCTTATGTTATAGGAGGCATTGAAAAAGTGTCTTATTTTTTTTTTTTGTTTATATGTACCTACCTATATAGGTATGGTGTGTTGTAGATTATGATGATTTTGTTTTAGTTTTCTTCTCCAGTTTTAATCATATTGAGCAATTTCTTATTCGATGAAACTTCCTGTTTTTTTTTTTTTTTTGCTGCTGCCAATACACGACTTCTCAAATTTCTTTTTTTCTTTGTGATTTTTCTTATCTTCTTTATAGCAAAGTGTGATGCAGCATATAATATATGTATGTATATAAGATATATATATGTATGTACATATTATTTTGATATATGCATATATGTACTATATACACGTATGTATGTATGTATATTAAAAGTTTATTTTGATTATATGGCATTAATTTTATATTTTAATGTGAATGTAAATGCAATTTGATGTTTAATGTTGCATGCAGAAAAATCATAATTTTTACTTTTTAATTAGATTTTTACTGGATTTTACGATGATTCTGTTGCTGCTGTTATTATTATTGTTATTTGTTGTTTGTTTGCTTCTGAAGGTGTTATTTAGGTTTTTTGTGTATTTTTTTTGTTAGTTGGTTGTTGTTGCTGTTTGTCTTGTATATTATAACATTTAATCGTCATGTCGTGTTGCCTGATTACTTTCTTTTAGTTTAATGTGTTTTTTTTTTTTGTTGTATTTTTTTTATGGTTTACGTTTTTTTTTTTTTTTGTAATTTTTTTACTTGTCCCCTTGCATTCATATTATTGGTGTCGTTCATTTGTTACTTGTTACTTTTTTTTTGTTTCTCCTAGTTTAGTTGTTGACTAAAATATTGTTGTTATCGTTATTTTTTGCTTGCTGTTATCGTGATAATTTTAATAATTTGTTATTTTTTTTTTTTTTTGTTTTTTTTTTTTTTTTACTTAAATTGGAGGGTGTTGTATATATATGTACATATATATCTTGTTTTGTGAGTATGTAAGTACATATGTATTCATTAATGCATATACATATATGTATGTAAATGCAAATGCAATATATGTGCAATTTTAAGATCATTTAAAAGATATGAAACTTTATACTCTATATATGTTTATTGTATATCACTTTATTCTGAGTTTTTTTTTTTTTTTTTCTGCTATTAAAGCAAAAATTAAAATGAACTTAGAGTTGTACATATAACTAACATGGCAAGCAAATAAACCAACACTTATATGAATTGAATTGAATTGAACTGAACTGAACTGAATTAGGTTATCGGTGATGTGCGTAAAACCAGGATTTATTTTTTACTTTGTTTTTTTTTTTATTATTGTTGTTGTTTTTTTCTGTTTTTCTGTTGTTGTGTAGAGTTGTAAGTTACAATTAAGTAAAAAAAAAAAAAAAAATAAAACAAAATTAATTAATTTATTCTTTTTTTCTTTTCGTTTTTCAAATTTAATTGCATTATGGATAGGAAACTTTTGTAAAACTTAATTTAAGATTTTATGGTTCCTGATAAAAAGAAGACGTACTTTATGCATAATTTGGTTAAAGGGGGTGGTATATAACTTTTAATTTTAGTTTTATTTTTTGTTTATGGTTTTTTTTTAATTTAGCTTTAATAAAATAATGAAAGAATGATGGAATGATGGAAGAGTATTTTATAAAAGGTTTATTATGTATATAATTTTGTATGTGAATAACTGTATACATACATATAGTTTCTTATAATATACATTCATACATATATATAATTATAATATATTATCTGTATAATTATTATACACGTTAATATAAAATTTATATACAATTATCTTTAGGTTTAATATATAATAAATAATACCTATATAACAGAAGTAGGTGTGTAAAATTTAAAATATAATATGCAAGTTTTTAATAAAACTTTCTTTTAATTAAATTAAACTTTTAATTCAAAAGATAAAAATGATGAAAATTAATGTCTTTGACGTGTTTATAAGATAAATTTTTGGGTAGGACAGAGTTGAAAAGAAATTTTTTAATAATTTTAAAATTTAAAAGAAAAACAAAAAACAAAAAAAAAACAAAAATATAAAATATAATTAATAATAAAATAAAATGCATGCATGTAAGTTTAAAATTTCCATAAATTAATTAACATGAAATGTTAACCGTTAAAAGGATTATTTTTTTTTTTTTTTTTTGAAAGATTTACAGAGAAGGTGTATTCCTTTTGAATTCATATTTTATTTTTTATTAGATTATAACTCCTATAAATTACTTTGATTTAATGAAGGTAATAATTAAAAGTTAAATAAGGATATATATTTTTTTTGTTTTTATGTTTTTGTTTGTTGAAGAAAAAGGAAAAATTTATTATGGTAACTTTGTTTTTCATAGGTACATTTACAGTATTTGATGGTAATTAGCAAATTAATTGATGGATCATGAAATCTAATGATTTTTAAAGAAATGGAAAATTATTATTTTTTATTTAAATATTTAACTATTTTTGTTATATGTTTACGTGATTTTACATGCACATACATTTTTTTTTTTTTTTAGAAGAGTTGGTGGAAAACTCGAAAATCGCCAAGAAGAACTGCTTCCTCAGGGTAGTGTTGCATTTTAACCAACCAAAACCACCCCCTTTGAAAACCAATCTTTTGGATGGAACCTTTCATACAAATGTACAGTTTGATTTTTGGGGATAGGGATGTGGGAAGGATAATTGGAGAAATTGGAATTAGGAAATTTGGATTTTGGGGGATAGGTAGGAAAATTTGGAGGGACATTTTGAAGAAAGATGTTAATGTTCTTATCTTAAACTTAAGTAAATCGTACACATATTTATTAAAATTTTCTAAATAAAAAATATGATGTTAACAATTAAGAACTGTAAAAAAATTGAATTTAATTATGGAGCACTTTTATAGCTGAGTTAATTAGGTAAGGTTAAAACTGTTGTCTTATACTGTTCAATATATTTCTAAACATTGACTCTTATAAAAAATTAAATTAAATAAGCAATATGTGGTAACAAATATATTTTTGTATTACATTCGCCTTTGTTTTAAGCTATAATATAAAACATATTAATAGAAAAAACTATAAAATACTAAGAACGCAAAAGTATTTGTCAAATTTGATATTGCGTTGAAAGTGCTATAGAATAACATCACTTTCCATCCCAGTCACCGTTCCATTTTAAAGTATTTTGCAAATTTCATTTTTATAATATAATGTTATAATCTAATGCCGATTTTCATTCAGTTCATCCGGACTAGAGTCTATTATGTTTTTTTTTAGTCGTTCGCTGTCTTTCGATACGGTTTAATTAATTGTGTACAAATACACCAAATATACAGGCGTTGTTCCTTATGAAAACAAATTCGATTCATTTATTCATGTGATGAACGAATTTTAATTAAATCCCCTTAATGGCCATTTCCGGTACCTACTTTTTTTGATCTATTATTTCTCTACTTAATTATAGATTGATCAAATGAGTTTCATATTTGCAGAAATGTAAACTTAATGCCGGAGCCATTTGGTAACATTTAAGTTCTGACACGAGAGCTTATTAATAAAAAAAATTGAAAAATTTTTTAATTGCTGTTACAAAAATTTTACCAACTGACTTCAAATTTTGCAGGAGCGCAGTTCTTTTTAAAATAAAATTCCTTAAATTAAACAGTTGCGATTTCATAATCTGTACTATCACGAAATTATGTTGAAAGTTTATTGTTTTTTTTTTTTTTATTTTCGACGTAAATTTTTTTCCGTATCATTTCAAACTTTGTACATATATTTTTTACTATTACAAAATTAATGACAATCAAAATTAAATTGGTAAATAATAAACTTTATAAATAAAAAGCCTTTTAACCTGTCATAAATGACAGAACTTAAGTAATTCCAAACTTCTTATTCTATTTTTAGATATTTTTGATCGTGTTTTTTGCTACTAATTATTTTTTGTGAATTAAAATTTTGTATTACAATTTTACAATCAAAATGTACATATTTTTAAATTTTTATTAAAAACACTCATGGTCTTTTTTCAAGGTTTTCGTCGTGATTTTGTAACACTTCACAATTTATATTAAATGGTAATTAAGCTATGTGCAATAATGTCAAAATCACTATGGTTTGTGTCTCCAATCAATTTTTTGACGATTTCGTAAATAATAATTTTATAGCAAAATAGAAGCGAATCACGAAAGAATTAAAATTGTTGAAAATTGATGAGAATTGAACTCACTGTACGTTGTATGAAGTGGCTATAAAAACAGGCTTTATTATAGATTTTTTTTATGTCATATTAATAAAATAAAAATAAAATATTTAAAAAAAAAGTTCAAATCTATAAGTTCAAATTTTTTTAAATGCCATATATCCCCTTTTTAGCACATTTTCAAATAATTTTGATAAAATTTGCTTATTAGTTTCACTCTGTCCGTCTGTCCGTACATCTGGGTGTTTACAAAATTTCTACACACCGTTTGAAATAAAGCAATGAAATTTTAACTACGGATAAACATCGCCAAAAACCTAATTGTGTGGAACAAATTTTTCCTATAGCCCCACCCGTTACGGAGCTACAGCCCTACAAATTTAAAAAAAAATCTATCTTTAAATTGTTATAACACAGGTTGTATAAGGTGTATTTTCAATCCGGTAACGCCAAACGATAGCTGGTTTCATAAGCTTTATAAATATGTATAAAATATGTGGCTTTGCCAAATGGTATTTTAATATACCGTTATGTAAAACTCAATTTTTGCAAAAATTCGGACTCCATCTATCTTTCAAACGATTCAATTTAGAATCAATTTGAAATTTGAGAGCAGTTAGATTTTCGGAAATCAGTATGAGTCATTTCTGGAAAAATTTTTGTGTCGCCCTTCCTTTAGAAGCTGTAAGGGTTCAAAAACTGTAAATTAAACCTCGAACTTGGGCACATGTCCAAATTTTTTTGAAGTAATATACAGAAATTAAAGCTTCAACATTATATTTTTGTTTGTGTTAATAATTTTTTTTTAAGAATATAGGATTGTCTTAAAATTGACAAAAGTGCGATTTGATTTTTCCCTATTTCTTTAACAAATTATTCTAACGTTTTCGTTCAAATTTTGTATTTTTATAAATTTATTTATTTATTTATTTACATTATACAATCAATATATATATTGTATCCATTACATTATTTATTAAAAACTTAAGCAACAGTTATTTTAAAAATTAAGAAATTTGTAGTAGATATTATTTTAATTATCAAGTAATTTTTTCAAGTAGATATATTTTCTTTTTCTTGCTCCTGTAATGGCATCAGTAGCCGAGGGTAATACTAACATTTAAATAAAATAAATAAATAAATAAATTATCAATTTATTTTATTAAATATACTAACTTATAATATTTATGTAATTTTTACGAAAAATTAATTTTGGAAATGTGCTTTTTTTGAAAACTTTTGGTTTTTTCATTACTTGTTTATTTAAATTTCTTTATTTTTATTTCAATAATCCAAATTCATATTTATAAAAATAGCTAAAAAACAAAATGTTGTACCTACATCATTAAATTTTTTTTTTTCGTACATAATATTTTAAAAACAAATAAATTATAAATAAAAAAATTTTTTTTTTGTAAAAAGTTGCAAATTATTTGAACATTAATTAAAAAATTTTAACTTTTTTTTTTTGGGTTGAATGCAATGAAAATTATTTTTGTTTTTTTAACAATTAAAAAAAATTAAATTGAATTTATTTCGAAAAATTGCAAAAAAAAAAAATAATTTAATAATAGAACAATAGAACATTATTTTAATATTTAAATTTTATTGAAATTCCATAAATATTTCCAATTTCAACAAAAAAAAAAAAAAAATGAATACATTTTATTTCAGTAGTACAGAAACTTTTTCATTCTTTCATAAAACAAAAAAATTTTTATTCTAAAAATAAATTTTTTTTTTTTTTTTTTGTTTAAATTATTTAATTTCCATTTTATTTATTTTTCTGTACATATTTACAAATTTTGTTAATTAATGTCATTTTTTTTTTTTTTTTTTTTTTTTTTATTGTTGACCTTCTTTTATTGTATCCAATACTCATTATATATTTATCCCAATCATTGATTCATAAGTATCTGCATACTTAACATGTCATCCCACTTTTCATTAATAAACAATAAAAATATATCAGAGTCAGTGACAGTATACTTTTCCTTTCTTCATAAAACAAAAAATAAAACAAGTGTTTTCCTAATTATTGTGAATTATTGTTGAACCTTATATCGTTTCTTTGCAAATCGTTACTTAAGAAAACAACAAAATAATTCTAAAAAAGATCGAGTAAATTTAAGATCTAGATGAAACTAGTATTTTCGAAAGGAATGCAAAATATCTGATATTAATTTAAATATATTCGAACGAGGATATTGGCACATTGTTGCTTTGTATTTCAGTTCTGGTTCAATTTGTTGCTGTTGTTCAGGGTTTCAGTCTTGTAAATATTTACAAAAAAAAAAAAAAAATTTTTCGACAGATCAGATATAGGTATGAAATAATTAGCGAAAATGTTAAAACATATTTTTAAAATTCGAAATAGCTATTCTTTTTATTTCTTAGGTTTGTCAGCATTACTTCAAATCACCTTAAAAAGTAAAAGTTCGTTAATCTTAAAACACAAGAGGTAGGTAGGTATAGATATTGTTCTTTTTGAGTTGTTATTTTTATCTTATTTCTAGGAAATTCCCAATTAATATAATATGTATACAGTGATAATAAACGATATGTTCAGTTGACGAATAAAAATAATGTATGGAATATAATTAACTAATTCTAGCACTTTAAGTAGTTTTCTGTTAAACTCAATTTTTTTGAATAAATGAAAATGAACAGGATATTTACACCGAAAAGAAACAGTGAATATGATATATGAAACAATCGGGGAGAATTCATAGCTTAGAAGACGTGAAACTCAAAAATATATAGAGTGGCCAAATTAATTGACGAATATCATTTAATATGTGGTAAGATAAAAAGAATAGCCATAAGTAGAGTGTCATGAAGAAACCAAAGGTAAACTGCGGAAAATCATGTTCCCAAAAAAGAAAAAAAAATTATAAGGACATGATAATTTGTAATTATAAGGATAAGGAGATGATATATTGTTTTTCCTCTTTTTTATACGCAGTGCAAGAAAAATCGAATAGTAAGAGAGAGCTGAAAGGTAAGTTGGAGACGAACCTGTACAGGTTCTTTCTAAAAAAGTGCAAATTATAAAAGGTACCCAAAATCTATCAGGCTGGAACTTATATCCCAATTGAAACATGTTCTATATTTTAGCGTTTCGTACAATAAATGAATTTCTATAACCAGTTTTCAACCACATATGAAGCTTTCTTGATGTTGCATTGGAATTGTTTAAAAGGAGGCATTATTCATTTTAATTCAATAAAACAATACATATAAAATTATTGTCATAAAAAATATTGTTCAATTTTCTATGTTAAAATATCCTTTTTATATTATCATAACCTAAATAATATTCTTCGTATAATGTTCTTGTTTTCTGTTTGTGGAGAAGAAAATTATCGCCCCAATAAGTGTAACAGTTACCATTTTAAACCAGTTCTGTTTTTAAAAAAATCAAAGTATTATGGTGTATACTAAAATTTGAAGAAATTTAACAATGCGTTAAGTTTCTAAAAATTTTTGAAAAATTATTAATTAATTTTTATATAAATATTTATTGTCCTTTTTTAGACAAAAACCTTCTTTATAATACATTTTAGTGATAGTTAAATTACATAGTTTCTAGATGCCTAAATTCTGAGTTTTCTCTTTTGAACTTTTATATTTTAAAAATTTGACCTCATTTCTCAGGCATCCTTCACACATTCTTATCTCCAAAATCAAATTGAATATTTCTTCTAAAGATTTCATTAAAAACTGTGATTTTAAATGGAATGGTTTTGATTGGTTATAGCCAAATACTACCCAGAAGTATGACGCCTGCGTTTACTCTGGAAAATTTTCTATGATTCCCACCTATCCTCGTAAAATTCGTTCGAATTGATTCGGGTTTTATAAGGCTGATCATTCATAGTTTAACTATTTCATATCAGAAACCATATTGGAAAAATTACCAAAAGAACACATTAAAATAAAGCTAAAGATTTAAGTAAGCAATATTCTTACTTTAAGTAATAAGTTGAGGCAGTAAAAGTAAAAGTGCATTAAATTTGGATTGAAACTATCTTTGCTCTTAAAACCACTACACAAATCTTGATAAAATTGGATATTCCCTTAAACTTTTTTTATTCATTAAATCACTATTCAAGCTTATTAAATTTTCTTGTCATTGTATTGCTTCTGATTCAATTAATGCATAGAGATATCGTATCGATATCGTATCGTCGTATAATAATCTGTTTTATAATTCGGAGGTTATATATACGGAGATGCGATATCGTAACGTCGTATATTAAACGGTCGTATAATTCGGAGGTTTTCGGAGGTATGTACATGTTCTATGGACATTCTCATTTGGTGAAAAATATGGATGATAAAAGTGTAAGTTAGTATTACACATCTTCAAAATTTGGCTCCAATTTTTACACCCCGTGACAACACACGTCCCTAACATGAATTATAGACACTTCGTGCTTTCCATCTCGTTTATTTGATATCAATCTTACTTCATTAGATTTATTTACCTGTCGTTTTTATGGGTTAGTGACTCACTAAAATCCGCGCTGCAATTTGGATACTTGAACATAAAAATGCTTTGTATTTTTTTGAAAAACAAACCTTTATATATATATTAGTTTTATTTATATATAAAGTTTAAATTTTATGTTTTCGCAAACATTTTGCCTAAAATTATACACAAACTAGGCAGAATGTAAACTAGCGATTTTTAAAAGCGCACATTTCTAAAATATAACACAAAATGTTTAGAATTGTGACCTGCAACAACATTTGGAAATTTCATACAATAAAAAAAATGTGAAAATAGGAAATTATTGCAATTTTGTCTGGAGTCCCATATAACTAAGAAAAACCATCAAAACACGTAAAAATATATAACTCAAATTTTAATTTTTATGTCTTTCCGAAGAAAAATTTGTACAGATGCCTACAAGTGTACTAATAGCTCTTTAATAGCGGGTAGTACAAAAAAAATTTCTGAGAAAACTTCTTTTAATTCTAATAGTTCTGCAACATTAATATTTTTATGAGATCTACCCATGGTTAAAATATCTTTTTAAAGGTGTAGAAGTTTTGTAAACAGACCGACAGACGGACGGACGGACAGAGTGAAACTAATAGGCACATGTATTCAAATTTTTTGCAAATGTGCTAAAAAGAAGCATTGTATATCATGACATAATTTTGTAGACATAATGTTAAATTTACAGATCAAAATATTGACAGTAAAAAATATATCTCGTATTTTACGTAACTTTAAATAAAAACAAGGATATACTTTACTTTAGGTACATTGTTCATTTACTTAAAATAGTAGGGGCTTCCGCCCCCAAACCCTGCTTATTAAATTATAGAAAACCTGATTTTGTAACCAACTCTAAAATTTCTCCTAATTACTAATATGGCAGATACATATATATAAATATTCTGTAAATGCTGATTTTGAATTCAACTCTAAAATCTATCAGAACTATCACTTTTCATACATATTTAAATAACAAAATTTTCAAAATTGTGGGTGCTGCCAACCCCAAACTCCCCCTAAACAAATTATTATAATCTTGATATTGAATCCAACTCTAAAATCCATCCTAATAGCATTTTTTTATACATATTTCAACAAACAATAAAAAGGCAAAATAAATGTATGAGAAATAAAGTATGGAAATGTATTTTCCAAAAATGTATTTTCCATTTTGAAAAAATGTGCTTATTAGTTTCACTCTGTCCGTCCGTCCGTCCGTCCGTCCGTCTGTTTACAAAACTTCTACACCGTTAAAGATAGAGAAAAAAAATTTTAACCATAGGTAGGTCTCATAAAAAAAATAATTTTGTGGAACAACTTTTTCATGTAGCCCCCCCCATTACGGAGCTACACCCCCTCAAACTTTGAAAAAGCCCTATTTTTAAATGCATATATCTTATGTTCTGCTTAAGATTTTTTCAATCTGAAAACGTCATTCGACAGGTATTTCTTTTATCTTTGTAAATTAATATCAAAATTATACAATTTTTTTAAATTTAGTATTTAAATTTACCGTTATGTGAAAACCAAATTTTGCATGATTTTTATATTTTCATAACTCCGGCACGCTTCTAGATAGAAGCTTGAAATTTTGAGGCAAGAAAGAACTTTTAGAATTAGTATAAGTTTGCTCAGAAAATTTTTTCGGACCACCCCCTGTTTATGAGCTATTAGGGCTTAAAAATTGAAAATTTGCTATTTTTAAACACCTGTAACTTAGGAACCTGCACACATTTTACTTCTGCAAGATGTAAAAATTAAAGCTACAATAATATATTTTTACGTGTGTGAAAGGTTTATTTAAGTTGTAAAGGGTTCCAAAGTTGCAGCTCTTCAAAATTGTAAAAAAGCCCCATTTTCAGGTGTATATATCTCGGGCTCTGCGTAATAGTTTTGCAATCTAAAACCGGCAGAAGATCGAAAATTTTATTATCTATATAAAACAATATCAAAATTATGTAATATTTTGTAATTTACGATTTAAATTTACCGTTATGTGAAAACCACATTTTGCATGAAATTTCTTTTTTCATAACTCCGGCACCCCTTTAGATAGGAACCTGAAATTTTGAGACAAGAAAGAACTTTTAGAATTAGTATAAGTTTCCTCAGAAAATTTTTTGGTAGCACCCCCTCTTTAAGAGTTATTACGCCTCAAAAATTTAAAATTTGCTATTTTTAGACACCTGTAACTTAGGCACCTGTACAAATTTTTCTTCGGCAAGACATGAAAATTAAAGGTTCAATAATATATTTTTACGTGTGTGAAAGGTTTATTTTAGTTGTAAAGGGTTCCAAAGTTGCAGCTCTTCAAAATTGTAAAAAAGCCCCATTTTCAGGTGTATATATCTCGGGCTCTGCGTAATAGTTTTGCAATCTAAAACCGGCAGAAGATCGAAAATTTTATTATCTATATAAAACAATATCAAAATTATGTAATATTTTGTAATTTACGATTTAAATTTACCGTTATGTGAAAACCACATTTTGCATGAAATTTCTTTTTTCATAACTCCGGCACCCCTTTAGATAGGAACCTGAAATTTTGAGACAAGAAAGAACTTTTAGAATTAGTATAAGTTTCCTCAGAAAATTTTTTGGTAACGCCCCCTCTTTAAGAGTTATTACGCCTCAAAAATTGAAAATTTGCTATTTTTAGACACCTGTAACTTAGGCACCTGTAAAAATTTTTCTTCGGCAAGACATAAAAATTAAAGCTTCAATAATATATTTTTACGTATGTTAACAGCTTTTCTTAGTTATATAGGATTCCGGACTTACGGCCCCTCAAAATCTCAAAAATGTCCTATTTTCAAGTTTTTTCTTATTACATGAAATTTTCAAATTTTTGTGTAAGTCACACTTCTAAACAGTTTGTATTGAGTTTTGGAAATGTGCGCTTTTAAAAACCGTTGGTTTACATTCTACCTTGTTTAATAAAATTCTTGCTTCAATTTCGCGTGTACGTGTCCTCTAGTGGGACTCTTTGTCAACCCATACCATACTTATTATAACGTTGAAAAGGGTGTGAAGATACCTTTCTAACGCTATAATAATAAATATAGGGTGTCTTTGAAAATTTCTCATGTATATTAGTTTTTTTGAAAGTTTGAAATTTTATTTTTTTTATCAAATTTTATTTTTTTTATCCACTTGAAACTGCAATATCTCAAAAACGGTAACACCGATTAAGATGAAACAAGATGTATAATGTACAATATTGTAGAAAATGGTTTCTGTATACTATCGTAGACGAAAAATATAACGGTTTAAGTGAATTACTGCAAAATGTTAGAAAACTTTTCCTGACCTTTAAATGACCTTGTCGCCAAAAATCATGTTCTATAAAATATAGGTTACGTCACTAGGTACCGTTATTTCAAAATAATTGGACAATGTACATGTACCTAAAGTTAAAGTATACCCAAAAACAATTCAAAAATTATATTTTAAAAAAACTTTTTTATTTTTTGTTTACAAGTTTTTTTTTCTTTTTTTTTTGGTTTTAATCAAAACTAGACGAAAACAAAAAAACAAACAAAAGGTTTTGTTTTGTAAAAACTCGCGATGGAAAAAAACCAAAAAAAATAAACTTAAAAACATATTTTCAAACTTGACATTAAAATAAATACGGAAGATTTTTGTTAAAAAATACATGCGGTTTTGTTTATATTTACTAAACGTTAATTCAATTTTGAAGAAAACTTATTGTAAACACTTCACTTATTTTGTAAACACCTTTGTAAAAAAATTTATTTAAAATTTATTTTTTAATAAAATCTAATTTTTATTTGCATAGATACTTACTTAATCAATTTTATTTTTTTTTTTTTGTAAATAATTACTCACATAATCGACTCTCATTTTGGGCAAATAAATATTTATAATGCAATACAAAAAATAAAAATGACTACACATTGACATTGAAACAACTAGAAAATTAAATTTGAAAAATATTTTTATTTATAATAATATGAAGAAAATTTTTAGTAGAAAATTTTGACCAAAAAATATAAATGAAAATGTATGAACGATGAACCACCATCGATGATTAAGAAATCCAAAGTACAAAAGTAGGAAAAAGGTAGAAAAAAGATAAAAGGTAAAAGGTAAAGAAAATCAAGATATAAAACGTTATTGCGATTTTTAAACTTCATCTATTAAAGGATTCTAATATTATTCGACCCGATTTCGTCTACACTCGATTTCCCTTATCTATCAGGAATGATTTTACCATTTTATATACATATTATAGAAATGGGTATTTGTTTTTACGAGATTAACACATTGAGTACCACCCGTATCACCGGTGAACACCACTCAAATATTTAATTTTCCACCGTTGATACATGAGCAACATGTTAAAAGTCTAATACCTCCATTCAAAATCTTCCAAAGAGAAACGAAGAGAGTTTAAGTTACTCATCCTTGCGTAGCTCAAATTCCAGGATAAGATAATTTGGCTTACGAAAATCCGTTTGTAATAAAAACATTGTGAAAATGGATTCATATTTTCCACCGAATGTCTTCCATAAAATTGACTAAGATTACATATATACAATAAAAAATAGCAAAAACTTTAATCACTTCGTTTATAATATTCTCAATAATGTAAAAACAATTTTCGTTCCCTAATGTTAACTTTGCATTATTCAATCAGTACAAGTCCATGACAAACACCAAATATTACTAAATAGTAAACATCAAATATTACTAAAGGTCTTGTAATCTATTGTTTGGTAAAAACAAGAAGTATCTATTTAGATGAGTAAAAATTTAAAATCCAACATACTAAAAATTGTACTTGTTCCCTTTATTATAGTGCGTTGTCCATTATTCTCAATTTTTTGTTAGGTTGTCCCATTCCCAATTTTTTGTTAGGTTAACAAATATGAAGTTCTTCAAGAATAAAAACTATAGCTATAAGTGAAAATTTTATATAAGAAAGTAATTTATAGAAAATAAATTACACAGGTCTTAGAATCAAATTAATATGGACTATACAACAAGAAAGCTTTAAAAAAATTAAAATAACAAAGAAGATCCAATTACGCTCAAAAAATATTTTCAAAATATTGAACCCGATAAATTAAATCACGATTGACTATATGTGCAATAAATGAACGCCTATAGATGCAATAAATGAACGCCACAAGAGCAGTTTCAGGTTGCGGAAAATAAATATTTTTTGCATTTTAAGAATAGACAGTGTTTAGGTACTTAGAGTGGCAAGCAAGTTAATTATAGTTCAAATCCTGGAAAACTAAAAAGACTCTTGTGAACAATATTGAAAGTAAATATATAATCAGTACCTTGAATATAAATTCTATGAATAAATTATATAATTCCTCAACTTCTAGTCTGCAGAACTTAACTTTTCTCATGTTTTTCCCTGATTCTCATCGGCCATCATGCAACTGTAATGTAAAAAGTCTTATAATAGTTTTGTAATGTAACCGTTAATTGAAAGTTTTACAGGTTCTTGTCATTGATATTTCTGAACAACAGTAACTAGTAAAACCAGTTAAGGGTCAATACAATTTCTAAATTAAAATTTATATAAAAAAACTTTTTTCAAATTAAAATATCATTAAAGGAAAACACAACTTTAAGCTTGATATCATATTGTTTTACAATAGCCATGAATGAAAATAGAAAACCCTTCATTTGTACAATAAAAATAAAAATTCAATTCTGAATAGACCCATAAAAACTAAACCAAAAAAAAAAAATTAAATTTTCATATTTAATGACTACCTATTGTTTTTTTTTCCGATCTTTAACCTTAAGATAATATCACAGGAACTAAAAATAATTTCTTAAAACAATGTCATATTGTAAATTATATTACCATTCAACGTTCTTCAACAAAAATGCAAACAAATGAAATGCACTTACTTTAAAAAAAAAAAAAAAACCAAAAAATAAATAAATAAACACAATATTTTTTACCTCAATACTCACATTTGCAACCTTCTAAGAAATATTTTTAAGGAAAACCAAAAAAAAAAAATAAAAAGGAAATAAGGAAAAAAAAAACGGAAAAAAACTTACTATTATTTCCTTTTTTTTTCTTTACAAAAATATTTCGTTACCTTTTCAAAAATCGGTAGAAAATTTGTAATCATATAACTAACATTATGTTGTCAAAATATTTTTATAAGGAAACAAAAAATAATTTTTATTTTACAGTACAATTATTCTGATGCCCTCCATATTTCAATTTTTTCCTGAATGGGTATAATTTACATTAGAACCTACCTAAGTTAAGTATTTACTAAGTACCTACCTATCTATATACCTGTTTTCCAAATTTATGCAAATTATGCACATTTTTCTTTTGTTTTTCTTTTTTTTTTTACTTAAAAAGACAAAATTCAAAAAATTTAGGATGGTATTTTTTTCGTTATTGTAATAGCGGTTGGTCAACTTTAAATATCAGAGGTAGAATATATTCGTTGCTTTAAGTATTAATGATTATTATTTTATACAAAATAATCTTACCTTTAAACAAATTTTTCCATCCATTTTTTTTCTTTCATTAAAAACTTTTTTTTTTGAAGATAGTGGAAAATTGAGTGAAGAATGATAGTGAAGAATATTGAAGAAAATGGTTATAGATATTTTTTGTGTCAACTCACATATCTAATATTAAATTCCAATGCTTATTTACATTTAAATGTTTTAAGATGGAGCATGTACTAGGTTTTCTTTTCTCTAACCAACCAATTCATTTGACCAATGGTGTAGTGCATAAGTCACCGGTCTTTCAATCGAAAGATCATGGCTTCAATCCTGTTCAAGTCAATATATTGAAGATCAGAAGAATTCAGATGAATTTTGTTAACACTATTAATATTCTAGAACCACACCTGAAAAGGAAAGGTTAATTTATTTCCTCATCACATTGAATGTGGTGGGGAAACCAAAATAAATAAAATTCCTAGAATACGTTGATACGTCTTATATAGTTAGTAGCATGTTGTGACTACTTTAAAATAAAAGAAAATGACAAATAAACAGACAAAGAGACAGTCGAAAAATATAAGAACTAAGACACTTTTTTATCTTCACATGAAAAAAAGTGAATAGAACCAAAATTTTAAAACAATTGAGTTGAAAAGTCAACTATCGTTTTTATTATTATTTTAAAAAATTTTTTTTTTTTTTTTGTGTTGAAAAAGTAAACAATTATGAGAATGAATGAAATCAACTTACAATTTTTTTTCTTTTGTTCTCATTTTCCTTGACTTTTTTTTCTTCCACTTGGGGATATCCTGCAATGACTAAAATTCCTTAAATAAAATAAAAAGAAAATTTACAAAATATAAACCAAATTCAATTTGACTTTGTTTTTTTATTTTTTGTATTTTTGTTTTTTATTTTTTTTTTTTAAAAACAAAAGATTTCAATTTTTATTGTTATCTTCCGCTAGTATACACTAACGTCACTCATTCAACATAAACTAAGAAATAACCGTAAAATAAGAATTTTCTAAAGAACAAAAAAAAAAAAAAATTTTTCATTGCTTAACTGTACAATTACAAAACTATGATTTATTATTTTACTTTATATATTTTTTTACGTATAAATTTTGTACATGTCGTGTTTATATGTGTTTGTGCGTGCTTAAGGAAGTGAAGTCAAATGTTATAAAAAATGAATTGTGTAAAACTAACAAAAACAACAAAAATAATAATATGGTAAAGTGTTACCGTATTATACAAATTAAACAAAGAAAAATTAAATTCAAATATATTTTTCATTTTAAATATAATTTAGAATTTAATTTTCCCCCCGAAATTTTATAAGTGTTACATAAAGAATTTTGAAGAATTTACCATTTTATCATATTGAATTATTTATTGCGCTCAATTTAAGTAAATTTTTTTATTAATGAATATTGAACTAACGCATCAATAGTTATTAAACTCTAGAACCTAGATTCTACTAGGTATACAACCTCAAATGTAGAATTTAAGTTTTTTACGAAGGACACTGCAAAACATTGAAAGTCACTCAAAGGAACTGCACGGGGTTCCTTTCGGTAGTGTTAGACTTCAAGTTGTAATTAAGTGGATAATACATTTTTGCACTTTTCCATATTAAACTTGGATAATATTTATTACGATTTCTGACAGAAACTTTATTGTTTTGGATGAAAATGAAAATAGTTGATTAAATTTAGGTGCCTATACATACATATATATTTAATTTTAAATTCATACACAGAAAATGCAGTTTCAAAAATTTTACAAGAGACTGAATTATATTATTTCAACCTTTTTTAACGAATATTTTAGATGTCATTTTCAATTAGTACCTTACTCCATACACAAAAGAAATTTTGAACATCAGACCGGGTTGGGTACGAAATCCCAAATCACAAAATCTCAATCACAAAATCCCAAACACAAAATCTCAAAAATTTTCAACTTATTACAAAATCCCAAATCATAAAATCCCAAATCATAAAATCCCAAATCATAAAATCCCAAATCACAAAATCCCAAGTTACAAAATCCCAAATTACAAAATCCCAAACTGCGAAATTTTATTCGTGTTGGGTACGACATTCCAAAAAAAGCAGGCTCATAGTTAAAGACGGTCAAAATTAATATTTTCCTTCACTTTCTATCCGTCGCCGTATTATCAAAGGTAGAAAAACTTAACCGCATTGGTTCTGTTAGAAAATCCAAATTTTAGAATCCAAACTTTCAATATCCAAATATATAAATCAAAACTTTCAAAATCCAAATGCATCAAAATCCAAACTTTCAAAATCCTAACTTTCAAAATCCAAACATGTACAATCAAAATAATAGACAATATGATGTAAAAATCCTGATATATAAATAAATACTCCGGAAAAGGAGCCAACACTGATTCTAATCAACACTAAAACCCTCTAACTTCAATCTCGCATACACAAGTACATATATAAAAACTTCGGAGAAGGGCGCAACCCAGATTTTTTAACCAACTCTAAAATTCCTCCTAATTCAGAATCTTGCGTACGCGAGTTTATAAATACGCCTTTAAAGGGGGAATTCTACTTTAAAATCAATATTTATACGTTACCAACTTCATAAAAAAATTTAATTTTCCCATTTTCATATATAAAATATAAAAAATTTAGAATGAATGGGGGCTGCCGCCTTCAAACCCCTGCTAAAAAAACTATTGGAACCTTGATTTTGTATCCAATTCTAAAATCAATACTAAAATATGCCAATGCATTTAGGTTTTCATACAAAAATATTCATTTTTGACAATTTTCCCTATGAAGAATTGTAAATTTTTTAAAAATTTTCACGTTTATATATGAAGAAAATCAATTTTGAATAATAACATTGAAAATTTCTAATTTCTAAAATTTTGTGTTTGGTATTTTGTAATTTTGGAATTTTCAAATTTGCGATTATGATGTGGGATTTTGTAACTTTTGGATTTTGAAATTTTGGGATTTTGTTACTTTGGGATTTTGTGATTTGGGATTTTGAGACGTTCTCTACTAGACCTTGTACCATTTATTCTACAAATTCCATTCAACAATTAGAAAATTGCGAACATTTAAGAAAATATAAAATATCATCTCACTTAAAATTGAAATTAAATTGAATATCGCCAAAATTTCATTCTTTCAACCGTCCATATTATCTAACCCATTATTTATACCTTGAAACTTAACTTTCTGAACAGCCTGTGCATTGTGCTATATATATGTACATATATTTCATAAACTTTATTTTATTGACTTTTTTTAATACAAAAACCAACCATATGAACAAAGCGTAAAAAATAAATAAAAAAAGCTTTAAAATTATTTATATTTCTAATTTTAATTTTTAAAAGAAATTCAACTAGTTAGAAATAAAATGACAGGAATTGTTTTGGCATTATTAAAACTGTTATTCGTCAGTATTTCACATTGTGTATAGTTCTTATGAATTGATTGAACAATAAAAGAAAACTTTTGAGTAGAATATGTACACAATTTTTATCAAAAAAAAAAAAAAATATGAAATTTTTAAGCTCATAAAAACAGAAAAACTTTTTATTTATTATTAATGTTCTATTGTAACTTTTAACATTTTTGTTTTTTTTTGTTAAAAATAATTCAGAAATTAAATAAGTTTTCAGTTGTTCTTGAAAATTTTATATTGTGTTTTGGTTTTCTTGTTTTAAAGCCTTGCTATTCAAAAAACTTCTATTAAAACACAAAGAATTCTATATAAAAACGACCAATTACATAAAAAATGTACGAAAACTTCTATATTTTGCAGGTTGTGTTAAAATGGAAGTAACAGAACAAAAATCTCTATTTCGTATAGAAATGGTAAAAAATTGCTATAGGTGACACAATAGTAATAAAGATATTTTATTACACAACAGAATTGAGTTTAAATTGTAGGTAATAAGAATGAAGAAATATTGATTATTAATAATAAAAAAATTTTCTTCCAATATATACACAATTTCCCCTGTAAACCTTCGGGAAGAGTTATGAGAGGTTACGACAGGATACCTATTCATAATATCTAAACGTATTTTTTTATTTTCTTTCACGTCAGCTTAAAATTGACCTCAATTTTTTTTTAATCCGAGTACATTTTTTTTTTTTAAATCTCAACTCAGTTTTTATAGGCATACGAAATGATTTTCATACATAAATCTAAAATAACAATTAAAGAAAATTCTTTTTGATGGTTTCCCTAATTTAAAAATATTAACAAATTCAGAACTAAAAACTTCTAAAACGCTTGTTTTAAATTTGAGTATAAAAAGAATCTTATATCATCTTTTAGAAAAATTTCGGTGCAATCATTTTCAAATTTCGCTGCAATCATCGGTATTCTTTCTGTTAGATTAGATTACATTAATTTAAAGGTATGTAAGTAATATTACGTGTTGTGGATTTCGATTTGATTTATAATACTTCTTTAACCCTATTGCCTCTAAAAACTACAGATTAATATAGGGGGTTTATTACTGGTCCTTGATCTTCAATAAAGCAGTATGCACCTCGGTGCACATATCTTGCTCGTAGTAACACATCGCAATTTTTAAGTTTGTATCCTAAATTCTTTAGAATAACATTTTACAAATTGAGCTAAAAAGACAAAATAAATAACCTGTCAATAATAAATAAATAGCCACATAAATGTGGACAAGAAATTACACAGCCTTTCCGGTTCAGGTGTGGCTGTAAATGTCGTAAGCGGGAATAACTCTTACGACGTGCCCCTTACGACCAAATATAATGTAAATATATAGTATATAATATAAACAAAATAAATAATATTAGTAAATAATTTAATAATAGTATAAAAACGTATAATGGCCTTGGTAGCCAATGGTTCAATAATATTGTATTACATTTATGCATGTAATATTAATATAAATAAATAAATAAAAAATTTCTAACGCCAAATACTTCATCAAATCTAGTTTTCTTTACCAATTTTTCTTAATCGACGTTCACCATTAATATTTATTTTTCATTTCGTTGTATGATTCTAAATTGCAATTCTATTTAAAAACCATATCAAGACTTTATTTTTTAGCAATGGTACCAAATGACACCAAAAATATATTTCTCTAGTAAAACCGCATTTATTATTTTTCCCAACTAAATGTTCAAATTAAAATGGTGTTGGCACCTAGAAAGTTTCGTGCGCCTCAAGTTACATTTTAAAATGAAAATATATAGCTATTCAATATATTATGTGTGTTTATATCATTATTTTATATGTACCCTATATGTATAATAAAAAAATAAAAAAAATAAAAATAACACTAAAGGATAAGTTGTCAAAAAGAACTAAAATTAAAATCCTTTTTTCGGTCATAAAAAAATCTAAAACAATAGAAATATAAAAAAAAACTGAATATACGGAAATAAACAATGTAAGTGAAATATAAAATAAAATAAAATAAAATGAAACAATATGTTAAAAATATATGAAATATATATGAAATATATATGAAATTATTAACTTATACTTTACGTAAGTATCAGAATCTCAATTAGGTACAGGATGTTTTAAAAAAAGTTCTAACAAACTTTTATATCAAAATCTGAAATTTTTTTTTTTTAAGAAACCGTCTCAATTTACCAACTCAATTGGATGTTAAAATTGAAGAATTTTCATTGAATTATGAATTTTTATTTGACCAAACAATAGGTTATACGAGCTTTAGTAGTCATGTTAGTAGTAGTCGTAGTTAGTTAGTAGTCAGGTCAAACGAAGTTGACGAAATGGCAATTAATTTCAAATTGCCATGCATATTGTAAACAAAGTTATTAATATTCACTTTGACTCTTTGCCACATTCGCGATGTTTGTACCACAAACGAATTTCCATAATCCAAATTATTTCTTCTGGGATTTGAACTATATAGCGGTGGATAGCAGAAGCTCTCCTTACTTTGGAATATTTTGAGAGGAAGCATCAAACTTTTAATTCCTTTAGAACAAGAAACCACTCCAACACTACACGTATCTAAATAACTGGGTAAGTGTTCCTGTTTAGCGGGGAGAATAAGTGGAGAGAGCATTGTGTTGACATTGAGATCGTTTATTAGACAAAGTACTTTGTTTTGCTGTTTTGCACTTTTTCGAGATATGTACTTCATACATCATGGTTAAAAAGAACGCTTTACAACGATACAGCAAACTAGCTGCACCTAGCTGAATTCTTAGCTATGCCAAAAATATGGTTTGCTATACCAAAAATCTAGATGTGAATTCTCTGAATCCCTAAATTGTAAAATTTCATAAAGCTATCAAAGTGCTATATTACAATTACTAACGATATATGGTATCGAATTCATCGAAAAAGAAAAAAAATGTATAATAGGTTTTCAAAAATTTAAATGCATTTTTCTATGGTTTAACTAAATATGGCCAAAAACTGCAGATGACAAAGTTGTCAATTATATTTGCAACATCTTTGGCAGAAAAAAAATTTTGTCAGTTTTAAATGTATGCAGTTCATTGAGATTTGAGGCATTTAAAAGTAGGCCAATTTTTTTTTTTCCTAAGGGAGGTGGTAATCTTCCAAAAATACCAAGAATTTCCCCCTTGGTAGTGTCAGATTCTTACTGACTAAACCCACCTCCCCTTTTAGCCAATATAATGGGATGAAACCCTTACCTGCGAACGCAGCATATTGGCTAGGGAGTAGGGAAGGATAGGAAATGGATACGGAAACATTGAATTGGGAGTGGGACTGCAAGGAAACAATGAATCCGCCTATTATTATTACTATTTTGCTAACAGTGACTAAAGCCGTCACAACCTCTAGTAGCAGTATATAGTAACTACATGAGGTAATTATTGAAGGCAACCCCCACTGTCACTGTAGCGGTTACTATTATTGGTTATAATGTTAAATTGATATGTGTATAATGTTTTGCTAAAAATATCGGATATGATATTCCGTTCAGATAATTTTGTAACATATTGCACTAACATATATTATATTATAGTTATATAACAGTATACTATTTATACTTAACAGGTACCTAATTTTATTATTATGTAGGTGTAATTAAAATAAAAAGTAAAGTAACATAAAAACATTTTTATGAATTGACATCGCTAATAAAATTTCAAATAAAAAAAAAACCATTTTTTAAATAATTTTGAACACATATAAAATTTTAATATAAAATTGTTTAGGATTTTATTATATTTGAATTATCAAAAGAAAAATTATTATAAAGGATTTTTGTTTTCATTTAAAAATTTAGGATTTTATAGCTGTAAAAGTTAAATTTATAAAAAAAAAAAATTCCAAATTTTTATGAATTGCTTTGTTTTATGGTAAAAGAGTTACCAATATAACTTCCTTGAAAAACTCTAGAATTATTTGTATTAGAAAATCATTTATTTCCATATTAGAAAATTAGTTTCAATGGAAATGTTTAGAAATGATTTCGAATATGATAACAATACGCAAAGTTTTTTTTTCATTATTATATCATAGGTACAAGTACAATAACGGTTGTCGTTAATTTTAACCCAGTTACTTTGAAGTCTCTATTTTTATTTTAAAACAACGTTTCTACTAGCCTATTCAGCTGAACTGAAATTATAGACGTTCCCTTTATCAGCCACACTAATTAATAGTTTTGCTGACGACAGAACTCTGATGGCCTACAATACAATATTTAATGAAAATCTAATGCCACTTTTATCGTAATCAATTTAAAAAGACATATTATGGTTAACTGAATTAACCATGGTCTAGCGAAAATAGCTGATTGGAATAACGAAAACAGAGTCGAGTTTTTGTAGGTAATAACAGTTGACTCTACTGAATTATAGAATAACGCCTCCTATTAAACAATTCCAACGAAACACTATTGAGGGTACATCTGCTCATTTGTACACCGTGGGAATTCTTATAGATGGTTTAAAACTGGGTTAAAAACTTACTTAATGTGAGAATCACCATAAAGTCACTTATTGTGATTATTGCCAAAATGTGGAACATTCTATTCAATGTGTACCCTTCGATATATAAAATGTTTGAAAACTAAGATCCATTTGCAATTTTAAAATAAAAATCTGTACAAGTTCACTTTCAATTGACCTTCTAACTCATCTTTATTATCCTCTTTCTCTCCAATTCCTCTCACGCATTATCCAATAACTTTGCATAAATCCTTTTCTAGTTTTTAGAGTTTGGTATGGGCGTGTAAAAAACAAAAAGGTAACTTTTAAACTTTTATAATGAAAATCTTATATTTTATTAAGTCTATTAATTACTTAATGTGAGTTTCATTATATGATCGTCATTTTTCTACAGTACCCTCCCATATTCTCTTAGCCCTATTTTGAAAATAGTTATTTTGTCTTATTTCAATTTTTGCATTTCAATTTTTGTACAGATTAAATGTTTGCATTTTCCAATATTTATTCTAAAGTTTCGAATTTTAATACAGCAGCAATTCAATAAAAAGCCATATTTAAACTTTTATTTATTAAACTTTTTTTTAAAGATTTGTCATTTCATTGTAACCGTACAATCGGGTGTTATATATAACCGTACCAGGTCTTAGGATATATTAGATATGGTATCACGTTTGTGAAGTCATTAGTCGACTGCTAAATGGACACTATGAATAATTAGTAACTACTAAATGTTAGTTAAATAATAATAAATGGCATTATTTGATTTTGTCTTCAAACAGGTTGAAAAATTAAATAAAAGATACATAAACGAATTCTACAAAATGATTTAAAACAAATTATTAACTTAACCATCTTTAGATTTTCAATTTAAAATTCAAAAAGTTAAAAGTTAAATTATTTAACTTAGAAATGCATACATGAAATTAAAAGAATTTTATTATAAGGACAAAATCAATAAAACTCGAATTCTACAAACAACTTTGGTTTAGAAAAGAAATACTAATAACATCCATCCATAAGTTGATCCAGCAAATCTGTTAAGAACTTTACATAAAATTTAATTGCCACTGAAAAGATAACGGGAAATACAAAAAATTGATGCAAATAAACTTCCAAAGAGATTCATGCAAAATTTGCGCAATAAACCACTAAAACAATGCAAATTGAATCAATGCAAATTTAATACCAAATGCTCACTCCAAAAAATTTTGTTAACTAAAATTTTTTGTTGAATCAATTGAAAAAAAAAAAAATAAATAATAAATTAACGGACAATTTATTATACATATTATATAAATTTCTAATTCTAAATGTTGTTCTAGATCAATTGCAAAAATCTGTGCAGGACATTAATTTTCATCTTCAACATGAAAATTATATAAAACAAAAAACAAAAAAAAAACCAAAAAAAAAAATATTTAACTTTATAAAATGTCATAACGTACTTGAAAAAGCATAAATTTAATTCAGGATATGAAAATCCTCTATTTTTTGTTTTTTTTGGTCCTTTTTTTTTGTTTTTTTTTTTTTTGCAAAATTTACTTGTTATAAAAAAATAATTGAATTAATCTGTGTAGGGAAAAAAAAAACATAACTAAAATTACGTTATAATGAATGCCATTACAAAGTTTTGGGTAAAAGGAAAATGATTATATATTTTTTATGTATAAGTATATATGTTTTTATGTGTAAGTATATAAAAACAAAAAACAGAAAAAAAAAAAAAAAAAAAAACAATATGAATAATCTATTTTCGAAATGAAGGACGTGCTGTTAAATTGAAATCCTAATAATTTTACAAGGACGTCTGATACAACTTATTATTTATGCAATTTATAGTCTCTTCCTAATTTATGTATGTAGGTCTTTTTGTTGTTTTTCTTCTTTCTTTTTTTTTTGTTAAATCCAATGCATGATATAATTTTTAACATTTTTAATATGTATGTACAGTGAAACTTCGAAAACTGAAACTTTGTTATAAACTAAATTATATTATGTAACAGTTGGTGTAATATCAGTTGGTATATTATTTAACTCCTTTAATTTGTAAACGACTTATAATACGAATATTTCTTTATATTATTTCGTGTTTGTTTGGTTGTTTTAATTATAAGGATATGAAAAAAATAAGATTCAGTCAAAAAAAATTTTTTTTTTATTTAGACGTTTTTTCATCACTGAAAAATTTTTTACTCTAAGTTTATAGTTAAAATAAAATGCAAGTATTTTAAAATTTAGCATAGCCTAATTAAAAACTTTAACAAAAATATCGAAAACAGAGATGGGAGAACCTACTTTTTCGTAATTAGAGAAATCATCATCATCATTAAGCATTACACTGACTAAATTAATTTTAGGGTTTACAAATTATTTCTTTTTTTAAAAAAAAAAAAAAGTTACAGCTACATAACATTTCAAAATAGTTCCTTTTGACAAAGGAAATGAAATATAGTGGCGAAAAACTATTACATTCGGCAATATTTTTTTAGAAATGTTTTTAAGAGATCCTTTGTAATTGTATTATGTCAATTTCGAAACGCTACACCCAAATTTTTTAATAAAAAATAATAATTTAGAGATTTACAATTTTTAGGATCTATTTTCTTAATTTTTATTCATAATTTTTTTTTTATCAGCTTCAAATAGAATTTTACAGCCTTGACGGGCTTTGTACAATTAAAAATTTCCTAACTTCAGTAGTTGGAATATTACACAATTCCATTATTATAGTTATAGTTTAATTTATATTTTTCTTTAAAGTTCAGTATTTTCTTTAGTTGCCTTCTTGTGGCAACAAGCTCACAATAAACGAATAGAAGACAAAAGTTATGATCTTCAAAAATAAAACTAAAGCAGCTATTATACCTAACATCTACATGAACAACATTCATCTTGAGCAAGTTTCATACACAAAACATCTGGGGGTTATGCTAGATGGTCAACTGCAAATGGAAAAACACATCAGGCACATCTGCTCAAAAATAGTGCCACTTATTAGTGTCAGAAGATCAGGACTGTCTCTAAACTGGAAAACATCCAAACTACTGCTGAATGCATACGTGTTGTCCCACATTAGATACAACATTATAAACTGGTCCTCTGGAGCTCAGACTTGATATGATGTTATAGTTACTAAAGCCATTAAATTATTATTTAGGTATGATAGACTATATAACTCAACACTTATGTATCGGGATTTGAATTTGAAAAAAAAACATAACATTGCAGCTCTAGAAAAGACTCTGAACTAATAAAAAGTAATCAACATCTTACAATAATTGTGTTACTGATAGAAATACGACAACAAGCCAAATGCTAAACATCCCATTCAGTAGAAAGCAGAAACACCTAAATAGTATATTACTATAAGTTATAGGGATATATAACAGATGACCAGAGGACGTTTAAAATGCTAGCTAATATAAAAACATTCATGGCTAAAGCTAAAAACTACATTCAAAATAGTTTAACCAGTTTAACTCTACTGCAGATAATAGACGTATAACATCAGCGGAAACTTTTTCATTAGCATTCACCAATATGAACGCAGCGTATTTTCACAGGACAAAACATAGCCAAAGAAACAAAGGTGTGTCTAAGATTATACATATCAAGTTTATAAACAAACGTCATTCCGACACCAGTCAAACATAGACTGACTGAAATGATTAGCTGTCATAAAAATAAATAAAATATTTTGAGTAATAATTGCAAAACAATTTTAAGAAGAATTAAATAAATAAATATAATTCATTCTACGCGTCTTATGTCTTTTTCGGCATTTATTGGCCATAATATATCTATATATCATTCATTTTATTTTTTTTTTTGCTGTTAGGAAATTAATTAGTTATTATTAAATTTTATTATTAGTATAATCTTTATTATTCTTCTTAACTATGAAAACTCGTTATGGAAACTAATTTATTGTGAGAACTACTCTAAACTGGTGCAACATAAGTTCATTAAATATGTTTCGGTCTGACAAATTTTGTCTATTGTATAATTTGTAATTTTTCAAAAAGAACCTATACAGGTTCGCTTCTAATTTACCCTCCAACTCTACTTTATTATCCTATTTCCCTCCAATTTCTCCCCATTACTTACATTATCTCCATCACCTTCCATCATCTACTACATCATCTCTATAACTTTGCATAAAGGAATCCTTTCCTAAAGTAATTCGGTAGGGTTTAAAACAAAATTAATAATTTACTATCAAAAAATTGTAATAATGTTGAAGTGAGCAAACGTGCCATACATGATTCGTTACCATAACTTTGTACAAATCCCATTAAGGTATGATATAGCATAAAATAGGTTTTCGTTAGGTTTTCGTTTGTCATTATCGTAAGGATAAACTAAAATATTCTAATTATTGTTTCAAAAATAAGATATTTAAACAGTTTAATCCTTCTTTGTTGATTGCATTTTATTATTATTATTTTTTTTTTTTTTGGTTTTGATTTTGATTTTCTCCAGGACAAAAATGCAAGAGTAAATTTTTTTTTTTGGACAGGAAATTACACAACGGCTGTTCAGGCGTGACTGTAAGGATAATAAGACTTACGAAGTGTGTGGGATTCGAAGCCACACTCCCTCCGTGTTGTGGCCCCGCAAGACTAAATTAATTAATTTATTTATAAAGTTGTATTATTTATTTCGTTATAATTTGGAAAGTGATTTGAATTCAAAACCTTTCAAATGGAAGGCTGGCGAATTAAGTATATAGCGTTAATTTGTCCCGGCGATTCCATTTAAAATTAACCTTACTGAACAATTAAAACTTAAAGATATATTCACATTCAAAGTAATTTAAAAACAAAAAAAAAACAAGGTAGAATGTAAACCAACGGTTTTTAAAAGCGCACATTTCCAAAACTCAATACAAATTGTTTAGAAGTGTGACTTACACAAAAATTTGAAAATTTCATGTAATAAGAAAAAAACGTGAAAATAGGACATTTTTGAGATTTTGAGGGGCCGTAAGTCCGGAATCCTATATAACTAAGAAAAGCTGTTAACACACGTAAAAATATATTATTGAAGCTTTAATTTTTATGTCTTGCCGAAGAAAAGTTTTTACAGGTGCCTAAGTTACAGGTGTCTAAAAATAGCAAAATTTCAATTTTTGAGGCGTAATAACTCTTAAAGAGGGGGCGTTACCAAAAAATTTTCTGAGGAAACTTATACTAATTCTAAAAGTTCTTTCTTGTCTCAAAATTTCAGGTTCCTATCTAAAGGGGTGCCGGAGTTATGAAAAAAGAAATTTCATGCAAAATGTGGTTTTCACATAACGGTAAATTTAAATCGTAAATTACAAAATATTACATAATTTTGATATTGTTTTATATAGATAATAAAATTTTTGATCTTCTGGCGGTTTTAGATTGCAAAACTATTACGCAAAGCCCGAGATATATACATCTGAAAATGGAGCTTTTTTACAATTTTGAAGAGCTGCAGCTTTAGAACCCTTTACAACTAAAATAAACCTTTCACACACGTAAAAATATATTATTGTAGCTTTCATTTTCATGTCTTGCCGAAGAAAAATTTTTACAGGTGCCTAAGTTACAGGTGTCTAAAAATAGCTAATTTTCAATTTTTGAGGCGTAATAACTCTTAAAGAGGGGGCGTTACCAAAAAATTTTCTGAGGAAACTTATACTAATTCTAAAAGTTCTTTCTTGTCTCAAAATTTCAGGTTCCTATCTAAAGGGGTGCCGGAGTTATGAAAAAAGAAATTTCATGCAAAATGTGGTTTTCACATAACGGTAAATTTAAATCGTAAATTACATAATATTACATAATTTTGATATTGTTTCATATAGATAATAAAATTTTCGATCTTCTGCCGGTTTTAGATTGCAAAACTATTACGCAGAGCCCGAGATATATACATCTGAAAATGGAGCTTTTTTACAATTTTGAAGAGCTGCAACTTTGGAACCCTTTACAATTAAAATAAACCTTTCACACACGTAAAAATATATTATTGTAGCTTTAATTTTTACATCTTGCAGAAGTAAAATGTGTGCAGGTTCCTAAGTTACAGGTGTTTAAAAATAGCAAATTTTCAATTTTTAAGCCCTAATAGCTCATAAACAGGGGGTGGTCCGAAAAAATTTTCTGAGGAAACTTATACTAATTCTAAAAGTTCTTTCTTGCCTCAAAATTTCAAGCTTGTATCTAGAAGCGTGCCGGAGTTATGAAAGTAGAAAAATCATGCAAAATTTGGTTTTCACATAACGGTAAATTTAAATACTAAATTTAAAAAAATTGTATAATTTTGATATTAATTTACAAAGATAAAAGAAATACCTGTCGAATGACGTTTTCAGATTGAAAAAATCTTAAGCAGAACATAAGATATATGCATTTAAAAATAGGGCTTTTTCAAAGTTTGAGGGGGTGTAGCTCCGTAATGGGGGGGGCTACATGAAAAAGTTGTTCCACAAAATTATTTTTTTTATAAGACCTACCTATGGTTAAAATTTTTTTTCTCTATCTTTAACGGTGTAGAAGTTTTGTAAACAGACGGACGGACGGACGGACGGACGGACGGACGGACGGACAGAGTGAAACTAATAAGCACATTTTTTCAAAATTTTTTTGGAAATGTGCTAAAAACGGCCAAAAATTAATAAAAAATTTATTTAAAGGGTATTTAAAGTAATTGAAATTTTTATAAAATGTAACACTGGATTTTAAATTGTTTTTTTGTTTTAATTTTTTTTTTTTTTCAAAACTTGGCTCAAAAAAATATTTAAAAAAAAAAAAAATTTTTTTTGCTTTGTTGTTCTATTGCCAGAACCATTTATAACAGAAAAAAAAAAAACAAAGAGGAAAAATAGCAAGCTAATAAAAAATGGTACGAGTTTTATAACTGTGGCCCTATTGTTGTTTGTCTATTTTCACTTTATTTTTTGTATTTTTATTTTTTTTTCTTTTATTTTAACTCTTTTTTGTTTTTTTTTTTCTTATTTTTTCGTTTCTTATTTTCTTCTTACCGCCTTTTACACCCTTTAAACTAAACTAAAATTTACTAATGTTGAATTATACATTTTTCAACTATTTCCATTTTTTTTTTTGTTTTTTTTTTGTTTTTTTCTTATTTTTTGTCTTTTGCCAACATAAATTATTTCATACGGACGACTATCTGTAATAATAAATTATTCAAACTGGAATGCTTTGACTGACATTATTGCGAAAGAGCATTTTATAGATTTATTTATATAACAAAAAAAAAAAAAAATTAATATTATTATTATATGTAAGTATGTATATATATAATATAAATATATATAAAACAATAGTGTAAGGACGAAACTAGGAAACGATCAAAATAAAAATAATTGCAAAAGTAGAAATATCATACTATAAATTTATTTTTATTTTGTATATATACGTACACACATTCACACGTACTGTATATATATAAAATATATAAATATTAAATCTATTTGTAAGATACTTTTTTATATATCTATACATACATATTATATATCTACATATGTATATATTTATTAATTCATTTCAGTTTTTATTCTATTAAGATATATGACTTATTTTTCACTAAATACATAACGTTTTTTTTTTTTCTGCAATTTTTTTTTTTTTTTTGTTTTTCGTAAATTTTATTTTATACTTTGGAGTTTTTGTCTTACTGCAAACCGCAAAATACTTTTTTAATGACTTTAAATTCGCTGCTGCAAAAAAACAAAAAAAAAAAACATATTATAATATATTAAATTTGGCTTAACTGCATCAAATTGTATTTTCTATCCATTATTATAAGGATACTCTTAAAAATAAGAAAAAAAAAAACAAAAAAAAGTCTAATAATGTTGGTAAATGTGTTCAATACTTGGTAGATTTTTATTTTTATTTTCTTTCTTTCTTTCTTTATAGGATGAATTAAATTTATGGTGAACTTGGAGATAAAGTTTTAAACCTTATTTATGGTTAATGGTTTAAATTAAAAAAAACTTAAATCGAGGGAAAAAAAAAACTTTAAAGTTAAAATTAAAAAAAAAGCAAAAACTAGAAAACAAAAAATCATATTGCTAAAATAATTTAAGTAGTAATTCCATATGGTTTTAGATGAGGTCTAATATCTAAGAAAAGTTTTGATAGTACTTGTGTACCTATGTTATAGTTTAAAAAATTTCAAAATGGATTTCAATAAAAAATAAACCTAACAAAAAGTTTTATAAATCTTTTTAAGGTTTTAACTTGATGTTGCCGCTTAACATTTCAACTGTATTTTTCGATACTCAATATAGATTTTTTTGTATATTATTTTCTTTCTATTAACGAATGTTATGGTAACGCGTACTTAATCACCAGTCTGTAGGTAGGTAGTGAACCTCAAAATAAAGAAAAATCTATTTAATGAGAGTTGGTGTTAAGTTTCCTTAGATTTGTGCCACGATAATAATACTCTGATGGGAGAAGTGTTTTTTTGTTTTGTTTTTAATGCATTTTTCTGCCACATAAATGTGGACTGGAAATTACACAGCCTTTTCTGCTCAGGCGTGGCTGTGAATTTTGGAAGGGGGTATAACTCTTACTACGTGTATGGGACTCGAACAATACTCCATCGGTGTTTACAGCGTATTTTATAAGCTCTTATCCACTGGCTACCGAGGCCTCTAATGTTGAAAGTTTTTTTAGGTCTATGACTGAGAGTTCATTTTTAAATGTTGAAAAAGAAACTATCACGACTTGGGAAAGGTGCAGAAAAAGTGCTCCACGCTCTCTCTATAATAGTTAGTATAAAATCTATTGTTATTATATTTAATCTATAGTTTAGTCGTGGTAAAGCTAAGTGGCTTAGATATATATATAGATGTTTCTTAAAATTATTTCGATGACTTGCTCCTGTATACTCATAGAATAGCCTTATAGTATAGCTCATAAAATTGTTAAAATTGAATTTTGTTTTTATTTTATAAAGTTTAGGTTTAAATTTTTCTATATATTTACTGCATCACTAACAATATTTTATGTTATACATATAAGGCTAATTTTGGCTATATAGGCCAGAAACTTTCTAAAATATAAATATTTGTTTTAAAAGTTCTCTTTTCTGGATAAGAAATATTAGAATTTATAGAAAACAATTAATTACGATCTTAACATGAAAGTTTCTCTTAAAATATATACACGTTTCATGTTTTTTTCTTATATATATACATTTAAAATTCGTATACAATTAAAATATAATTTATTTTGATACTACAAATCGTTCTAGTTCTGTTAAATACATCGTTTCTTTTTTTTAAGGAAACAAAGAAATATATAAAACTAGGAAAAGCACATTTTTCATGTAGCTAAAAATTCTTCCAAGTGTTTAAATCGTTTTTGTTTTTATGTAAAACTATGGTAAAAATTATTTCTAAAAATGTATTAACCTTGCCGAGGAAGAAACTCCTGCTCCTCTAACTCAATCATTCATAAATGCACAATTGAGAACGGTAATAAAGAGAGACTTATTAATATGAAACCGAAAATATTTCATAATCTATACGTAATAACTTTTTCACTAGCTCGTGTCAGCTTAATAATAATAACAAGGGTTGCTTTGAGCTCAATTTGCGTACATGAATTTTGCAGCAAAAAAAATCTATGCTTAAATGCAACGATTTTTATTGACGTTTATGTGCTTACCTATTGTTATTACAGTTACCATTTGATATAAAAAGTATTTATTTACTGCGGCCTCGGTGGCCTAATGGGTGAAACCGAGGGAGTAAACACCGCTGTAAACACCGAGGGAGTGTGAGTTCGAATCCCCCACACGTCGTAAGAGTTATTCCCCCTTACGACATTTACAGCCACGCCTGAACAGGAAAGGCTATGAAATTTCCTACCCACATTTATGTGGCAGAGAAATGCAATAAAAAAAAAAAAAAAATATTTATTTACATAATATCATTTATTTGAAATTTTGTGAAAAGTGGAAGACATTTTTTTTTTTGAATGAAAATTAAAAATTATGAAATATCACACAAAACAAATGTCATTTTAAATTTTGCTGCAAAACATTCAATACAAACATGAAATGCTAATCGCTAACCGCTTCATCGCTACAATTTGTCATAAGGCCTGACTAGCCGTACTTAAAAATAGCTTAAGTAAATGTCAACATTTTGTACGCTTTTATGCGATTCCTTATATAAAAAATGTATCTTATACGATTGATCTATATAGACAGCCAAGCGTACTTAAGTCATCTTAATTTCAGTTTTTTCCTTAAATTTTTACTTTTCGTTCAACTTTAGCATGTACGACCTAGTTTGTAAAAAACTTGAGAAATTAAATAAAATGACATTTAATTTTTGTTATAAGTGAAGCATAATTAATATATTTTACAATAACATAAACAATAGCATAACAATTAATTTTTTAAAAATCATTTTTAAATATTCTTTGTTTATTTTTCAAATTTAAAAATTAATTAATATTTCTGCTGTCAAATTTGTGAATGTCAAATGACTGTCATTGGGTTACTTTAAATTTTAACGTCGAAAAGTATATTTAGTGGCTTTAAGTATGGCTAGTCCGGCCTATAAGTGATACATTTAGATTTAACTGAACGAAACCAACATATAATTATTAAAAGTTTGTTGGGTTTATTTCATTTTATGCTTATTATTATTTGATTTTTTTTTTTTTTATTTCTTTTAGGTTATAAAATCAGTAATCAGTATGGTACACTACCAAAAAAAGAAATCCAATTAAAATAATAAATGTTGCGAACATTATTCTTTTTTTTTTTCAGAAATAAATCAAAAATCATTTGCTACCTAAATATTCTCCAATCTTAAATCATATACAAATAAATATTCAGTGTAAAATAAAATACTTATAGGTATATATGTACATAATACATTATGTATACATATGTATGGATCTATTCAATATAAATGTGAAAAGAGTAAGAATAATATTAAATAAAAATAAAAAAAAAACAAAAAAAAAAACAGAAAATCAAGAATGACTAAAAGTGACGTTTGAATTTTTAAGAGTCCTGAATTCATAATTCATTAAATCAAATTATAAATATGTATATACATATGTAGATACATAATATATACTTACATTCGTATATTATTCATTCAAATATTATACTTATGTACGTTGTATACATTTGGTTTTTGAATCTAAGTACTATTGTAGCAGTTATCATACGAATGTGTTTTTATTTTTTATGATTTATTCAAAATGAATTTTTATTTTTATAAAAATTAACATAATATATACAAAATATATGTACATAAATTTATTAAAAAATATTATATATTAATTTGTATACATAATAATATTATTTATATATGTACACATATTGGCACAGAAAGTTTCACTAGTAAAGATAAAAATTAGATGATGAAAATGGAAACTCTGAATATATGGTAATATTATGGTCAATAAAAAATGAAAAAAAAAAAAATTCCATCTCCTGGAGCCTTCTTACACATTATTTGTTGACTAGAATAGTTTTAAAACAACTTTATTGTTTAATCACTTTATCTACTTTAAAAATAATTATTTCTTTTTAGATTAAAAAATAGGTAATAAATATAAAAAAAATAAATAGAATTTTAAAATAAATATTAGTAAACATTTCTATTTTTCACTTTTAAATTTTTGTTTCGAACTCTTAACTCACAGACAATTTTAACTTTTTTTTTCATAATTTTTTTCATTTCAAATTTTACAATTCGAAAAAGTCATAGGTACAACCGATTAATTATAACGTTCAAAATGAACTGTAGAAACCAGGGGTACGTTTCGTTTCTTACTCCGAGTCGGTTTTATGTTTATCTACGATTAATTACCACACTTTAAATGCAGAGTTAATTTCACTCTGTCATTTCGAAACGAGTAGAATTAAATATGAATTTGAACTGTCAAAATTAAATTGAAACATTTATTTATTTCAAACAAATAATAGAGTTTTCATAAAAAAAAAAAATTAAATATGTAAATTTATAATGTTAAAATTTGAAATAAAAAAAAAATCTGTAATGATACACTTCATAAGACTTTTGACTAACTGACATTTGTAACACTCTTTAACTCTCCTCACGAGTAGGAAAAAAATAACTCTTTTAACTCAATTCTGGAGTTTCGAAACGATATTTATGACGCCACAGAATTTATTTTACTCTACTCTGGCATTTCGAAACAACTTTTATCTGGCATAGTGTTGACTGAACACCATAGAGTAACAAACGAAACGCACTCCAATAGACGAAAAATAATTCATTAATATGTACTATTAATATTATACATATAAATATAAATAGATACCATTTTCAGGTTAACAAAATCGAAATGAGACTTTAAATCCTTAGATATGTATGTATATGAAAAATTATTTTCACTAGGTAGGCACACGTACCTATATAAAAAATGTGTATAGGGAAATTTTTCGTTTCCTATCAAATTACGATCATTATAAAGGGAGACTACTCGTTCTCTTATATAAGTTCTTTATATATATATAGGTATATGCTTTTTTTTTTGCTGGCATTACTTTTAAATGCCATCCAACATAAATTTTCAAAATAATTTTACAAGTATAAATTGTTGTAGTTCTTGTTTTATTTTTATTTATTGTATAAAATTGTGAATGAGGTGATTTATTGCATCAACATAAAATAATTATACAATAAAATGGTGAAATTGTGAAATTTAAAAACTTGAGTTGTCAAGTACATAATAGTAATTTCAAAACGTTTTTATAATATCTTAAATGGTTTTGTCTTATTTTTGCTTTTTTATTTGATTTTGAAGTTTAAATACTTCTGATAGAAAGAAAATAAAAAAAAATTTTATTTTATTTTTAAATTTGAACACTTAAAATAAACAATTTTTATTCTAAATTTAGTTTTTGACATAAATTTTAAATTTATCGAAAATATTTTATTGGAAAAGTCTGGTATTAGGAGTAGACTATTTCTGTTAAAATATCAAAGTTAGGTTCTAATTTAAAATCTCCCTTTTTTTTTTTTTTGTTGAAAGTTGAAATACTAATTAAAAAAATATTACTTTATGTTATACAGGATCAAGTATATTTAATGTTATTATTTAATCTTATCATTCAACAGTTTTAACATTTCAATGTTTATAAAACTTTCAAAAACTTACTTTGCAGTCCAGCAAAATAAGGATTAAATCCTTGTATCAATTATTGTTAATTGGAACTCAAACCTTCTTTCAAACTTAAATTTAACATTAAAAAACTTCCGATTTGTGAAACCGATTCTTCACATTTCCTTATATAAAGTAGGTTCTAAATTTTTATCAATGAACGCTTCTCAACGTTTATTTTAAGAGGACTGTGATTTAAGTTAGTTAAACTCTGAACAATTTCAAGAGGATACCTTTAATGCCTTTCTAACTATACTCACAGAAAAATAAAAAAAACTTTGATTCCAAAACAAAACTCAAAAACTTTGATTTCAAATATCTTTATAAGATTAGTGAAGGTCAGAATATTCTACAGATAATACGTAAACAGGCATTGTTACACTGTTACATAACAACTGTTAAATGTAATTTTCTTCCTGAAACATTTTTTTTTTTTTTTTTTAATATTAAAGTTTAAAAGATAATGAATTTTTAAATCGAAAATATTTTAAAAATATAGAAATAAAAAAAAAAAAAATTGGAAAATGTTAGATTCAATCCTTACTAAATTCTAGTAGTTTAAATTGTGGTCTTCACAAATTTTTAGTAACAATATTAAAGTGTACTAAAAAGTAGAAAATAAATTAGTTAAGTTCATACTCACTTAAAAAATTATTTGTGTCAAGCAGCAATAAAGAATTGAACACAAAAATATTGTACGAAAAAACAAAATAAATTGATTTGATGACACTAAATGCAGTAAACGTAAAATATAAAATCTTTTAACAGTGTTCAGAATTAGTGCTCCTTACAGGACATGCTAATAAGTCTAAAACACTAATTTAAAATTTTAAGTACACCAATTGAGGCCTTCCTAACTTTTCGGACTCAGAATATTAAAGATATGTGCCAAATATTAAAAAACAAGCCCCTCAAATTTTAAGTCAATTTGGATGTACTGAACCTTGTCAATTTTCAAACAAACAAAGCCTAAAATTCCTTATGTATGTCTGCTACGTAACAAACTATTAAATAACTTTAAAAATGAAAGTTTCGTTGGTAAAAATTGATACCTTTGTAAAATAAAAAAAGCAAACCTCATTGTGAATACAGTTTTTATTTAATAATCTACAACCATGACGATAAAAAATAAGTTGTCTGTTTTTATTTAGGATAGATAGTATGAAAAATGTTTCCTCTAAAAACTAATAATCGACATAAGTTCTCTAGATAGATAGAGATAGAGATAGTAAATTGTAATTATTTTAGTTAGAACTAAAACTCAAGTGTAATACTGCCAATAAAGGTATAGCCATAGTACCATATTATCATATATTATGTTTGTTGTACTGATGTACATATATTATATACATATATCCTAAATAAGTCTATAAAACATGAAAAGAAAAAATCACCTATGTTCTTAAATCATTGTTTTTATGATTTTAATACCACTTAATTAAAAATCTTTAAAAGTTAAACCAACTTTAAAACCACATAGATATACATTTTTTGTTACTTTTTTTTTTTTTTTAATATGAATACAAAAAAAAACAAAAAACAAAACAACATAATATCAACAACATCAACAAAATAGTTTTATATCTTTTTTATTCCAACTGTTTTTTTTTTTTTAAACTTAAACATTTTTTTTTTTCTTTTTTTTTGCATTTTGAATAAAATCCTTTGGATTCATTTAAGAAAATACCAACAACAAAAAGCAAAAGAAAAATGTAACAAAAAGAAAAATTAAAAAAAAAAGTGAAGAAATATACGACTTATTTTTTAAACGATTACATCATTGTGGTGTGGACTATTATTAATACACCATCTGCTTTATAAAATCCTTCTTTTTTTTTCTTCTATCTTTTTATATCTATGTTTTTTCTTATGCTTTTTTTTTACTCCTTTTTTGTTTTTCTTTTTTTAAATCAACACTAAAAGCAAAGCATCAAAAACAAACAAAACAATAATAAAAAAAAAAACAAAAAAATAAATAAATTCCTGTATAAAAACCTTCATAAATCTCTTTCTCATTCTATCTCTATATATGTATATGTATATTGTATATGTACATGGTTTTTTCTTTTTTCTCTCTATCTCTTTTTCTGGATTCTTTTATTTCCTTGGCTTGTAGTTTTTAAATTTTCTAATTTTTGTTATTTATTTTTTATTGTTTTCTTGTTGGTAAAAATAAAAATCGTAAAAGTTAAAATAAAAATCAAAAAAAAAAACGAGAGGGAAAGGAAAAAAAAAGTCAAATTTTATCTTTCACCTTTTTTTTTTTTATTCGTTTCCAATTTTTTTTCTTTTTTCGAGTGAAATAAGAAGAAAAAGTTTACCTGAAGTTATAAAAATATTTACCGAAGCTCTTGAGCTTAAAGATCCTTTTTTATGTATTTAATGATTTAAAAAAAAAAAATCCCATATTATATGAGACAATCCAAAAAAATGTGTCAGTCCATTTGACATTTTTGAGTTTTTATTTAGAAAAAAAAAAAGGTTAAAGACAAAATCTCTAGGAGATAATGATAAAATATATAACAAGGGAAACTTTATATAGAAATGACATATAAAAACAAAAGCTACAGTCGAGTAATCAACAGCTTAGTTAAATTAATGGTCCCAGAAATTGAAACTTAGTCAAAAATGAATAATAAATGACTTAAACGTAATCCAACGCTCCTTATTGAAGTGAGAAGAAAGAAAAAAAAATTAGAACGTACTTTAAAAATCTTTACTTGGAGAGGCATGTATGCGGCATCTTTAGTATTTCATTAGATCATATTTTGTTTCTACAACAGCACAGGTTCAATATGAATCATGACTGTTTATTATCATCTCTTTTATACCATGACAAAACTTTAATAGTATTTGGTCAATTATGCGCTTAATCATATTTTCTTTGATTGTTCTGCTACTCTGCAAACATTTTAATTCATAATTAACGTTCTTTATAATTAGGGTTCTTCATTTATACTAAGAATATAAACAGATCACTGTTTTTTTTTTCGACCTTAGGACTACTTGTTATTCTAGAAAAGTATTTTTACCTTATTCTTATTAGATCGCAGTCATTTTTCTTCCATTTTTTTTTCAAACTTTTTTTAAAGTCTTTTTCGTTTTTTTTAACATTATCCAAACAATAGACAAGGACATTTAGTAAAATAACTGCCCAACCTAAATAAGAATGTACGACGTATAACATTTGTCAAAATGTGTTCATGCCAATATATTTTATATGAACCCTACCGAAATACGCGAAGTAAAAACGCTGAATATTCGATTTTCGAATTTTGACCCGACGTTTTTTTTGTTTTTTTTGGTATGTTTTTATTTCTTTTTAACATAGCTTTCATATTTTAGATTGACATACGCTGGAGTTTTATTTCGGGAGACGTCAACGTATCAAATAATGACTTTTGACTTTTTCTTGCTTCTGTGGTTTAAAAACGCCTACTATTATAGTAATGAATGAGATATAAAAGGCTTTTTAAAACATTGAAGAATGGATGCAACGTTTGGTAGTAACATAATCCATAACTGAAAAACAACCATACACATACATACATATGTATGTGTTTAAATACATATTTAATACTATTTTTAAAAAAATAATTTGAGGAATTAAAAACAAAAAAGAAAATATTTGGTACCAGAAGACAATTTCAAATATCATTAGAATTTTTTACATGTTTACCTTGTTTCGATTTTTTATGTTTTAAGAAAAGTCGATTTAATAAACTTCAAAATTTACATCAACTTTATTTTATAAACATATAAACACATTCATACATATATACACACTATTTTTTAAACATAATATAATATACATATTGTGTAGATTTATACAATCTTATATACATATTTATATATGGATATATACATACATACATATATTTAAATCATTGAAAAAAAAAAAGAAAGGAAACCATCACTTGGTTACAGCCATCACATCGCAGTTTGTACATAAAGTGGTTTTTGTGGTGAATATAATTTTTACATTTGTTTTTATTATTATTATTATTTTTTTTTTTTTATTTTAACTGTGTATTATCCTTAAATATCAAGGATAATATTTTTTTTTTAAATTGTTGTTTCTTATTTTGTTTATTATTTTCTTGTTGTTTCCTATGTTTGTCTGACCACATCGTAAAAAAATTTTTGTTGTTGTTGTTTTTTGTTTGTTTGTTTACTAGTTTTGTTTCATTATTTTTTATTTTTTTTGATTATCTTTGTTTTTATTTTTTTTTATTTTATATAAACATTTGTTTTTTTACTTTCATTTTTGTGATTTGAATTTTTGTTTTGTCATTTTTTTTTTTTTTTTGCTTTTTATAAATCAATAAATAAAAATTGATTTTTACATAAACACTTTAGAAAATTCATTTTTGATCATTGTTTTTCTTGTTGTTGATATATTGTTTTCTCTTTCGCTCCTCCTAAATGAATAATAATTATTATTGTTCATTAAAAAACAAGGATGCCACCTAGAATTGTAATGGAAAATAATTTTATTCTTTTGTTGTTTGTTTTTTTTTAAAGTGTGGTACTTATTATACTTGTAATGGTCTGATTTTATGATTTAATTATATTTTTTCTTTTGTTTTTGCCAGTTTATATTTTTCATTCAGCTTTAAATAATACCAGCTATATAAATTTAAAATTTAAGTGGAAAGTTTAAAAACAAAAAAGAAAAAACTTATATTTTAATGAAGAAGATGGATTTTAGAATTTAGATTAAGTTCATAGAATATTTTCAAGATTTAAGCTTTCCGGTAAAGATATAAATTTTTAAGTTATTATTAAAATTTTAATTGAGAAAAAAAAAAAGAATAACATAATAAAATTAATTTTTCTCAAGGTTAAAATTATAAGTATAATGTAATAAATTACAGAAATAGGAGCCTTGCTGGCCTAGTGGATAAGAGCGTATAAAACACATTGTAAACACTGAGGGAGATTGGGTTCGAATCTGACACATGTCGTAAGAATAACTTCTCCTAACGCCATTTACAGCCTCATCTGGAAAAGCAAGGCCATGTATTTTCCTTGTTTCATTTATGTCTGAAACTCTGAAAATAGTTAAGATAATGGTTTATATTATATCAATTAACATTCCAAAATTTCAGAGTAATATCACAACACTTAAAAGTAAATGTTAAACGACGACACTTTGGAAAATTGCGTCTGATGTCATATGGACTATCATTTTGCATAGAAAATTTAAGGAAGGAACTGTTATTACAGGAACTGTTATTACACTTTCATAACATTTGTTATTAAATTTGAAATAACTTTATATAAGGATTTAATAAGTGTTGTTATTGAAATTAAACAGATTTTCACAATTTCTGAGATTGATATATAGATAGGGTTAATATTGAAAAATATTTCATTGTTCTTTTGAAAAAGGTTCTCAAAAGATTGAACTAAGAATGATTTATTTATATATAAAAAAGAAGTTTGTGCCTAAACTTAAAAAATAATGTAAAATGCTATAGATAGTTTAATGATTCCTGTTAGTCACTACATTTTTTAATATATGTATGTGATATGAATCTATTCATACAGAAAAACTAACAAAGGGTTTGCATTAACTTTTTTTTAGATTGCTTTACCTAATGTACTGAAACTTTAAATAGAACGTTTAACTACTTGTTCTGTAGTTTGTTATTAAAATTATTTAAGTAATCTAATTTTTTTTTTTTTTTAAATAATCGAAAATCAAATCGAATACGAATTGAATATAATTATATGGAAATTTTTATAACAGATCAATATGTTGTTTCTTTAGAATGATATGAAAGAAAGGATATATCCCACCTAAACCTCAATACTTGACATAATTCCTGTCAACATTTTACGAGAAATATTGTTAAAGGAATTGAAATCTGTACAGGAGCTTGTATTAAAATAATCATCGTTTATGATCATATTTTGTCAATATCTCTCATATTGAAAATTTATGTCGTTTTTTTTTCTGAAAAAAAAAGTTTAACCTGAAAAAGTGCAAAACTGAAGAAAATCGAAACTATTTTTTCTAGTTTTGCACTTTTTTTTTTAGTTTTGACTTGAAATTGTTTTAGAATAGAACAGAAAAAGAGCAACATTTTTTCTTTCAAGTTTGCTATACTGTTTTTTTTACTGTTCTCTCATTTAAATGACAACTGATAGATGACAAACAATGTTAATTGTTTTGTTGTTACAAATAAATTTAAACAAATTGTCTAACGAAGGTGATTCTCTTTCATTAAAAAAAAATTTGAAGAAGAGATTGTAACAATTCATTTTGCACAAAATGTATATCATTTAAAATTATCGCGTTTTCAGGCATTTTTGTATCTAAAAATTATATTGTACCCTATTTAAAACTTTTTTAGCTTATGTTTCTTATCAAAATATAAACAAATATATATAATTTTTTCTTGTAAACTAGATATTTTTTAAAACTCAAACCAATAAATGTAAATATGTAATTTATTTTTATATTGTCTTTAATTACTATTTACTATTTGACTTACAGTGACAATTATATACATATCTTTTTTAATTGTGTCATTCTGCAGAGTGCAAAAGTCATTTTATTGCCCCGTCAATATTTTCGGATCAAGTTTTAAAAAAAAAATGTTGCCCCGTGCGAGTTTCACCCTCAATTGTTTTAAGAGAAGAACACGAACATTTTTTTCAGTTTTGAATTTTTTTTTAAGAAAAGAACAGAAGAAATGTGATCTGAAAAAAGAGTCCAACCCCAAGTTAAAACTTTTTTCAGAAAAGAAAACAACATTAGTTTAGAGTTGTTTTGAGTGAATAAAAAAATTCATTTTAATTTGTCACTTTTTTTTTTTGACACATTTTTAAAAACACATTTTATCAACATTTTCTGTATAGTAGATTTTATTTTCCTTAAACTTTGCCATTTCTTATGATTAATATTAAAAATGTTAATAGATTAACATTTTGAAAAATATTTGCTTATTAAACAAACATATACTTACATAAATACTTTTTTTGTTTTTAGAATTAATATGTAAACGTGTCCTTCGAAATACAAAATGAATGTCATATTTTTATTAAAATGTCAAAATAACGAAGGTAAGGTATTAATTTAAATAAAAATCAATTGAAAACAATTAAAACAAAAAAAAAATTTTTGAAATTCTTTAGAAATTAAAATTGTTGTTTTTTGTTTTTTTTAGAAATAAAATAAATATTTAAAAACTTATTCCAATGAACTTTTTATTAAAAACAAAAATAAGAAACCTGTTGTTTTATCATGAAATGTACTTAGTATTTTATTTAATTTAATTTTTTTTTTTAGTATTGTTTTTTTTGTTTTTCTAAAAAAAAAAAAGGAATTTCCAAAACTTTTTTAATAAGAAATTAAATATATATGTTTTTTTTTTGTTTTTTTTTTAAGTGTGTTTTGTCTAACACTTTAACAAATATTTAAAAATATTATACGAGTGTTTAAAACAATGACAGTACATAATATAGTCATTCTATATTAATTTATATTTAAATATTTTTCTATACATAATATTTTTTATTGATATAATTAATAATATTTTCTGATGAAATAAATAAATAAATATTTCTATTATAAGATATAAATAGTTTTGAAAAATTAATAATCTTTCGATATTTTGTATCAAATCAAAAAAATAAATATTACCTATAACTTTAAAATATATGTACATATGTATATGTATAAAAAACATGTTGCTAACATTCCATTAAATTTCAACTCCATTTTTTTTAATTATATACATATACACAAGTTATACATATATTATTTCGTAATAATATAAATTATATTATGTATTTTTGTATGAAAATTAAAGTAATTTCAATGGAAATGAAAATCAAATAGAAAAACAATAAAAAAATATATTTTATATACGTACGTAGATAATATTATATTCAGAATTATTGCCAAAGTAAATCCAATCAAGTCCTCGATACATTAAAAAGAGATGCAATAGGAAAAGCATTAATAGACAGGGGCACACCAGAAAAAATAGTCCGTCTCATCGAGGCACTCTATGACAACGCCGAACTCGCAGTATAATTCAAGGGCCAAATCAACAGTTCCTTCAACACAACATCTACAGTCAAACATGGATGTCCACTCTCACCCCCCCTCTTCACAATCGTCCAAGACAACATCCTCAAGGAAGTCTGCCGACCAAAAAAAAAAAGGTATAATTTGGGGCCTGACCAACCAACCTAGAGTATGCGGATGATATCTGCCTATTATCGCATAAGTTCAGTGACATACAGAACAAATTAAACCATCTTGAACAACTTACTCAACACCCTGGTATAGAAATCTACTTGGGGGAAAATAACACCAGCACGGCATAAATAACACCAGCACGGCATTCATCCAACTTCAACAGCTTCTGCGATCTGGGCTGTATCAGTGCGGGGACCCATGAAGACGTGGGAAATAGATTAAAGGAACTCCCAGATATTCAGAAAAACGAAACTAAGAATATTCCGGGCATGCGTAAAACAGTTCTGACATATGCCGGCGAAACCTGGCTTGTAACCAACAGCCTAACCCACAAGCTGCAGGTTTTCGTAAATAAGTGTCTCAGGATAATATACCGCATATTCTGGCCGAAGACAATACCCAACGAAGGCCTCTGGATACTATTCGGCGAAGAACCCATAGTCAAACAAATGAGCCGTACGAAATGAAAGTGGCTAGACCACACACCTAGAAAGCCAAATGAAAATATAACACGTATGGCGTTATAGTGGAACCTTCAAGGTACTAGAAAACGCGGCCGTCCCAACATCACATGGTGCAGAACAATTCATCAAGAAATGGCTAAATGTAGCATCTCTTGGGATGACATTAATGTATCTATCATGAACTAAAGCTTTGTTGAAATGAAATAAATTATGCTTCCCCTCTAAAATAATTTCAAAGTACAACGAGAATGGTAGTAAAGTGATCATTTCTATACAGTTGGAATTCCTATAGCTAGCGTAAATATGGTAAATGGAAACTTGTTAGTTGTGAGAATAATTGCTGCGATGTAAAACATCTTTCCATCAAATGTGTTATCTTCTGTCAATAATATTCCAATCTACAGTTTGTAGAAATTCAAAAAGAATCTTTTTAGGTTCGTTTCTAATTTAAACACTAACTCGCGCTTAACATGCTATTTCCTTCCTGTTTTCCCCCTCTTATTCTAAACTAACATTAATATAAAGAAATCCATTCCTAGTATTTACCTATATATTATAGCGTTTATTCATAATTAACACTCAAAATATAAGAGTATTGTTAATTTGCAAGAGGATTATAGATATTTCGTTCTATAGATTTTTTAGAAAATTTCTGACACCTATTCTAAGAAAATAAAATAATGGATGCCTTTTTTTATAGTTTTCAAACGAGATATAAATATATATCCCTAAACTGTTATGATGGCGTAACTTTGATGTTTGCATGTGTTCCATAAAGTTGGTAATTGGTATGTGTACGATATAAAAAAGTTTAAGATGAGCATTAGTATCCTTCTTTAAAATATCACTTCCTATTTACCCCTCTATCATTTATACATAAAGGACAAATCTTAAGATTTGACTTTAAAGTGAGTACCTAGTTTTGGTATGCTAAAATCTAACACTTCCCATAGAGAAATTTCGTTTAACTCCTCTCAGTGAATTTTGATATTTTCCACCGAAAAACAAATTACTTCTAAAACGTTTTAAAACAAATGATAAATTAGTTTAAAAAAAAAAGTATCTTGTAATTTTTTAGTTGAATTTTGTAAAACAAAATTGATGTTCAGCTTCAGAGTAATACTTTCATCGTTTTTATTCGAAACAAACCAAAAATGATATATAAAACAAAATTATTGTAAGATACAATATGGCAATACCATTATGTACATATTTAAGATTATTTTTATTATTATTCATTTTTGGTTCAAAAATATTTCATCATTCACAACATGTGCCTCTATATTTATATATACATATATATATATTGTGTGTATAAGTTTTAATAAACATTTATATCTAGCCAAGAGCCTAACTTTTAATTCTAGCCATTAATTGAAACCACAAAATAATGTTTGTACAGTTGAAATTGAAATATTTTTGCACAGTAGGAAAAAACATTTATAAATAGCATAGATACATGCATAAGTATAAAATAATGTATGTATATATAAATATTAAAAAATAAAACAAAAATTCCATAAAAAAGTAGACTAATAAAAAAAAAACAAAAATAAAAATTGTAAAAATCATTTTTCTCATTTTCAGTGTTGATTTTATTATTCACTCACTCATTATTTTTTTTTTTTTTTGTTTTTTATTATTGATGTACATTCACTAGCTTATTTAAATGTATGTATAGATATATATATGTATATAAGTTTGTATATATTTTAATATGATGTGACAGAATAAGTGAAAATAATCCTTTTTGCTTTTGATTCGTACATAATAAAGATTACCAGATTTATAAAAAAAATAGAAAATTATTACTTAAAAAAAAAAATGCCTAATACTAATACCACGATTTTTAGAATCACTCTACCAAAATTGAAATAAAATTTTACTTTTTTTATATTTTATTATTATTATTATTTTTTTTTTAGTGCATTTCTCTGCCACATAAATGTGAACAGGAAATTACATAGCTTTTCCTTTTCAGGCGTGGCTGTAAATGTCGTAAGGGGGAATAACTCTTACAACGTGTGTGGGAATCGAATCCACGTAAACTCCCTCGGTGTTTACACTTTTACCCACTAGGCTAAGCCACCGAGGTCCTTTTTATTATTTTATAAGTAGATTACTAATATAGGTAGTAGGACATATCGCAATATGTAAGCAGGTCAAAACAAGCAAGTAGTTTCAATACAACAGACAGGTTTGTCTATTTTCAATTAATCGCCTGAATCGGCTACTTTAAACCAACCAAATTTTACAAATGACAATGGCATGTAACTCGACATCTTTACACTAAATTTGAGAAGTTGTATGGCAGCTACCGGAACCTGTTGCACCAGCACAACCAAATTTTACCGAATTTGTAGTCATAAAACTTGATCATCATTTGTAAGATTTCAGACCCCCAGCTTCATTAAGTTCCAAGAGGTGCAAAAAGCCTGAATCGGCTGCTCTAGACCAACCAAATTTTACAAAAGTTGTTGGCATATAACTCAACACCCCTTTACTAAAGTTAAGGTTCCTAGGTTCAGTAGAGACTGAGTTATTTTCATTTAAAAAAAGAAGTTGTATGGAAGCTACCAGAAGCTGACGTACCATCACAACCAAATTTTACAGAAGTTCTTGTCATAAAACTTGATCATCATTTGCAAAATTTCAGATACCTAGCTTGAATAGACACTGAGTTATTTTTATTTAAAGAAAGAAGTTGTTTGGCAGCTACTCGAAACCGGCGGCCGAAAATGCTGGATTTAAATAGCAAAACAAACAATTTTGCAAAAGTGACGTAAAAATATTTCAGCCTCCTAGCTCCTTTATTTTTTGAGTTATAGTGCGGACGGACGAACGTACATGGTTTAATCGACTCAGAATTCGATTGGCAAATTTATTATACCCTTGAACATAGTTCATACGGGTATAATAAACAAAAAATCTTTCGAATAAAACAAATATTTCATTTGAAAGGGGCTAATATTTAATTTAAAAAATGTTTAAAATCAAATTCAGAAAATAGTAACCAAAATCGATGGTATTATAACCTTTATAGTACATTTACTCCTCCGAAATCAACAAAAACTTTCAGATATTTCATTTTCAATCTTAAATTAGTTGAATTCCAGAAAAACAATAATAAAATTTACAAATTTAACTTTTTCCATTTAGTTCAGTTGGCAACTCAAAATTAACGATTCCTACCTTTATAAAACACAAAAAAAAAAATTTTTTTAAATTTAAAAGCAAAAAAAAAAATTAAATCTGAAATTTTTTTAAATAAACTAGTATTAAAAAATATTAAGTTTTTTTTTATTTTTAATTTTTTTTTTTTGGGAAAAATATTAAATGGAAAAACGTTAAAAGGTGGTTTTTTATTATAATTACCTTTTATTTTTTTTTAATTTCATTTCATTTTAATGCAACTGTTTTTCATATTTTTTATTATTTATTTTTAATTTTTGTTTTTATTTGTAATATAAATTTTTTTTCCGTTTGAAAAGTGGTCGGTTAAAAAAAAAAAAAAATGAGGCAAAAATCATAGAGCATAGAGTATTTCATATACATCAAGCTTATTTTTTTATTAAGAAACGAAAAAAAAAATTAAATTAAATATTTTTTTATCATGTTTAACCCTTTAGGTCCTTTTTTAATACAACTATTCTTAATAATTATTTTAATCAAAATTTTATAGTCATATCAAAATTGTCAAATAACATTTTATTAAAAATTTTGCCATTTTGCCATTTTCAAATGATAATTAAATTTTCTCTTTCTAATATAAATTTTTTAAGGCCATCACATTAATTGTTCTTATTTTTAGACTAAACATTTCGATTATGTAAGAATGTAATGTAATATAAAAACACTTAACCTCTTAATAAAAAACGTTTCGCTTGTTTGCTCGGTAACTATTAAGTATTAGGGGACATTTGGTATATTATTAAGAATTGATGAATTTAATTTAAATAGGTTACTCCACTTAGTGTAAATTTTAGAGTTTCCTTGGTATTAGAAGAGAAAATAATAACCATGTATTATTTGAAAAACCTTTTTTCTTGTGACTATACTAACAAGAATAAACAAAAACATGGAGGAGTGTAAAGTTGACTGCGTCAACTTTAGGATGCCCGTACAAATATAATATACTTAAGTATGCTATTTTCATAAAATTTAATCATGTTTAACAAAATTTTGGATATCTGACTTAATGAAGAACCAAAATGTAAATATCGGAATATTGTATAACAGCTTCTCGAATCTATTAAGTTAGATCAATCAAATTTTAACAAAATGTAAGATATCCAGCTTTAGGTACACAATTATTGCGCTGATATAAAATAAAATTAAGTAATAAGGCAACTACAAGAATCTGCTGGCTGAATTTGTTCAAATTTAAAAGTATAGATACCGTTTATATCAAAAAGAAATGGTAACAATTTGTTTATTTTTTGAGAAATCGTGCGGACAAACGGACGAACAAATTAACGGACGCACATAACTAAATCGTCTAAGAACACAATCCCAAACAAGAAGGCATACACTTCTTCACATAATCTTATCCGCTTTACGTTTTTTGTTCGCTTTACATTCTCGTTATCGTCATTAAATTATAAACTACTAATTAGATATATTCGTCTTCAAAAACAAGGGGGTTAAAATATTTCAAAAAATCGAACAAAAAAAAATGGATTTTCTGTTAATATACAATGTTCGAATTCGTATAAATAATAATATTTTCGTATTTTAAATTAAAATCCTATCAATTGTTATTTTTCTTGCTTTTTTATTATACCCGTACGATAGGATCGGGTATAATAAAATTACTCCTCCGTTTGTAACACCTCGAAATAATCCAGCTAGATATACCTTCAAAGGTATGGATCGGATCAGAAAAAAATTCTAAGACTTTTGAGCCATGTCGGTCCGTCCGTCCGTCCGTCAGCACGCTAACTCAAAAACTAAGAAAGCTAGAATCTTGAAATTTACACAAAATATTCTGGAAGTAATTTGTAGGTTCCCTATTTTTTTGGTTGAGTTTGGACCAAAACCTAGGGTAGCTCTCGAACACCTAACTTTTAGATCCCCACATTTTTTTTGAAATAGAGCTATGAAATTTTAACTGCTGATAGATCTCACAAAAATATTAATTTTATTTTTAATAACTTTTTTTTGTAGCCCCACCCGTTATGGAGCTACAGCTCCCCAAAGGTTCAAAAAAGCTCTATATTTAAATTGTTATAGCACAAGTTGTATAGGGTATATCTTCATTTTGAAAACGCCAAACGATTACTACTTTCATTAGTTTTAAAATTATATATACAATAAATAGATATTTGTGGCATACGGTGTCTTAATTTACCGTTATGTGAAACTCAAATTTTGCAAAATTCTTTAACCCTTCTATATTCTAAACGGTTAAAGTTGGAAACTTGAAATTTTGACAGAAGTCTAGATCTTTGAAAATAATCAAAATTTTGTTTGTATCACCCCCTGTTTAGGAGCTGTAAGGGGTCAAAAACTGAAAATTTCCAATTTTTAAACACCTGTAACTTGAACACCTGTTAAAATTTTTTTGAAGTAATACACAAAAATTAAAGCTTCAACATTATACTCTTATTTCTGTTAACAACTTTTTTTAATAATATAGGGTTACTTTATAATTGACGAAAGTGTTACTTGATTTTTTCAAATTTTCTAACAAATTTCTTTAACGAATTTTTTGCATTTTGTTTTACTCGATAATTTGAAATTGTTGAGGATATAATGCGTAGTACAAAAAAATGTAAATAAATAAACAACATAACGGTTGCTTGAAGAATTTTTATTTATATGATATTAATATATAAACATACTTATATAATATCATGTTTATTTACATATCGTATATGTCACTAGTGAATGAATGATAAGAGTATAGATGTATATTATATAGCACCGTATTTACATACATATATGCATTTTATTGTACTTATAAGAAATTATTCTGTCAATGGAATATTTAAATATAATATAATATAATATTTAAAATTATATTTACTATTTTGTACTAAGTAAATTTAATATACATTTACCGCTTATTATTAAATGGTACTATAGAATATTTGAAAAAGTTTTGGATTGATAATCGTTATGTGGAAGGTTAAAATCTGCTTTTGAAGAATGTATAAACATATAGTTTGAATATATGTACAACCCATAATTCTAGAAATTATAAAATTCACCCAAATTATTTTAAAATACTAAAATATTAAAAAATTATATTGTAAGCAAAGTGACAGGCTGTGAACATACTAACGGTTCGTACGGGTATCTAAGAGTTGACAAAGGCAACTGTATTCTTCCTCGTTTTTTTATCAAAAAAAATATAGGCATTGAAATAAAAATACCAATCCGAAAATACGATTTTCTTTATTTCTGTAAAATTCATGAATATTAAAAACGCAATAAAAGGAAAAAAAATATTTCCGATAATAATAATAAAAAACAAAAAAAACATTGGTATAAATATATCACTATTAAAAAATAGGGATCAATTTGAAAATACCTGGAATAAATTGAAATAATTTAAAATTTCAAATATATAAAAAGAAAAAAAAAACAATAAACATATAAATAAATAATCGCTTCAAGTGACAAAACCATTCCTTCGAACACAAAAAATAACAGTAAAATCATATTTTATTATTAAAATCCCTAAAAGCTATAGGTACCTAATTTTTTTTAATATTATTTTAGATTCTAGAATAAAGCACAAGTTACAAAAAAAAATAAATTCTCTTTTATCTATAAGATATTAAGCCATTAAAAATAAAACTTTTGTCAATTATTTGGCAATTATTATTGACATTTCATTTGACACCTTAATTTTTTTGAAAGATAGCCGAACATTAAACAAATATTTGAGTATTTTTGATTAGCTTTAAAAACTCGTGTTATTTTCGTTTCGAAATGTTAAAATAGTTTGTGCAGAATATGTAACTATAAATGGCCGCGTTCAAACTATGTCTATAACTTGATGATGATGCTCAGTGCACATACTGAGTTTATATTATGTCAATACCCAACGTTGAATCTTTTATATGTATTTGTAAAAGTATGTAAAAGCATTTAATTTATAGTACTCTATGAACATTGTATTTAGTAATTTCTTTGTTTTAGAAAGTGACATCAAGTGCTGTGCTTAAAATTTTTGTTTAAAATGGAAGCAGGTTGCACCATTAACACGTTTGAAAATGGGAAAATTTATTGACAAGGGGATATGAATGGAAGGGTACTGACATAGTGTGAACGCGATCGTGAACATTTGCAACGTTTTTTCCTGAATTTTAAAAGGAAAGTAAAGCACGCAAACCAAATTGAAGCATACGATGATCTTTAATCTATAGCTGAAGTTAGCTATGTACGAAAGCATAAGTAGAAGCTTAAGACACACGAGCTTCTTTTTTTTTAGCTTAAGTTAGCTATAACATAAAAAAACGATAAATCTTCAATTCCAATTAAAATACACAAGATATTGGAAAATCACCAAGGACTTGGATGTTGATAAATTTTTCATATTCAATTACCTAACACTTTTTCAAGGTTTTTTATCAGTTATTCCAAGCAAGCATCATCACGTTTTAAGTGAAGTACTGACACCAAAAAAATTCAAAATACCAAAATCAAAAAAATGAAATATCTAAGTGCATTTACTTTACAAATAATTTTATTTTTCATATTTTCTTCTTCAAGCAGCACATTTTGTATAGCACAAAAATTTTTTAAAGATTCATCATTTTTCATTTGCATTGGAAAGTATATAGAAAAACTTTTGTAATATTTCATTACATTAAACAAAATATTATCCAAAATACGTAATGAAAATACTCAGGAATGAAAATTTGTTTTAAAACATGAATCAATACTGAAATTTTTGAAACTAGTAAGTAACTAAATACTGTAAAATTATTGAAATCTTCAAAAATAATGTCGTTAATTCCGTAACAAGACCATAATAGTACAATTAGCACTGCAATAAAATGCCGGTTAATTTAAATTAACAAATGAAACATAGGGTAGCTAACATTATTTTAGAATATTTTGTAATTACAAAAAATTTGCAGTGATTTTGCAAAATTTATTAATGGTATTTAAAAAAAAAAAAATAAACAAAATAACCCTTCAATTTATTAGAATACTTCCACACAGAAAAAATGTGCTTAAGAGTTTAATACTCTGTCCGGTTCTGTTTAGAAAACCACTAAACTATTTACTGACTACTCAATGTTTTTAATTTAGAAGAAGCCCTATATTTTTATATATTTATATTTCAAATTTTGTTAAAATATTCGTCAATCTAAACGGCAAGCCGAAAGCATGGCAATTTTTTTAGCTTTAGAAATATATATATTTTTTTTTTAATGCATTTCTCTGCTACATAAATGTGGACAGGAAATTACACAGCTTTTCCTGTTCAGCCGTGACTGTAAATGTCGTAAGGGAGAATAATTCTTACGACGTGTGTGGGATTCGAACCCACACTCCCTCGATGTTCACAGCGTATTTCATACGCTCTTACCCATTAGGCCAACGAGGCCCCAGCTTTAGAAATTAGAGGTTCAAAATTTAAAAGTTGCTATTTTTAGACATATGCTGTTCAAATTTTTGTAAATAAGACACCAATAATAAAGCTTCAACGTTATATTTTATATATGTTTGAACTATCTTAGGTAATATCTTCACAATTTTTTTATCCCCCAGTAAAAAATTCTCCAAAAGAAATTACAAAAAATGTGATGCAAAAATAAAAGTAGCCACAAAATTCTAAAACTTTTTTTTTTTTATTTTCTTTATGAAAATGTGCCACTTTAAATATCTTTGTTTGCAATACCACCTTATTAGTTTTTCTTTTCAGTCTAAACTAAAACCATAACTAATTAACATTCAATTTTAGTCGTCTTCAAATTCTTTTGCATTTCTTTTTTATGCAAGTTGCACCATCTATTGCATAAAAACGAAAAAAAAAATAAAAATTTCAATGATTTTTATTTCTCACGTACTTCTAATATTTAAAATTATTAGCGAGTCGTTTTGTATACATATAATATATAAACATTATATAAGTACATACATATATACAATGTGGTAATCTTTGGTTTTATCTATTTTAATGGTTTCTGAAATCCTTTTAGGAAATTGAACTATTTCAAAAACAACAACAACAACAAATAAGGGCATGCAATTACGAACGAAACAAGAAAAAAAGGAAGGCAATTAACAAATTCTCTGGGTATTTATTATATTTTTTATGCCTTTCGTTTTTGTTATGTTTTGCTTTTTGTTTTTTTTTTTTTTGTTTTTAGTTATTTGATGTTAACCATACCTTCCCAAAAGGTAACATTAGTTCGCTAATTGAAATTTAATTTCATTTTGTTGTATGTATATGTATGTATGTTTAGGTACATATAAATATGAATATATATAAATATTTTTAGACCTATAAGAATAAAACTGAAGTGAGAATTAAAAAAAATAAAATAAAATCGCCAAAAATCACATTTAAAAATAATTTTTATTCTTATTGCAACATAGTAACAGAGAAAAAACAAAAAATCATAAAAAAAAGGAAAAAAGATTATAAGAAGTTGAAAGTGAAAAGAGCATAGAAACTTTTATAAAGTTCTTTTTTGTATTTTTTTTGGTTTTTCACCAACAAAATTAGTCTAGACACATTTAAAATACAATATTACAATATATGCTTGAATATCTCTTTCTTTTCTTTCTTACCTTGTCTATAAATTTTGAAAACTGTAACTATGACATTACCTGCTATGGGATATTAAAGGTTTTTATGATAGCTACAAAAATAGTTAAGATTAAAAAATAAATTGTTATACAAACATTATTTAGTACAAATAACGTTTATTATACTGGAAGGATTACTTTACGATATAATTCCTATCGTATACTTAAAAAATATTTTTTGAATAGAACTTGAACTTTTATTCTATTTTTGTTGATGCGAAAGTAAATGAAGCTTTTCAAGTTAAAGTTTTCCTTAATTATGTTTGACTTTGAGGGATGCAAAATACTTAATTTTTTTTTAAACTAAAAAATCAAAACTAACCAGACGTTTTATAAAATGTTACAGTATTTTTCGTTATAAGTATGATTTAAGGATGAAATCGGAAAAGAGAGCCTCGGTGGCCTAGTGGGTAAGAGCGTATAATATATGCTGTAAACACCGAGGAAATGTGCTTTCGAATTCCACACACGTCGTAAGAGTTATTCCTCCTTTTACGACATTAACAGCTACGCCTGAACAGGAAAGGCTGTGTAATTTCCTGTCCAGAAAAATGCATTTAAAAAAAAAAAATTAGATAAGAATATAAAGGGTTAAGAAAATTTAATGTTGAAGTTTAGATAGAATTTAGGCTTAAAACTAACTGTATATTTAACTAAGGATTGGATATGAATTTATCATACATAGTTTTCGTATGAATATAATAAATTGCAAGTATTACTGAATGATGAGAAAAACAAATTAAATACATCAAATAGTACATATATATAATAAATTATATTCATCAAAAATTGTTTTCAAATAACACTGACTTATAGTTTTAAGTCAAAAAAATATGGTTTCCAAAACAAAAAATATGAACAAAGTCAGAGTCAATGCATACAATCTACAAATCTTAATATCTTATCAAAATCTTAATATCTTATCTAATCAAAATCCTTAAACACTTATAATCATTTATCTCAGTTTAAATTGAATTATTTTGATATCCAGACCAGAAAATATCAGTTTTATATTTTGAAAACAAGAAACAACAGAAAACCGACCATAAGCACAATGCAAACCATTATAAAAAAATACATGTCTCAATTTGACCCAGAGTTTAATTGAGGTAAACGACGAGTGTGTCATTTGCCTGTAGTTTTGACTGTATTTTATTTGCCGGTATTTCATTTGACTGTTTTTCATATCATATAATTATTTTGGATTTTGGATTTTTATTTAGGGATTTTAGAGTTAGTTACAAAATCAAAGTTTCGATAATTTTTTTAACAGGATTTTAAAGTTGGTTAGAAATGAAATCTAGTTAAATCATAATACAGACAAATGAAATTACTGCCAAGTTACATACAGCCTTGAAATATTAAACCATTAAATAAAGTATGACGTCATCTTGACATATTCATATAACCTTATTTAAATTTTATAAATCAACTTTATTTTTCATTCCAGCCTAAATTTTCTTTTCTTTCATACTTTTAACATTTCGTCCTTATAATTTTCAAAAATTCGAATAACTTTTTACTTCAAAAATTACTTTGTGGTAATTTTTAAGTAGTTTAAGTTTAAAAAAGTTATTGCAAAGAACAGCAAAAATTTCAAAGTTAAAACAAAATATTATTTTGGGTGGGGTGTTGATATTGAAGAAAACCAAAAGAAAAAAAAAACAAAAGTTCAAAAAGAAACAAAAAAACAGTCCAGTTGAGTTTATCTAAGGTTTATTTTTGAATTGTCATGTAGAGTTGTGTTCTATTCTGGTGCTAAAAAGATAACAAAAAAAAAAACAATTTTTTTAATATTTTTATTTTTTGTTATGTCGCATTCAGTTTAATTTAAACATAACACCGTATGACTACTTTACCATTTATATTCCCATCAGATGAATATATTTCTTGTTTTCTTTATTTTCTTAATCCTTTCGTGATAGATTGGTGCCTTGTCTATAATACCCCGTACACACTATATACTGATAGGCCTTTTATTCAATATGAAATTTTGCGTTTTTTTTTCCTTTATTTTTTATCTGTTGCCTTTTCCTTCACTTTTGTTTTTATTAGGGCTTAAAAAAGAATGCCATAAATGGCAAAGGTATATTTAATTTACCTTTTAAAGCTATAGATAATTGTCTGGGTTTTGTTTTATATATCTTCTTGTCTATAAAATTATGTTTTAATAAAATATAATAATATTATTGTGTTATACGTTTATTACCATGAGAAAGATAAAAAAGAAACAAAAAAATAGAAAAAACAAAAATTTTAAAAACTAATCTGTTACATAGCATTTATAATATTATGTCTGACTTCCAGTTTAAAGATATTAGCCTTAAAAAATTAAAATTGATAAAAACAGATCTATTACTTAAGTTAAGATAATCAACAAGAAGTTTTCTTTAATTTAAAAAAAAAAAATTATCCATGAACTTCGTTAACGAATTTTTTATCCGTTTCAAAAAACACAATAAACAAAATAAACCTTGGACAATAAACCTTAGCTTTTCATTTCCATTGTCTTTAAATAATGAATTCTGACAGTGAAATTCATTTTAACTTATAACATTCACCTTGTTATAATTATTATGACTTTAATTCTGGCCTTTAATCTAATGATAACACTAACTGTAATGCTCATGAAGAAAATTTCTAATTTTTGACCACTACTAGCTCTTAAACAAGAGAGGCAGTATAAGAATATTTTCTTAGGAGACTTATGCTAATTCTGAAAGATCATTCTTCTTTTTTTTAATTTTAAGATTCTAAGTAAAAGTGTGACGAAACTGAGATAAACGCACATATGAAAATAGATTTGTTTTTAACACTGAGGAACTGTAGTTTCGTAATGTGTGGATCTATCTTAATGTTGTTCTACAGCATTAATTCTTAATAAGATGTATCCATGGTTAAAATTTCTTTGTTCTATCTTAAATGGTGTATAGCAGCTTTAAAAACGATCGGAGGGACGGGTATTATATTAAAGTCACAATTAAAGCCTTTACAGGCTTTAGGAGAGCACTTATTTAGTTTCCTAATAAATAATGGTGTTTAGGTTATTAGAAATTTAAAAACTTAAATATTTTATACATCGGTATACATTATAAAAATATAACCAATCTATTAGAATTTTTCAATTTTGTTCAAAAGCACGGTAATCTTATTCTATTCTATATGACGTATAGATTAATACGAAATACTATTATAAAAAACTGGACTTGAAATATTCCGATTGCTTCTAAAAGTCATGGTCTGTGCCAAATATTAGAGGGAATATTATCCTAACTGAAAGATATTAACTTCAATTAAAAAGGGATGATATTGAGATCATAAATTTTTTTTAAATTTTTTGACGATTGCACAATGAAATTAAGGTCAAGGTCAAATTAGTTTTATTAATTAGTCAATTTTCGGTGACTTGACTTCAAAAATTCTATCCAATATTCAGAATAATATAGTTGATCTTTTTTTTTTGTATCATCAAAATAACTAAGAAAATAACAGCAATATATAAACGAAAAAGAAGTCATAATTCGAAACAATGAAAAAAAAAAGGGTCCTTGATAACAACCTTTGTGAAATTCCTGATTTTATCCAATAATAATAAAATTATTTTTCTAATTTTTAATTAAATTTCATAACATTTAAATTATTTTAATAAAAAATTTAAATTAAATCATAATTCATTAAAAAACATTAAATAAAAAATAAATAAATAAAAATAAAACAACTAATCTTGTCTTTCATTTTTACTAATTTTAAAATTTCATTCTTTAATTTATTATTTCGTAAAATTCGTGATGAAATTTTTCTTTTTCAAATTTTACTTCTCTTATATGCAACTTGCAATATTTCTTTTTTTTGTGTTCTTTTGTTTTATTTCCCACGTAAATTACATTTATTTTATAACATATACAGATGCATATATAAAGAGGAAAATTCAGAGAGGAAGAAACGATAACATAATTTGTGATAGTAAAAATTAAATTTTCTTTATTTGAAAAAATAAATAAATACTTAAATTCATATTAAAAATTATAAAAATTTGATTAATAATCTGAAAATACTCAAAATACACAGAGTTACTATTTAGTCAGTGATTTAATATAAATGATTGGCTGACACGGAATCAAATATTGATTCTATATAAATAAATTTATTATTGTATGTAAACTTCCGGTAAAATATCCTTAATCTTAAATATTAGCTAAAATTACTTTGACTTAACAAAATAACCTTTTGATTTTGCAACCTAAGCAAAAAGAAGTCAACTAACGTTAAACAACGATTTAATAAATTGACCGTAAAAAAAAGTTTAATTAAATTGTATAGGGTAAAGGATACAAAAAAAGGTTCATGGATTTGTAAAAATTATACACATTTTATAGAAAGAAGCAACAGATCGGATATTCTAAAAAAAGAAAAAGCAAGAAAAGATTTAGGAAATCCATTCTAAAATTACTTTTCTAAACTAAACGATTTATTGGTTTAAGTCAGCCATAATCTTCAAAAAAAAAAAAATGCTATGAAACAAGCGACTAAGCACTGATTGTCAAATTCAAAGCAAAAGAAAGGTAACTATAGACCCAGGTTCCTTACTTAGTACATACAAAGGCTTTCTGGACCGAACCGAATGAAAAAAAAATTAAAGGTCTGAAACTAAACACGGCAAACCTTAGGATTTATATCGAAACTTGCACAGACCATCTAATGTTAAGGGAACACGCAGAAAGAACCGATACAGTAGACATAGACGTTACTAAATGCACTTTTTCAATTTTTGGTGTTGCAATGCCAAAGGAATAAACCTATTGGCAGAGGTTAATCAGAGAACCATTTTCCGATTCTTTAGAGGTGACCCACTATGTAGTGTACAATGAATCGCAGGCTCTAGATGCATGTAAGGTTTGTTGTTATAACCCCTACTAAACCCCTCCAATAATAACAAGATTAAAATTGCACTCAAAAGTTTAAATCGGTGACATTTAAAATGAAATTTATGTATAAGTCAGAGGTAAAACAAACAATTAATTAAGTAACACGACTATTATGTCACCTCAGAAACTTAAAACATTATAATTTTTTTTATTTTGTTTCTACAACGATCTTAAATTATACGAAATAATTAAATTGAAAACAGAACAGAATTTTTATGAAGTTTTGTGGTTTTATAATTTTCTTTTCTTTTATTATTAGTTTTTTTTTTCTTTTATTTTAATTTGAATTTAAAATTTAAATTTTCTTTAATTTTTTTTAATTACTCTTACACATTTATAAGTACAGGTGTGTGTATAGATGAGTTTTAAGAAAAATTTATATTATGTCACTGTTATAGAAATCATATTTACAAGAATTTTCTTTTAGTGAAAATTCATTATAAAAGAAGAACAAAGAAAAACTATATTTTAAATAAATACGAATAAATCATTAAATTTAAGTTGAACATCTTTTTTTTTTTGTATTATACGCTTGAGGTCTCACCTACACCAATAAATGAGCAAATTCTGTTCTAAATTAATTCATATAATATATATATAATAAAAAATTTAATATATAAAAAAAAGTAATTATGATTCATTCATCAAATTTTCATCCTACACTAAAATTCCAATTTGTTATTAATAAATAATTCAAGTTTTATCCTACCAGCACTTTTACTTTAATTTTACTTTTTCATTCTGAAGATATTTAGAATAGCATTGAATAGTTTTTTTAGACCATTAAAACAAAATTTTGACTTAGAAAACAAAATAAGTCAATTTATTTGTCACCATATTAGACGTTTTGTTAAAATTTTGAATTAAAAGTAAGTTAATTTTGAGTAAATTACTGTATGGTAATCTGTGCCAGGAGCAGTTAATAGATTCTGCTAGAAAGATGCAAAGAAACATCTAACATCTACTCTTGAAAATTGTTTCTCACAACGTATCTCCTCAGGTTTACCATATGTAGCGTTGGCAGGTCAACTAGATATCAGCTATTGTCACTATATACGCTGTACTAAAAGCTAAAACAATCTTAAAGGTAAGTACATACAACGCATCTTCCCAGGTTTACCAAATATATCTTTGGCAAGTCAATTAGATATCATAGATATTGTCACTACATAACGTTTTTTTTTTTAATTAAAAGTAAGTTAAATATAACTAAATATCTGTCTTGTAACCGACCCTAGGAAACATTATTAGGTTCCTTTGCTGGAAAGAAATCAGCAACTATTTTTGCACATCATTTAGTATCTTCCCATCTTTACCATTTATACATCTTTAATTTTCTTAATAAAAAAGATGTTAAGATCAATTACCAAAAAAAAAAAATTTCATCAGCTCAAAATTATTCTGAAAAACTACCAGAGGGAATAGATATTTTAAATCTGTAGATTTGTCGACAATTAAAGTATCGAAAGGTTATAATCAATTTTTAAAATTTTATACTTTTATCTCCTCTCACAGATTACCTTTAAAACATTTTACCTTTAAAAGTTCAACTTCCCTTATAAAACGGTGCAAATGAATAAATATTCCACTCTTAGTTCATTTCTTTTGCATATTTAATTATTTAGAACTACCTATATTATAAAGACTGTATAATACGGTGAAAGGATTTGAATTACATCAATTACTAGGTAAGTAGAGAGTTGGTATCAAAATAAGTTTTCAATTAAAAAAAAAAGTTAAAAAAAACAAAAACATATTGGGATTAAGAAAACACATTATTAGAACATATTAATTTTCTTTACACATTTTGTAGGAAAACATTTTAAAATAACAAGTGAATCGGAATAGCACAAAACTTTTATATGATTTATTTTGCATTACAAATTAATAATTAACAGTTAACATTACAACGTTACGATTAAAAAAACCAAAATTTATTTTTCTTTATAATTTTTTGTTGAAAAGAAAAACCTCAACTATATTTTTCTTTTGTTTTCTAATGGGAATTTCTACTGAAGAAACCGCAGAATTACAATATTTTTGTAAAAAATGTTTTGAAAATGGAGAAGACAACTGCAATTATGATAACGTCAGAAATTTGATTTATGTTATAATAAATACAATGACAAAACTTTCATTCCACGTCAAAATTTTGATGGAGAAAAATTTATATACAATGAGGTGGTATAAATTTATTTGACAAATTTATTTCTTATTACTTTTATGAGTATAATAATAAAGCTTTTCCGGGAACAAAAAACTAATAATTTTCCAACAAAAAATAAACAAAAATAAAAAAAAAAAAAATGTAAGAAAAAAAAAATTTATTTAGAAATTGTGGTAGGTTGTTGAATATATACTAAGACACAAAATATGAGGAAGAATAAAGTTAGGAAAAGTTTCGAATAGAAATTTAAATTTTTTTTTTGGGTTTCCCAAAATGATTAAAATAAAAAAAATTTTTGAAATTTTTATTTTCAATTATGTATTTTCAATTTTATTTAAAAATCTAAAATTATTTTGAATAAAATGTGGGAAAATACATTTTTCATTTTACTATCAAAAAAAAGTTTTTTTTTTTTAATTTCTATAAATTTTTGTTCGTCCCTTAAAAGAATTCTGTATACGTAATTCTGCGCGTCCTTTAAAACCGTTACTTAGATGGAAATGAGAAAACAAATATTTTTTAAGTTTTTCTAGTTAGAAAGTATAGGAATAAGAAAGTATACTTTTAAATATCGTTGAAAGTTTTTTAAAAAAATACTAAAATAGAGGCATTTATTACTAAAATAGAGGGTTTCCAGTAGGCATTTCAATATATGTCTACTGAAGAACACAGAAGGCTAAATTGTACGGGATAATATTTCTTCTTGTTAAGATGAAGCACTTTATCTTCATATAAAGACTTGTGACACATAGTTCGAGAAAACTTTAAATTCCTTCAAAACCACATTTATATAAAATATTCATAAATTAATGCACTTAATTGGAAGTTGATGATTTGGAAACTTCTCTGAAGTTTTGAACAATTTCAACACTTTAAAAAAGTGAATTTCTCTAATTTTTACATTATATTTTTTGAACGGTTAAAAAAAATTGAATTTCTCTAATTTTCTATTCAATTTTTTAAACGAATCAGAAAAGTTAGATTCCTCTCATTTCAAAAAATTGGAAAAAAAGAGGATTAAAAAAGGGCAAAGAAAACATTAACGTCTAATAACCGCCTTATACTCATATCATGCCAGACTTGTGATACATATCGCAGTATCTATAGCTATAAAGCTCTAAATTCTATTTTCGCCCAGTAAGCCGTTTAATATAATTAATTTAGATTCTTATATCTAAACAAAATTATAAGCGCCATGGTTCGAACCCTAACTGAATGACAAATTTTGGTTAAACATATCACACAAGTCTAATATGATATCGGTATTAGACTGAAACAATATTTTATTTTATTGTTTTGGAACCATCTCAATATAAAAGAGATCAGTTTAGTTTTTTTACATAATGTTTATGAAACGAACAAATACTAAAAATCCTAAAAAAGGGGTTACTATCACAAGCCTGTATTTTTTTTTACTGCATTTCATTTGCCTGTATTTCAATTGCCTGTCATTTGCCTGTATTTTGTAAAATTATTTTCACTTTCATTAATATTAGATGACGCCAAATTAATTTAATCGATAATAATATTACAGAACGGGGGCCTCGGTGACCTAGTGGGTAAGAGCGTATAAAATACGTTGTAAACACCGTGGGAGTGTGGTTAACATTTATGTGCCAGAGAAATGCATTAAAAAAAAAAAATACAGAAGGTTATACAAGTACATGTTCTTTAAAAAGCATATAACCCTGTTCTTGCATCCAACTCTAAAATCCCTGCTAACTCAGAATCTTACATATACATACATATATATATTCTGGAAAAAGCGTATTAACCCTGCTTTTGAATCCAAATCTAAAATTTCTCCTAATTATTCATAAAATATGAAAACATTTATCTTGTCAATGTTTATCAGATATGGGAGTAGTGCATTGAATTATTAATTAATTTGGCTTCAGCTAATATTAATGAAAGTCAAATAATTCTGCAAAATGGAAATAAATGAAATACAGTCAAATGATACTACGGGAAAATGAAATACAGGCATATGACACGCTCCCCTAAAAAAGATCATTAAGCAAGGAAAACTAAATTTAATAAATTACGTCAATTGATATAATAAAATTAATCATTACTCCAGAATATACAAGACATTTTTCATTGTTTTATTTAATATTATATTTTTTTACTATCCTAAGCGTAATTTTTTCAAAATTTTTTTTTGCTTTTTAATTTCTCTGATTCGATTTTTAATCACTTTTATTTTCCATGTTAATTTTTTTTTTAGTTATAAATTAATTTGAATGTAATTTAATATCCATAGCATGAACAATTTAAATGATAATAAGTATTTTTTTTTTAGTATTAAACAAATCATATATGAAACGTATGATTTCAATTTAAATTTTAAAATATTTGAACTGGTTAATGACTTTAGATCTAATTTGTCAGAATATGAGAAGAATGTTCCAAATTATTTTTTCGCTGACCTTGAAATTACAGTAAGTATCAGTCATAATTTTATAGTTAAGCCGTATTCACTTATTTAATTTTAAAAATAAAGAAAACGCAATTGATTCTTAATGTTCGTAATCGGGTCTTAAAATGCAATAAATTACAAAGATACAACATAGGTACAACTTTTTTTTGTAGGAAACAATTCAATTTCATTATTTAAATTGAATTATAGGTTCTAGCCTTTTTAAACAATTTTTACAAAAATAAGAAAACCTATAAAACCTATTATTGTAACATTTTTAGATTATCCAACATTTTCTTTTCCGAACATCTACACGATTAAATAATTCCAAAATATCCTTCCCTTTGAAATCTTGAAATCAAATATAAAAACATTCATGACTATTGGAACTTCCTGTTATTTTGATTATCATAAAATTAAATATTTTTAGGTTTCTATAAAGGAGTTATATTTCGTTCTTCAAAACTACATGTAGTGTTGAATTGTCTAAATAACTCCTAGATTTTTAAATTCTTCGACTATATAGTCCTGTAATATATAAAACTTCACATATATTTTCTGTGAGTTAATAAAACTAAACTAAACTAAAAATTTTGTTTCCGTAAAATCAAACTTATAGTTTTACTATAAATTATAGTTTTATAAATAGTCTTTCATGACATTTTGTTCGAGTATAACTTTTAACATTATCATACTAAGTGTTCATTTAGTTATCACACTTAAGTAGCTGAATTTTGCAGTAGGTATGTAGTGTTGATTTGTTTAGACAACACCCGTATGTTTCAAAATTTTTTGGGTAGTCATAATAGTATAATAGTCATAGTAGTATAATATAAACTATGAATATATTTTATTATTGAAGCATTATGTTTTTTTTATATAGATTTATCTTATAGGTAATGACATTTGTTATATTGAATTAAAATTAATAATGCCTTATTGCATACAATTCCAACGTGATAGAAAAAAGACTACAAGTACTTGTTTTTATATTAAAAAAGTTGGTTTAAAACTGATTCTGAAAACTAATTTGTTGTGAGAACTAATAAAATGTGGAGGAATAACATCTTATTTATTCCCCTCTGTCGGCAATTTTCCATTCTACGAATTGTAATTATTTAAAAAAGAACCTTTTCAAGTTCGTTAGTAATTTACTTTCCAACTCCCTCCTATTATCCTATTTTGCTCCCCTACTTCCTTTACATTTAGTCAAACGTACATCAAGGTTGTTTATAAAGGAAACCTACCTGAAGTTTGGCTAGTGTGTTTTTTTAATTACTTCAAACTGGAAAATCAAATTCTAGTCTATAATTTTTGACACTTTTCTGAAAATGTTCAAAAACGATTAAGATTTCCAATTATACATTCACCATTTTTAATTCCTTATATACTATAACACATTGTTATCCATCTTCCTTTTAAAAATATCCTGCAATTCTGTCTGACCAATTACAGTGTCTTATCTACAACCTAAAGAGAAAATTTTACTTATTGAAAAGTTTTGATGGTATTTAGTATCATTTCTTTAAATAAGTTTAATTTGAGTGATTTGAGATGAAAAGAAATTGTTTTGTTGTCATTTGATTGTTGTCCCTTGAGATAATTTGTGCAAATTTCTAAAAATTGATTAAAAATTTTAATAAAAAGAAATTGTATAAATTTTTGCTCTTAACAAAAGTGAATTTATCAACAGCAGCTGTCTAAAAAATTTTTTGAAATGAAGAAGAACAAATAGGTAGGAAAAATTGAAAATATCTCACATAGTCCGGTTTGACTATAATATATACGAATACTTTTAGAAAATAGGAATTCCATATTATCTCGCAAAAAAAAAAAAAATTTAATTCCTGCTGTTTTTCCACAAGATTTAATAAAATATTATAATTTCTTCTTTTTAGCAATTTTTTAGCAACAATTTTTGTTAATTATTAGTTTCATACTATTTGTTCGTCCGTTCGTCTGTCGATTTATAAAATATCTACATTGTTTTATTTAAAAAAATGAAATGAAATGAAATTTTTTAGACTTAGATTTATCTCATAAAACAGTAACTGTTTTTTGTAACCACACTTATTGCGAAGGTTCAGCACTCCAAAGTTGAAGACCGTTATAATTCAAGTTCTACTGAAAATTTTTTAAATCTGAATTTTAGATTTATATTTTAATGTTGATGAAAGTAACACAATTTTTTGCAATTCAACACTTTTGTTAAATTTCTCACAGCATAAAGGGTGTCTCGCTTGTGTATATATATCTAAAAATTGAAAAATTGAAATTTTAAGTGCGGTAAGGATTTTTAAGAATACACTAAAAGTACTCCTGTGATCAAAAATGGAAAATTTTGGTAATTTTAGGCTACCGGAACGCAGACATCAGTGAAAATTTTCAAGGTCTAAGATACAAAAGTCGAAACCCATATAGACACATTTATATTTTTTGATATTCTGATAATAGCTCTCTTAATTATATGGGGTTGGTTTAAATTAATTGGAGTTGTAATTTCTCACACAGGGAAAATATACAAATTATGATGCAAAAATACATAATCTCAGTAGAATCTTTTTTTTTAATTACCGTTTTCAAAATATCGACATCTTAAAAATCATTGATTTTATATACTGCCTTGTTTATTTATATTTTGCATAGTCATATCATAATGACTTTTAATTTTAAATTTTCATAATAATTCCTTTTTAATATCTGACTTTTAATTTTTCATTTTTTTTATTGCAAAAAAAATAAAAAAGTTTTTATTTTATTTATATGCCCTTTTCACCAGAAGGATGGTGTATAATATTTTTAATAATGATTCGATTCTTTGTAACAAGCAAAAAAAAAAACCCCTATTGTATATTTTATTTATTTATAGTTATACAATTTGTCAGGATTGTTTCGATTTTCATTGTTTTCCATTATGTTTATTGTTTAAACCAAAAATAAAAAATAAAATTTATACTTTCTTATAAAATTTTTACTTTTCTATCATCTCATATCACTAATTTTCAAATGTGTTATAAGTGAAAAATATCTTATTATATTCTTTAGCGCAATTAATTTTTTTTTTGGATATGCTTAAAATTTTATTTTTACTTTCACATAAACAAACAATATAAGGACAGCATTCTTAACATTTAAAAATTTTATTATATGTAAGTTTCGACTCTAAAATATAAAAATAAATAATGTTTCAAAAATAAAATCATCAGAAAACTGAGCTTGCACTCAAATTTAAATATCTCAAACAAAATCGAAGGCAGGTTGAAGAGTGGATTATTTTAGATTTAATTGTTATTTAAGAGGTATAAATAACCTTTTGATGTAAATCTATTATCCTCCCCCTGTTACTGTATTGTAGATTTTGTCTCCCCTTATAATACTTCTGTCTACCCTACTGTTCATTACCGTCAATTCGTCTTCGGCAAAACAATGTGCTTTTAGTTGCGCATATCTTGCTTTCAGCAAAGCTCCGCAGTTTTTCAGTATGTGACCTGTTTTTTTTTCTTCTTCTTGACAGAATTTTCATGTTCCCCATCATTATCTATTCCAATTTTCTTTGAGTGTCCCTTTCGGATTTTTCATTCCATAGTTTGCTCCATAGTTTTCCTCTTCGATTTTTAATGATTCTCTTATTTTGTATTTACATATGCCATAAAAAATTTCGGGACCTATAAAAGGAATTGTAGCTGCTTCGTTTGTAAATCGATCTGTTTCCTCATTTTCGTCTATACCTAGGTGTCCAGTACCTAGTAGAGGATTACTTTATTATTTGTTCCCAAGCGGTTTAGTTTCACTAAGCACTTTCAAACTAATTGAGATTTAATTTCTTGTGATTTTAGTGCCTAATAACTGCTTGGCTGTCTGAGAGTTTAAGCGTAACTAGTTTTGTTTTAAAAAAATAAAATTTGAGTTCAAGCTCAGTTTTATGCATTTGATTCAAAGTCATTTAATTTTCAAAGTAATATGCTTATTTTTACAAGTTTTGTGTCCGTACATATATGTATGCTTAAGAGTCTCAATGTGCATAGCACAAACTTTAGTCTAATAACGAAAACTTTATTTAAATTTTAGTACTATAGCAACCGGAAATGGACGAAATATTAAAAATGAATGAAAGAGAAAGTTAACAGGAAAACACTAAATAAAGATTAAATTTTTTGATTAAAATTATGTATGTATAAATAAATAGCTTTGGATCATTAAATTATGACATTACAGAAAGTGCAATAAAGAATAAAAAAAAATTGGTTTTTTTTTTTTTTTTTCGTAAAAAATTGAAAAAGAAATGTATCTAAATACATTTGTTTTTTTTTTTAATGTTAGCACGCCCTCGTAAAAATTTTTTTTAAAAAAATTAAATACTTTATATTATTAGTAAAAGAAAGAAAATTTAAAAAGTCATTATTGCAGCTGCAAAATATAAAACTAAAATCATTTTTAATAACTCATAAGTCATAATAAACAAATAAAGGTATACTATAATGGAGTAATAAATTAGCAATCTTTAGTTTTTTTAAACGATTTTTTTGAATTAATGTTTTTTTTTTAATTTGGTTTTTTTTATTAGCAAAAGAAAACTAAAAAAAAAAAAATATGTACTTAAAAAATTATACAATAAAATTTATAGTTTGATTTACGAAAACATTCAATTAAAATCATTGATAAACTTTCTATTATATTTGTTCCTATTAAAATATTTTCTTCCCTCTGATTACCTTCCCTTCTAAAAGAATAAATATTTACTCTGTTAATATAATCTGTTATGAATAATTTAAGACCTGTTATAAAGAATATAGGGTCTGCTATATGAACAATAGAATCTGTTATGAATTATAGAATCTGTTATGAAGAATGATAGGTTATGCTATGAATCCGAAAAGATAGGATATCGATTTGGGATAGTATAGGCTTTAAAAGAATAAATATTTACTCTGTTAAAATAATCTGTTATGAATAATTTAAGACCTGTTATAAAGAATATAGGGTCTGCTATATGAACAATAGAATCTGTTATGAATTATAGAATCTGTTATGAAGAATGATAGGTTATGCTATGAATCCGAAAAGATAGGATATCGATTTGGGATAGTATAAGCTTTAAAAGAATAAATATTTACTCTGTTAAAACAATCTGTTATGAATAATTTAAGACCTGTTATAAAGAATATAGGGTCTGCTATATGAACAATATAATCTGTTATGAAATATAGAATCTGTTGTGAATGATAGGTTATGCTATAAATCCGAAAAGATAGGATATCGATTTGGGATAGTATAGGCTTTAAAAGAATAAATATTTACTCTGTTAAAATAATCTGTTATGAATAATTTAAGACCTGTTATAAAGAATATAGGGTCTGCTATATGAGCAATAGAATCTGTTATGAAATATAGAATCTGTTGTGAATGATAGGTTATGCTATAAATCCGAAAAAATAGGATATCGATTTGGGATAGTATAGGCTTTAAAAGAATAAATATTTACTCTGTTAAAATAATCTGTTATGAATAATTTAAGATCTGTTATAAAGAATATAGGGTCTGCTATATGAACAATAGAATCTGTTATGAATTATAGAATCTGTTATGAAGAATGATAGGTTATGCTATGAATCCAGAATGATTTATAGGATATCGCTTACGAAACCATCATTTATGCATTTTATGATAAACTCTCAAATAATTTAGGCAAGACTAATTTTAAAACATCAACATATTATATCACAAATATCTATCATTAATAAAATAAAACGAGGAAGAATACAGTTGCCTTTGTCAACTCTTAGATACCCGTACGAACCGTTAGTATGTTAACAGCCTGTCACTCTGCTCACAATATTATTTTTTTAATATTTTATTATTTTAAAATAATTTGGGCGAATTTTATAATTTCTAGAACTATGGGTTGTACATATATTCAAACTATATGTTTATATGTACATTCTTCGAAAGCAGATTCTAACCTTTCACATAACGATTATCAATCCAAAACTTTTTCAAATATTCTATAGTACCATTTAATACTAAGCGGTAAAGGTATATTAAATTTACTTAGTACAAAATAGTAAATATAATTTTAAATATTATATTATATTATATTTAAATATTCCATTGACAGAATAATTTCTTATAAGTACAATAAAATACATATATGTATGTAAATACGGCGCTATATAATATACATCTATACTCTTATCATTCATTCACTAGTGACATATACGATATGTAAATAAACATGATATTATATACGTATGTATATATATCAATATCATATAAATAAAAATTCTTCAAGCAACCGTTATGTTGTTTATTTATTTACATTTTTATGTACTACGCATTATATCCTCAACAATTTCAAATTATCGAGTAAAACAAAATGGAAAAAATTCGTTAAAGAAATTTGTTAGAAAATTTGAAAAAATCAAGTAACACTTTCGTCAGTTATAAAGTAACCCTATATTATTAAAAAAAGTTGTTAACAGAAATCTATAATATAATACACAAGATGTTGGCGAGACCTTGCCAACATGTAAAAAAATATATTTTATATCTATAATAAAACATTCACACTGAATGTAAACTAAACTGGCAATGATGATATTTTTGTATATTTATTTAATAATTTAAAATTTTATTACCAGAGACACAAATTTTTGACTCAAAGTATTATCAAGAGACACAAACCGTTCATTAAATATATAAATAAATTTAGTAAATATTATTAGTGACCAAATTTTCCGCTAGAAGTATTATCAGAGACACAAACCCTTCATTAAAAGTGAGTACAGTCAAAAAAGGAAAAGTACATACTTAAAAACACATTTTCAATCAAAATAAATTCAGCAAATTTTTAATTTTTAAATTTGACCGCTACGTCCATTATGAACTGGTCGCAGCGGTAAATTAAAAATAAATTATTAATCTTCTGTTGGCATTTTCAATCTTTGTTTTGGAAAAAAAAAAAAATAAAAATAGGTACTCTTAATAAAATTAAAACGCCTGAAAGTGAAAAAGTGAGAGTGAGCAAAGTTTATAGTAAACCTCATATTTATAAGAAAAAAATAATAGGCCGATTTTATTCTTGATTTTGTTTTCATTAGTATAAAAGCTGGTGAAAGCTTCGTAACGTACTTTAAAATAGTTTTGTTTATTTAGGTTGAAATTTAGATTTTTAAGCTAAATTTTCGGTAGAACTGGTATAACATAAAATATTCGAAATTTTTTTATTAATGTAAAATTCGACTGACTTAAATAATTATATTTCATAACAAAAGTCAGAAACTTACTAAATATTATAGAAACAGATATTTTTCTTAAAAAAAAAAGAAAAAAATAACATAGAAAATATCATTTTAGAAGCCTTCTCTCACAAAAGATTCATAATTTTGTACTAGACCATTAATAATATTGTTAGCCATGGAAAAAAATAAGATTTATTAATCAGATCAGATTATAATACCTGAAATTAATGATTGAATTTCTGATAATGTACACAATATAATGATAAGACCTTGCCAACATGTAAAAAAAAAAAAATTTTTATTTCTATAATAAACCACTCACACTGAATGTAAATTAAACTGGCAATGATGATATTTCTATATATTTATTTAATAATTTAAAATTTTATTATCAGAGACATAAATCTTCGACTAAAGCCTTATCAGAGACACAAATGTTTACTTTTTAAAAAGTACTTTCGACACAAAATTTAAAGCAAATTTTTAATTTTTAAATTTGACCGCCACATCCATTATGAACTGGTCGCAGCGGTAAATTAAAAATAAATTATTATTCTTCTGTTGGCAGTTTTCAAATGACTCTTTGTTTGGAAAAAAATAAAAATACTCTTAATAAAATTAAAAGACCTGAAAGTGAAAAGAGCAAAGTTTATAGTAAGCCTTATATTTATAAGAAAAAAAATTTTTTTTTTTTTTTTTTTTTATTTAACTTTTTATTTAATAATTTACATTCTAATTTAACCTAAAAAAAAGTTACTACAAAAACGGGTTTATTTTCAAAATATTAATTAACATATAAAAATACAATATTTTTTTTTGTTAAATTTTTTTCATATGTTTTAAAATTTTTTTTGCATTTTCTTATATCTATTTTTGAGGATTAATTTATAATTGTTTTAACATTGAAAACTAGAATAAATTTAGTAAATATTATTACCAAAGACCAAATTTTCCACTAGAAGTATTATCAGAGACACAATACGTTCATTAAAAATGAGTACAGTCAAAAAAGGAAAAGTACATACTTAAACACACATTTTCAATAAAAATAAATTCAGCAAATTTTAAATTTTTAAATTTGACCGCCACATCCATTATGAACTGGTCGCAGCGGTAAATTAAAAATAAATTAATAATTTTCTGTTGGCGTTTTCAATCTTTGTTTTAGAAAAAAAAATCAAAATAGGTACTCTAAATAAAATTAAAACGTCTGAAAGTGAAAAGAGCAAAGTTTATAGTAAGCCTCATATTTATAAGAAAAAAATTATAGGCCGATTTTATTCTTGATTTTGTTTTCACTATTATAAAAGCTGGTAAAAGCTTCGCAACAGACTTTATAGTAGTTTTGTTTATTTAGGTTAGAATTTTGATTTTTTAAGCTGAATTTTTGATATAACATAAAATATTTGAATTTTTTTTATTAATATAAAATTCGGCAGACTTAGCCAATTATATTTCATAACAGAAATCAGAAACTTACTAAATATTATAGAAATGGAAATTTTTCTTAAAAAAAAAAAAAAAAATAACATAGAAAATATCATTTTAGAAGCCTTCTCTCACAATAGATTCATAATTTTGTACTAATTTATTATTAGACCATTAAATTAAAAAGCTGTCGAAAACGACCGTCACAAAAAAAAGACCCCGAAAATTTATGAAATTACATTATCAGAGACATGAATCTTTTATTAAATATACCAAAGACCTCTTCCAAAGTACATTTAAATAAAATAAATTCAGCTAATTTTTTTCAAGCAAAAAAAAAATAAACGCAAAAGACTTGAAAGTAGTTTTGGTAATTGAAGTAATTTCGCGGCGAAAACAACTGTTTTTCATCTAAATAAAAATTTTTTTTTAAAACTAAAGAAAAATAATAAAATGTAACAAAAAATAAATGTCGTAGCGGTTGGTGTTGGTTGGTTTTTCGCCGGTTTTTATTGTGCACTTTATACATGTGTTTCAAACAATTTTTGAGATATCGGCACGAACTTTTACCCTGAATGTGTTTTTAGCTTGGACCATTTTTTCTCAATAATTATAAAAACTGTCAAAAATTATCGCCACGAAAAAACGGCGAGAATAAATTAATAAACTGTACCTAACATTTTTAATTTTATGTGTTTAGATTTGTTTTATGTTTTTTTTCTATTACAAGTAAGTAAGTGATTTCAACGTTTTTTTTAATGGTGCTGATGTAAAAATGAAATTTTTAGGTAGTTTTTTAAGGGAGTCAGTATGATAACGTAAATGTTTTTGAATCTATAGAATTTGTGCAATTGCACAGGGGATTTTCTAGTAAGAATATAATGTTGAAGCTTTAATTTTTGTGTATTACTTCAAAAAAATTCTAACAGGTGTTCAAGTTTCAGGTGTTTAAAAATAGGAAATTTTCAGTTTTTGACTCCTTACAGCTCTTAAACGGTGGGTGATACAAAAAAATTTTCTGAAATGACTCATACTTATTTTCAAAGATCTAACTTCTGTCAAAATTTCAAGTTTTCAACTTTAACCGTTTAGAAGATAGAAGGATTAAAGCATTTTGCAAAATTTGAGTTTCGCATAACGGTAAATTAAGACACCGTATGCCACAAATATATATTTATTGTATATATACTTTTAAAGCTAATAAAAGTAGTAATCGTTTGGCGTTTTCAAAATGAAGATATACCTTATACAACTTGTGCTATAACAATTTAAATATAGAGCTTTTTTGAACCTTTGGGGAGCTCTAGCTCCGTAACGGGTGGGGCTACAAAAAAAAGTTATTAAAAATAAAATTAATATTTTTGTGGGATCTATCAGTAGTTAAAATTTCATAGCTCTATTGCAAAAAAAATGTGGGGATCTAAAAGTTAGGTGTTCGAGAGCTACCCTAAGGCTTGGTCCAAACTCAACCAAAAAAAATAGGGAACCTACAAATTACTCCCAAAATATTTTGTGTAAATTTCAAGATTCTAGCTTTCTTAGTTTTTGAGTTAGCGTGCTGACGGACGGAAGGACCGACGGACGGACATGGCTCAAAAGTCTTAGAATTTTTTTCTGATCCGATCCATACCTTTGAAGGTATATCTAGCTCGCTTATTTCGAGGTGTTACAAACGGAGGAGTAATTTTATTATACCCGATCCTATCGTACGGGTATAATGAATAATATCTTGTCAATTAAATATTAAAAGAACATTATTAACATTGCACAGATAAGCAGTTATAGCAACTTATCAAAATGAAAAAAAAATATCTTATCGTATTTTTAAGAACAATTTACTTCACTTCATTTACTTCAACTCACTACAAAAATATATTTTAGTAATTTTACTAATTATAGCAATTAAATAAATCTTATAATTAAACCTACATTATATAAAAATCTTTAAATACTTAAAAACTATTAGCTTCCGTAAAAATATTTTTAAGTACAGAACTTTTCTATTATCAAACAACTTTAAAATTTCAATTTCATCAAAAAAGCATTGAACTAAAAATTCAATTTTTTTTTACTTATAACCTTTGTTTTTTTGGTTTTTCTCCTTTTTTCCAAATTGTTATTTCGATTTCTTAATTAAATTCCCCAAAAAAAAAAAAAAAAAAAAACTTAAAAGTTTAAAGTTTTAAATTTCCTTTTAAACAAAAAAATTTAACGATTTAAAAAAGTGTTTTTCTAATAAAACAAACAACATTAAAAAAAATATGAAAAAAATATTTTTTTGTTTTTTTTTTTTTGGTTTGTTTGTTAATGTTCATTAAAAAATCGTTTTCATGTATATGATATTATATTATATAATATATTATTATTATTTTATTATTTATGTGTGTGTGTGTTTGTAGTTAAATATACTATATAATAATAATAATACTTGTATCAACAGACATCTGCTCAGTATATTTACGTGTACGTACGTAGGTAAAAATCTGCGGCAGGACTAATACTTCTATTATTCACACAGTATATTCTTTTCGAGATCTTCTTAAAATAAAGTAAAAATTGAATATAATGAAAAACGAACAAACTAAAACAACATACTGACAAGAGCAAAAATAAAAAACGAACGTAACGAAGGAACAAAAAGTACTCACTTAGTTAAGCGAAGAACACATAAAACACATTTCACAGTGCCGCTAAAGAACGAACAAAAAATAAAAAAAAACACAATAATAAAATAAAAACTTTAAAGAAAAATAATAAGTGATTCTCAATAAGGAGTACAAAATTTTTTTTCTCAATTTTTTTTTTTTTTTGTTATTTCTTAATATAAAAAGAAAATTGGAAAATTTGTACAAAAAAAAAGAAATCAAACAAAAAAAAAAAAAATAAAAAACCTCACAACTTTAAGAAAATATTAAATTTTTTGGTAAAAAAAAAAAAAAAATCAAAACTTTCTTCTTTTCTATACTCTGAAAACTTTTATGTTTTTTTTTTTTCTGGAAAAAAAAAATTATAAACTTTTTTATTTTTTTTTTTTGTATCTCTTTCGTCTCACTTCGTCCCATTGTTAATATACCTATGATTTTTTCCTAAAATCTGAAGGCCAATTTAAACATGGTAGTGATTGCGTAATGGAATTTTCCTAATAGAAAAATAATATAAATTATATAATTGTTTTTAGTTTAAGACTTCAAAAATACTAAAAATGCAAAGCCTCTTTTAAATTTCCATTTAATTATTATTTTTTTTTTAGAAGTATATATTTTTTCAGAGGTGAAATAAGGTCAATAATTAAATGTATTTTATTAGTTTAGAAAATCTGAAGATTCTTAATTATTGTTATATATATATAGATAAAAAAATAATGTAGGGGGGCCTCGGGGTCCTCGGTGGCCTAGTGGATAAGAACGCTCTAAACATCGAGGAAGTGTGTGTTTGAATCCCACACACATCATAAGAATAATTCCCCCTTTACGACATTTGCAGCCATGCCTGAAAAGGAAAGGCTATGTAATTTCCTTGTCACATTTATGTGGCAGAGAAATGCACTAAAAAAAAACAATAATGTATTTCGTTTTTTAATTCGACTATTTTGAACTATACATATGTTTAAATGTGTCTGTATTATACCTCCACCTATATATTTTTTAAAAATTTTAATCATGACTTTCACCCCACTTGGATATTCTTATATTTAAAGTATCAGAATGATATATATATATAATCTAATACAACGAGGTACAGAGGAAAGATCAAGCGCATTAGCGCTGAAAAAATATATTCTGCATAGGCCTGTGTTCTGCATAATTTAACGGTGTTCACAAAGTATAAAGCTATTCAAATATTATAGAAATTCTTCAAAGCAATAATAAAAATAACGGAAGTTCTTAAAAAATAGAAAAACGTAAGTCAAAAATACAGTTTCAACTAACTCGAATAATTAAAGACTTAATAGGATTTTCTACTTCCTATAAATGTTTGCAGTCTTTGCTGGTAACACCAGCTTGTCAATTAAGAAAAGTTCAGATTTTCTACATTTTCCATGATAGTGCATATGAGGAAACCTCTCATCCTTAAAACGTCTCATATTAAAATTGGCCAAATTTTTTTAAATGTTTAGCATTTACAACAAAATAATATCTATACTATTTTCCTGACATGAGTTTTTGACATGTCACGCATTTCAAATTATAACACATAAATTTCAATACATGTATAAGTTAGTGTCAATTTAATAGTTAGATTCTTTGAACTGTAATTCACACAATTTTTATAATTAGTTAATTTAATATTCAACTGTAAAGATAGACAATCATTTTTAAATCTTCCATGACTGGCATGTTTTTGATTCTAAAGGTGATGACCCAATGGTCGCGTTGCTTTTAGCGTTGCTTGTAGCTCTGCTCCTAGCGTCGCGTTCTAAATAAAATTAAGACCAAATGCTAGCGTCGCTTTATGACCAATAACCAATATAAAATAAAAATATAAAACAAAAAAATTTATTGTTAACGCGAGTAAAAGTAGAAAGTTGCTCTACTGTAGCGTCGCTTCGTGCGTCGCTTTTCTACTTGTTCAACTTCCACATAAATCAATGTATTCTACTTAAACGTCAAAGCGAGACGCTTGCATTGGGTCATCACCTTAAAGTTCAGCCCAGCTACATAAATAGTATAGGTTCTTTCCTTCATGTACATTTTTTCATAAATAAAACTACAATAGTTATATATAATAAGATAACTTTGCATAACATACGTTTTTAATTAAAATGACTTCAAATATATGACCAATGGTGCAGTTTGAATTACTCTTTGTTGGAAAGTCTTCTTAATTCGTTATACCAAAAAAAAAAATCCTTTTATAAATTCATTTTTTTCGCATTGAAATATAAACTTATTTTTATAAATTAACGGCACAATTTTATACTAGTTATAGCCAATGGTTATCACATAAATTGAATTTATTTTTTTACCGGTTTATTGGGAAGTTTATCTAATATGTACTTATATAGAAGAAAAGTTATCTTTCTTTATAATTTTAGTTTGTATTTTTTTTTAAATATTTTTTTTTTTTTTGTATTGGTTTTTAAAAACATGGCAAATACTCAAATGCCAAACAAATTTAGTTTCTCATAAAAAAAAAAAAATATATGAAACCCTATAATAATATAGATAAATCATATTATAACGATCTATAGACTATATCACGTAATATTTTATATAGATTGTGATTGTTTATTGGTAAGTGATAGCATCGAAATATCATGAATTCGATTTTTCACTTTAAACAAATACTTTTCTTTTTTTTTTTTTTCTATTTATTTTTTCTTTCTCTTTTTGTTTTTGTTTCTTTTTTTTTCTCTTTCACTCATCGATATTGTTAAAAATGGCGTAAATTTAGATGGGTAGTAAAATTTAAAAAAAAAACTAAAAAATAACAATTCAAATAATAAAAATCGTGTTCGCTAAGGGAATCCTTATTGTAAATTCAATTTTAAGATTGTTCAAAAGTCCAGAGAGCACTTAAGAAGAGATTTTTGAGTTCTTTTCTTATTTTTCTTTTTTATTTTTTTTTTATTTTTGCTTTTACTATTTGTACAATATTTGAAAAGAAGAAAAACAATAATAAAAAAAAGAAAAAAGAAAAAAAAAATTAAAAACTTTTTTTTCTCTTTATATAAATTTTTTTTTTTTTTCATTTTTGAAACGTTAAAATCAATAATGTTCGTGGGAAGACGACTGTGATGACTTTCCTGTTCTTTCCATTACGGAAGAATGATTCAGGATATTGTTGGAAGTGTTACGTTTAATTTTTTAATAAAAAATGATAAAAAAAAAAAAAAATTGCAAAAATAAAAAAAACAGAAGGACGTTACTTTTTTTTATTATTTTAATGTTTTTTTTTTTTTTTATGTTTTTTTGTTAGGATTAAAGAGAAAAACAAAAGTTTTTGATCAATTTTCAAGAAAATAAGAAAAATAAGAAAGTTAATATAGTTGAAAACTGTGCAAACTCTTTTAATTAGAAAAAGTTAACAATTTAAAAAGAAAAATACACACACACAGACAAATGTAATCAGGAATTGAAACAAAAACAAAAGAAAAATAGATAAAAAGTTGAAAGGAAATAGAAATGAAATATTTGTTTTTGTACAATTAACAAATATGGTTACAAGTCACATAAGTAAACTTTCACATAATATAAATTATATACATATGTATGTATATATTGGATGTATCTAATCACTGATTAGATTTTTCACTTAATATTTTGTCAATTAAGGTAGGACTAAATATGTATGTATATATTTTGAACTGTAAAATAATTCAAATAAATAAATAAAATAATTTTATTTTATATATTATTATGTATTTTATAAGTGTCGTTAAAGAATTTAGTCGTTTATTGATATAATATCGTTGAAAGAGATACAAATAAACTTTTCTGTGCACGAAAAAAAGACAAACAATCACATGGGGTATCTTAATTAAATACAATCAGATGCAGTATTTTAAATAAAACATAATATATATTATACTTTATTTTTAATTAAAATCGTGATATTCATTGATCAATAATAATATTGTCTCTAAATAAACCAACGTTTATAAAAGATTATAAATATAAGAATGAGAAATAAATTTAAAATACCTATAAAATTAATTAGGCTTAAGTCATTTTATGCGGCTCCAAAAAAAACACAAATCATAAAAATATATTCTCAGAAAATTTTCCCAGATATTCCTCACTAGAACTAAAATATACTTTACTGAAATATTATACATATGAGCTTTACAGATGATTCTTTACGGTAAATATAGTTTTATGTTTCTTTACATTATCATTTAGAAATTATGCAATAAACGTCATAATTTTTAAACAGTAGTTGACATATAACTTTTAAATAAATTCTTCATTCCAAAATGTCAAATGTCAACTTTACACAAATTGAGTCAATAATTAACAGTCAACTTTATATGACTGTCAATTTTAAAATTATTGCAGTTGAGTTTATATATTTTTTATTTGATATTAAAAATGATTTTCACATATTTTAGTATCTGATAATTCAAGTATAATTTAATCTATACAAGTATAGAATTATTGTAAGTTTAGGTATCTAAAGTGAGAAAAGAATCGGACGAAAATTGAAAAATAGAATGAAGATGATCGTGAATAGGTTCTTTTTGAAAAGTTACAAATTGTATAATGAACCAATGTCTGTCAGAGCAAAACACATGGAAGCATATATTATGTCCTATACATTTTAGCGGTTGTCACAATAAATTAGTTTCCATACCCAGTTTTAATTCACTTAGGAATTTCCACGGTTTAGAAATGGGCATTTAAAGACTTCCTAGTGTTGTGTTGAAATTATTTTAAGATATAGGCATGATTGATTTTAGTTAGAATATAACAAGTGTTATTTATGTACAATTTATGAAAGAGAATTAATGTAATTAGTCGTAAGGGTTGATTTTCTATTTTGGCAAAGCAACTTAATGAAATCAGAAATAGTCAATATGTGAATTAGTATATTTTAAGTCAAATATATGCTTTATATTGTTTGAATGACTAAAATTTAAAAGAAATCCCTGAATCACAGAAAAAATAACAGTCATCAAAGACACACAACTTTATAGAACACTACTTGTAACATCTGGACTTTGAAAACACCTATCAAAGAATTAATATAAAGCATTTATAATATAAAGACTGTCAAAAATAAAAAAAATATTCCACATATACATTTCCAAGTGCATTCGGAAGGCTGTGGTCAACATGGAAGTCAACACATATAGCACGCGGAACGAAAATTAGAATTTTCGATGGGTGTGTCAAATCGGTATTGCAATATGGAACCGAGACGTGGCTTGTATCTAGAAATTCTATACAGAAAGTACAAGTCTTTGTAAATAAATGCCTGAGAATAATATGTCGAATATTCTGGCCATGGCGAATTATGAATGAAGAGCTTTGGGTAATGACGAGACAAGAGCCGATATGCGTCCAAATAAGGAAGAAGAAGTGGAAGTTGATTGGTCATATTCTAAGGCGCCCGACAACATCAGTGGCACACCAAGCGCTACAATGAAACTCCTAAGGTAGAAAAAATGTGGAAAGGCCAAAAACAATCTGGAGAAGACCTGTGCAAAGAGAAAGTGACGTATCTGGAAAAACATGGTGGGGAATAAAAAGATTAGGGCAAAACAGAAATAATTGAAGAGGCTATGTGGAAGCCCTAGAGGAATAATAAGGGAAAAAAAACACATACATTCATGTACATGTACATATACATATTATATAAATAATATGTTAATGTTATTGGAATACTTTAAGAAATCACAAGTAGGTAAATATAATCAGCCGATTAAAGAGTGATGCTATATGAATTTTTCTGATGCTATGAAAAACTATTACCATGTAATGAAAATTTGAGTCAGTAGATACTTAAAAATATACAAACTAGACGAAAAATGTATTGATGTGAAGAAAGTTGCGACAACAATAATTTGAACCAATTTTTTAAACCTAAAATAATTGTTATTCAATTCTTTACAAAGAAGTCATCGCATATACATACATATGTACATATGTACATATTTCAGTCTAAAAGATAACAAAATTAAAATTTAAAAGAAAATAAAATGTAACTACATATAATTAAAATTCTAACAAAATCAAAATAAAAAAAATGAATAATGCAATTTTCCAAACTAATTTTCTTTGTAATAAAAACAGACAAAATGTGATTCACATTTGAAATGTAACATACATAGCTACATATGTATGTACATACATATAATAATTGGTTATGTTAACAAATTTTATTCGAAATAGCACGATACCATATTATAATTTATTTGCTTTGTTTTGCTTTGTTTTTTTTTTTTTTGTCCTATTGACATCTTATGTCATTGTTATAAATCGTGTTATAACATGATTTATTTTCCATTTTTTTTTTTCTTTTTTTTATTTATTTACACATTTTGTTTTTTTTTTTAATTTTTGTATAATTTTTCCATTTATAATTAATTTGCAAGAAAATACCTTAAAGCTTTTTAAAGTAATTAAAAATGAGTCAAATACAGAAAAAAATAAAAATAAAGTTTTACTAAAAAGTCAAAAATAGCGATTGCTTTTCTTTTTAGCACATTTCCAAATGCCCTTATTAGTTTCACTCTTTCCGTCCGACCATCCGTCTGTTTACAAAACTTCTACATCGTTAAAGATAGAGAAAAAAGCCATGGGTAGGTCTCATAAAAAAATTCATTTTGTGGAACAACTTTTTATGTAGCCACATCCATTACGGAGCTACAGCCTCTCAAACTTTGAAAAAGCCCTATTTTTAAATGCATATATCTCATGTTCTGCTTAAAATTTTTTCAATCTGAAAACGTCATTCGAGAGATATTTTTTTTAACTTTGTAAATTAATATCAAAATTATACATTTTTTTTAAATTTAGTATATAAATTTACCGTTATGTGAAAAAAAATTTCGCATGATTTTTCTACCTTCATAATAGAATAGGAACTTGCAATTTTGAGAGCGAAAGAACTTTTAGAATTAGTATAAGTTTGCTCAGAAAATTTTTTTGCACCACACCCTGTTTAAGAGCTATTAGGGTTGAAAAATTGAAAATTTGCTATTTTTAGGCATCTGTAACTTCAACATCTGTACAAATTTTTCTTCGGCAAGACATAAAAATTAAAGCTCCAGAAATATATTTTTACGTCTGTTAACGGTTTTTCTTAGTTATATAGGGTTCCGGACTTACAGCCCCTCAAAATTTTAGTGTTTAGAATTCTGAGGGACTTACGGCCCTCAAAATTCTAAAATTCCAGTTTTCTTAAATTTTAAAATTTTTGTTCAAGTTACAATTCTAAACAGCTTTGTATTGTCTTTTGGAAAAGTGCGCTTTTAAAAACCGTTGGTTTATATTCTACCTTGTTTTTTTTTTTAATAAAATGAGTCACTAAAACTAATAAAATAAAATGATTATTAAAAAGAATAATAAATTGATTTTTATATAAAAATAAAAAATTAAACAACTGTCATGTCATGTTTGTTCAAATTGTTACTAAGTTGTCAATTAATGTTTTAATATCGAAAATAATAAATTAATATTATAAATAATAGATTATAATGATATCATTTTTAATTTTTTGTTGTTGTTATTGTTTTTTTTTTTTAACTTAATAATTTTTACAATTTTAAACGTTTAGAATGAGTTTTAAATTATATACGTGATTTTTAGAAGTTTGCAATACGTCAATATTATTAACTGAGATTAAATATACATACATTATGTACGTAAATTTGCTTTTAATTTGCTAAAAATGCTAAATTTGCTAAAAATGTTAATAAGTTTGTGTGTCCGTATGATTACAAATATTTGTATGCTTAAATTTAAATTTATGCAATTTGAAGCTACATTTATGTACAAACATTTATAAATATTTTTAATTTTAATTAAACATGCACTAAATGCGTACATTTTTTATAAATAATCTTCTCTTTTTAGCACATTTTTCAAAAGTTATTTGAAAAATTTGTTCGATTATTTAATTGCATAAAGTTGTAAAAAAAACCCCAATTTTCAAATATTGTTACATATTTCAAGTTCTGCTTAATAGTTTTTTTTAATATAAAAATGTCTATCGACAGGCCTTTTTTAATCTTTATTAATTAATATCAAAATTATACATCTTTTTTTTTAATTACCGTTATACCATATATTACTATTTAATTTATAATATAATATTCGGTATTTAAATTTACCGTTTTCTAAAAACAAAATTTTTTAAGTCTTTTAATATTAGCATAAGTTCTTTTAGTATTAGCATATCTTATCCTATTTAAGTATGGGTGAAAAATTGAAAATTTCCTATTTTTATATAATATGAACCTTTAATCGCATTGATGCTTTAACATAGGCAATACTGTATAAATTTTTTTAAAGTAAAAAGCAAAACTTAAAGCTTCAATTACGTTATAATTTTACATTGTGTTAACAGCTTTTCTTAATTATATAGCGTTTCCATAAAAATTTAAAAAAATTTCTCTTTATTTTTTTTATTTTTTCTAACATATAAACTTTGGTGAAAATCACAATATTTAAACTGTTTATATTATCTTTTGAAAAATGTACACCTTTAAAAACCTTTGATTTTGATGAAAAGTTCGAACCTTTTGATTTTTTTCTAAGTGCATTTCACTATCGACAAAATGTTACAACTGAAAGAAAGTACTAATTTAGTTACTACATATTTGTTTTTCTTATGAAATTGAAAACATGACTTTTTACTTTCTTAAATTCGTTTTTTTACTTCATCGGGTTTAACTGTACGGAAAGCTGGTTGTTAAAAGTTTTTCGACATTCTTTTAATTAAAGATATTATACATGTACCTACCTAATATTAGGTCTTTCAAATTGAGTTTTCAAAACTAAATAATTAAAAGACATAGAATTTGCATTGAAACTGGAAAAGTTTTTATTTATTTTTGAAGTACAATGTTTGCCATTTATACTCTGAAAATTATATCTCCCATGTGACCACCTCTTGCGTCTCTACAGTACCTGAACCTTATATCAAAATTTTCGATCACATACTGGTATAGTTGCGGCTCTATCTCACCAATAACTTGAATAGATTCTGCTTTCAATGCTTCAAAGTTTCGAGGATTATCCTTGTAGACCTGTTCTTTCACATAGCCCCAGAGAAAGAAGTCTAACGGCGGCAGAAACTTGAAGGCCAATTCACATCACCGAATCTGGAAATAACACGATCTGGAAACTTTGCATGCAGTAATTGCAGTGTTTCTCTGGCTGTATGACACGTAGCCCCATTTTGTTGAAAACACATGTCCTCAGTATCAATATTTTCCAGTTTTGGCCATAAAAAAGTTGTGATAATGTCGCGATATCTGGTACCGTTAACGGTTATGGCTCTTCCAGCATCATTTTCGAAAAAGTAGGGACCAATCACACCACCAGACCACAATGCACACCAAACAGTAACTCTTTGTGGATGCGTTGGCTTCTCTCTTAGATGACGCGAGGATTTTCCTCTCCCCAAATACGTCAGTTTTGTTTATTAACGTAGCCATTGAACTTGAAATGTCCTTCGTCCAAAAAGATGATTTTTTTTTAAAAATCGTCATTTTGTTCCAGTATCGAATTGGCAAAGTCCCGACGCATGGAATGATCTTGTGGCAGTAATTCTTGTGTCATTTGAACTTTGTAGGCCTTCAACACAAAATCTTTGTGCATAATACAATTGTTGTGAACGGCGGGAAATTGACATGGTGGTGTCAGTTGTAACACCATCACTCACAACACCAATATTTTCTTGTCAACGACCGGCACGAGCATTACTGATGTCTCTCTCGATCTTGTACTTCACCAGTTTCTTGAAATTTTTGCACAATATTACCAATTTGTTGCTCAGTTGGACGATTATTTCGACCATAAACATCGCGTAATTTGTGAAATACATTTCTTACAGAACGACCATTTTCATAAAATAATTCAATAATTTTAACACGTTGCTGTAATATATACGACTCCATTTTTATAAATGGCAAACCTTCAGCTGTCAAAATGATATATAATATGGGTGCGTTTAATGTTTGAAGTGTTTTACAGAGGCGCCTGCCTACTTTTGAAAACTCAATTTGAAAAAGCCATTACATAAACAGCAGCGCGATTTCGGTATACTTTATTTTGAAATTATAATGTAACAGTAGCAGGTATCTTAATCAGACATTTGTACTTTACTTTGGAATTTTATATTATCTCAAAAACTTTCATTAAACATAACATTAATACAGAGCCCTCTGCAGTCAAATTTCAAATTTTGCTGACAATAAGCTTGTTTAAAATAATTAAAATACTTACTTAATTAAAATACTTACCATATAATTCTGAAATTAATAATAAAATGGTGAAATAATAAAAAGCTTAAATAAATATTATCCATACTTAAGCTATGGATATAGTTTATAGTTTTAATATTGTTAATAGGTATTATATCGAAATTCCTATGATCCACTATAATACCATCTCAAAAATAACTTGATTCTAATGATTGATGAAATCAGTAATATAGATACAGAAAAGTTCCTTACCTTTTTATTTACTTACCCGTTATATTTAACTATATGGCAACTCTTAACCACAACTTATGTGAGATGGAAAAAGCCTCTAATTGTTAATAAGTAAAATTGAAGAAAACAATAAGAATTTAATACAAAACTTAAATTGTTCTGAGAAAAACAATAAATTAGCAAACATTTTTGTACTCTAAACAAAACAAGAAAAAAAAAAAGAAAAAAAACTAAAAAAATAATTCACAATATTGTACTTAGAGAAATTCTTGTGAAATTCTTTCAAAAAAGAAAAAAAAACAAAAACCGATAAATTTAGTACAAAACTTTTTTTTTATTAAATTTAGAATAACAAAGGAATAAATTAATGTTTAATGCTAATTTCTAATATGCCCTTGAATTAAAATAACAATAAAAATTCTTAAATATTTATTTTTTACACATTTTACACATTTATTTTAATGCTTTTTGTTGTTTTTTTTTTACAATTTTTAGTTTTACAAATTTATAACAAAATACAAAAAAAAAAAACTGAAAAACACAAACACACAAACACTCAATCCATTTAAAGCAAAAAAAAAAAAAAACAATTGATATTTAGCATAAAAAATCGCAATTTAAAATCGAATTTAAATTTATTCTTGTTTTTTGTATAGAAAAATATATTTAAAAGCTACCATTGCTATTATTTTGACTGTCGGTCGGCCGGTCGGTCGGTCGATCGATTTGATTAAATACTTTAAGTTCCACGCTCACCGCACAAGTGAACATAAAAAAACTTCATGTGATGCTCACCGGTGATACACATACATACATAGGTTTCAATGGAAGTTTTTCTTTGAATTCACCGGTGATCACAAAATGGTCCATGCACTGCTGAAACCTATGATACACGTGGGATTGAAAGTATTAATTGGAAATTGTATGCATACATTATAAAATATTTCCGCAAAAAATTTTCAAATATTGAATCTATTAAAAAGAATTTAAAGAGATTATCGAACAACAAAACTGAGCCGTTCTATATTGTTTAATAACCTGTTCAAATAAGATTCTAAAAAAAAATAATTCTCCAATAAAACATATATATCCAATAAATGCCGTCAGTCTTCTGTAATTCTCAAATCTCAAGTAATCAATTTGGCCCTAATAAGTTATTAAAATAACCCACAATAAAAAATTTCTTTCTGGTTATAAGATCCGAAAATATTGATTAAGCTCTACAAAATATAATATCTAATAAAATTCAAATATTCAATAAGAAAAAAAAAAAAAATACAGTTATAATAAATGTCAATATGTAATAATCTGACGTTTGGCGTTCAATTGAAGATGTACTGTCCTACCTATAAACTTATCCAAAAATTCAGTTGTACCTCTAATATTCTAAATTCTGAATATATTGCCTAAAAAACTATGTAAATATTTCTTCTGTTAATGAAATAACGGTAAATATTCCACTATATTTACTTGTAACTTAATTCTTAATAATTTGTTAAATTTCATTTAACATAATTTTTTTACACAATTAAATAAACGGAAAAGATTTTTTGCTTTTTTTTTTTTTTTTTAAGTACTTAAAGTTAAACACAACAAATGAGTCATATTTTTGTTTTCATTTTATAAGTTAAGGGACACTTTAGTACCTACTTACCTTTAGTAAAAAATAAAATTTAAAATAAATTTTTATGTCTTAAACTAAAGTACAAATATTATAAAGTATTAATAGGTCAATTTCATGTTCATCGTACATTAAAATTACAAGCAAACAACAGAATTTTAGTTGGAATGGAACAACAAACACAATTAAATGATAAACAAACAAACAAAATAAATAAATTAAAAATTATTTGAATATTCATTTAGTTGAAGAAACTAAAAACAATTTTGAGTTTTTTTTTTTTTTTTCATTATAATAATTAAAAAAAAAAAAAAAAGGCCTAAATGTACTTGGCACTACTTTTATAATTAGTTACAGAACAACTTTAAGAGTTATACGCTGAAATTGTAGGTATTTATTTTTTCAAATTACTTGAAATCATATTGTTGATGATATGCTTTTTAAACAAAACTTTAAACAAATATTAAAACAAAAATCTTTTTTAAAAAATTCACAAAAACGCTTTACTGGACAATGCATAATCTTTAATCATATATTACAGTAAATGTTAGCAAGTTCAAATAACAGAACTGTTATATTAACTTCAAAATCATTAAAAAGAAATTAATTAACTCTTAGGATTTCTTTTTAAAAAATCTTTAAAATATGTTTGTATAGTGTACACATATACGAGTATATAAAAATTCCGTGTAGACACTAGCTGATGTTTCATAGTCTTGTTAACAAAAATAAAATAAACGAGCCGTCTTTAACTTTTGATAACCTTTTAAATTTTCCAATAAATTCAAAATTCTTATCTAAATTGTTCATGAATTCTCTTTATACAGTCAATTTTAATCTGACATTGCCCCTCATTTTTAAAAAATTTCAGATAGTCAACTCATCTAAAGTCATTTAAGCGAAACGGCAAAACAAAAATAGATTATTTTAAATGTATCTACACTGTGTAAAAGAGTTCCGAAAAATTTTGAAAAAACTTCCGAAAACATTAAAATATCAAAATTTGACGAATGGACTGGACACTAATGGACTGGAAACGTACACTTTAAATTTAATTTTAACATCTAAAACATATTTAGCACAGACCATAGGTAATTTGTAATAAAAAACTTACTAAAATTATTCCTCTGTTACTCACTACATAATATGAGAATTGTTATCATCTATGTGTATGTAACTTATACGAACCAAATTATAACGAAAAGTTGCTAAAGAACGATTAATCGAATTGATTACCAAAATGAAGAGAATTTATGATTGTGTTTTTTTCTTAAGGGAGGGGAGCATCTCTCAAAAACACCAAGAATACCTCCTTGGTGATAACAAATTCTTCCCACCCCCGCCTAGTGCTTCCGATTAATCCCACCTACGCTTTTAGTCAATAGTATGAAACCTCCTAACCGACATTGTATATTGATTCCAGAGTAAGGATAAAAAAAAGGAAAGCACAGGCATGCAGAAATTTTGAATTGAGGAGTAGTACTATGTAATGAAACAATGAATCCGCCTATTTACTATAATCTGTAAAATTTTTGTCAATTAGTTACTTTTGTTTTTGATTAACTCAAAAACAATGAATGATAAATATCATTGCATGGTCTAAAGTAAATATTTAAGATCGAAAATAAATATTGTTATAATGTGATAATATGGCTTACTACATATCCAGCCAATGGTGTATTGGTTAAGACTACCGGCCTTTCATATCAAAGGTATCGGGTTCAAATTGCGACTGTGTCATATAAATTAATAAAAAATAATATCTCTAACCGTTTTTGAGATATGAAGTGTGTTATAACACATAAAATGTGTTAACACACTTTTTGAAAATAACACACTTTTCTATTGTGATTCAAAATAATACAGCGATTGAAAATAACACACTTTCCTATTCTTTATATCTCAAAAACGGTTAGAGATAGAGAAAAGGTTATTACGTACTAATTAAAGGGCTTGAAAAGCTGTAAAAGGGCTAAATATGCTATAAAAAGCACCCCAAATACAGGATGTTTCAAAAGAAAATTGAGTTTGAAACATAATTTTTTCATTTTAAATCATTTTGAACCTTCATAACTTTCTAACTGTTAGGTATATGGGGATTATTAGTATACAAAAATTAAAGCTGACAACTTACTCTAAAAAATGATTTTTATCTCTCTATAGCAAGTTGTTCATAAGTTTTGGATTTTGTTATGAAAAGTTGTTAAAACATCTTTAACCCTTCATATCTCAAAAAGGATTCAGAATAGAGCACCCCTCCAATACAATTTTTTGTTCCTCTCGACATGCTCGATCACCCATTTTAAGGAAAATCATCGAGTCGGAAACACCCTATATAATAAAATAATAATAAATCATAGTATAAGATAATAGATGGCGTAGAAATAAAAGAAACGTCTCATAGTCTTGTACAATAGCTACAGCCGAGTAATCAACGGCTTAGTGAAATTCATTATTACCGAAACTGAAGCTGAGTTAAATATAAATAATAAATGACTTAGTGGATGCCCTATGCTCTTTATAGGAGTCGCAAGGAAAAAAAAATGCTTTACATATTTCATTAAATCCTATTTTCATTTTAAAAACGGAAATATTACTTTGATGAATCCAAACTCTTCAAACTTAAACTTTCAATAAGAAAGAAGAACAAAACTTTTAAATTTTTTTGTCAATAACGTTAAAAACGTAATATAAACTATTATAGTTTATTAAATTTTTCGTCATTCTATAGAAAACATTTAAAAACTTAAACTAAACAAAACAATAGCAAATATTTATTATTAAATACTAGCTAGTATTAGGTTTTGTTTTTTTAAAATCTTGGTTCTTTTATTGGTTTGTATTTCAATCAACTTTTAAAATTATTATTTTTATTTTTTGATTTATTTATTAATTTTTTTTTTTTTTTTCTTTACCAATTTTTCTTTAAACTTTTTGTTTTTCATTTTTCTTAATTATTTTTTTATTTTTTTGTTTTCTTTATCTTTTTATAGCTTCTATTCTATTTTTAGCACATTTGGAAAAAAAATCCTGGAAAAATTTGTTTATTAGGAATATTTTTCTTTGTCCATATTTCAATCGTTTGATTATTACTTAACTTTTACACATTATAAAATCTTAACCATCGTAAATGAAAAATAGTTGTAATATAATCTTTTTATTTTGCCTCATCCAATATGGAGGTACATCTCCAATATTTTGAAGAAGTAGTATTTTGAAAACGTTATAAGATTGAAATTCTACCTAACCTAAACTGAATATTTTTTTTTAATCTAAAAAATTTAAACGAACGGAAATGTTTTTAACTTTATAAAGCAAAACGAAACTATATTGTATAATTTTTTGCAAGTCGTTATTTAATGGCTATGTAAAACCCATATCTGTGTTTTCCAAATATATAAGTATCTTTATTTTTTAAATATTTAAAATGACTTGAAATTTTGACAGATTTCATTTAAGATTTTTGAGAATAAAGATAAGTTACCCCATAGTAAAGTTTTTGTATTGTTTTAGAACCCCCTGCGCAAAAGTTGTGTTTGCGGTGGAAAAATGAAATACCTATGCAATTCTTTTTTTAAAATTTTAACATGTATGAGCGAATTTTCTTAAATATTTAACAATTGCTAAACTTTTAATGAAATATTACGAAATTTTTCACAGCTTTCCTTACTGAAAAAAAATTCAAGCGTAAGTCTCTTCCGAGATGAAAGGATTACAGGTTCAAATCCCAATCAGAGCAATATATTATAATGTAAAAATAATGTATATAAAATAAATAATGTTATGTATTATAATTTAATACATATGTACCAGAAACAAAACGTACATACATATATGTATATATATTAAGAAGTTGCTATGGTTAATTTTGGATGTTAAGTATTTTAAATTATCGTTTTGGGAATGTGCTCTTTTAAAAACGCCTAATTCAACAACCTACCTTGTTATATTATTATTATTTTTTTTTTTTTTTTTGCTGACTTATTTTTGTTTTCTTCTTTTTTTTTTAATTTAGAATTTAAATTAGAATTAACAACTCTGCACTTTGTTAATCACTCACTACATACTGTTTTTGTGTTTTGTTTTTTTTTTTTGCAATGTTCTGTTTTAACTTTTAATGCTTTGACTTTTCAGTGAGTCAGTAAGTCAACAACAAAAAAAAGAAAAAATAAATAAAAAAGTTATGAGTAATTTTTTTTTTTTTTTTTTACCAACTTAATATTTTATTGTTATTTTTAAAATTACTTTATATTATTTAATTTCAACGATTTTATGAACTAATTTATTCTGTCAGGTTTTGTTCTTTGTTGTTTATGATTTTTGTTTTAATTTTTTGCTGTTTTTTTTTTTTAGAAAATTAAGAAAAATTACTTAAAACAAAAAAAATAATAAATTATATAAAAATGAATAAGAGAAAAAAAAATAATTATATTAATTCTGCTTCTGCTGCTGCTTCTTCTTCTTCTTCTTCTTGATTTAATATTACAGATGACTTTCTTTTGAGTGGGATTTCGCATATATTTAAAGAAAAAAATAAATTATAAAGTAAACGTGAATTAGGTTATAATATTTTATTCTTATACAAAATTTAGTATATAGTTTTAATTACTTGGTGAAAATAATTTTTTTTTTTTTATGTATAAAATATATATTTTCTTTTAGCTAATATGATAATATAAAACATATTTAAAATTTAGGTATTTTTTTTTTAGCACATTTTTTATAAAAATTTGGGGAATTGTGCTTTTTGGCTTAGAAATCTTTATACCCAGTTTAAAGTTAAATAATTTTTTTTTTTCTGAATTATCACCCATTACGGAATTACATTCCCCTAAAAAGTTAAAATTTGATCAAATTCAATTGATATAAGGGTATATGTGCAGGGCAGGCTATTCACGATTCAATATAGAAGGTTTTTTGTTTTATGCAGTAGCTAAACACGAATGCTTTATACAACGTCATGTAATAGGTTTAACTAAATGGAAAAGCAAGTGAAGAAGTAAAATATGGGTTGAAAAGTAAATTTGAAATGAACTTGAAAAGATTCTTTTTGATTAATTGTAAATTGTAAAATAAGGTATTGCCCAAGGAGGTCTAAGACATTTGATGTAAGTTCTCACCTATATAGGATTTTTTTGCGATATAAAAAATTGAGATATGCAACCTTTCTTGTGTTACTTTGGAATAGTTTGAGAGCAGGGACTATTGATTTTAATTTAATAGGACAAGTGTTATTACCTATACATGTAATTTAAAAAAAGTAGATAATACTCAATATGAAAAGGAATACGAGGTACTTGAACGACATGTATGATCGCTTAGATCCTATTTTGAACTTTGTCCAGGTAATTTGGTGAAGTTTGTGGAGTGCTAGCTCAAAAGTGTGAATTGTATTCCATCGTAGATTAAATATAATTATGCTTTATAAATATTAGTTAGATATCTAGGAGAAAAATTTGCTTTACATTGAGAAAGAATACAACCTAATCCAAGAATTTGGCATTATTGATTCTATATCTAACTGAAAGAAATACGATGTTGTTGGCACTGAAAAATATATGCTTGTTGAATTTTACATACAAAATAAAATTCAAAATTGTTCATTAGTGGTAAGAATAATTTTATTTTTTTTTTTTTAATTTTTATACGTAATTTGGAAGGTGATCAAGTTTTTAAATTAAAAGTTTATGCTACTCATATAAAATGACTAAATCTTTATGTTTTTTATATGATTTATATGTTAATTTTTTTTGTTACATAATTAATGTTATTTCACCTGATTGCCTTTAAGTGTTGTTTGAACATTTATATACACAACTAAATATATTATAATATATAATCTGCAACAAGAACTAATGATCCTTATACATAGTTTAGGTATTACATGTTTTTAAATTCAGTGTTCAAGCAAAAAGCGCATTGACTTATAGATTAGTGCGCCTATTTCAAAACCTATAACATAAAATCATAATTTAAAACTTTATAATTAATACTTATACTTACCAGTTAAAAAATTAATTTTTTTTATAAATTTTTATTTTAAATAATTCCTAATAATTAAAAAAAAACCAATAAAAATATTTAAATACATAATAATATGCAAACCATTTAAATTAATAATATTTAAAAATCAAAATTATTAATTAACAATTAAACTAAGAATTTATTTAGGTACATATATGTATTTATTATATTATTAAAGTGATTTTTTTTTTTATACAGGGCGTATTGTAAATAAATATTATAAAATAAAATATTATAATATTTCATATCCATATTTTCCATCATTTTCCAAGTAACTGCAAACTTTAATTTTTTAATTTTTCAAGCTTTGTTGATCTTAAAATTTGTACATGCATTTTTTAAGTATATACTCTTTCAGTTTGAAAGTCATAAAAATTTGTGATTAGTTCGAACCTCAACTAATTCATATTATACATTTCTTACCTTTTATTTTGAAACACTCTGTATACAAAGAAAAACTTAATATGTACGTGTATGTACTTATACTCATGAATAAACTAAAAAAAAAAAAACAAGTAATAAAATATTTATTTAAAATTTTCCAATAATTTGAAATTTTTAACTAATTTGTTAATAATCAAAATAATATTTGATATTTATGTATGCATATTACCTTCCATTACCTCAGCAATTTTTTTTTTTTAATTACTTTACCTTTCTAAAAATTGAATTTTTATTTTGCATTTTTTTTTTTTGTTTTTTTTTTTTTTGCTTAGATTTTCAATTTGTTTTTGTGTTTTTTTTTTTTTTTTTTTGTCATTTGTGCAAAAAAATTTCTGAAATTGCATAATAAAAATTTATTTATTTTTAAAACCTAACCATTATAAAACTGTAAAAAAAAAAAACAAAAATAAAAAAAAATTATTATATAATTTCTTTATTTTTTCTTTAATTTTATTAAATGTCATAAAATTAATTATTTTTTATTTTCCCAATATATAAAAAAAAAAAAAAACATAAAACGGAAAATAAAAAATATAAATGCCTGTAAACTTGTATCACCTGAACAAAATCACCTGATGCAATTTTAATTAAAAAAAAACAAAAATAAAAATTTTCATCATTATTTTTCATACTAGATAAAATTCGATTATTCGATTTGAATTTAAACCCTTTAAACTTTATTTTCAAATGTAATTATATACTAATACATATATATAATATACTTACTGTTTAATAATAATAAAAAATAACAAAAAACAAAAAAAAATTGCTTAGCAATCACATTTATGTATGTAAATGTGGAAGCAATCATTCGCTTCCGAATTAAATTATTCAATATTGATTAATGTCATAAAATGGTTTTTTTTTGTTTTTTTTTTGTTTTTTTGAGAGTGTGTAAACGGAAAATGCTCAGGTTGTCAAAAATTTTAATAATATGATGAATGGATGATGTTATGTATTGGGTCATATGATGTAATTGAATTTTGTCACTTCACTTTTAAGTTTTTTTTTACTTACATTTTGGATTTAGCAGCTTTCAAAATATAAAAAAAAATAAAAAGGGAGAATACCTTAATACACACTGAATTGTTTATTTTTAAATGAACTGGACGAACTGATACGATTTTAATTCAACACACTGATGGTTTGTTATCATTTGCTCCATACTTTCTTTCTATTTACTGTGATTAAAATATATTTTGGTGTATTTAAAAACAAATTTTCTAGTTAAAGTAAAGATTTCACTTTCGGTGCCATTTTGATATCACCTGTTTGTCATATACATTAATACATACATACATAATCTTATTATTAATACCATATTTTTTATTGTAATTTGCCAAAATCTAAAAAAAAATTCTAAATATTACAACTTGGGCTAGTTATTTCAATAAAACATACATACGTATTTCAATTGACAGCCTTAAGTTACCTTTTATTGTATTTTATATACTATTTTGTAGGAATTTTTAAATTGCTTTTTAGAATTTTACCAATCCTTGGTTAAAAAACTAAAATAAAGGTATTTTAATTCTTTTAAATACTTTTAAGAATTTGTTCTATATTTATACATGACTCTTTAATTTTCATTATTATTTTACCATTTAATAAGTTTTTTTTTATTGCTAATTTAATCTATATTTAAATTTAAAAAGTATTCATCAAAAAATATGACATATGAGCAAATGACAGCTGGGAAGTATGTATGATGGAGACTCAATTACTGTAATTTTTTGACGTTTATTTTAGAAGTTTCATATTTGTATTGGTCAATCTTGTTTTAAGATTTTTATAATATAAATTGGAAATGATTTGGATTAGTGGAAATTTTCCAATTATTTTGTAGTATTTTACTTTATCCATTATATCTTTCGTTTACGATAATATACAGGAACCATTTTCTACATAATTGTAGATCATAATACTATCTTTAATGTACATATATCTTGCATATCAAAAAATTTTCAAATAATCAATTTGACCTTCAAATGACCTTGTTAGTCAAAGTGGTTTTCTATGAAATGTTGGTGACGTTACCAAGTATCGTTATAATAAATTTCATTACAATTGGACGCGGACGTTAATCCAAACCATACCCTATAAATTTTCCGTAATCAACACATTTCTTTATTATAAATTAATTATAAATTAAATTTTACTTTATTGTTTTATTAAATTTGACTTTTTTGTTAAATTTTACTAAAATTTTTATATTATGTCTTTTATATTTTCTTTAAGTTTTAGGTTAAGCATGGGAGAAAAGTTTCAACACAATATAAATAACATTTTCTAAGAAATTGAACTGTAAAATACACAAAGTTGGACTTTCAATGTGGAACATTAGAGATTGATAGATGTATGAAGTTTTCCTCTGAACTTTCAACCAAAACTAATTTACAATTAAAGGTGGCAGATATTTCTAAGCAAAAATGTATTCATAGAGTTGTGTGAGCATAACATTCCAAAACTAATCATCAAAACAATTTTTCAGGTTTTTAAATGGTTTTTAAGCTTTTTGGTTTTGGAATTAATACATGTATATACATATATTTTTCAATATATTACCACCCTACCATAACCATTTTCAGCACATTTTTCAAAAAAAATTTAAAAAAATTTGCTTTCCAGTTTTTCTACTGTCTGTCCATTTATCTGTTTACAAAACGTTTACACCGTTTAAGATAGAGCAATAAAGTTTTAACCATGAACTTTACCATGAACCCATGTCTTTTTAAAAAAAATTTTAAACTTCTCAGTCACGGATCTACATACTCAAAGATGGGAAAAGTCTTTCTTTCAAGGGTTTATATCCCAATTTTCGTTTAATATTTTTTCCAATCTAAAAACGTCAAACGAGAAAAAATTTAACCTAAGGGTAAATAAAAATTTAACCTAACCTATATTATATCTTGGGCAACTATATAAAGGTTTTTAAAGTAAAACACAAAAACTAAAGGTCAAACATTATATTTTAATATACGTAAGTAAATATGTACTTAAAAATGTTTTATTAAATTAAAGCTAAATATATATACATATATGTACGAGTATTATACCGAAAATAAATGGAATTTTAACAAAAATAAATACTGAATAAAATTTACCGGAAACAAAATGTAGTAAACAAAAAAAATTACATTAATAATAAATTTAAACGGCCCTTTTCTAAATAATAAACATAATTTTTATGTTTATTTAAAATTTTCCAATAATTTGAAATTTTTAACTAATTTGTTAATAATCAAAATAATATTTGATATTTATGTATGCATATTACCTTCCATTACCTCAGCAATTTTTTTTTTTTAATTACTTTACCTTTCTAAAAATTGAATTTTTATTTTGCATTTTTTTTTTTTGTTTTTTTTTTTTTTGCTTAGATTTTCAATTTGTTTTTGTGTTTTTTTTTTTTTTTTTTTGTCATTTGTGCAAAAAAATTTCTGAAATTGCATAATAAAAATTTATTTATTTTTAAAACCTAACCATTATAAAACTGTAAAAAAAAAAAACAAAAATAAAAAAAAATTATTATATAATTTCTTTATTTTTTCTTTAATTTTATTAAATGTCATAAAATTAATTATTTTTTATTTTCCCAATATATAAAAAAAAAAAAAAACATAAAACGGAAAATAAAAAATATAAATGCCTGTAAACTTGTATCACCTGAACAAAATCACCTGATGCAATTTTAATTAAAAAAAAACAAAAATAAAAATTTTCATCATTATTTTTCATACTAGATAAAATTCGATTATTCGATTTGAATTTAAACCCTTTAAACTTTATTTTCAAATGTAATTATATACTAATACATATATATAATATACTTACTGTTTAATAATAATAAAAAATAACAAAAAACAAAAAAAAATTGCTTAGCAATCACATTTATGTATGTAAATGTGGAAGCAATCATTCGCTTCCGAATTAAATTATTCAATATTGATTAATGTCATAAAATGGTTTTTTTTTGTTTTTTTTTTGTTTTTTTGAGAGTGTGTAAACGGAAAATGCTCAGGTTGTCAAAAATTTTAATAATATGATGAATGGATGATGTTATGTATTGGGTCATATGATGTAATTGAATTTTGTCACTTCACTTTTAAGTTTTTTTTTACTTACATTTTGGATTTAGCAGCTTTCAAAATATAAAAAAAAATAAAAAGGGAGAATACCTTAATACACACTGAATTGTTTATTTTTAAATGAACTGGACGAACTGATACGATTTTAATTCAACACACTGATGGTTTGTTATCATTTGCTCCATACTTTCTTTCTATTTACTGTGATTAAAATATATTTTGGTGTATTTAAAAACAAATTTTCTAGTTAAAGTAAAGATTTCACTTTCGGTGCCATTTTGATATCACCTGTTTGTCATATACATTAATACATACATACATAATCTTATTATTAATACCATATTTTTTATTGTAATTTGCCAAAATCTAAAAAAAAATTCTAAATATTACAACTTGGGCTAGTTATTTCAATAAAACATACATACGTATTTCAATTGACAGCCTTAAGTTACCTTTTATTGTATTTTATATACTATTTTGTAGGAATTTTTAAATTGCTTTTTAGAATTTTACCAATCCTTGGTTAAAAAACTAAAATAAAGGTATTTTAATTCTTTTAAATACTTTTAAGAATTTGTTCTATATTTATACATGACTCTTTAATTTTCATTATTATTTTACCATTTAATAAGTTTTTTTTTATTGCTAATTTAATCTATATTTAAATTTAAAAAGTATTCATCAAAAAATATGACATATGAGCAAATGACAGCTGGGAAGTATGTATGATGGAGACTCAATTACTGTAATTTTTTGACGTTTATTTTAGAAGTTTCATATTTGTATTGGTCAATCTTGTTTTAAGATTTTTATAATATAAATTGGAAATGATTTGGATTAGTGGAAATTTTCCAATTATTTTGTAGTATTTTACTTTATCCATTATATCTTTCGTTTACGATAATATACAGGAACCATTTTCTACATAATTGTAGATCATAATACTATCTTTAATGTACATATATCTTGCATATCAAAAAATTTTCAAATAATCAATTTGACCTTCAAATGACCTTGTTAGTCAAAGTGGTTTTCTATGAAATGTTGGTGACGTTACCAAGTATCGTTATAATAAATTTCATTACAATTGGACGCGGACGTTAATCCAAACCATACCCTATAAATTTTCCGTAATCAACACATTTCTTTATTATAAATTAATTATAAATTAAATTTTACTTTATTGTTTTATTAAATTTGACTTTTTTGTTAAATTTTACTAAAATTTTTATATTATGTCTTTTATATTTTCTTTAAGTTTTAGGTTAAGCATGGGAGAAAAGTTTCAACACAATATAAATAACATTTTCTAAGAAATTGAACTGTAAAATACACAAAGTTGGACTTTCAATGTGGAACATTAGAGATTGATAGATGTATGAAGTTTTCCTCTGAACTTTCAACCAAAACTAATTTACAATTAAAGGTGGCAGATATTTCTAAGCAAAAATGTATTCATAGAGTTGTGTGAGCATAACATTCCAAAACTAATCATCAAAACAATTTTTCAGGTTTTTAAATGGTTTTTAAGCTTTTTGGTTTTGGAATTAATACATGTATATACATATATTTTTCAATATATTACCACCCTACCATAACCATTTTCAGCACATTTTTCAAAAAAAATTTAAAAAAATTTGCTTTCCAGTTTTTCTACTGTCTGTCCATTTATCTGTTTACAAAACGTTTACACCGTTTAAGATAGAGCAATAAAGTTTTAACCATGAACTTTACCATGAACCCATGTCTTTTTAAAAAAAATTTTAAACTTCTCAGTCACGGATCTACATACTCAAAGATGGGAAAAGTCTTTCTTTCAAGGGTTTATATCCCAATTTTCGTTTAATATTTTTTCCAATCTAAAAACGTCAAACGAGAAAAAATTTAACCTAAGGGTAAATAAAAATTTAACCTAACCTATATTATATCTTGGGCAACTATATAAAGGTTTTTAAAGTAAAACACAAAAACTAAAGGTCAAACATTATATTTTAATATACGTAAGTAAATATGTACTTAAAAATGTTTTATTAAATTAAAGCTAAATATATATACATATATGTACGAGTATTATACCGAAAATAAATGGAATTTTAACAAAAATAAATACTGAATAAAATTTACCGGAAACAAAATGTAGTAAACAAAAAAAATTACATTAATAATAAATTTAAACGGCCCTTTTCTAAATAATAAACATAATTTTTCATAGATTATCAATCATTTCTAAATTAATTGTCATCATTCCTTATATTAAAAAACTGAATATCCATACAAACAGCTAATCATATTTTCTATTCAATTTTAAAAATGCATTAACCCTTCTTTTGGGAATTATAAAAAAATCAAGGATGAATGTTAATTTAGTAACAAATTCTTTTAAAAATGCATATAAGAACGACAAAAAAAAAATAAACGACCAAATAATAATCTCTGATTACAAAAAAAAAAATAAAAACCTTTTGTTCAATAAGACACAAATAAATAAAATTTGCAGAATGACTTAAAACTTTTTTTTTCAAAGAATGATTTATATTTTAAAACATATACAACTACGAGAAGTTTCTCGAATAAAAACTTTAAAAAATGTTCAAACGTACACATTAATCTGCCTCATGGCGTAGTGTTTAAGTCGCCAACCTTTCAATCGGAGGGTCTTGGGTTCAACCCCCGGTCAGGTCATATAAATAAAAAAATATGTAGCAAGCAGGTTTTATCCCAGGCGAAAGGGGGAATGGGTTTCGTCAGTAAGAATATGACATTACCAAGGGAGAATTCTTGGGGTCTTCGGAAGATTTCCATCTCCCTTAGGAAAACAAAAAACACAATAATATTCGCCATTCGTTACCCCCACAAAATCTTAAATTTTTGACAACTTCATAACTATATAACGGGACCTCGATGGCCTAATGGGTAAGAGCGTATAAAATACGTTGTAAATACTGAAGGAATGTTCATTTGAAACATTAACCCGTTCGAAGAATAATTCCCCCTTACAATGTTTACAGCCACGCCTAAAAAAAAAGGTTCTGTAATTTTCTTGTCAGATTTTTGTGACAGGGGAATGAACTAAAAAAACAAAAATCTGAATTCGAACAATACCACTGGCAGGTAACCGATATATTAAAATTACTTTTCCGTTTCTAACATTTGTAGGTATGATAGATATAGAAACAAGTATAAAATTGGATCAGTATCGAAAACTGGACTTGATTTGGTAATGTGTGTCTGACTGTCCGTCACCATCATAATTAAAATCTAGAACATAAATTTCACATTTAGAATTTCACATTCTAGAACATTTTCATTTCAAAGTTTGAAATTATTTGGACTAAGGTGTTGCTGGTGTAAGATACTGCCATGTGTATGTCACATATATTTTTAGAACTAGTTTGTATATCTTCAACATTAAAAAGTTATAGTGTCTTTTTAATATTTTGTGAAGTATAACATCAGTAGGTATATTATGTTTTAAATACTATATATATAGCTGGTTCTTACCGGTATTTCAGAGCTAACAACGACAACTAAATATTTTTTTTTTTTCGTTTTTCTTAGAATCTAAACAAATTCAAAATTAGCATTTTAAATATGTATGTATACAATTTTTTTTTTAATTTTAACTAAAAAATGAATTTAGGCCACATTAGCATTATTCAAAAATAAAAAACAAAAACTTTTAGATATACCTAAAAAAGAATTCTAATGAATCATCATTTAAAAAAAAAAACTTTTAGTTATGAAACTTATTTTATCTATAATATGGTCTTCTGAATATCTCTAGAAAAACATTTTTTTCCTTTCTAATTAATAAATTTAAAATATAAATTATTTTAATTTTAATTAAAACTTTATTTTTAATAAAATTATTTCTACATTTTTTTAAATTTAACATTTTTATTAAAATTTCTGTTAGATTTCAATATAATTCGAAAATGTTTTTGGAAAAATTATATGTAATTTCAAAAAATTTAAAAAGTTTTAAAAACTAATAAAGTATAAATGCGATTTTTGTTTTTAATTTAAATTTAAAATTTTGGAAAAATGTTTTATTTTATATGAATGAATTTATTAATTTTTTTTAATTTAAATTTCAATGTTGAGTTTTGGAACTTAAAAAAAATTTTAACACAAGTCAACTTTTCTTTAGTTCTTTAAAAACATAAACAAATAAGATTTATTTAAATATTGTCTAAATTTTGACAAGTCGAAATTAAAAATGAATTACTTATTTAAAAAACTTATAATTATATACTTACATTTCAATGCTTTAAAAATTAAAATCTAAGTTATAAAATGCATTTTAAGATTAACAAATTATCTGTTCATTCGCTGATATTTTAAACATCTATATAAAACGTATATAAGATCAAAGATGGAGTATAATCCAGACATTTGGATGGAAATTCTTAAAATAGCATTGTCATTTCATAATAAAGTTCAAAATACACCAATTATTAGGAGAATTTACTATTCTAATGTCACCTCAACCCTTTCTTCATTTAGGTGGCGAAAGAAGAACACTTACCCTGTTCTATATATACCATAAAGCAGTGAATACTTGGTATTACATATGGTTAAAACCATTTGTTTCCACTCAAAATATTACAAAGAGAATCAAGGAGAACTTTGGCTGCCCATATGTGGTATTATGCTGTTTAAATTCATAGAAGGCATAATTTGGTTTACGAAAATTCGTCTGTGTTGAGTTGCTATTATGGAACGTCACCTTACCTCACGTCATGTATTACCTAGAATTTGTGCGGATTACATATAAAACGTTTAAAATTCAAAGTGAACATCAACAATATTTTCATTTCCTAATATTATTTATTTTATTTATTTAATAAAATTCTAATATTCACTTCCCTTATTTAACCTAATTTTTACTTTAATATTTTGTTTCTTGAATAAAATCGAATTAGAAATTTTTTTTTAAAATATTGCAAGAATATAAAATGTAGCTATTAAAAAACATGACTTCATTTTATTTTGATACTATTCAATTATTTGACACTTGAATTCGTGTAAAGCGCGAAAAATTAAAAGTTGAGCAAATTTTTTCAACTACAATTTTTTATTTCAATTTTACCTTGCCTACTTACATAGAGAATGAAGAGCATTCATTATAGATACAGATGCAGCATTAAATTTTTATTTATTTTTGTTTTTTTTTTTTAATTATTTCGTTTTTTACTAGACTAAAAAGCTTAATCTACTACAGTTTAAAATTAACTTCTACATACAAAATCGAAACCTCAAGTGACAACATTCTACACCTATTTATTAGTCACAATTTCCTTAATTTTTTAGTTACATCATATTGTACTCGTACATAATATGAACAGTATAAGTACGAGACAAAACGTCTGCAAACGTCTGCATACTTATTTTATTATTAAATGATAAGAAATTGTACTTATGAGCGGAATAATAATTTGTTACTAAGAGGTATAAAAATAAATCGTTTAAGTTATTTTTTTTTTATTTTTTATTTATTTATTAACAGAAGGGGTTGGTTTCAAGTTTCATATGTGATATATGCAAAACAAAAAACAAAATTTTAAATATTCTAGAAATGACTACCTATATATGTATGTATACATATATTTACAAGCAGAAACATGTTTGTCATATTTTCTTAATAGGTATAAATTTTAAATTAATATAAATTAAATTAGTTATTAATTACATACATACATATTCATATTATACTTAAACTGACCAAACTGAAAAAGAAGTTTTATAAAAAAATTCCTGAACTTTAGACAAGTATTTTCCTTTTTTTTGTATTTTATTCGGTTTTTTTTTGATTTATACCTTATTTTTATTTCTATTCTTTAGATTTTAATCATTTTTCACTATAAATAATTTTTATTTTATGTTCAACTTTTTCTAAATTAAAATTTAGCAAAATAATTCAAAAACTGTACCAAACGTCATTTTAATTGATTTACGTCAACATAGTTTTGAATCATTTAAAGCATTTATATTTTTAGTTAAATAAAATTTGAAGTTTAACATTTAAAATGATTAAAAAATCTATACTATACATACATACATTCGTACATATAAATTACATTTTAAGTTTCCATTCACTTAATTCACGTTTTTTGTTTTCCAATTCCATCCCTATCAGAAACACATAACAAAAAGTATCACCATATCAAAGAATGGAAAATTTCAAAAGTTTAGACAAAAAAAAAAAATCTTCAATGTAATTTCACCTTTTTGAATCCTTGAACGGAATTTTGTATTAAAAGACAATATTTTCTCAATTTCACAACAAAATTTAATAGTTAAATTATTTTATTTATTACACATCAAATTCCCGTCAATTTAAAATCTATTTTCACTCGCTAATATTTACTTCCCTTGATCAAGGAGTAATTAGTAATAAAGAACTTATCCGTTTTTTATTACCAAACGATGAAAGAATAGTGTTCAGCGGGTTAAAGTTTAACACACTCATAGAGAACTCATGCTCCTTCTACTCCCCCTTGCAAAACAAAGCAAAAACATAGGATAATGCAATGTTATAACTAAATTGTCGGTCCCTAAAAGGCTATTACTATATGGGTTGAATATTACTATTCATTTATATACATACTAGAAAATCCCCTGTGCAATTGCACAATTTCTATAGATTCAAAAACATTTGCGGTATCATACTGACTCCCTTAATAAACTACCTAAAAATTTCATTTTTACATCAGCACCATTAAAAAAACTTTGGTATCACTTACTTACTTGATGTAATAGAAAAAAACATAAAACAAATCTGAACACATAAAATTAAAAATGTTAGGAACAGTTTATTAATTTTTTCACGCCGTTTTTTCGTGGCGGTAATTTTTGACAGTTTTTTAATCATTGAGAAAAAATGGTCCAAGCTAAAAACACATTCAGGGTAAAAGTTCGTGCCGATATCTCAAAAATTGTTTGAAACACATGTATAAAGTGCACAATAAAAACCGGCGAAAAGCCAACCAACACCAACCGCTACGACATTTTTATTTTTGTTACATTTAAAATAATCCCAATAATCGAAATAATTTTAATATTTGTTAAAATTTTACCAGACTCTCTATTTTTCTTTAGTTTAAAAAAAAAATTTTTATGTCGATAAAAACAGTTGTTTTCGCCGCGAATTACTTTAATTACCAAAACTACTTTCAAGTCTTTTGCGTTTATTTTTTTTTTTGCTTGAAAAAAATTTGCTGAATTTATTTTATTTAAATGTACTTTGGAAGAGGTCTTTAGTATATTTAATAAAAGATTCATGTCTCTGATAATGTAATTTCATAAATTTTCGGGGCCTTTTTTTTTTGTGTGGGTCGTTTTCGACAGCTTTTTAATTTAATGGTCTAATAATAAATTAGTACAAAATTATGAATCTATTTTGAGAGAAGGCATCTAAAATGATATTTCCTATGTTATTTTTTCTCTTTTTTTTAAGAAAAATATCCATTTCTAAAATATTTAGTAAGTTTCTGATTTCTGTTATGAAATATAATTAGCTAAGTCTGCCGAATTTTATATTAATAAAAAAAATTCGAATATTTTATGTTATATCAAAAATTCAGCTTAAAAAATCAAAATTCCAACCTAAATAAACAAAACTACTTTAAAGTCTGTTGCGAAACTTTTACCAGCTTTTATAATAGTGAAAACAAAATCAAGAATAAAATCGGCCTATTATTTTTTTTCTTATAAATATAAGGCTTACTATAAACTTTGCTCTTTTCACTTTCAGGTCTTTTAATTTTATTAAGAGTATTTTTATTTTTTTCAAAACAAAGAGTCATTTGAAAAACTGCCAGCAGAAGATTAATAATTTATTTTTAATTTACCGCTGCGACCAGTTCATAATGGATGACGGTCAAATTTAAAAATTAAAAATTTGCTTTAAATTTTGTGTCGAAAGTACTTTTTAAAAAGTAAACATTTGTGTCTCTGATAAGACTTTTAGTCCAAGATTTGTGTCTCTGATAATAAAATTTTAAATTATTAAATAAATATACAGAAATATCATCTTTGCCAGTTTAGTTTACATTCAGTGTGAGTGGTTTATTATAGAAATAAAATATTTTTTTTACATCTTGTGTGTCTGGTATTAATATCTATATGATATTTAATATCTTGTGTGAATTGGTATTATCAGAGACTACATAGAGATGTACAAATTCATACAAAAATTTGTACTAATTTTTTTTCAAACGGGCCAGCAACTGGCTAGTTTTAAAAATTTTAAAGCACAGAAATATTTGATTTGTGTCATAGCTAAAAGAATTTAGTGAAAACCAGAATCTTCTGTAAAATCTGGTGTAAAATGTAAAAATTATCATTCATATATTTTATGCATTTACAAAATTTTTTTATCTTTGTGAATTAAACCATAATCATTATATTGTGTATATTATCAGAAATTCAATCATTAATTTCAGGTATTATATTATCTGATCTGATTAACAAATCTTATTTTTTTCCATGGCTAACAATATTATTAATGGTCTAATAATAAATTAGTACAAAATTATGAATCTTTTGTGAGAGAAGGCGTCTAAAATGACATTTTCTATGTAATTTTTTTCTTTTTTTTTTTAAGAAAAATATCCGTTTCTATAATATTTAGTAAGTTTCTGACTTCTGTTATGAAATATAATTATTTAAGTCTGCCTAATTTTATATTAATAAAAAAATTTCGAATATTTTATGTTATACCAGTTCTACCGAAAATTTAGCTTAAAAATCTAAATTTCAACCTAAATAAACAAAACTATTTTAAAGTCTGTTACGAAGCACCAGCTTTTATACTAATGAAAACAAAATCAAGAATAAAATCGGCCTATTATTTTTTTCTAATAAATATGAGGTTTACTATAAACTTTGCTCACTCTCACTTTTTCACTTTCAGGCGCTTTAATTTTATTAAGAGTACCTATTTTTATTTTTTTTTTCCAAAACAAAGATTGAAAACGCCAACAGAAGATTAATAATTTATTTTTAATTTACCGCTGCGACCAGTTCATAATGGACGTAGCGGTCAAATTTAAAAATTAAAAATTTGCTGAATTTATTTTGATTGAAAATGTGTTTTTTAAGTATGTATGTACTTTTCCTTTTTTGACTGTACTCACTTTTAATGAACGGTTTGTGTCTCTGACAATAATTCTAGTGGAAAATTTAGTCTCTGGTAATAATATTTACTAAATTTATTTATATTTTTAATTAACGGTTTGCGTCTCTTGATAATACTTTGAGTTAAAGATTCGTATCTCTGGTAATAAAACTTTAAATTATTAAATAAATAGTAAAAAAGCCTTATTAAAGGGTATAAATAGAAAAATAAAGCTTTTGTGAAAGTTTCCTCAGTTTTATGAACAATTTAATTTTAGTAAATTTATTCAAATACTTATATGTATTATGGTATTATATTTAGATATTGATAAATGTTAAATTTATTGCTAAAGTGTTTTAAATAATGAAAAACCTCAATGATGCTGTGAAGTAGTTTCTTTCAAAAATGTAATAAAAATGATTATTTAATAAATCTCATCTCTTGTAAATTTCTTTGTCAAGCTTTGGATTAAAAAACCAAAGGTTGGATTAAAAACCAATGGTAAATAAATTTTTGCCAATAGTATCAAAAATTTTCGCTTCGAAAAAATACAGTATCAAACTTTATAATTTTGAAACTAAACTACACTGATCTGATGCATTTGCCTAATTATAATATATAGTACACTTGTTATATTTTTCTATGGTTGCCATAGCAAATGCTTCAAAACTTTCTTTGTTATATTTTTCAAACAAATTTTTACTCTATCCGTAATAATATTCTGTCTCTTTATCTATCGCTTTCTCTACAAAATCTTCACACCGTAAGTTTTACGCACCTTTTATGTAAAACAATAAAAATTGGCTGCGCATATAATGTTGAAGTTTTAGAAAATAAAAATCATAAAAGAAGCATAAAATTAAGAAAATGTTACACATTCAAAATTTAATTGAAAATTGTGATTTTATAATTTAAATTGCGCTCCTTTAAAAGCTTTGGTTTTACGCACCGCTTTATTTTTTTATAATTTCTACTTAAAAATGCAACTCTTTAAAATCTTTGATTTATGCACTGTCTTGTTTTTTCATTCTTTTTATAGCATAACATTTTAATTCTTTTTTTCTATCTGTTATGTACCTAAATATCAGATGTACGTTTCTTTCTTTTCATAGCATAGCATTTAATATTTCTTTTTCTATCTGTTATGTACGTAAATATCAGAGGTATGTTTTTTCATTTAAAATCATAACATTTTAATAGTTCTTTTTTTCTTTAAAAATATTTAAAAACAGTCAAAGTAACATTTTTTGTTCTCTTTTTTTTTTCTATTCGTTTTTATTTTTCTTCGCAGTATTACATTTATTTTTTTTTGTTTTCTGTTATTTACGTACGCTAAGTATTTCTTTTATTTTTTTTAAATATTAAATTTATACATACAGTCTATTTAAAAAATATAAATTATAACCTATAGAACATTTTGAATTTTTTTTTGTTCGTTTATGTTTACCGTCCATTCATTCATATTAATAACTGTTGCCTATACAAAAAATAATAAATCTATAATAAATCTAATATATGTATACTCCTATTTTTATTCATATATCTATATTATGGGCTAAACTTCTGATTCTAAAATTGTACTATATTATGGCAAAATTTTTAAAAAATTAAGAAAATGTTACTTAGCAAAATTTAAATAAAAATATTATTGCAATTTTATAATGTTCTACTTAAAAATCCGAACCTTTAAAAACTTTGATTTATACACTGCCTTGTTTTTTCTTTCTTTTCATAGCATAACATTTTGATATTTCTTTTTTTCTATCTGTTATGTACCTCAATATCAGATGGACTTTTCGTTCTTTTCATAGCATAACATTTTTTTTTTCCTTTTTCTATCTGTTATGTAGGTACGTAAATATCAGACGTATGTTTTTTTTCTATTAAAATCATAACATTTTAATAGTTCTTTTTTTCTTTAAAAATATTTAAAAACAATCAAAGTAACATTTTTGTTCTCTTTTTTTTCTATTCGTTTTTATTTTTCTTCGCAGTATTACATTTTACTTCTTTTTTTTTGTTTTCTGTTCTTTTTTTTAAGTATTAAATTTATACATCAGTCTATTTAAAAAATATAAATTATAACCTATAGAACATTCTGAATTTTTTTTTTGTTCGTTTATGTTTACCGTCCATTCATTCATATAAATAACTGTTGCCTATATAAAAAATAATAAATCTATAATAAATCTAATATATGTATACCCATATTTTTATTCATATATCTCTATATTATGGGCTAAACTTCTGATTCTAAAATTGTACTATATTATGCCAAAATTTTTAAAAAATTAAGAAAATGTTACTTAGCAAAATTTAAATAAAAATATTATTGCAATTTTATAATGTTCTACTTAAAAATACGACCCTCTAAAAACTTTGATTTATACACTGCCTTGTTTTTTCTTTCATTTCATAGCATAACATTATAATATTTATTGTTTTCTATCTTTTATATGGGTAAATATCAGATGTACGTTTCTTTCTTTTCATAGTATAACATTTGTTAAATTAACATTTAACATAACAGGAGGGCACGCTACTCAGCAGCAGCAACTTGTCTTTTATTATATTTAGATATACAGAAATATCATCATTGCCAGTTTAGTTTACATTCAGTGTGAGTGTTTTATTATAGATATAAAATATTTTTTTTTACATGTTGGCAAGGTCTCGCCAACATCTTGTGTATTATATTATAGATTATACATAATATATTATAATGTAAGAGGATTTACCTATGTATTAAGAAAAAATACTTTAACTCAATATTATTCCTTCAAATTTAAAAAAAAACTTCCTACCTGTGCAGGATTTGAAACCACATTCCATACGGTTAATAAGCCATTTAATACTTTATTTACTTGACCACTGAATTTTTGAAAAATTTTAATATTCAGGTATTTACGAGTATTAATTTAAAAATTAATGATATTGGCAAATTTTTTTTTTTTATTTTACTAAAGTTTTGAAAAAAAAAAAACTAAAAAACAAATAAATCTATCCAATACTGTCAGTTCGTTTGTCCACTGGTCTACAAAACTTCTGCATCGTTTTAATTAAACCAATAAAATCTTAACCATCAATATAAAAAAAAAATTTTATAAAAATAATTTATTTTGTGAAAGACTTTGTTTTTAGTAGTTTCTCCCGATAGGACATAACTGTTTATACGTTTTGCAGCAATATTAAGGGCCAAAGTCATTGAGAGCCGAATATAATGGGCGAGTTCCATATTGTAAAAAAAAAAGTTTTTAAACCGCATTTAAATTTAAAATTTTGTTTTATACTTCGGAACGCAATTTTTGATTTTTTAAAATTGACATTTTATTGGTAAAATTGCATTTTGAATTTTTTTATTTGAAAGATTTTTTAAATTTTGCTAAAAATGAACGTGTTTTCAAATATGTATATAATTTTAAACAATTTATTAGAGACGCTTTGTGAATCAAAAAACTACTTGTGTTATTTAAAATATATTTAAACAAAAGTTAAAATTGAGAGAAAGAAGAAGACTTTGCATCGCACTTGAATTATCAAAAATAAAATTAAAAAAATTAGATCCAATTCCAATCAATTTTAACGCAAAATATGACAAAAAAAAAACTATTTTAGACATTTTATTTTTAAACTGGCATGTGTGGTATGGTATACCCATAGATATATTAAGTATTTTAGATTGGCTATATAAAAGAAAAATTCAGACAATTTTGAGTCAGCTGTTTTTTTTTTTGTGTAAATTTAAATTTAGTTTCCCCTGGAAACAACAATTTGAATAATTTAAACTAACTAATTTAAAACTTAATAATTTGAAAACTTAAAATATGTGTAAAATACTAACATTTAATTTTTCAACTTTTCTTTTATATTCATTAATTTTATTTGCAGATCGATAATATATCCAATATGTATGAGAGAAACTGTACTGCGATTTTATGATAATTTTAATGAAATTTTATGATTTAAAAACAGCTGGCATCCAACTTACGTCAAATGAACGACATTACTTGGATGTCATATGTTTTATTTTTGACTGAAATTTTGTGTTGTGTATAGGAAAATACATTAGAGTGAAAGCGAAAATGCCAATCTAAAGTACTTAATATATCTATGGGTATACCCCTATCGTAAAAATTTATAGAGAAGCATCCAAAATTTTTTGAATGCACGAAATATTTTTTCCTGCATTTTAAAAACTCATTATATTCTATTCGAAACGCATGACATTGTAAAATTTTGCGGTTTATTTTACAATATGGAACTGAAGGAATTTATTCAAATGCTTATTATACATAGTAACTAATCAATTAATATTAAATCCAAAAATCAAATTGCAACAAAATTTTCAATAAATTTTATAATGCATGCGTTTTAAATTGAAATTAATCTGAAACTGAAATTTTACCAAAATTTTGAACCTTTTGTGTATTTCGTAAGCTTATTTTTTGATAAAAAATAAAAATTTAAAAATAAGTTTAAGATAGTCATCATGAAATGAAATAGGTATTATGCAAGTAATACGTACCTACATATATTTATTTTATGTGAAATTCTAATAAAAGTCGCAATTCTTAACAGAAAATAAACGGAATTTTGAAATACTTATTCCTGATTAATGAACTAAAACTCTCTTTGAGATGCCTTCATAAATAATTAATTAATCTAAAATCTTATATGATTATACATATAAACCTTTTCGGAATAGATACATAGGTATGCGTTTTTAAAAGCTTTTGATTTTCTATATTTTTCCCTATTTTGTAATTTAAAAAAAAAAAAAAAATATTCAATTAGAATATTTCAACATAATTTTGTTTTCTTTTCATTTCTATATAGAAATAAAAATAAATACCTATTATGAAATTAAAGAATTTATTATACATGTAAGTACACACATGTATGTACATATGTATGTTCATATATAAGTAAGTACGCAACATATTGCAATCACAATTCAATAAAAAACTACCTACCTATGAAATAAAAAACAAAAATGTTTTGAAATTAATAAAATATGTACATACATACCTACATAGGTACCTATTCTTTAAAATCGAATAAAAAATAATACATACATACATACATACTGCATATCTAGTAACAAAAAATGAATTATTAATAAAAATTTAGATAGACATAAAAAGTACATCACTTTTGAAAGCGAATAAACCTACAAAAAAAAAAATAACAAAAATATAAATTTTGATTTTTATCTTTTAAAGAAAAATTTACAATTGAATCCAATGATCCAAGAAATTCAGAATAAAAATAAAAATTAAATCTTATTTTAAACCTGGAAACAGATTTCAATTTTGTGATAAATTTCAAATCAAAATTGAATCTTTAAGTTTTAAACCAAATCAATAAAAAAAAAAAAAATTAAAAAATAATAAAAAAAAAACCGCAATTTGAATTACAAATATTTTTTTTTTTTTTTTTTAGATAAATCTTTATTTTTTTTTTTTGTTTTTTTTTTTTTTCGAAATCCTAACGAAATTCCCAATCATTAAATCAATTTTTAACCTAAAAAAGAACCTTGAGAAAGTTTAATGTATTTGTCTTGTTTTTTTTTTTTTTTAAATTCAATTAAATTTCAAAACAAAAAATATTACAAAAAATTTTTGAACTCTTTAAAAAAAAAAAAAACAAAAAAAAAACAAAATCAAAACATTAAATAAAATTGTAATTATAATATTGAACTCTAAATCCCAATAAAAATATTGGGACAGAAAATCCCGACATTCAATATCCGGGGTTTCGATTTTTCAATTTTTTTTACAGGGTACAAAAAAAAATTAATTTTTTTTTTTATTTGCATAAAACATTGCTTTTTATTCCGTACTTTTATGTCTTTTTTTGTTTTTTTTTTCTTATATATTATTTCAAATTTTAAACATAAAAAGTTGAGAAACATTTCGCAACTCTTATGTATTCATATTATATAATAATTTATAACAGTTTTTTTTTATTTTTTTAAATATTTGGATATTTCTAGACAATTATTATAATCAAAGTTCGAACATACATATTTTAGCATAATATTATTATGTATACATATGTACATACCTACATATTATATACTTATATATTTCATATAAAAAAAAATGATGAAATTCAAACCCCTTGTAAATAAGTATGTATGTTTTTTTTTTTTTTTCTATTTTTATTCCGCTTGGTAACAACATAAAATTTCTTACCGCTATTTGATTATCGTTTAACAACAGAAAAACCAGAACGTTAACAGACATAGTTGTACATATTATACATACATATGTACAATATATAGGTATATATACATTAATTTGTCAACGTTTATTAAAAAGTACTTATGAATGATATGAAAAGTTTGTGTGCATGTGTTGAAATTTGTGAAATAGGAATAGGACGGTAATTTTATAAAAACAAAAAAAAATAAAAATTAATGACTAAGTGAAGTGAAGGTATATTCCATTCCTAGTGGTGAGTACTGACTACCGACTATAACTGATTACTGAGTGAATATGATATGTATGTAGGTATGTTCTAAGTGAGTAATTTAAAAATTCAATATGATTTCTGAATTTTTAAATTAAGCAATACATATCTAAATTAAAATATAGCTATATTTTATTTTATTTTTATTTAGATATTTAGATACTAGAGAGTACAATATACAGAGTGATTCACAAGTAAGTGCCTTGTCATGTACCACCCTGTAGGAAATACCGTGAAGATGTAGTTTTAGAACTATGTATATAACTATTAATTTTAAACTTTTATCAATTTTTACAATATAGGATTAATCAACACATATATACATAGTACTAAACTCCTCCACTGCATTCAAGATCATCATTAAATAGTAAAATTCTGATCAATTAAAAGTAAATATAGGTAATAATATGTAAATTAGTAAAAAGACCTCTGAAAAGTTAGTACAAGAAGTTATACATTTGACATGTCTATGTTAAGAAAGAAAGTAGTACGTATTTAATTCCTGCGGACAGGTGAAAAACATTTAATTATTACAAGCATCTCTCTGTATGAGAAGTTATACATTTTATATGCCTGTTAAGAAATACCAAATCAATTCTTAGGCTAAGAACAAAAAGATTTTAAAAATAAAGAAATTTAAAATAAAAATTATTAAAGATTTTGGAATTCTGAAGAAAGATTTAGTTCAAGAAAAACTAAGTTACTGTCAAAATGACATTTTTTTCTAAAAAAAATTTAAAAAATTGAAAATTTTTAACTTTAAAATGTTTTAGGGAAAAACTTAAAAAAAAAATAGAGATTTATGACCAATAAATCAAAATCTTTGTTTAGAATTCCAAAATCTTGTTGGAAACAGAAGTTATGGGTATTTTAATCAAAACAAAGAAAACCGTCCCAAAGCTTCTTTAATGCCCTATAGTTCTAAAACTATTGGACCCATAACTTAGCCCCCATACAAAAATTTTGTATTTCACACAGTATTTCCTACACGGTGATATATGTGAAGGCACTTACTTGCGAATCACCCTATAGATTTTAGACTGAGATAAAATATGTTGTACATACACACATATATTATATTAATGCATATGTATATGAATGTTTGTTTATACATATAATATTTAAAGTGGTTCTCATAAAACACATGTACAATGTACATATATATGTATATAGGTATATGTATTATTAATGCTTGATAATATAATTAAAATAATTTCACAATTTAATTAAATCACATTTTATTGAATAATTTGTAAAATAATAAATTAATTTAATTGTCAAATAGTAAATGAATTATTTTTTTTTAATTATGTATATCTGCCTACATACATACATAGGTACTAATTAGGTAAGTATTATCAAGTTTAAAATATAAAATAATTAAATAATTTAAAATTTATAATTATTACATTATTGATTTTTATATTTTTTTTAACCTTTTAAAATATAATAAAGCTCAATTTAAAAAAATGTTATACTTAACTAACTAATAGAATAGTGTACATAATAGTAACATTTAACTGAAATGTTTAAGTTTAGGGTAAGTTCACATAATTCCTGCATCTTAATAATACAAGTACCTATTTAAATGCATGCATTTGGATACGAAATTTTGATTGTTTGAAATTATATATCGTAATTATGGCGTGTCCACCTTTTTGTAAAATATTTAGAAGACGTAATTTATACCAAATATTATTCAGATTATAAAAATTTGAATAAAATACATACGTATACATACACACACACACTGCACACACATTTACATAAAAAAACGAAAGAAAATGCACATATGTATATTATTTAACGAAAAATATTAGTTTCTAATTCTAAATTGAAAAAGAAAGTGAAGATTTTGGATTACCGAATTCAATGAAAAAAATAGAAATTATAACAGTATTTGTATAAAATAAAAGTTGATCTAGACCACTTGATACCGAATAATCATCAGACAAAATATATCTTCATAAAAATTTGTAGCTTACGTGCATCATTATAAATGGCCGATGCATGCATACAACACATTATAAATGTCCGATGCATGTCTGAATGCAAAATATTTGTTAATTTTTTCGAAGATTACTCATATATATCTTTAAAAAGAGTATAAGTATCTTTAAGAGTACTCAAAAATATATCTTTTGAATGTTTTCGCAAAAATAGAGTAGTACAAATATGCAATAAAACTTGGGAAAAAATTTGGTTAAGCTTGATTGTAGATATTAGCACCCACAAAAAAAAAACAATTTTCTGTTCAAAACGAATGTTCTATTGTGCCTTTCGTGGACATTATTCATTATGGTTATATAAAAATATTTAAGTGTATTCTTTTTAAAGTGACATGTACATCACATGACATGACATGACATGACATCGAACAAAATAAAGTAGAATCGATTGTATATTTACAATTATATATATGTATAAGTACCAAATTTCTAATGAAAATAAATAACGCGAAGAAATAAGGTCAAATCAAATTTAATCGAATAATATTTTTTTTTACAATTCTACTCGTTTATTAAAAATAACTCTTCTGAAAAAAATGGATACTAATTTATTTATTCTTAATTTTGAAAAAAAAAACGCATACATTTTCTTTTTGGAAATATGTAAATATAACTAAATTTAATTTAACTTTATTTATATACGCTTCAACGTTAATACACGAAACCCATTTTAAATTTTAACTTTTGGTTTTATTTTGTTTTAAAGTATCTCAAAATATTTGATTTCAGTAGGAAACAAAAAAATCTTCTCATAAGGATAATAAGTAAAAACTATTTTTAGTCTAGCCGGTAGAAAGTCTAAAATCGTCCTATAGATAATCGTAACCGATACTAATAAATATAAACAAAACGAAGAATTAATATACATATTATATATTTATGTATATTTTATTTCCTTTATAATATGCTCACCTAAGATTTCTTATAAAGACTATATTATTTTATAATAATGAAAGTTTAAAATAATTTCTTCAAAATTTCAAGTTTCAAAAGAAATAAATTAAATAATTTTTAAATTCTTTTTATATTTTTATTTTTAATATGAAAAATATTTCTTTAAAAAAAAAAATTAATAAACTAAGCATATATTAATAAACTGTAAAACACCTTTACCCTTTAATATACCTTTTATTTTTTTTTTAGAACAATTTCTTTCTTTATTAATTATTTAAGTATTTAATAATTTAAAAATTTCATCAAATTTGCATAAAAAAAAAAAGTATAATAATTATATTAATTTGTTTTGTGGAAAAAATACTTATATACATATTCATATATTATATATTTTTTTTTGTATTTTATATTATATTAATAGATATTAATTTTTTAAATTAAGTATAACCCTTTGAACTTTTAAACAATTTATAATTAGTTCAATTTATTTCTGTTTAAATTATATTATAATAGAATATAATATGTTCAAAAATAATTTTTAATATTTTTATTATTAACCCTTAAGTACCTATACACATTAATTTTTCAAACATAAGGTGGTACACTAAAGAAACATTTTTTATTCGATGATTTAAAATGAATTTTTTTTTTTTAAAATTAAATATGATAATATAAGAAAATTTTTGCTAATAATAATAGAAAGAAAGAGAGAAAAATTATTATGTTTTGAGCACCTTAGGTGCCATGCAGCCTTGAGCAACGTAGGTGCCATGCAGCCTTGAAATTGTAAAATGTAATAAAACTATCAAATTTTTTAAGTACAATATAAAATGTTGGAGACGTTAAAATAATATAAAATTTTTTTTGGAAATAAAGTGCATAAAATAAATAAAGTACTAAAATAAAAAAGTTATAAAGTCTATTATAAAATATTTGTCTCTATAATTACTTACTTATATTTGTTACTAAATTTTAATAATACATTTTAGTCAAGTTTATTTACTTTGATTAAATTAATGATAATTTATTGAGATTTAAGAAAATAAAATAACATTTCATTTAGCTGTCAAAATTTAAATTCTATGTGCTAGCGCTCTATGTAGTAGCGCTCATTATGCTTAGGAGGTTATAGTTACCTACATATATTTTATATGCAATCATTCACCAATATAAAAATTTACTTGGTTGTTTTTTTTTTTTTTGTTTTTTTCTTATTTTTTAATTTAACAAGTTTAAAATATTTAAAATATAATGAAGTTTAAATAGAGATTAAAAAATAAAAGTATCTATGTACATACATAAATGTCAACTCATAATTTTCATCTAAGTAAACACAAAAAAATTAAATGGAAATAAATCCCTTATTTTAATTTTTAATATACATATTATGTATTTTTTTTTAAATAATTGACAAATTTTTATTGAAAGACAAATATTTAATTTCAACCGAAACTTACAATATAGTTTTAAAAAACGTAAAAGGACAAACATATCCTTGAATTAAGTCATCTTATTTTAAGTTATTTTCGAAGTTACTATACTAAGGTTTATCTAAATCTTGGAACGAATCAATAATTTTTAAAACAATCACAGAAATGGAAAATTTTGATTTATATGATTTTGAAAAAATCCAACTTTTTTGGATTATGCCAAAAGCAGAAGAACAGTTAAACAGAATAAAACATTACAAACAGCTAAAGAACAATTTGAAACTTATTGGATTTAATTAGTTATTAGCCTGAATATTTTCCTTAGGGACCTTGGTGGCCTAGTGGGTAAGAGCGTTTAAAATACGCTGTAAACACCGAGGGAGTGTGGGTTCGAATCCCACACACGCCGTAAGAGTTATACTCCCTTACGGCATTTATAGCTACGCCTGAACAGGAAAGGCTGTGTAATTTCATGTCCACATTTATGTGGCAGAGAAATGCAATAAAAAAAAAATATATATTTTCCTTATGTCTGAAATAAGCAAAAATATGTTTATCAGATAAATTTTATCCATGCGGGATACTTTAGGTGTTAACTAGGTATACCTTAACAAATAAATAAATAGCTATACCTATTCTTGTACCATTTTAATATATTGACTAAAGATAATTCTTTTGTTTATTTCAATATAAAATTTAAAAAAAAATTCTATATGTTACTTTAATCTTTTTAAATTACCGAAAAAATCTATAGGAGTATTGATTATACAAATTATTATAATCCTACAGATATTTTCCCGTTAAAAATCATTTGGTTTTTAAAATAACCAGCCTTTCAGGTTTGTGTCTACAATAGATTTCTCAAATAAATCAAATAATTTAGAAAATGTTTACTTTTATACTTAAGTATTTAAAAATTTTTCCTTTTTCAGCTAAAAAACGTTGCCTAATGAAAAATTTTTGTAGCTGAGATTTTTGTTAGAAGCAAAAAAAAAAAAATAAAAGGACCATTTTGAATTAATAAATTTATATTCCAAAGCTATTGTAGTTATATTTTCCGTCAACACTTCAAGTTAATTTACAACTGAATTGGTGGAAATAAAATTGAGAGAGGACACCTTTCATAACCAAAATTTTAAGACAATAAAAATATGTACAAGAAAAACTAAATGCAGGTTTTAAGAATATATTATAAAAGAATAACGAATTCTAGAAGCATGATAAATTTTAAAATAACATACTTAAAGAAAGTTAAAGAACATAAGATTTAGTTAAACTTGAAATGCGATTTTTTTTCTGACTTCGATACTTTTCTAAAACGTCTACAATTTAACGGTAATGCTTTGATGACATTTTGTTTTTACTTTAGTGTCATTCATTTTAGCAATTACATATTTGCATTTTGTTATTGAATGTTTTAAAAATTTGAATTGATGAATGCTTAAAAATATTTTTCAAATTTTTCTTCATAATTTCAAAGGAGTTTGTGCGTTAATAATTTTAACTATGTGCATTTATTTTTAAAATTTACTACCCTTATACGTTTTGGGGCATTTTCAATTAAAATCACTTTCATTCAAAGAACCAAATAACTGCTGAAGCACTGCTGATTCTTATAGTTGTAGATAAAATTTTACATTCTAAATTTTTACTATAAATATTATAAAAATGATATTTTTACCTTAATTCAATTTCAGTAATTTTAACTATAACTGCGCATACTATGAATGAAAATATTTAGCCGTGGAGTAGAGTAAATAAAAATAATGCGTTATTTGAATTGACTTTTGAAAATGTTGCAGATCAAAATAAATTTAGCATTTATGATAGCGCATCAAAATATTATTGAAATGGTTTTTTTGATCGACGCCGTATTTTTGACGTTTTTGAAAAATATGTTCTTTGTCATAAAATACAAATGCAAAGAGTTTAAATCCTAATAAATAAGAAAAAGGAATCTATTTTTGATCCGTTACTATAATCATCCATAGAATGAAAAAAATTCTTTCTTATGGTATTTTTTATTAAAATATTTTTGTTTTTTTTTTTTTTTAACTAGAAGTCAAAAAAAACATCAAAGAAAAGAAATAAAAAAAAAAAAAAAAATAATTTTTTCTCAAATAAACACTTACTTTTTAATCTTTCTCACCTTTTTTTTTTTTTCTTTTTACTTTTTTAAGTAAAAAGGAATTAAGGAATTTCAATAAAATTTAATTTTAGAAAAAAAAAAAAAAAACAAAGAAAGAAAAACATAATTTTCTTTAATTATAATTTTATTCTATTTTATTTTATGACTCAACAATATTTTATGGAAATTTCACTTCAGCTAATCAAATAAAATATTATTAAATTATTTTATTGTTTCCTGTTATATTTCGTTTTTTTTTATTTTTTCCTTTTTTTTTTTTCATTTTGTTCATATTTCTTTTTTTTTAATTTAATTTTTTTTTTTTTATTTACTTTTTAATTACTTGACATTTGGTTTCGCAACATTTTGTGTTAATAAAAATAAATAAAAATGAGGCGATTTTAGATTTTATTTTTTTTTTGTTTTTCTTTTTTTAAGAAAATTTTTTAAGTTTAAACAGACTTTTAAAGTAGGTACATACTTTTATAGAATTTTATATTATTTAATTTAATAATTAAAACTTATATAAAAAAAAAAATAATGATTCAATTAATAAATAATTACATAATATTAACAAAGTATAATTAATTATTCATCGTATCATTGAATATCTTCTTTTATTTCTCTTTGAAGAAAATTATTTACAAAACCGCATTTCATTTTAAAATTCATTGCTGTTTTTTTTTTTTATTTTCCGGTCAATAAATTTTATTTTTATTTAATTTTAATAAATTTTTACCATATATAGGATTAATCAATACATATATATATAGTACTAAACACCTCCACTGCATTCAAGATCATCATTAAATAGTAAAATTCTGATCAATTAAAAGTAAATATAGGTAATAATATGTAAATTAGTAAAAGGACCTCTGAAAAGTTAATGCAAGAAGTTATACATTTGACATGTCTGCTAAAAAAGGAAGTACGAATTCATTTCCTGCGGACAGGTGAAAAACATATAATTAGTACAAGCATCTCTGTGTATAAGAAGTTGTACATTTTATATGCCCGCTAAGAAGTACCGGATCAATTCTTAGGCTAAAGAACATAAAGATTTAAAAAATAAAAGAAATTTTAAAATAAAAATTATTTAAAATTTTGTTATCCTTGCTCGAAATATTAACATAATATAATATATATATATATATATATGTGTATAAGTATGTAAAATGTAAAAATATAACTATAACGATGAAATTAATGGAATCAAATACATAAAAAAGCGAAATGTATAATAGGAGGAAAAGGACAATACAAAGGGTAGAACAATGCAAAGGAACGAACAATGCAAAAGGGAAGGACAATGTAAAAGGAAAGATAATGCAAAGAGAAGGACAATACAAAGGGAAGAATAATCGAAAGGAATGTCTATGGCTACCATTTCAATTAGATTAAATTCAATAATTACTTAGTTCTTTTTTATTCTGATAGGAATGGGTAATTTGCAAAAGGAAGATTTTTGTATTTATTTATAGCAATACTTAAAATACTTCAATTCTAAATTAATCTGTAAATTCTAATAATTAGGTGATAATTAAGTATATGACTAATTATATTATTTTAATTTCATTATCAGAAACATTTTAAAAATACTATATACAAAATAATAAAAAGAATAAAATTATATAAAAATATTTATAATATTTTTCCTTTTTTCATCCATCCTATTTTTATCCTTGATGTAGTTATCAATTTTTATCTGAAAAACTAAATGAATTCAATTTAATATTAAGGTTTCAAAATTAAATTTCAAAATTTCAACTAACAACTAATAAACGTTTGACATAAGTACCTAATAAATTTTATCTATTAGTGACATAAGTATAATCATTAAAAATGATTATTTTTCCGAAAAATGAACTTTAGAATTTTCATTTATTATACAAGTGATAACGACATAAATGAATAATTTTTTTTTACTATAGTAATTTATTTTTCCTATAGTTTTATAACTAAAAGATAGAAGTTAAATTATTAAATCACTGTACCTTGTCCTAACAACATCAAAAAAAAAGAAAATAAATGTCATTACCTAAAGTATTTTTAAAAAATAAAAATAGCTGATAATCATTTATTAATAAAATAAAAAAAAATAATTAATAATGATGAGAAATGTGACATATAATATTAATTAAAATATTATTTACTTAATAAATTATTTAAATTCCTTAAAGTTGACCTTTTGAAGATCAGAGATATTTATATTAAAGTAACTAACAACTTGAAAAGAATCATCATTTTATGTTGATTGCACGTAGGTAAGAGAAAAACATAAATTGATTAATACTTCCTTGCGAATAAATTGTTTCTAACCTTTGGAAAGTTTTTTTTAATGAAAAAAGTCCTAAATGTAAGGGTATTAAATTTAAAAAAAAAAATTCTAATTTTAATTTAATTTTAAACCAAGGTTTTTTTTTTTCGTCTAAGGGAGGTGAGAATTTTCCAAAGACACCAAGAATTCACCCTTGGAAGTGTCAGATATTCTTACTGACTAAATCCACCTCTCCCTTTAACCAATAAAATGGGATGAGATCCCTACCTGCTAACGCAGTATATTGGCTAGACTCTTGTCTAAATATTATACCATAATACCTTTTCAATTAATTAGGGCGGGGCCTCGATGGCCTAGTGGGTAAGAGTGTATCAAAATACACTGTAAACACCGAGGGAATGTGGGTTCGAATCCGTTGAATCACGTCGTTAGAGTTATTCCCCCTTACGACATTTACAGCCACGCCTGAACAGGAAATGAAAGGCTATATAATTTCCTGTGTACAAAAAATTGTTATGAATTAAAAAATTAAGGTAAGGTGAAAAAATTAAGGTGGTCAATAACTTTTCACACTCAATATTAATTTTAAATAGAAAAAAAAGCAATTATTTTTAGAATTTTAACTTTTTTTTTGTCTCTTTTCTTTTCTATAATTATTACATACCTGTCAACAAAAGAAGGGGTTAATTATTAATACAGAATTTGTGTAAATTTTTATTAATTTATTTGAATTATCAAAATTATTAATATTTTATTTAATATCGATATTTTAGTTGATTAATTCTTTGTAAATTGGTTAAATTTGTTACTAAGTACATATAAAAAAGTAAATAAAATACATGTAGTTATTTAGTTTTTCTTAGAAATACGTAAAGTACATATAATTAAAGTCAAAAATAATTTTCTTTTTATTATTATTTTTTTTTAATATTCTCTTTTTTTTTATTGCCCTTAAAACATGAATATAAAAAAAAATTTCCGATTCTAATACTTTAAATTAACAGAAGAAAATAGAAAAATCAAAGTGTTGGAAAATCCAATAAAAATCTATATTGTCTATTTAAAAAATGAAAATTAAAAGGTGATACGATCGTATTTTCTAAATTAAACAAACAATAATTAAAAAACAAAAATAAATTTTTGATTTTAATAATTGCAGTACTTAAGTACTATTTTTTATTAGAAATATTACACTTTACGCGTTATTGTGAAAATGTTGGGAAAAAAATACAGTAGAAATCGTTTAAAACAACACTCCTTAACACTTGAGTAATATTATTTAAAACGAAAAAATTTCTTATCCTAATTTTGATCTTTTGGATAAGCATGAAAATACTTCTTAAAAAATCAAAAGGGGATATGAATTTTTTTCGTGATCCTTTTAAAATGATAAAGCATTGTACGACAAATAAACAAATGATATTTTTGTTTCCTTTCTACAATTAACAATTGATCAAATTTTAAGTAATGAGAACTGAGATTATTACAGAAGAAGAAGTTGAAATACAATTATAAGTATAAGATTTTGGGAATGTAACAATTTCTCAAAGTTTAAATTCAATTTGAAATTTGAAAAATTTCTTGCATTAAATGAAAATCTGGTTAGTATGGTTATCAGACATTTTGACTATCATAAAATTGTAACATCAAAAACTAGAGGAAAAGAGGTGTAATTGTCCTTAGATATAAAAAAAGTAAATATTTTTAAGATAACAACTCCATCATAAATAATTGTTCATAATATACATATTAAGTAATTATAATTAGAAAAAGATAAAAATATAATTATAATTTTTATGATAACTATGAGAACCTGTTATAACGCATACCGTGTTTAAGATAACCTAATTTTGATAGTTTCTTCAATGTCGTTTGAAACGGTTTTAACTTTATATTATCTATAACATGTTGTTTATACATATATACATTTTTACAATAACCTCTGTTATATAATGTATAACCCCTTAAAAAGTGGCTTTTATCAATAGATTTTGAAACTATCTCATTTTTTCAATAAATTCTTGTTTAAGTATAATACGAATAAAAACCAGTGAAAAACTATTTAATAATAAAAAATTATAAAAGATACAATATGTATTTTACTAAGAACTTTAATTTTAATTTAATTCAAAAATATATATTAATGAAAAAAACATATAAAAAATTTATCAATGAGGTGAGTTCAAGTCCGGACCAATGTTTGTACTAAATAACTAACTATAGTTCTACTTAATTAAGATCAAAATGATCGATCAAGGAAAATTTTTTAAATAATTTTTAAGACTTAATTGGTTAATCATTAGTTATATACTTATTATATAATTAGCACGACAACAAAATTTAGGTCTAAACATTATATTAATAAAATTACTCCAGTATGTATTTATAATTTTAATTTAAATTTTAAAATAGACTTAATATAAGGATTATATTAAGATTTATACCATAGTTGTAAGTATAAGAATGTAAAGAATATAAAAGAAGAGAAGTTACTTAGTATTAACTCTCGCATATTATCCTACAGATAAAACTCCTACAGAAAACAAATAAACTCCTCAGGTGAGTTTTAACCCTTCTATACTTATGTAAAAAACGTATAAAAATTTTATTGAAATTTGGGTAAAATTTTTCACATTGGTAACATTTAGATATACATAATATTAAGATAAAGTTTGTACATTTTTTTTCTATTTTGGAAAGACAAAGATATTGGAAAATTTTAGTAAAAGAAGAAAAATACGGGATGTAAAATAATTAAAATTATATAGACAAAACTTCACCCAAGGATAATCTGAGGGTTAAAAATTGAAAAAAATTATCTTGATATTATTAGGTCTCTTAATTTACAAGATACCTAAGTATACATAAAATTCATGTTAGATTAGTATTAAAATTAAATCAATAAAAAAAAAAAAATAAAAAAAATATTTTTCACCTTGAAATTGAATTTTTATATCAAAATCACACCCCCCTAATTTACAAAAACAAAAAACTACACCAAAAATTCAAAGGTGAAAATTTTTTTTTGGAAAAAAAACTTTAATTAAAATTTCATTAACAACAAAATAACTAAAAACAAAAAAAAACACAGAACAAAAAAAAATGAAAGAAACAAACAATTTAATAAAAATAATAGCAGGGAATTTTTATTTTTTTATCGATAGTCTGTTTTTTTTTTTTTGTTTTTCTGTTTTCTAACTAATTAAATTCAATATTATTCTAATTAATGCCCATATATTTTGTTCTTTTATTATATATACTATATATACTTATATATATATATATACTTGTTTTTTTTTTTTGTTTTTTTCTATTTTTTTTTTAAATAAATAAAAAAGTATATAAATGCCATAGTAGATACTAATATTACTTAATCCATTTAATAATAGATAGAAAATTAATATTATTATATATATATTATATATATGTATATGTAATATATAAATAAATAAATAAATAACTACATGTACTTTGACTATCTGATTAATTAAATCAGTGTTTTAATTTCATGTAATAAAAGTTACCTGTACAAGGTTATTAATGTCTAGGTAGTGTCTGATAACCATTAAAAATATACTAAGCTTTGTTTTTTTCTTTATGTTCTACTTAGTAATTCTACAATAACTATATGTTATTCTATTACATATTATGTATTATAAATATATTAATGGAAATAATATTATATTTATAATATTAAAATTGCATTAAGGTACCTACCATTATGCATAAGTATAAAAATAAATATTATTATAATATATGTAGGTACAATAAATTTAATAATTTAATCATATTATGAATATATAATTTATTTTTAAAATAAAAATTTAAATAAAAATTTAATTAAAATACAGGTATTCAGGTATGACTTGCTTAACAACTCAATATTTTAAAGATTTTCAATAATAGTTTTTAAATAATAATATTATTTTTCATTTAAGTAACTGTTTTTTTTTTTTTATCTCGATAAAAAATTTTTTTATCTCGATGTCAAACAATTTCCAATGATTGTTTCTTAAACTATAATTTTCTACACTTCAGCGTATTGGAAATGTGTCTGAGAAAATTTCCTACTGTCAAATAAAATTTTTCAAATATATACAATTTTAATTAAATACCGAGAATAAATTTCTTCTTTAGCACTTTTTGAACTTGGCATTTTGAACTATTAATTTATAATAAGAGTCTTCATACGTAAAAATGCAAACTAGTCTTGCATCGGAGAATCAGAGAATTTGAGGAAATTTTTGACAGAAATTATTGTTATTTCATGTATAAAAAGTTTACACCGATCCTCAGATTTTCGTCTAAAATATCCTCTATATATTGCATATTTTATTTGCTCGGGGAAGTTGCTTTTTTGAAGTTAATTTGACATTTCGAAAGAACATTTTTAAGAATTTATTTGGTTTCGGTTTTGGAATTTATTATGGGAGTGCATGAAATAAAAATATCATATTCGACTAAATAATATACAAACTCGTTTTTTAGTTTTTTTTTTTCAAAAATTATATTTTAGTTTTTCAAAGTGAAAAATAGATATTTATTCAAATAATAATATAATATAACAGATAGATACCAATTAGTTAACATTTAAAAAAAAAAACCAATCAACATTTCTGGAAAGATACCAATAAACGTTTCTCTAAACCGATCAAAATATCTGTCATCTGTAATTTTTTACTTTGCAATGTAAATTTTGCATCAGGTCGTTCACGTAAAATAGGAAATTTTTCCTTCGATGTACTTTTTACGTGAAGACGCCTAATAAAAAAATTAATTTTTATGTTTTTATATTTTGTCACTTTACAAAATAAATTTACATTACAAAACAAAATTGACGTTTATTTTCCCTGTGCAAAATTTAGTTTTTCCAGTAGAACGGTCGTTCACGTGTTTTATCACGTTTGAAAATTGTCACTAAACTTAAACATCGCTTTTGATTTTTATTTCCTAGTTTAGAGTTTCTATTTGATTGAGATTTTGAAATTCTCGAGGAATCTAAAAGTAATTCTTGAAACTTTTTCTAGAGTAATCGTTTTCGAGTTATTCGAGAATCAAAAAAAAAAAAAACTGTTAAATATAAAATATCTATAAAAAATACATTTAATTTAAGGTTATCTTATAAGTTATGATATTTAAAAAAAAAAAAAAATGTACCATTTTAAAAACAAAAACAAAAGTATATAGTAAACAAGTTCCGAGAACTTGTTTTTAATTTTTTGCTTGTGAGTTGTGACTAACACAAAACTAAAAAAGTTGTGTCGAAATAAGAAAAATAAATAATAAAAAAAATATAAAACTAAGTCCTGCACTGTTCAAAAATATTAAAATAACAATGACTTTATTAAAAATCTGACCCGTATAAAAAAAAAATAAAAACAAAACAAAAATTTCGTTTTGAAGAAAGTTTAACATATTCAATAACATTTCGATATTTCTATTAACTGAAATGGTATAGGAATTATATTTTTCAATTTTAAAGGCTTTATTAAAAGGTTAATGATTATTATATTCAAGTCCGAATCCTTACCATATTCCCAGCAAAATAAAATTAAGAATTTATAAAAAATCTACTTAAGTATCATAATAACATTGAAGTGAAGGCGCGTATATTGTAAAAATTCAAACAAAATTTTTATTATGCATAATTTTCCAATAAATTTAATTTAAATCGAAATCTTTACTTGGATCAAATTTATCATATGAAATATTGATTCTGAATCATTAATCTGAAATATTGATTCGATTTTAAAGAAAAGAAATAATTTTTGTTTTTAAATAAAAACTCGGAAAAATTTTTTCTCTGATAAATAAAACTGAAATTTCCAGTTAAGTTGTAATATTTTTAATTTTATTTACGTATATGAATATGATGCATCCTATAAATATAAATTTCCAGTTTAATTATTTTTTCCAACCAAATTATTGTCTTAATGTGACTATTTGAAAAAAAAAAAAAAAAAAATTAGATTAATTAGAAGATAGTCCTTAACTTATTTTTAATACAAAGTTTTTTTTTTTATTCTTAAATCGATAATTTTATGCTAATTAAGAAAAAATTGCCATGTACGTACATAAAATATGTATAAAATATAGGTATACATAAGTATAATAGGTATGTACGTAAATACATAACTACTCCATTTTTTTCTATGTTACAAAATTCTTAAGAATAAAAACTGTGAACTTTAAAAAAAAACAAAAATCAAAGTTCTAATTCAGTTTAAAATAAAAAGAAAAAAAAAAAATAAAAATACAAATCTAATTCATATGTATCTGATAAACAATCTGTTATTAAAAAATAAAAAAAAATAAAATATCTGATAAAAACATTTTAAATCCAGATTTTAATTTTTATTTATTTATTTTTTTTTTTTTTCTTTTTATTTTCTTATTAAAAATAAATTGTTATATTTATCAGAAACCATATTTGGATCTAGTTTCAAAAAAAAAAAATAACAACAACAAAAAAAAAAGTTTTAATCGTCCATTTTTTTTTTTTTTCCGTATTTTTCTAATTTTAATCTATGTATTTTTGTTTTGTCTTGTTTTATTTTCTAAATTTAGCACATTGACTAAAATTTTTTAATTGTTTTTTTTTTTTTTTGCATGATAATTTATTAATTTAAATCATTAAGTATAATATAATAATAATATAATCACTAAGTCAAGCCCACCTTTTATTACCTATGACGTTAACTTTTTTTTTTTGTAATAAAAAAACAAAATTTTAGTTTTTATGTACAAAAAAAAAAAAAAAATTATTCTTGGAAAATAAATCTTGTGAATAAAATTGTCGACGTCATATCAAAAAATTCAGTTTTAAAACTTTACTTGTTAAATAAAATTGAAAAAAAAAAAAAAAATCTTTATTACTAAAATTAGAAAATATATTTTTAGTTTATATCTAGGAAAATAATAAAAATAAATTTACAGTACATATATTAATTATTAGTACATCTAGAAATTAAAAATTTAATAATGACAAATTTTCTCTTAATTTCTTTTTTTTTTTTTGTTTCCTTCATTTTTAATTTATGCACGTAAATCGATTTTTATGCAAAATAAATCGATTAAAAAACTTAATGTGACATAATGAAATTATTACGTGGGACATGATACATAATATATTAAATTGTAAGTATGTATATGAATTTATAAACAAAGGATTTATAACAAAGGAGTCAATAAATTTTCATTTTATGAAAAGATTTAATTTTAAAATTTATGTCATCATTTTTTTTAATATTATAGAAAAATTAAAGAAAATGATGAAATACATACGTATATACATAATAAAAGTAATGTCATATTTTGCAAAGTGTTACAATATGCTGTATAAACGCTCAATTCCTAAATTAAATATATTGTACATACGTAATATATTCAAGATTAGATCGAAAAATTTTAATAGAAAATCACTTAAAATATTTTAAAATGTAATAGAAAAAGTCAAAAGTCAAAATTTGATAGGATATTTAATTTTGTTGGTTGGTGTAGGTGACTGCAGGCAATGGCCACCGCCGCTCATGACAGTGATCACAATTATCTCGTTAGCACCATTTTGCTATCACTTGCATGACAACAAGGCTTATAATAAGTATAAACTAATTTTGTTAGGTGCCAAAAAAAGAAAAAGCTTAACTAAGGCCATTTCTGAATCTATCACACTAGCACTTGACACTAGTAACTTCACACTCTTTTCTTATATGTATTAGGGCAACACTATTTAGTCGAGAGTATACTCTAAAATATTAACATATATAATCAAATGCGCTATTTTCGAGTGCATTTAAACAAATTTCGGAGTTTTTCGGAATTAATTTAGTACAACCTCTGCAATTAGCTAGTATTTAGTGCGAAGTGCAGTTTAATTACGGGCACGGCCTAAGTAAAAAAAAAACAAAACGTTGATGATAATATAATAAGTTCAGGATAACATAATAAGTTCAGGATAACATAAAATTCAAAAGAAATTGTTAGAATGTAGAAAACTAAAATAACGTGACTCTTTAGGATAACCGAAATTATAATAATATTTTTGTATAGTTGTAATACTTATTATAAGAATTTTTTATTATGAAAGTTAAAAATAAATGGAAAATTTTGTTTAAAAAATGACAGACTATATTGATAACATAACATAATAATAACATAATAATTAATACAAATTAAATGTAATTAACTAAAAATATATAAAATAAGAAATTAGTTATAAGTGGGTGAGGTGTGAAATTTTTTTTTTAATATCTTATTTTCAAAATCTGTTTTTCTCAAATTTTTTTTTACATCTTATTTTTCTTAAAAATTTGCTAAATTTTAGTTATTTTTATTAGTTTAAGTATTATTTATGAATGTGGTTATGTTCAATAATAGCGGAACATTTTTGCGGTGCCGCAAAGTTATCGAGATTATGTATATATCTACAAATACGTATGTTAATGCAATTTATTTTAAAATACATATTAAACTTTTTCCTGAATTTGTATATATATATGTATATATATGCTAGATTTGGAATTATGAGCCATGTCTAGTTCCACGTTGTAAGAAAAAGTTTTTAAACTCCCTTTAAACTAGCTTTAAATTTAATTTTTTAAACTTTAATACTAGTCTTAAAAGGAAAAAGTACAAAGTACATATTAACATTAGGTATGATAATATTATCGAACAAAAATTTCATTGACGTTTAATATTTTTAATACTTTTAATTTATAAAGCAAAATAAAATTAAAGGATTAGAAAAAAAACACTTAAATTTGGTGTATTTAAAAAAAAAAGAAAAAATTAAATTGTTGTAAAGTAAGAAATTTTATGTTAACTTGGTACACTACATACTGTGGTCAGAAAATTTATAAAATGCATACAGAGTTTTTTCGATGCTTTCTCTAATATTTCAGAGGGTACCTCGGTAACCTAGTGGGTAAGAACGAATAAAATACGCTGTAAACCCCGAGGAAGTGTGGGTTCGAATCCCACAAACGTCATAAGAATTATTCCCCCTTACGACATTTTACAGCCACGCCTGAAAAGGAAAGGCTGTGTAATTTCCTGTTCACATTAATGTGGCAGAGAAATGCATTGAAACAAATAAAAATACTTATTTCAGAATTTTCAGAACATCATTTTCAAAACAATGTATGTATATGTGTTTTTTACAATATAGAATTTACTTGAAACTTTTATAATTGGTTACAAAATCAGAGTTCAGAATATAAGTACTTATGTATGTGTATCGGCAGATATATATATATATATATCTGAATGATAAGAGATAAAATAAAATAAAAAATAAAAATTTGTGTCAGTTCTGAGTTAGGAGGGATTTTATTCTTGGTTAAAAAATTAAGCCGTCAAAATTTAATAATAAAATAAGATTAAAAAATATTTTAACAATATATAGAAATTTTGAAATATTGGGACGACCCGAATAAATTTAAAAAAAACCAAAAAAAAGAATTTAAAGAATAAGATTAATTTGTAGGCAACTCGTTATTCCTATAATATATAAAAAAAAAAAAAAAGAATTCTGAAAAAGAAACTGATATACTACATAACTACCACCTACAGAATTAAAACTCATTCAATTATCGCGCCCTTTCAATTATTAAAACTCATTCAATTATCGCGCCCTTTCAATTAATTATAATATGAATTAAAAAATTATGAATTTTATGGGACAATAAATTAACAAAATATAATTTGAATTTTATTTAAATTTTAAACTCTAAAGTATATACCAAAATAGTCGTAACGAGACGATAGAAAAACAAATTTCGAACTTATTTTTTTATGCGAAAACCAAAATGAAAATGTAATGACGAAAATATAATGACGTATTTTACATCTGACATGGCTGAATAAAAAACAGAAGAAAAGTCAGATAGAATTAGAACCAGTACTAAAATAAAATTTACGTAAAATTTTTATGTAATGTCATCTGATATGTTTAAAGTTCGTTTTTTGAACCTTCACACTATCTGTCAAGTTCTGTTTGGAATTAGTACAAATTTAATTTTAAAATTTACTTGTTTTTAATTACTTTTAGAATAAATAAAAAAGAATAGGCAATAAAAATTTGCATAGTATCTTTTAGTTACATTAAAATATTTAAAAGTGATGTGAAAAGTGAAAAAGTGAAAAAAATAGAAGGTTGAACAGTATAATGAATAGGAACAGAAATAAAGATGAATACTTACTTCATAATAAAATATTATGTTATTTGTAAAACAAATAATATAAAAAACTTAGTATAATTTTAAAATTTACCGACTTTTCATAAACAACTTTTTATGTTAAAAAAATTTTTAGATCTTCGTACGGAGACTTTACATGACATTTCTCCCGTTTAAATGATATTTTTCATGATTTTTAACGTTTATTTTGTCTATGTTCTTCTATACGTACATGCTATATAGTATGTTATATTTTTACTGGTCTCGTTACGTCTCGTTACGTTTATTTTGTACTATATACTTAATTACTTACGGTATTTTTTTTAATTCAATGTAAGTACTTCTATTAATATATAGTTAATTTTTAAGATGTTTAAATAAAATCTTAAAAAAAATGTTTTTAAAGAAAAATATTATGTAACTTGTTTTTTTTTTTTTTTTAAATCAGAAATAATTTTCATTTTATTTACAGTCAGTCTGTGCCTAAATGGTTTTTTTTTTTTTTATTTCTTCCAAGAATTTATCCAATACCAAATTAATAATATTTATGTTTATGTGCAAACTTTCAGCTTGTAAATAAACAATAAAGTTTATTAATTCTTTAAAATTTTTTTTTAAATAAACAAAAATTGCTAATAAAAAAAGCAATAAGCGTAATAAATCTATTACATATCATACACAAAATTCTATATAATATAAGTTCATTATAGATAAATTAAAAGAATTAGAAAAAATAAATTTAAAAATGTTTGTAATTGATTTAAATTATTAATACAACTGTACTGTATATAAATAAATAATTTAACGTAGGATGGGTAAGGTTCTGAAAACTATAATCTATTCGGATTTCACCTTCCAAAATAAGTACTTATTCTACTTATAGTTAGACTATAGTTAAAAAATAAGGATAAGCCCTATTATTGGCTTCAATCAGCTCTCTTTTGAAGAGAACATGACCGAATGATGAACGAATAATTTCAAAAATGCTGATTTCGCGTGGCCACCTCATTCCTCTAATTTTTTTTTTTTGTGGTGTTTCTTGAAGGAACTGATTTACGTCAACAAACGACGAAGCATTCCGAAACTAAAGCAAAACATTAGCACAGAAATTGCGAAACATAATGTAAAATTTCTTAAAAAGACCCCATTAACTGAAAACAGGAAAATAGAAGCCATTTAAAGAATGTATAATATTTTACATTTTCCTTAAAAAAAAATTTAATAATTTATACTTTCATTTAAAAAACAAAAAAAAATTTCAAATCAGTCAGTTTAAATTGATCCAACCCTGTACTTAGATTGGTTGTAATACCATAAAATTTCAATAAATGTTATGTTTTATTTTTAATTTAAATGAATGTTTTAAATATTATTATTAAAAATGTTAAATTTACATGAATTAATTGTATTTATTTGAATATGAATAATTTATTGAATTATTATCATTATAAAATAAATTGTTAGCATGACATGGTATGAAAACTGTTCTAGATGGGTTCTAGGCTAAGTAAAAAATTGACTTTTTTAAATATTTTAATCATTTTAACCATAATTTATCACTCTTAACGTTTTTTTTAAACAAGTTCTCTTTTTGTTCTCTTTTTTTCTAAGCTGAGTTCACTTTACTAAGTTTTGGTATATGGCAGCCCTATAAAATAATCCTTTATACTATAATACTATAATGGAAGCCTAAATTACTATACTTAACTAATTTTACAAATATTCTGGCAACAAATAACGAAGTATTTATTCAAAAATTGTATTAATTTAAAAAAATGTAAAATGTAAATATATTCTTGAAAAATATACTCTTAAAGTTAAATTCATATACTTAAGTAGCCTTTATTTACATAACTTAACATAAAAAAATAAAAATGAAAAAAAAAAAGCACAGAGTTCATAGTGAAGCATAACTCAACATCGCCAAAGTAAATAAATATTGCCGGTTAGATCTCAACATGCTGAAAGATTTTTCGATATCGACTGATATTATTGGAGTATACTTAAATGCAGATATTTCTGCTGGTGAGTATTTTATAAGTATCTGCCAATTCACTGACTTTTCCTTCTCAAATATCTTCTATATAGTTTTTAATATTTTAAATTTTTATTTTTTAATGAAGGGAGATATAAAAAATTTGGAGCCTAATATTTTCATAGAATAGCATTAGTACGAAAATAATTTAGCTATTGGTTAATACTAAATAATTACTTAACAATATTGTATTTTTGTCATTTTTCAGAAAAGTTGAATATAAAAATGCTTGAATTTAGGCTCTTAACGTAAAAATATGTTAAATTATTATATTTTTAAAGAAAATATGCTTCAGTTTTAAAGGAAAAAAGTTTTTGCAAGGAAAATATGCTAAATGTGCATTATTATATGTATATGCTTAAAAACTAAAAATGCTAGTCCTAATTATAAGTAAAAAAATTTTTTGAAAGAGGCCTCGGTAGCTTAGTGGATAAGAGCGTATAAAATACTCTGTAAACACCGAGAGGAGTGTCGGTTCAAATCCCACCCAGTGAGTTCCCTTCCCTCTTACGACATTTACAACTACGCCTGAACAGGAAAAGTTGTGTAGAGAAATGCATTAAAAAAAAAATAAAATTTCAAAAAATTTATATGGGTATGCTTGAAGTCCGGTGAAAATATCGTTCGAATGAAAAAGTCATTGGTATTCATTCGAAAAAAATTTGTATCCTGAAGTTCATTGGGCTGCAAACACTTTTTGTAGATATCAAAGTTATATGTATCTATAGTATTTTTTGGTGCTTAGATATTTTTTTTTGTGTTTGTTCAGTATAAAGAAAAAATTCAAAAATAAAATAATTTTTTATAAATCGATGATGAATTTTGTAGCGGCTTTAGAATAATATTTGGAAAATCAAGAAACGAAAATTTCAAGGGGATTTGCGTTTAGAAAAAAAATTACTCGAAATATTATTTCTTACGCTGAACCATGTAACTATTTTAAAATATACATTTTTTAATTTATAACTTTAAAAAAAAGCTTACTTATCAAAACAAAAATTATCTTTACTTTTTTTCTTTTAAAAAATAAATAATTATTTGGTACTAAATAACACACTTTCCTTCTTAATTTTTTATGCTTTTGAATGATTAATTGTGTTAAAAAGAATTTCATTCATTTTCAGTTATTTTCCATTTCGAGGGACTACACTACAAGCATACACAAAAAAAAATTTCGAGATAAAAATGACGTTTTGCAGTCTTAAATAAATTATGGTATATTTCAGTATACCATACCTACATTATATGAAATTTTTTTTTCATCGAAAGATTTCAATGGAGTTCAGCATAACCAATTAGGTACCATATTATTTTATTAGTTCATCTTTATTCCTATTCTAAAATAAAATTTTACATTTTACAAAATGATTCTAAAATTACAAAAAAGAACTGGAAAATTATTTTAACGTACATATGTATGTATGTATAAGTAAATTAACTTAAAATAAAAAAAAATATATTAATTAAATTATATTTTGATTAAAGAAATCAAAATGATAAATTATTTTAAATATAACTTCATGATCCTTCGAGAAAGAACAAAATAGAATTAAAAAAAAAATTCTCAAAATCACTTAAAAAAAACTCAAAAAAAAAAAAAAAAAAAAAGAAAATAATCTTTACTGTTATTTCGTGACTTTATTCGTCATGTTATTTATGCATTTCATAATATTTTCTAAAACTACTGTTAAATTAACGTCATAATTTTACTAACTTAATTTATTTTTTTTTTTTTTTTCATAACTTATTTTTTTTAGTTATGACGTGTGGTTTTTGAAATGAATAATACACAACAAAAAAAAAAAAAAAAAAAAACAAAAACAAATTTATTGAATATTTTAAAAATGTTGTTTCGTAAAACAAAAAATATAGATGATGAAATATTATGAAACTTTTATGTACATATTATGTAGGTATGAAACATAAAAAAAATACATCAGAAGAGATTCTTAGGTATTTAAAATCTTTGTATTTAGTTAGTTAAGTCATCTTTTAGATGATGAAAATAACTGATTATTTATGTAATAACAAAAAATAAGAATATTTTAAATTTTTAATAACTAAGGTTTATATTTTTTAATAAGATTTTTTGAATAGAAAAAAATGTTTCGAGATTTTTCGAAAATTTTCGAATTTCATTAAAAATAATACATACCTAAATTGCTTATGAAAATATTTTTTTTATTTTTGAATTTTTTTGTATATAATTTTTTTTTTTTTTAAATACACATAAGTAAATAATAAAACAAAATAACAGATTTTAGTTAAAAAGTGAATAAAAACAAGAAATATTTAAGATAAAAATACATTTTTAAGATTATTTTTAAGACATAAATATTTTAATTTCGAATATTTTATTTTATGCTGCATTTATACTTTGGAGAGTTGTTACTCATAAAGATAAAATAACTAAGAACCTATGCAAAACTTTTTGAAGTAAAACTCAAAAATATAATTAAATTCGTTTATAGCATAACTAAATACTCTTAGTTAATAGATTTCCATAATTATATTTATTTAAAAAAAAAAAAAAAATCAAAAAAATAAGTCAAAGAATTTTTTTATGTTGTTTATAAAAAATTAAAAAAAAATGTCTTCTATAGAACACTTATTATTAATTATTAGAATATGTTGTAACATATTCTTTTAAAAACAAAATTTTTTATTAAATTTATATTTTAATACCTATCTAAAAAAAATTTTTTTATTTAGAACGTTTGAAGTTTATAATCATTATATGCACTTAAAAAATAAAATTTTCATTTTAATTTATGAATATTTACTATAATTTATTTTCATTAATTTTATTTTAAAATCTAAAAAATATTTGAAAATATCTTATTAATTTTCCTAGAAATTAAAAAAAAAGGATCTAAAATAAAAGAACTTCAGAAACCGACGACACTTAATAAATATTTTATTTATATATATTTTTTTTTTTTATAAAAGCATTTCTCTGCCACATGAATGTGGACAGGAAATTGCATAGCCTTTCCTGTACAGACGTGGCTGTAAGTGTCGTAAGAGGGAATAACTCTTACGACGTGTTTGGGATTCGAACCCACACTCCCTCAGTGTTTACAGCGTATTTTATACGCTTTTACCAACTAGGCCACCGAGGCCCCTTTTATTTATATTTTCTTTCCTTTAAAATATTTTCTTATCAAATAATTTTAATAGAACTCCATTTTCGAAATTATTATAGAAATTTATTTAAATACAATTTATCTAATAAAATTACTACTTTTTTAGAAAACAGATACTTTTAAAATCTTCTAAAACGAAAGTGTTAGATATTTTCAATATAAAATAAACAGAACAGTTAAGGTCTGTTCGTGCTAAATAAAATTTTATAAAAATTTTGGATTCGTTTTATATTTTTTATTGTTGTCGATATTGAAAAAGAGAGCTAAAAAAATTTTAATGACCAGTAAAATTTGGTTGGATAAAAATTTTAATTGTGTCGCTTAAATATAACATTTCGAAAAAGTAGAATAGAACAGTCTAAGCTAAAATAAAAATATGGAACGAAGAATAATTGTAGAATGTTCCCAGAAAGTTTTAGTTAGAAATCAATCAGATAAGTAAAAGTTCCTAGAAGAGAGCAGTTTCGACAAAACAATTCTTTTTAATATATTCCTAGACATTTTTTTTTTTTTTACTTTCCTTTTACATATAAAATTTTTATAAAAATCACACAATATGATGTTTTTTTTCGTTAAATAAGTAAACAAATAAAAATAAATTTTTAAATTGTCATAAATAAAATTTTATACCATTTTCTGTTACTTGTATTGAGAGAATTTTATTTAAGGATATTCTATCAATTTTTTATTTGTTAAGAATTTAGTAATAACCGAATAAAATAACAATAAAATTTTATTTAGAAAGAACAGATCTATAAGTAAGTACAATTTTTAATAAAGTTAAGGCTACTAGATTTACTTAATACCTATACTTATATTCTTCATTTAATTTTTCTTCACTTATTTCTTTATAAATTCACATTAAACCCGTTCATTAAATGAAAGAAAATTTTTTTTGGTCATAAAACAAGGAAAAATACAAAAATACATAATAAAACCCATACGAGTATACCACCTACATCCAAAAAATGTAAATTTTCCAAAAAAATATAAATTCTAAATATTATTAAGAAATAAAAAATTACTTAAAGCCCTTAAATATGTAACTATATAGTAAGTAAAATTCATTTGTTTTAACTACTTATTTAACTAAAAAATACTTATGTCACTTTTATCAGATTTTAAAATGAATTTTATTTTTAATGCTTGAAAGATAAAATTTATAAATAAAAATCTGAATTTTATCTTATTTTTAATTTTAGTTTAAAAATTTTTACATGATTTTCTTAAATTACTAGTAAGTACATAAATATAAAAATATTCTTCTTTCTTAATCTTAAAATTTTAATTGCTATATTCGTATTAAGGAGCAAAATTATATATGTACATAAAAGTAATGTAAAGTAAAAGATATTTAATTTGATTACAAAAAAAAAATTCTTACTTTTAAAATTTTCCATTCCAACTTTTCAAATAGAATTTTTTATTAAACGTCTAATCAATTAATTTTTTTTTTAGAAACTTTTAACAAAAAACTAAAAAATATAAAATTAATAAAAAATAAAATTAAGTAAAATAACACATTTAAAAAAAAAAAATCTTTAGAATATTCATTCTTTCATTTTAATCTTATTTTCCCAAAATGTTTTTTTCTGAAATTTTAAATCTTCGAATCGTTTCTAATAGAAATACATTTGATAACATTTAAAGTTCTGCCTTTTGTACATTTAAAGTTCAAAACGTTAATTTTGTTTTATTAATTTTTTTAACCTCTAAGCTCGGGCACAATAGACCACAAGCGAACATTTTTTTCTAAGAAAATGACTTACAGGACTTTACGATGTTTCAGTTACAAGAAATCTTTTTTGAATTATTTGTAAAACTTCAAAAAAAAATTTTAATAGAAATCAGAAAACATAAATTTAATTTTTACTTCAGTTTTTCTTTTGTAATCGAAATCAAAATTAGGGTATTTTCAAAGCTAAAAAGTACATTTCGTATTATTGACTCTGAAAGATTTTTTGAATGTTTGATAATAAAAAAAAAAAGAATACTTTTGACTTTCTGAAAAACAAATTGAAAGTAAAATTATCTTTGAGAAGAAAATATACTGAGGCGCTTATTTATTCGGTTAAACACAAAAGAAAATCTACTTATTATAATTAAAATACAAATAAATCGACCATCCATTATACTCGTAACCAAAGATCCACCTAATCGTCAACGTATTAAAGTAAGAAAAAAGCTACTAAAATGATTTTAAGGGTTGTTTCAATATAAAAAAAAAAAATAAAAATAAAGAAAAACATACAAAAATCATTCGTTTTCATTTATATACCAAAAAAGGCAATTAAATAGTTAAGTACTATTTTCTCGTAGAAAAAGGCATAATAAGGACTTTCGTCAAATGACTGATAGATAGTCACTTTATGACAAATTTTTAATTTTTCAATAATAAAAATCAAAAAAATTTTTCTTTGTTGTTTGATTTTAAATAAAATTTAAAAACGAATCTTTAGTTTTTTTAATAATATCCTCTACTCTAAAATAAAGTAAATTTTTATTAAAATTAAGTCGTTATTAATTTTTCTTGTATAAAATCTAAATTGAATTTAACTTTAGTTAGTTTTAAGTTTAATTGATTCAAAATTCAAGAATCTAGAAATATATACCTAGTTACTGTCTTAACAAATGTTCGAATGTCATATATATATATAGAAAATCTAATTAAACTTAAATAGTTATACATAAGTAAAATATTAAAAATATATAAAAATAATAATAAATTATTAAAAATATTTAATAATATTAAAAATTAAAGACTCGAGAGGAAAAACAAAGAAAAACAGTTTTTTTTTTTTTCCCAAATCTTTTTCAACGAAATTTTCCAATAATTTCCTTTTTTTTTTTTCTTTTTCTTGGTATAAGTAAAGATTTTTTTTTTACAACAAAAACGTAACTATAGAAAAAAACAAAAAAAAAAAAAGATAAGAAATTTAATTTTCTAAGAAAAAAAGATTATTAGAAAAGATTTAACAATAATTTCAAGAAAAAAAAAAAATGAAAATTAAAAGAAAATCTTTAAATAAAAATAAAAAAAAAAATTTTATTAAATATTTCCAGAAATTCGTTAGTATTTAATTTGAAATAAAATGTGTCAAAGTGTGTCATTAAAATATTCTTCTAGATAATACCAGGTAAATTAAATTAAACATAAAATTAACAAAACAAAAAAAAAAAATAAAAAAAAAAACTTAAATTTAAATTTAAATTAATGAAAAGAAAATATTAATTTTAGATATTTGCTATAATATTTTATAAAAAAAAAAAAAAAAAAAATTTAACCAGTTAATAAAAGTTTTTGGCCATTGTTTTCGTTTTCCAAGATATTAAATTCGAAACTAAGATATTCTTTTTATTTAACTGTCCGTAGCTAAATACTTACTCTAATCGTAGGATAATTCTTAAGTATTTTTTTTTTTTACTGTCCGTAGCTAAATACTTACTCTAATCGTAGAAAAATTCTTAAGTATTTATTTTTTTTTTTTTGTAATTTTAAAAAAAATCACTAATATTTTTTTAATTTTTTTTTTTTTTTCGTTAAAACCTAAAAGTACGTATTAAAAATTTGGTATAACTATAGTTAGAAAAAAAAAAGTACACGTATTATAGGTAAGTATATTCGATTGAAAGTTGCATATATATACAATGGAAACTATATGTAAGGTGTAACAAAGGGGCCTTTTCAAAAACTGTCATATGACGTGTGCAAAAATTGATATTAGAAATCATAATGTTTTAGTCATAATATGTCAAAAAATTCCATCGAACCGATTTTAGTCTAGAGACATTTAATGAACAAGAATTGTCTTGCAGCCATACATTCATACAATTAATATTTTATTTAAAGCAAACGAGTTTACGATCGAATTGTTTTTATTAAATTTTGTTAAATAATGAAATCATTAAAAGTTGTTGTAGTTATAAATATAGAGTTGAAAAAAAAATTTAAAAAAGAAAAAAAAAACTAAATAAATATAATTATTATTTTTGAGGGAGTTAAAATCAAGAGAGTTAAGATTTGTTAACAATAATTTATCCTAACCTTGCAAGATAAATTTTATATACTGCGTGTATTTTCTTTGACTTTTAGACATATTTTTTGTTGACTGATAAATAAATTTTTAAACATTTAACAATTGCAGTACAATTTCATTTTTATTTCTGAACACTTGATTTTAATTATTGCATGTCTTATGACAGTTTTTGAAAAGGCCAAAACATTTTTAATCAAGTTCATATAAAACTATAGATACATTTCTTCAAAAAAAATATTATTTTTAATATTTTCTCTAAAACAAAAAAAAAATTTTATTGTCCTTCAAATACAAAAAAAAAAAAAATAAAATTTCCCAATAATGTCTTCTAAATTTCTTAATAATTATATATATACATAATCGTATAATCGTATTTTACAAAGGTTCCCCCAAAAAAAATAAAAAAAAATAAAAAACCAGAAAGAAACAAACAATATTTTCTTCTCTATAGATTTTTTTTTTTTTTAGTTCAAAAATTATTTGCATAATTAGTTAGAGTTAAGTTCAAAGATTTTCTTTTTCATTTTTTAAAAATTAATTTTCTAAGAATTTTTAATTATAGGGAAAAATAAAAAAAAATTTTTTTTCTTTTTGTTTTTTAAATTCAAAATATGTTACCTTGAAAAATTCTTAAAATTGTAAAATAAAATGTTGAACCTGATTTTAAAAATAAATATGTATACGTATATGTGTAAGTATAAGTATTCATTAATAATTTTAAATTAAGGAAGAAAAGAATTATAATGATAAGAAGTCCTAAATCCCAACTTCTAAATTCTTCTAACCGACTCAGTTTTACATTTTGTTTTTTAATGTCACATAAAATAAATATCTTAAGTATAGGTAAATCTTCTTTTTTTCTTTTTTTTTGTTAACTTGCAATGCTAAATTTTAATTTTCTTTTAAATATTTATAAATTTATATATAGGATACTATTTTATAATTTTTAAATAGTTTTTGTTAAATATTATTTTTTAGTTATTTTGAAAATAATATTTAGATTTTTTTTTTTTTGTTTTTTAAATTAAGTTTTTTATCACTTTTTTTTTAGTTATTTCGAAACTCAGGGCAAATCAATGTTTATTCAAAATTTGAAAGGGTTTATTAAATTTATAATTCTTATAAAAATAAAAATCTTCCTTATGAAAATAATACCTATATTTAAACTTTTTTTTTTTTTGATAAAAATTTCCAATAAAAATTAAAATCAAATCATCAACTTTTTATTACTCTTTAAAAAATAATACCTTGTACTTATTATGTATAAACTTAGATGTTATTAAAAAAAGGTTTTTAAATAAAAAAATCTAAAATAACTACTTACTTATTAATGACATTTAATTATTAAGAATATTAAAAATTATTTGATTATTTCTTATCAAATAAGTATATAATTATCAAAAAAAAATCTTAAAATTTTATGTTCATGCAGGCACTTCACAGATCATAAAAATTTTAAATTTATCTCTTATTTATTATCATTTTTCTTCATTTTTTTTTCAATTTAAATTTTCAATATTATTTTTTTTTTTTTAAGTATTAATGGTTTATTGATTTTTGTTAATAATTTATGGTTATCTTAATTATTTTTATTCTTTAAGAATTTCTGAACAAAAAAAAAAAAGGTTAAAAAGGTTAAAAAAATGGAAATTTAATTGTTATTAATTATTAATAACATTAAATTTTCTTAAACAACAGTTTTTTTTTTTTTCAAATTTTAATTTAAAATCCATTTTAAATATTAAAACTTATTTTTTTCATACTTATGTAAGAATCTACTTTTTAATCATATATCAAATGAAAATCTATTTAAGTCAAAAAAATTTTTTTTATCAAAGTCCGAAAGTCCATATTACAGAATAAAATTTTTTTTTCAATTCTATCCCATAGGATCTATACTTCAATTTTATTTTTAAAATTACATATACATTCTTCTTTTAAAATCTCCTATGTAGGCTTTTTTTGGAATAGAAATTTTATTTTAATTCTAAATTCAACAACAATTCAATATTTTCAAAAATAATTTCAAATTAAAAATTCGACTCTTTCAAAATTATAATTTGAAAAAAAAAAACAAGAAATTCAATTTCAAAGAATTTAACTAAAATGTCTTCAAAAAATTAAAACCATTCCTTAATTAGTTATTATTAAACCACCACTTCCTGTTTAATGTAAAACAAAAAAAAAAAAAAACTGAATCTGAAAAAACCTGTAAAAAAAATAAAACCTGAAAAAAAATATAAAAATCTGAAAAAACCTCAAAAGAACCTGAAAACAAAAAAATATAATTCTGAAAAAATTGAAAATCGCGACACTAAAGACATAAATTTTAAATCTAAAGAGATTTCATTAAAAATTTTAATAACTAAAGAGATACATTTTTAAGACTTGAGATAAAAAAAAAAAGTGCTCAAAAAATATTAAATGACTAAATCTTATAAAACATATTATGTAAGTGTGCGGGGGGGGGGTACCTTTCTAAAATAAATAGAGGTCTAATTCTATCTCAGAATACATAAAATCTTAAATAAAAGTTAAAAACTTCTTATGATTTCTCTCAAAAACTAATTTTTTTAGAAAATTTAGATTTTTTTCCCAAACCCCAGAAATATTAACATAACACACCAGACATAAATTTTTTGTTTTCGATTTTTTTTTCTCCAATTTAAGGCCTAAATTCCCAAAAAGAGATTAAGATTATGAAACTTATTTTATATAGGTACTCGTAAATTTCAAGTTTTCAATTTTTATAAGGTCCAAATTTATTAATCAAAATATTTAGCTAAAGAAACCCCAAAATTTCCTTTTCCCCAAAGAAATCATTCTTCTCAATAATATATTCTCAATGATTCTGAATGAATTTATTGCCTAATTTTCAAAGATTTAAATTAATTTTTGTAATTTAATAGCAAAAATTTAAAAATCAAAATGAAAATTTCCATTCGTGAAAAATGAAAATTAAAACAAAAAATAAAAAAAAAACCAAAATTTTTTAATATTCCTTTTTTTGTTTTTTTTTTTTTGTATAAAAAAAACAAAAAAGTCAAAAATTTATTTACACAAAAAAATAAAAAAAAAATTAATTAAATTAAATTTTATTTTATTTTTCTTTTTTTCTATTAAAAAAAAAAAAAAAAAAACAATAAAAATTTAAATTAATCTAAATTTTATCATTTAATAACTAATAAATTTAGTTGTGTAAGTATTAAAGTAAATTATTCTAATTAAAAAGACGTTTTTCTTTTCTAGAAAATGAAAAATTAAATTTAAAATCTATACTTAATTTTTTTTTTCGTTTTTTTTTCTCTTTTAATTAATTTCAAAACTTTACGTTTTCCTCAAATAAAAATTTTCAATTTTCATCACATTGTTAAACAAGTTGTAACATGTTTAAAAAAAAAAAAAATGTGTTAACAAAAAATGAAGAAATTTTAAATCATAATTATAAATTTTCAGAATTTTCTTTCAAAAGATAACTGAAAATTTTTCAAATCTATTGAAAATTTCTAAATTTTCGATTTTAAAATATTTCAAATTTCAAAGCCATAGAAAAAAAACAAAAAAAAAAACTATCTATAGAAAATTCGAAACAAATTGAAGGCTATCAAAAAAAATATTATGCGATGATGAGTAAAAAAAAAAAAAAAAAAAATTTAATTTTTATAGGTATAAAAAAAAAATAAAAAATTAAAATTAAATACCAATTTTTAGACTGTTCGAAAAAAAAAGAAACATTTTATAATTTCAGAATATATAGAATTAAAATCTTTAGTTTTAAAATTTTTAAATTTTTATTTTCTAGAAGAATATGAAAAACGTTAATTTTCTTTTTAATAGAAAAAAAAAAAAAACAAAAAAAAAAAAATAGTAAGTAAGTAAATTATGTATAATAATAGTTTTAATTTTAAATACCATTTATTTTATTTTATTTTTCCTAATTCCATTATAATTTTAAAAATTTTCATTTTTTTTTTCTTTTTTTCTTCATTTTTATATTAAATTTTTTTTTTTTCTTTTTTTTTCGAAAATTAATTTTTTCAATTAATTTTCTTTTAATTTATTTTAATATTTTTTTTTTTTTTATTTCTCTTTCGTTTTCTTTTCAAGGACATTTTTTGTTTCATTTTCAATGTCATATTTTTTTTATTTAAAATAATATTAATAATTTTCTTCTTTTTCTGCCATTCTTATTTTTTTTTTTTTATTGTTTTTGCATTTTTGTATGATTAAAAAATTTTTAGTAAATTTTAAAAACAAACAATGAAACAAAAAAAAATTTATTATCAAAAAAAAAAAACCAATAAAATGAAAAGTGAGTAATTTTTAGTAACTGATAACAGAATATTGCATCATAAATTTTAAAATGATAATAAGTTATTAATTCTTCTCGAAAATAATAACCAGTTCTAAATTTAAAAAAAAATTTTTCATGATGAAAAATTTCATCAGCCGAATTTATATATACGTATACGTATATTTTGTTTTTCACTATTTTTTTTTTTTTTTTTTTTCTGTTTTAATCAGTTTTAAAATTTTAATTTATTTTTTTTTTTTTTGGTTTTTGAATAAATAAATAAAAAAAATATTTAAATTATTGACTCATGATTTGTTTTTTTTTTTGTTTTTGTTAAAATTACTCTACTGATCATTTTATTTATTTTTTTTTTTTTTAATATTGTAATTAAATTTCAAAATGAGAGTATGATAATATGAATTTTTGAATTTTTAAAAGTAGATAAGTAACTATTAGCTATTATATAGATTTAAATTTAATATAAAACTAGTTTTGTTTTTTGTTTTTTTTTTTTTTGTCTGAGCAAATGGTGTTTGTAAAAACACACCCACCATCTATATCATTAATAATAAATTAATAATTAAAAACATGTTTATTTTATTTTATAACTATGTATAAATTTTAATAAATTTTGTTAAAATTATTTTTGTATTGATTAAAAAATTTTAATTTTAAATTTTGAAAAAATCAAGTTTTTTTTTATTAATTTTAAGTAATCAGATATTGGTGGTATTAATTAACTAAATACCTATAAGACTTTTTTTTTTTTTTTCTTATTTTTAAATAAAATGTATCTTAAGTATAAAATTTAAGAATCTTAAACAAACTATCGTAGATACTTTATATTTTTAATTTATTTCGACTGTTTTACATTATGGTTAAAAAAATAAAAAAAATGAAATTTTATTTTTTAATTAAATAAATAAAAAAAAAAAAATGGTTTTTTTTTGTAAAATTGCAATTTGAATTGCAAAAAAAAACAATTCATTTTGTTTTCTTTCGTTAATAATCTCTGAATTGTATTTAAAAAAGTCTAAAAATAACTTTGTACAAAGTAAAAAAGAGTTAATAATAATTAAAGTATGTGACATTTTGTCAATAATATCATTTTTATTTAATTTTTCTTTTTTTTTTTTTTGCAGTATAAACTAGGAAAATGCAGTTTTTAATCAATCAATTTTATTATTTTCTATACTTATACTTTTTTAATTAATCAAAAAAAAAAAAGAAAAAAAACAATTAAATTTTTGTATTGAAATAATTCGATTTTTATTTATTTTTTATGATGCTGGAATAATTTTGACCCTTAAAGTTCAATTACGTTCAGAATATTATTTTTTATTGTTTGATAATTATAAGTAAGTACTGAAGTATATTATAAATAAAAATAGATACATATATATATATATATATGTAAATGTATTTAGATTTTTTGCAATTTAATTGAAAAAATTAATCTTTAGATTTTTTTTTTTTTTTTTGAATTTTTATAGTTGTTTAATTGCAATAGTAAATTAAGTAGATTCTTAGATTTTTTTTTAAGTTTCAACAAATCTAAACTCTTTACAATCAATTAAAAAAAAAAAAAGCAAGGATTTTTTAAAAGGATTGTATAAAAAAAAATACTAGTTAGATTAGTTATTAGATAAAATAAAACAAAAAAACTTTTCGATAAATTTTTTTACAATTTATCAAGTAAATACTTTCCAAATCCTATATAATTTTTTTTACCAGATTTATTTAAAATTTTAAAAAAATTCGTGAATTTTCATTAAATTTTTTAAAATTTTAAATAAAAATCTTTCTTAAAACTAAGTATAAAAAAAACATTTTTACAACTGTATATAGGTATAATTTTAAAAAAGGAATCAAAACTGAAATTGATATATTTAATCAAAACAGAAATTTAATCTTAACGGCCCTAGAAAACTAGAGAACTAATTTAAGACAAAGTAAATACTACTTAAATTATTTAAAATTTTCTTCATCTGTTTTAAAATAAAGAAATCATATATGTATGTACATAAAAACTGGCTCTGAAAACCTAAAACTTAAATTAAGCCTATTTTATTATATAAAAAAAAATTTTTTTTTTCTATCTTAAATATAAAAAACATCTCTAGAAAGTTAAAACTAAATTAAGATTATATATGTAATATTACAACCCGGTCCAAAAAATTTAGATCTACAGGCAAATAATTAATTAATTAAAATTTTTATTTCATTTTTTTTTTATAAAAATAATAAAAATAAGTAATAACTGTCATATTCTTAAAATTACTTAAATTATTTTATTAAAAAAATATCCTATAAATTACAATAATATTTGTCTACTCTCATTTGGAAATTTTAAATATTAAATATTTTTATTAAAAATTTAATTTTTTAATCATTTTACAAAATCTATTAATGGTTATAAAAAAAAAAACAAAAAGAAGAAAATTATATTTTTTAAATTAATAAAAATTAAAACAAAAAATTATAGAAAATTTTTTTCTTTTTTTTTTTAAATTTTCTTTATTTAATTTTTACTTCTTTCATTCAATTTATGTATTTTTCATAAATTTTTGACTTTTTTTTTTCTTATATTAATTTTTTTTTTTTTTTACATTTTTCACTTGCACTTTTTTTTCATTTTGTGAAATTTTATCAAAAAAAAAAATAAAAAACAATTTTTAATTTAATTTTTTTTTTTTGCGAAGTACTTCTTATAAAACGAATTATAAGAGTACGGAAGGGTACGAATAAAAAATAGCAGGGACAAACGAATTTTCGGAAAAAAAAAATTTTTTTTTTTTTCTTTTAAAACAAAAAAAAAAAAATTAAAATTGAAATAAAAACAGTTATTTAATTTTTCTTTTCAATCATATTTTTATTTTATTTAATTTTTATTAATTCTTATTAAATTAATTAATTAATTTTTTTTTGTTGCTTAATTTATGAAAATGATTTATAAATTAATTTTGACTTAATATAATTAATATGTATACAATATCAAATTTTTTTTTTTTTTTGTTTTTTTTTACATCATGTATGTACATATATATATATATTTTAAGAATTATTATATATTTATGTATATATATTTACAAGGGTGTACATATATATATATATATATAATATTTAATATATATAAATATTATGTATGTTAAAAATAATAAAAACAAATAGAAAGCAAAATTACATGTAGACCGGAGAGGATGTAATTTTAACTTATTTATATACAAAAAAAAAAAAAAAAATATATAAAAAAAATAATTTTTTTTAATAGAAATAAATCTAAACAAACAACACAACCGTATACGACACACACGACCGGAATCGTTGAAATACATAGAAAGACTGATTTTATTGAGAAAAAAATTCATTTATTACCCCCCTTATTTTATTATATATTAAATGAAATTTTTCTACTCAAATTTCTCAATTCAAATAAAAATTCATAATAAATTTATTCTCAATTTTTTTTTTGTCTCCTTTAAACATAGTATATAGCAGCACAGCAGGAGGCATTTTAAATTTTCATTTTAGACAGGATCAAATTCAAAATTATTCTCTTACTCATTTTCATAAATTATATATACTTAATCCTTATATACTACTATTTACTCGTTTATAAATAAAATGGAATATTATAGAAAATTGATTGAAATTTTCTTATTATATACTAAACTGTAAACTGTAATTTTTAAATTATGTAATTTTAAATTTTTAAATATTAGAGCAATTTATTCCAGAGAAATATAAAATATAACATAACATTTTTGAGAGAAAGAGTTTAAGGAAAAAAAAAAAAAAGAGAAAAATTATTAATTAATAAAAGATGAAAAAGTAAATAAAGATATAAAGTAAGTAAAGTAAGTCAAACTAAAAATTAGTATATAATAATGATAAAATAATAAATAATATAATATAATATATAAGAAAGAAAGAATAGAACAAAGAAAATTTTCTCCTCATTATTGAAAGAGAGAGTTTTTTTTTGTTTTTCAATCCTTATTTATTTTATTAATTTTTTTATGTACAATTTTTGTAATGTAAATTAAATGTAAATTGTAATGTTATGTTTAATCAAAGTAATATCTAGTATAGGTAATATATAATAAAATTTCTGTTAAATTTTTTTCTTTTTTTTCAGTTTTTTTTTTTTTTTTTGTGTAGTAAACTAGTAAATATATAAGAAAATGTATGCACTTATAAATCTTTGTGCATTTATGGTTATTTACTTTGAATGTTAAAAACATTAACACAAACATATGATATTTATAATAATTATAAGGATATTTGATAGATATATATATACATATATATATTTCATTTAAATATTAATAAATAAATTTATATACCTATTTATATAAAAAAAAAATTTAAGGGAGTATAATATAGATAATATACATATAATACATATGAATATATGTTTGTGAATAATATATGTAAGTAAATTACAAATAATGTATTACCAGCTGATTTTAAAATAATTAGAAAATTTATTTTTTTCTAATTAAAATTTAAATAACATTTTATACTTTTTTTATTATATTTATTTATTATATTTATTAAAATTTTCACTTATTATTAATAACACTTTTTCATACTTAAATGATTTATTTATTTTAATAATTGTTTAAAAAAAAAAAGAAGTTTTTCTTAAGTACATAGGTACTATATAAGATATATTACCTAAGTATAGATATTTATATTTATATTTATATTTAAAAAGAAAAATTTGCAATCTGTTTTATATCATATAAAATTATAATCTGAAACTTTAAATGGATATTTTATTGGATGCCGTGAAGAAACAAAATCAAATCATAAAATTTTAAATAATTTTACAAATTGCATTTTATAAGTTTTTCTGAATTTGTAAAAGTTGGCAACCTTAATATTCTATTTAGTATAATATTATTTTTTCTTTCTTATAATATAAACCATATACCTATTATATATAAATACTATATTTTGTACATATCTAGATACATAACACATATATATACATATATATTAAATATACTAATATACCTATATCCTTTAGAGATTCTCTGTACTGTATACACCTAACCAAAAAAAAAAACAAAAAAAAAGGTTTTTATACATTATTTACTTTCTTTCATTTATAACTTTATATTATGATAATAATATATAGTTGTTGAATTTTCAATATAAAAAATATATACGTATATATGTCTCCATACATAGTATATCCACATATTCCAAAAATACAAAAATACAAAAAAAATAACAAAATAATTATTGAAGAATAAAAAAAAACAAAAATTTTTTTTATTTAATTTTATTGAAACTTTGATAGAATTTTTTATTTGAATAAAATTTAAAAATCAAAAAATTTCTTATTAAATTAATTAAATGTGTTTAGATAGAATAGCATAACAATAGGTGCATATCATACTTAAATATCTGTATGTACATATGTATATATGAAACATATGCACATAAATAAATTTATATATACGTTATGTACCTATTAAAATAAATAAAAAAACATAGATTTCTATTTATGTATCTAAACCATATCTAACAATTTATTGTAATTAATTTAATGTCAAATATGAGCAGAAAAAAAAAACCAACCCTTTCCAAAAAATCAAAACAAAAAAAAAAATTAAATTGAAAATTTTCAAATAAAAAAAAAAAGTTTAGGTATTGTTTTTTAACAGAAAAATAAAAGTAACAAAACACCAATTGATATGATCAATTAATATCTATTTTTTTTTTTTTTTTGTTTTTCTTTTTCTTTTCATTTTTCTTTCTTTTGGAAATTTTCCATAAAAATTTTATTCACATATGTATGTTGTTTTAAAACAAAAAAAATAGGCCTATATTTGTAGATATATACGTATATATGTACATGCAAAACTTACACACTATAAAATGTAATATAAAAATTTTGTATAAAAACCAAAAACGAAAATCTCTGCTCATATATGTATATATATAATGTGCATATATATATATGTATATATATATGATAATATTAACAAAATAACATTACCTTTCGAATTGAATAAAAAAAAAAAACTAAAAATTACAACAACATATCATACAATTTTCTGTGTACTTCTTCTCTTCTTCCAACACTACACCCTTCTTTATCTTTAGCTCAGTCTATCTTTTTCATCACTATTTTAACCGTCATTGAACACAGAACAAGTATATTGTGTAAAAGTAAAGTAACAGAGAAAACAGAAAAACAAAAAATAAAAATAAAAAAAAAAAACCAAAGTCACGTAGTCCACAAAACGAACGAAATATATGTATGTACATATTATATATTATTATATGAATACGTATATTTAAACATATATTATATTATATATATGCATGTATACATAATATTATATAGGAGAAAATAAAAATAAATATTTTCTTTGAGGCAAGTTAAAATGTAAAATAAAACCAGAGCTCTTCATCGAACAAAACCAGCGATTCAAACGAAACACTTTTAAATTATAATATATAATATATGTATATGTATATACATATTTACATTTTATTTTACATGTAAATATTTATATATCCATGCATAGATATACATGTGTATATTATATTCATAAATTTATACTTAGTATACCATAATATATTATATGATATTATTTGTATGTAATATATGTATTGCCTATTTTTTCAGTATTTTTTTTTTTCTTCTTTTTTTTCAGCGATTATTACAAGTTTTTCTCTTTTCATTGTATTTTATTGTTGTTGTTTTTCCTTTACTTTTGTTATTTTCTTGTTATAGTCTTATATGTTTTTTTTTTTTGTTATTATATTTTTCTTTTTCGTTTTTTTATTTTCATCTTTCTTCTGGTTTTTCTTCTTTCTTCCTTATATTTTTTTTCAACTGAACAGTAAATTTTGTCTATACATAATATTTTAACATTTAACATTTGTGCTGTTGTTGTTGTTGTTGTTTTTGTATTACTGTCCCTGTATATGCATATTTTTTTGGTTTGTTATTTATTTTTACAGTAACAGAAAAAGAAAAACAACAACAGTTATAATATGTAGATGAAAAATTAATTTCTTTTTTTGGTTTTTGTTTTATTTTTTTTTTTGGTTGGTTTATTGTTGTTTTTTTTTTTTTTTTTTTATATTTAACTACAGTTTAGGTATACTGTTGTAAAGTAGGTTTACTTTTAAGCTAATATTAAAGTAAATATCTTTTAAAAAGAAATATAAGAAAAAAAAAAAAAATAATGAAAAGACAATAATGTAAAATAAATAAAATGTAACAGAAGAAAATGTTATATTGTGACAAAAAAAAAAAAAATTAAAAATTATAATACAATATACGGGTATTATCTAAATATTAAGAGAAAAGTTACTTTTTTATTTATTTATTTTTTTTTTTATATTAGGTGTAGGTATATAAGTAATAAAATAACAAACCAAATGTTATAATATATATTATATATATATACATATATTGTATAAATAAAATGTGTTAATTTAAATCTCATATATAAAATGATATTAAGAATAAAAAAAAGTACTTAGTATATATATAATATCAGAATATAAGTATATATACTCTATATGTAATAGGTACATATTATATTAAAATATTCGATTAGGTAATTTTTTTTTTTTCCTATAGTCCAGTTTTTTTTTTACATTTGATTATCTACAAAACAAAAAAAAAATGTTTTTATTAGATTCACATATGAGTGTTTTTATTAGACTCGATATATAAGATACCTATACCAATATGAAGATACATATATCAATATCCTGTACATTCATGTACATAAATATATATAATATTCATCTTTATTAAAGGTTATATGCTAAGAAAAACAGCAATTATCTATACATATACCTATATAAAATAAAATTAAAATCCAAAACTTATTAAGTAAAAATTACAAAAAAAAAAAAAAAAGAAAATCAAATCAAATGCAAATTAAATATTACATACGGACATATGTATATATTATATACATTTGTTTATATAAAATGAAATAAAGTACCTACAAAGAAATTAATAAAAAGGAGAACTTAATAAGGCATACTAAGTCAAATAAACAAAGTGATATTTTTTTTTTTTTTTTACTATAAGATTCAATACAATCCAAAATATTCTGTTTTTACACGATAGATACAAAAACCAAAAAAGTTTTTTTATAAAATTAAATTCATGTTAAAATACAAAATTGGATTTATATATCGTATATTATATAGAAAAATTTAAGATTAATTATATACCTTTTTTTTTATATCTTTTTTAGTCACTAAAAATATTATAGAAAAACCATATAAATCTTAATGTATCTAAAATTCAATTTTATACATTCTGTACATTTTTGTTTAATTGTACAAACATATAAAAGACATATATATATATGTCCATATGCATATATATCTAGCAAAACTACACAATGTAATATAAATTAAAAAAATTTTAAATTCTTAATCTTAAAAAAAAAAAATAATTTGAGTTACACAAAAAAAAAAAAGACAAAATGCTGACTGTTGAAACTCACTGAAAATAACGAATGTATATACGTTTGTCTATGACTGTGACTGTGTTATCATTTTAATCACCCACTAGAAATATTTAACCTATGTAATGAATCAAATAAACTATCAACAGTTAGATGCTTGTTCCAAGTTAAAGTTTTTTGTATAAATCTCTGTAAAAGGTTCATTTACGATTTTAGACATTACGTACAACTTACGATATTAAAATTTTATAGCTTTTATTTCAATTGGTTCATGTTTGACAAAATGATTGATAATTATTATTAGTTGTAACAAAAAAGAAAGATATGGATCTTCGCTGGTCTAATGGATAAGACCCTATAAAATAGATGATGTAAACATCGAAGAAGTATGGGTTTGAATTCCATACATATCGTAAGAATAATTACTCCTTATGACTTTTACAGTCGCACCTGAAAAGGAAAGGCTATGTAATTTTCTTGTGGCATTTATATGGAAGGGGGAAGAACTAAAAAAAAAAATTTTGGGAAGAAAAAATTTAATATGTGCTATATAAAATCTATCGTAATCATATCATTGATGAAATTTAATTTCAGAACAGCACGTGTAAAAAGAGAATAAAATGACTTTTGTTTTTTTTTTTTTTAATTCATGCTAAATATCATTTTATTTTTTTTTTTTTATGTAGAGAGTTATGTATGTATATGTAATATTATGCTAGAATAAAGTACATTTGTACTGGTTTTTATTTTAATTTAAGTAATTTTATACACAAAAAAAATATAAAATTAATGAAAAAAAAAAACACTGTTCCTTAGAAAACAAAAATTCAACACTCCCGGTAAGAATTAACTGCTAACTGTTACAGATAATATCATTTCAAACTAAAAAAAAAAAAAGTGAGTGGATTTTTTTCGTTTTGCAATTTAAAATGCACCTACTTATAAACATAGTTAATACTTGAAAATAAACTGTCTCCAAAAGTTTTTACTTTACAATGCAACCTTTTTCAGAAAAATAATTTTTAGAATACTTTCTTTCAATCAATGTTTTGATTTGGACGATCAAAGACTCCCGTTTTTTTTCTAAACGTGGTATTAGACCATATCAGATCAGATATAAAGCCAGTTTTTCAGAAATAGTTTTAACAATTGCTTAAAAAATTATGTAACAGTTACCGATCAGCTCAAAACCCAGTAATGACCAATAATAGTGGCATGAATAAAACCTATTTATGACCAATAATTGTTGCAACAGTTACATGTATATTCAGTTACATTGTATATTATGCAAAAGTATTAATTGTATATGTTGCAACAATTATATCTACAATATTCGTGAAATACAAACAAGATATACATTTTTCTCAACTACCCCTCGAATTTGTTAAAGTGTGTGAGGATTATGAAAGGTTTTTGTTAATTATTGCGTCATCAATGGAACTTTCATTCAATTTTATATTGATTTAATATAATACCATAATTATAGTCTAATTAAATTAAGAACTAAGTATATACACTTTGAAAAGTTACATTCCTTTTATAATTTTCTGTATAGTGTTAAAGACTTTTCTAGAATACTTACTAAAGTCCAGAAAATATTAAACTAAAAAATATTTTTAACTATAGCTACATATTATTATGTTCGACAAAAAAAAAGAAAATTACCATATTTTGAATCAACTGAAATTTTTTTTTTTACCAAATAAAATACAATAAAAATAATCCTCAAAAAATTAAGGAGATGAGAAATGAAATGATCCTCGATTTTTAATTTTTTCCTTTGTGTTTTTTTTTTTGTTTGTGTTTCGTTATAGTTTCATAAATGTAATGGAAAATTCCAGATATTACTGGATAACATATTGTATTTATTTTAAAAAAAATATAAAAGTAAAAAATATTTGCATCTCTTTCAAACGTTTATCTTTAAATTAAGTCCTATATCCTTTTTCTATCCATTTATCAATAACACACATGAAAACATGAACCGAATGTTGTCAGAGTTGTTTAAAAATTCTTCCACATAAACCTGATTGTTTTTATTTTTTTTTTGTTTTTTGCAAAATCATTTTTATCAATGAACAGGTAAAACAAAAAGGTTCAACAAATCTTTCTAGAACATTAAAGAATTTTTTTTTTTCACTTAGAAACAGGACGACTAGTACTGTTAAACCAAAAATAGAACCATAAGGTTGTATAAAAATTTTATAGGTTGTAGAAAATTTTTAAAATGAAAAGCTAATTAAAACAAGGTGGTTATATTGAAATAAAATACCGGAAGTTTCTTTTTTTTATCCCTTATAGTTTAACTAATAAATAACTGTAATATAATTTACCTGTTCATAAAACAATCAAATTTAAAAAAAAAAAATCTTTTAATAGTAATAAAATATTTAATAATTATTATTGGTGTTTTGTATAGTTAAAGAGAGGTAAAAAGGAACAGAAATTATTGTGGGAATATTGTGTTTTCTTAAAGTACTTTAAAAGGATCTTGTTTTTTTTTTTCTTTTCGCAAAAAAATGTTAGTTGTCAAGTTATGAAATCGACTTAAACGCGAATTCCAGTAAAAACCTAAGGTTAATTAAAATAATTTACACAGTGAAGGAAAACATTTTGAAGTACTAAAGATGGTATTTCCAGTTAGATTCAAAAATAGTAATAGCGAGTCACTGAACGTACTCGCAGGGCAGTTATTAAGGCCTAAAAAATATTACGAGTTTGGGTAAATAAAAGAACCGGTTATTTAAGGTTTTAAGGACTTCGTTTAAGGATAAGAATTTCCAATTCAATAAGAAGAAAATGATAGTCTGTACTTTTGAGCGTTAGTAAGATTGTTTTTAGATAGTCTAACATTTGAAATAATGGTCTAACTAAACAATAAAAAATGTAAACGAATTCTTCTAAGAAGTACTCTTATAATATAAGAACAATTTGTTGATAAGTTTTAACTGAAAACTAAAACGAAAAACGAATTCAAGAAATGCATTAAAACTACGTAAAGTCTTGAGTATTAACAGGGGAAGCTTGAAACTAAATAAAACAATTAAAATAAGAAAAATTCTTAAATATTTGAGTCCTAAATGAATCATAACCGAAATTCATTCTAATATGGCGTCAACTGTTTTATCGCTTAAAAAAAAATGATCTTACTGGAGTCCCAAACAATTATAAGGAAATCTTATTCGTTCCACTACTCAATAACATGCCTTTTAATAACCTCCACTTGAAAAAAAAAACCGATTTAAAACTTCATCTACAACTCAAGTTAAACTGCTGCATTTTAATAAGGATAAAAAAAAATATTTTTAATTAATAAAAAAATAAAAAATAAAGTTTAAAAAAATAAAATTTTAACAAAAATATGGAAGTTTTTTTTTTTTTTTTAATTCCTTGTATATCTAATATCTGACAAATACAAAAACTCATAAATTTATAAGAATAATCTTTTAAAATTTTTAAGGAACAGGATGGATAATAATGACATAGCAGTATAATATATAATGGTATATAATACATAACAGTATATAGCGTAGTGGAATATACTAAAATATCTTTTTAAGTCGGATCTCGGATGCAATTTACTGAAGCGAGAATATCATACTCACGATCCCATTTTTACCTAAAAGTATATCTATGAGCGTTTAACATACATATATTTATATTTCATATACGTATATGTATATACGCACATATTTATGTACCTATTTATTTTATTAATTTCTTAGAAAATTAACGTGTGAAATTTAATTTTTTTTTTCCTAAATATGTTTTAGAAGGTGTAAACTAAAAAAAAAATTGTTATATATCTTTTTTTTTTTTTGAAAAAAAAAAAAGGGGGACATTAAGAATTAATTAGGCGTATGTGTATCGGTGTATGTTTTTTTTTTGTTTTACATGCGTACCTATGAGAAAATAATAAATTATTAAATTTAAATTTGATATTATGTGGGTTTTATTAGCATATTTATTGCGATGACTTTACACAAAATTAAAATTTTTCTTACCCGCATTAATTACACATAGAAAAACATATATATATAAATATGTATATATGTAATGTAATAAAACACATCTGTAAAAGCAAATAATTAAAAAAAAAATAAAAACATCCTTAAAGAAAATTTGAAAGGAACAATTCTTTTTTTTTTTTTTTAATTTAATTTTATTTTAATCAAAATGTTACCCACATTTTCCATATTTAAATGAGTTATGAAAAACTTAAATGGCAGAAATTTTTATTAAAAATTTAAAAACTGGCTATTAGTTAATCTAATTTTATTAAGAATTTTTTTCTGAAATAAAAACTAAAAAAAAATTACCTGTAAACTGTATGGTTTTTATTTTTGAAAAACAAAAAAATTTTCCACTAACAAAAATTGACCATGGCAACAAGATTTAAAAGAACAAAAAAAAAAAAACCAAATTCGGTATTTTAAGATTAAAAAGGAAAAAATCTGTTAGTAACAAAATTTTATTTTGGAATTTTAAAGAAATTTTCTGATCTAATAGTAACACTTTTATTACCAAGACGTGTTAAAGGAAAAACAAAAAAGATAAAAAAATTAATTTTTTTTTTGAAGGCGTAACTCTGTGGACAAAATTGAAAATTGTATATAGTTTTTAACCAAAAATATTTAAATCTTTATTATTACTTTCTCTGGCGTCTGAAAATTTTATGATTTAGTTTAGTTATATTACATATAAAATATTTTATGATTTTAAAATAAATAAAATATATAGAAGACACATTACTTTAAAAAATATTATATATATATTTTTTTAACGCATTTATTTTAAAAATAAATTCAGCTATGAGTTATACATATTCATTTTAATGTATTCAAAATTTTGAAAACCCATTTTTAGATATAACGATAAATAATATTTAAGGAATTGGTCGTATATATATCTTAGTGATTTGAGAAGAAATCTCTAAAATTTTTATATCTGAAATATATTTAAAAAAAAAATTTTTTAATTCATTTATCAGGTTCAGCTATTTTATAGCTACTATTACGCCATTAATAGGATATAAGTCATCTAATTATTGGCTATATAGCGAATTCTGACAACTAAAACCAATTAGGATATTTGCGTTTGCAAATTTAAAATGAAGCAATAAGATGAAAGTTCTACGGTTTAGGATCACTTATTATATTATGAATTTGACTTTAGGGTTACTAGCCTTTAATAAACTACAATATCTATACACTGATTTTTAAATATATTATATGTCCGGAAGTGATTCCATGAGTACCTGCACACTTTCATTTCAAATGTCAGTGCGTTTTTATTTTCTCTTCTAGATTAAATTTATTTTTCAATATTTTGTTAGATAAAATATTCTTTTAACTATACATATACTTATAATAATATGCCAATTTTTCAGCAATAATTTTTGAGTAATATATACAACTTCACTGTTTCACACCTTATTGTTTCAGAATGTTTGCTTTCCTCTCAAATTATTCTATTGAGAGAGCATTCCCCTATAAACCATATACATATTTTGCAAATAATGACTAGTTCTAATAATCTATAGATAGATAAGATAGATAATCTTTTTAGATAATTTTTAAAAGAGGATTCTAATAGACTCAAATCCTTTATAGACATTATTATTACAATGAAGCTAATGTAATCTAAAATTTGATATTAGAGAGAGTTGACTTTATCCTGATGGACTAACGAATCTTGTCAGCAAGCCCTAAACTAACTGTATACAGATTTTTATTTTACACAATTGCTTTTTATCTCACCCTGAAATGAATGAAATTTTTTCTATTTTTACCAAATCCTTTTTTCTAAATCGGAAAAATACTAATTCTTTTAATTTATTAATTTTAAGTTTTTAACAATATTATTAATTTAATTTTTCTTTGATCGTTTAACACAAAAAACAAAAAATTGAATTGTCAATTTAAACAAAAAAAAAAAAAAAAACCGTTATTTAAAAACATAATCGGAAAAGGATTAAGGGGCCTTATTAAGTATAAAATTAACAAAAAAAAAAACTCCTAACTACAAAAATTGAAATCATCTGTTCAGATATTATATTAATTTTCCTTAAAAACGAAAAATAACATAACATTTAAATCTGTTAAAAAATACATAAATTTCATTTCTTCCCAGGATCATATATATTTTTTTTTTTTGAATATAGGCAAAAGAGTAAAGTAGAGATAAATATGTTTTAGGATTATTATTTTAAAATTAAACATCAAATACAATATTTATTAAATTATAAATAATAAAGTAATATTTAAAAAAAAAACCTAAATTGAAATAAAAAATGATTTTCATACATAATTATGAATTTTATAAGAGAATACACCTAACAATAAGAATAAAAGTAAATAATACTGTAAAGAAATTATTTTCTATAATATAACATTAGGTACAGTATAATATTAAATATTGATATAATATATTCTATATAGGTGTACATATATCATATATAAGAGTTTGTTAATATATTTATATCATTTTTTTTATATTATAATGTAATATAATGTAAATAAAAAAAATATATATACATATATTCATATTGTAATAATAACAGAAAAATAATAACATAATGAAAGATAACAGGGAACTTTCGTCATATTACAAAAATATTACATGAGAAAATTATTAAAAAAAAACAAAAAAAAAAAAATAAAATAAATAAATAATTTTGTTATATGATGTATAAAATATTATATTTTCTTCTTTATATACCTATACCTAAATAAAAATATAAATAGATATTAAATAATATATCATGTTTTACATACCTACATACATATAATATATTCGTATTCATTTGTATATTATCTATTATTTTAATAGAATTTATATATATATATATATATATATATTTGATTTTCATAAAATCTTAAATCCATTTAATATGAATATTAAAATATTATAAATTTGTTTTTTTTTATTAAAAAAAAAAAGAAAATATATTGAAAATTTTTATATGTCACATACAATATAATATAGAATATATATTTATATATGTATATACATATTATATTATTTATGTATGTAATGTACATATATTCAAATTGACATATAATTTTTTTTAACAACAAATCCGATGATAATTGTATGTAAAATTTATAATGTATACCTATATAATAAAAATAAAAAAAAAATAAAAAAAAACAAATAGAAAATCAAACACAAAAGTCCACTTATATATTTACTTACTTACTTGTCCCAAAAGATTTTTTTTTTTTTCTAATCAGGGAAGAAAAACTTTTAATATACAATAAACATAAAGTCGAACAATTAAATTCGAGAGAAACTAAGTGTATATACCAAAATTAATGTTAAAAAAAAAAATATTTATATATATGTACATATACATAATAATATATAAATATAATAAAAATACTTTAAATAAATTTATATTTATTGTATATTAAAAGAGAGATAAATTTAAAAAGAGAACAAGAGATTTTAACCAATTTTAACTTAAATATTATAATGTAATGTAATAAAATGTAATATTTATATACTTTCATTATTATATACGTATTATATAAAAGAGTAGAAATAAAATTAATATTAGATATTTAAGATATATACCTTTATTTAAATGTTTAAATATATACATAGTAGTAAGTAAATAATAACCGGAATTTAGATATTATATATTTATTATATACCAAAATTAAAGAAAAAACAACCAAAAAAAAAACAAAAAGTAATATCTAAAATATAATACCTATATAATGTAAAAACTAAAAGAACATAATATCTAATACAAAAAATACAAGAATGATAAAGTGAGAAAGAAAAATATAAATAGTAGGTATATAAATCTAATAGGTTTTTTAATAATAAAAAAAAAAAAAAAAAAAATAACCAAAATTCATGTAAAATATAGGTACTACATAAAATTGAGTTTTCTTTATATTTTTCTACTTCTGGATACTTTTTTTTTTTGCACAAATACATTCAAGGAAACAATATGTTTTACACATGGTCTTTTTACCAGAAGAAATAATATAAATGTCGAAATCATATGGAAACTGTTTTTATTATTATTTTTCTTTTTTTTTTTTTTTTTTTTTAATTTTTCTTCCAATATTAAACAAAAAAAATGATCCCTTTTAAAAAATTCGAAGCAATCGCAAAAGCTAATATATAAAGAGATAAAAAAAAAAAAAAAGAACAAAACAATATATTACATATATAGAGAGAAACAGTAAAATATATAAATGGAAATTGTTGTTGGAAATGATTAGTGAGAGAGAACATTGAAAAAATATTTTGAAAATAATGTAAAAATTGTACAAAAACAATAAAATAATTTTTTTTGTTTTTTTTTTTTTTTATGTTCAAGAAACCAACAAAATTTGAATTGAACAAACTGAGCAAAAGAAAAAATGTAAAACATATGTACAAAAATTGAGAATTTTATATAAAGTTTTTTATTTTTCGGTTTTTTTTTTTGTTTTTTTTTTTTTTTTTGTATTAATACCTTATATTATATGCTACAAAATAATATTCTGGTCGAACATATTCAATTCAAACATATTATAATTTTCAATATAATAATGTATTATATATTACTTACTATATATACATTTTTATATACCAGATATTGTATTATTTATGTATTTATCATTGTTTGTGTGTTTATGTGCAAGAAAGAAGAAAGAAATCTAGTTTAAAAGCAATAAGTTAAAATGAAATAGCTTTATATATATTTAATAGCAGATATATTTCTATTTCATTCGTACTTATTGTTTTAATGGAAGGGATAAAGCCTATAAATACAGAGCACTGTTGCCGGCCGGAATAGTAACCATTGAACACTGCTGATATTCGTCTCGTTTGATTTGATACAAGAAAATTTAAAAGAAAAGTTTTTTTTTTTTTTAGGAACAAAAAAAAAATAAATAAATTTTTAATAATAAGAAAAAAAAAAACAAAGTATAAATTAAAGAAACAATAAATTCAAAGAAAAAAAAAAAAAAAACAACAACAAAAATTCTACTATATAAAAAAAAATTTTTTAAAGCAAGAAAAGAAAGAAAAAAAAAAAAAGTTTTTTTTTTTTTTAGTTATTTCTTCTGTTTTTTATTTTAATTTGCACAATACAAGAGATACAGAAGGGTTGAGAACAACATACACACATTTTTTTTCTTTTAAGTTTATTTTTATAAAAACTTAAAGTTGCCGTAAAACAATTTTGTTATTTTTAAAGATTTAATGGTTTTTACTTTGATTTTTGAATTAAACTAAAAAAAAAAAAAAAAAAAACAATAAGAACTACAAAATAAAAACAACAAAAAAAATGATATACTTAGGAACAATATTTAAATTATAGTTATATATTTTTGGTGTAAATTTTTTTTTTAAATTATATATTTATTTGAAAATTATCAAATTAAAAATACGCAATATAAATTATACATATATATATACAAAAATAAAAATATATAAAGAAAAAAAAAGAACATTTCTATATGGAAAATATAAAAATCAATAAAGGATTTGATTATAGAATTAAACGAAAATCGGGTATCAGAGAGCGGATTAGTGAAATTACAATTAAATATTATAAATTCAATAATAATACGTGAAAATAAATTACATACATACATACATACATACAAAAAAAAAATAAATAAAATAATCTAAATGAAATATAAAAAGAAAGGTAGAAATTTATAAAGAAATTATAATATAGATATATATATATATATATATACATAATATATATATATAGAACTTAATAAATTAAGCAAAAAAAAAAAAAAGAAATAATAAAAAAATTACAAATGAATTGAATAAAATAAAATTAATTGAAAATTTATAAGTGATAAAAGTGCTGTGAAACAACGAAAAAATTTTCAATGAAATTTCAAATTGCAACACAAAAATATTAGAAAATAGAAATAAAATAACAAATGGAAAGAACTTTATAGAATACAAAAAAAAAAAAAAAATTAGTTTTTTTTTTTTTAATTTTTTTATTAGAAATTTATAACAAATTCTCTAGTTGTTGATTTATTTAATTAAAAAAAAAAAAAAAAGAAAGGAAAAAATTTAATTTTATCGTTTACATTTTTTTTTTTTATTATCTACAAATTAATATTTTGTTTCTATACCTATACCTGTCTGTGTACTATCAATTTTTTTTTTTTGTTTTATTAATTACAAAGAACTTATATAATTTTATTTAAAATACAAAAAAAAAAAAAACACTCTAGTTGTTATTAATTAATTAACAAAATTATCAAAAAAAAAAAAAAAACAAAACAAAACAAGAACTTAAGCCGAAATTACCGGAATCATTCATTCAAAACAAGAAGAAAAAAAATTTTCCATGATTTTTTTTTTTTTTTAAAATTTAGTACTTACAAATAAATTTTTTTTTTTGAAAAGAAAGCAAAAAAAAAACAAAAACAAAAATTTTTTCAAATTTTCACAACCAAATAAAAAAAATTTTTCAAAAATTTTCAAAATTTTTAAAATTTATTAATTAAATTTAAAAATTCGAAAATTGCTGCGGACAAAAGTAAATTAGTCAAAATTGACGAAGTATTTGAAGAATTACTCATGAAAATGGAAGTGCTTTCAGTGCAAAATCAATTCCAAGGGCATCAATTTGGTGTCATTGGTTCAAATAAAGTTAAAGGTAAGAATATTATTTTACTTTAGTTTTTTGTTTTTCATTTAAATTATTTAATTATTAATGAATATTAATTGTATCTTAAGTAGTAAAATTAGTAGTTATTCTTTTTTTTTTTTAATAATCAATTTTACCTATAACATAAAAAAAAAAAAAAAAAAAAACAACAAGTAAAAATTAAAAAGCCGGGTGTGATAAATTTATTTTATATGAAACATAGGTGTATGTCCTATAACTTCTTTCATCATATTTTTCTTTATTTATATTTTAAAAAAGTATCTATAGGTATATATAAGTACCTATATATATAAAAAATATAAAGTTCGTACATAAGTAATATTTGAATTTTAAAAAAAAAAAAAATTTTTTTTTATAATTTATTTTTTATTATTAGAGAATTTTCTGATTTTATTTACAATAAACAGCTGTTATTAGTTTAAAAATTAAATTTACTTATTTGTTAAACTAAAAGATTTTTGTTCCGAAAATTTGACAAGTTATTTTTCTTCATTTAGTATATTTATTAAAACATACGGTTTATATATTATGGTATAGGGTTCGGTTTTTTTTTTTTTTTTATTCTTATTGATTTTATCAAAAAACAAAAAAAAAAAAAACAAGAAAAAGAAAATAAAAAAATATTTACAAGCAAAAAACTGTTTTAAAGGAGAAAATTTATTTATTTTATCTTTTTTTTATTTTTTCTTTTTATAAACAATTTTCCCTTTTTCATTCTTTTCTTCAGTTTTTCATTTCTCATGTATTCTTTTTTTTTTCATTATAAAATATAAATATAAGTATATTATATATATTATATATATATATATATATATAATGTACTTGAAATTATATCTTTAATATTTTCGTTCTATCCAGGGAAATATCCTTTTCAAGGATAAAATATACATATATATATATATATGTACATATATTATGAACAGAAAAGAAAATAGAAAACAGAAAAGAAAATTTTAGAAAATCACCTGGTTTTTTCCCAATAACCAACAAAAAAAAAAAAAAAAAAAAATTTCTATTTCCAATAAATGATGAATTTAATAGACCTTAAAAATTTTTCAGAAAAAAATCTTTTAGAATCAGTATATAAAAATTTATATTTCAAAAAAAAAATTATATTAAATACTTATTGTATTACCATTATTAATACCAAAATTTTCTTTATTTTCTATGATATTATCTTAATTTATTTCATCAATTTTAATCAAAAGATACAAAATATTATATTTTCTTTGAATATTTTATATTCAAAATTCAAAATATTTCATTGTAAATTTATAAATCTGTATAATATAAGAATTTGTTTTTTATTTTACTTTGTATTGTTAATATATATGTATATATATATATATACTTATATTGTAAATCTATAATTTTATTTAGTCTAAAGAAAAAAAATGGGAAATTTCATTAAAACGGCTGATTTTCTACTCAGCTGTTCAGCTGGGCGAGCAAAAAAATGAAGAAAAAATTTTTTTTTTGTACATATTTTCTTTTTGTATACTGAATGTTTTTACATTATATATAGATGGATATGAATATAGATTTATATATAAAGAAATAGGTACATATAAATTTTATTAATTTTTATTCTCTAAGTAATAAAAAAAAATACATTTTCCGGTTTGTATATTTAATTGGGATGTAAATTACATTTCAAATAGAATATTTCAATCAAAAAAAAAACAAAAAAAACTAAAAAAATTATTTAAATTGTGAAAAAGATTTGATAAAAATTACAGTGATTATAGAAAACAAAATAAAAGAATCAAAAAGAAAGAAAAAAACCAGTTATAATTAAAGTGGAAAATAAAAGTGAATTTTCCATAATTTTCTAACTCTATATTATATCTATACCTAATATCTACTTATAATAGATAAAAAAAAAACAAATACATAAAAAACTTATATACATATCCACATAATATATACATATATGTACTTTAAAAATCAGCCGTTTTCATACCTTATTTTAATATATATATATATATTTTTTTTTTTTTTTTATACCCATATTGAATACATTACCTTTTTGGTATCCAAAACAGCTGATTGTTACACATATATAAATTAGTATATAATATACAGTATAAAAAAAAAAATAAGGAGAAAAGAGACATGTCTTTTTCAGGAAACTCTCAAAAAAATGAAAAAAATAACAATTTAATTTTTTTTTTTTTCCTATATTTAATACAAAAAATTTCCCCTCAATTTTCCGGTTATGAAAAACCCCCAAATGTAAAATTTTAAAGTATATAATATGAAAGTAAAATTAAAAACTTTCTCCATTCAATGACTATTTTTATCTTTGAAAAAAAAAAAAAACAAAAAACTAAATAAAAAGTTGTTATTGTCAAAAAATAAAAGAGAAAAAAAATCTATTGTAAAAAAAAATCCTGAGAAAAATCTTTAAAGGAGAAATGTAAAATTTCTAAACATTAATATTTGATTTGTTGTTCGCTTGCGTTTTCTCTCTCTCTGTTTTTCTTTCTGTTACATTACATTGCAAGCAAAAAAAAAAAAAATTTTTTTTTTCTCATCTGTTACTTGTGACTTTGTGAGTTAAAATTGGTGGTTAAAAAAATATTATGTTTATTTTCTTTTTGTATGCTGTTAAGTTTTTAAATTTAACAGGTTCTTTAAATCTCAATTTTTCATTTATAATTTTCTTCATCTTTTCATTATTTACTTATTTTTTTTTTTTTGGTTTTATTGTATTCCTAGTTCATATTATGTATCATATGTTTTTTATATACTTTGAACAGTTTTTTTTTCATTTTTTTTTTCTTTCTTTCTTTCTTTCTTTAACAATATTCTCTTCCTCACTCTGTTTTATTATATTATAATATATAGGCCCATAAAATATCATATGTATGAATATGGATATACATATAATATATATATCTATTAAAGATCTATATATATATATCTACATATATAACATATATATATACATATATATAATATATGTTAAAATAAGTAGTTTTACATATGTTTGTATGTACGGTTATATTATATTGTATGGATTTTTATTTTTTAAAGCATTAAAGTTTAATTTAGCTGATTTTTAATGTAGCTGAAAATGAAATGACAGAAAATAAAATAAAAAAAAAAAAGAAACTAGAAGGAAAAACAACATGTGTATGGACGGATGTTTTTTTTGATTGAAATTCATGCTTTAGAAGGGTAAAAGAAAAAGAAAAAAATGACAAGGTGAGGGAATAAAAACAAAACAAAGAAAAGAAAAAAAAAAAACATTAAGGTATGATAAAGTAAAAAAAAAATATATATCTATAGATATTTTTTTTTTATGAGCACAGATATGAGATATATGTATGTATATACAACATAAATTTACCGTTTTTAGTAATATCTATGGCAAATATTAGTCAATTTATTTTATTTCTTAATGATGTACACGTATCTATAGATGAAAGAAATTAATGAGATTTTATTCTTTTATTTTTTTTAAATATTCTTAAAATATTTACAATAAATTATTTTTAAATTACAAATCGTCATAATTACTTAGATGGAATTTTTTTTTTTTTTTTATTTAATATGACCTTTTAAATAATTATAATATCTTACAAGTATTTATTTGTTTTATTAAGAAACTGTTTAAAAAAGAAACTAAGTACCTACCTACCTAATTTTTCTTTTGAGTTTTCCATTTTTTTTTTTTTTTTGTTTTTTCATATTATTTTGTTATTATATATATATACATTTTTATAGAACCAAAAAAAAAAAAATAATAATTTTACTTAGGATTGTGAGGAAAAAAAATTTATAATAAGAAAAGAAAAATAAAAATCTGATGAAATATCTACCTTAAAAATAACTTTTATTACTTCATGAAAAGCGTGTTTTCTTTTCTTATTATATTTTTTTTTTTGTAAACAGCTGATTTTGAGTTTTCTTAGTATGATTATAGATATAAAAGTTTTGTATATATAGATATATATATGTGTGTATATATGTATAAATAGATCTATATTTACACAGAATGTAATGTAAAAAAAAAAAGAAAAGAAAAATAATTGTAGGTTTATAGGTTTTTATTTTTTTTTTCTTTTTCTTTTCTTTTCTTTTCTTTCTCTCTATGCTTTTTTTTTCAAAGGGATTTTTATGGACTGGGTAATTTATATGTTACGTACGTTACTTATGAGTAGAGCAGAAAAATAGATGATGATAATGACGACGGTAAAACCAAAAAAAAAAAAAAAAAAATCAAGAAATACGAATAACAGTGGAAAAATATACACATTATGTACATACATATATATATATAAATTGGATTTCGTACATTTTTTTTCCATTTTATTTTATTTTATTTTTTTTTTTTGAAAATATATAAAGAAAATGGGTGTTTTAGTAATGAGAAAATAATGAGATTTTGAGTTTTATAATGTTTTTTTTTTTTTTTGGTCTTAAAAAGAATGAAATTAAATAAATTTGAACTTTTTTTTTAGTAGGTACTCTATTAATTTTAAAATGATTAAAATAAAATAAAAAACAAAAACGAGAAGAAAAATCCTTGAAAAGTCTAATTTAATTTATGTTGAATCATTGAATTTTTAGTAATAATTTTTGTAAGAAAATATTTTGTTTTAATATAAATAATAATTAAAGAATTCATAATGATAGAAAAAATAAAATATAATATGTACATATATGTACTTAAGTATATAAGGTTAAATTTTTTTTTTTAATAACTTCATTTACTTATCTGATATAATATGTATATATGTATGTATATATATAGTGTTGAAATTAGTAACTTTTAATTATATATACCTATTCTACATATGTATGTATATACAATAAATATGACATTAACTTAAATACATATTATCTATTCGTAACAACAACAAAACAATAAATTTTTTATTTTAACATAAATATAATATATATATTATGTAGATATATATTCATATATTTAGCTATATGTACCTATATATAAATTTTTTTTTTGCTCTATTTATATTTCTGTTTTTTTTTTTTTGTTTTCCTTCTTGTTTTTCATCAAATTATTTTCTCATAAATATTTATAGAAACATTAATAAATAAATTTCATATATAGATATACATATATATATTTATGTATATATTATATTAAATATATGTATATATATATATTATAATATGCAGTAATATAAAATTTTGTTTACAATATAATATTTGATTATTTCACAAAAAAAAAAAAAAAACAAAAAATTAATAAATAAATAAATAAATTAAAATAAACTAAAATAAAACTAAAAAAAACAAAAATGTTTTTGTTTTGTTGTTGTTTTTTTTTTTTTTATTGATTTTTGATTTGCATTTGAATAGAAAAATTAAAAATAAATAGAAATTCATTTTCATTAATTGTTAAAAAAAAAAAAAAAAAATGATTTTTATAACAAAATAATTAAATAAATCTTTTTTTTTTCAAATAAATTAAAATTTTTATAAAAATAACATATTATTAATATTTTTATTTTTTTTTTTGTATTTTTTTTTACAGACTGGACAAGTCCATTAACTCCACCGCCATCATCTCATCATCATCATCATCATAGATCTAGAAATAATAGTAATAGTGTTGATGAAGTTGATTCAATATCACGTCATCATCATAATAATCGACATAATACAAATAATGATAATAATTTAAGAATAAATAATTTAGTATTAGAAGATCAAAATCAACAAATACAACAATCTTCTAATGATAGTAATATAATTACAACACAAACAACAACAACAACAACATCATCATCATCAATAATAACAACACAAGATACATCATCATCATTATTTGTATCAAATTTTGATACACAAGCTATAAATGCATTATCATTACGTTTACAAAGTGAATTAAGAGCAGCAAAAAGTCGCCATTTAGCATGTACTGAAGTATTATTACCATCAGATTTATTACATAGGGTTGCTGTTGAAATATTTAAAGTATCAGAAAAAGAACCATGTGGTTTAAGAGGTTGTACAATATTTATTGAATTTGAAGATGAACCTAGTAACACAAGGTATGTAATATATATATATATTTTTTTAATTTTATTTATATTAATTTTTATTAATTTTTTTTTTTTTGTTTCTATTAAATTACTTTAAACTTTGAAATTGATTTGAGTTTTGTTTTTTTTTTTTTTTTTTTTTTATTTTACTTTACTTTATTTTTTAAATTAAAAAAAAAAAAAAATTTCCATTAATAAAATCGTAATTTAAATCAATTTAGATATTAATATCAATATATTAATACAATATAAAAAAAAAAGTTTTAAACTGACCAAAATGGATTTTATTATAATATTCCCCCTTTTGTATTCAAATTTAATATTTAATACAATAATTTTTTTTTTTTTTTGCACTTTTTAACCCTCTTACAAAAAAAAAAATATAAAAATTAAATTGAACTGAACTGAATGTTTATTAAAAGTGTTAAAAGTTCGCGAGATTGTTATCAATTATTTTTAGATTCAGTTTCACATTTATAATTGAAACTAGTTTAGTCAAGAATTTTTTTTTATTTTTTTTTTAATAAAAAAATAAAAACATATAAAATGAAATTTTTGGTGTTCATTTTTAATTAAATGTGATGAATTTTGCTTTATAATAAAAAAAAGAAAAAAGTAAAAAGAAAAATCTATTTATAGATATTTTATTTATTTTTTTTCTTTTTTTATTAATTTTTTGTTCATTTTTAATATGAGAATGAAAATTAGGTCGCGCTAATGTTAGAAATAGAAAAAAAAAAAATAAATAAATACCTACATACATATACAAATTGATAATATTAAAAAAAAAAAAAAAATAATAATAATAATTCTGTATAAATAATTGAAAACTAATTTATCTTAAATTTTTTTTTCAATTTTACAGGAGAATCGCCTCTTTAAAAGTAGATCCAAATACAGTTTCCACTTTTGAATTATATTTGACATTAAAACATGACAGAAGTGGTTGGACATCAATTTTACCACAATTTTTAAAGTAAGTCCTTCAAAATTTAAAAAATTCTTCTTTTTTTTTTTTTATTGTTTTATTTTATTTTACATTTTAAATATTTATTAATTAATTTAATTTAATTTATTTATTTAATTAATTTTTTTCTTTTTGTTTTTTTACTTATTTTTACAGAAATTTGGCTAGAAGCAGTACAGTTATGATTAGTCCGGAATTTATATTGACAAAAAATAAACTGTATCATAGTTTTTCTGAATAAAATATAAAAAAAAATTTCTATTAATAACCAATATTATTAATTTTTATCATTATTAATATTAATACAAAAACAAGAAAAAAACTCAAAAACAATTTTTTTTTTTTTATATATTGTGAAATGTGAAGTTATATATATTTAAATTATTAATATTATTGTTTTTCTTCTTACAAATTATCACTTTTTTTTTTACTATTTTTAATTAATTTAATATTATAATAAAATAAATTAAAAAAAAAAAAAAAAAAATATAAAAAAACTTTTCTGAATTTAATATAAAACATTTATATTATAATGCATAATTATGTTCTGTCCGAAACAAAAAAAAAAAAAAAAAAAACTATACAAAGAACAAAACATTATAAAAAGAAAAATAAAAATTCAGTTAATTTAAAAACATTTGATTTATTTTATTTTTTTTCTTTTTAATTTCCACGCTCTCGGTAAATAATAGAAAAACAGTGAAAATCCCTCCGAATTTAAAAAAAAAAAAAAACAAACAAACAAAATTAAATAAAAAAAATCTCCTTAAGCCTATTGAACTCTTAAATACAACAAAACATATTTACAATAAAAAAAATTTAATAAATTTCTCACAAAAAAAAAAATAAAATAAAATAAAAAATAAATAAAAGATAAAAAAAAGTGCATTGAAACAAGATAAAAAAATTTTAAATTTTAATACTTGCTTTAACTTTAACCAAAAAGAAAAAAAAAAAAATTTAAAATTAAAATTTTTAAAAAATTACAAAATAAAAAAAAAAATATTGTGCTTTATTTGATTACAAGAATTAAACAAAAAAAAAAAATTTAAGAATGATAAGAGCCATAAAGAGGCAATATGTTAAAAAAAAAAAAAAATTAATATGAATGAAAAATTGTGTTAAGCTATAAAAGCAAAAAAAAAATTAAAAATTTTAAATTTTAAAATTTCATGGGTTGATAATGTGCAGAAACTGCAAAATCACAACAATAATATTTAATTAAAATAATAATTTAAACATATAGAGGAAAAAAAAAAAAAAAAACAAACAAAGCAAAAAAAATCTGATTTTGTTCGGTGAAAAAAAAAAACAAAAATCAAAACCAGAACCAATCAATAGACTTTAATTTTCGCAATTTAAATCAAACATATACAATCTTTCCGCAATTTAAACCATAATTTACAATAGAAAACAAGCTTGGATCTATCAGAATAATTAAAAAAAAAAAAAAATAAACCTATAAATTAAAACAACATTATAAATAGCAGCAACAGCCAGTACCATAACCAACAATATGAACAAAATCTGATAAAATTACACTATAAAAAAAAAAAAGAAAAAAAGATATAAATATATAGTGTTTTTCTTTTTTTTTTTTGTTCTTTTTTTTTCATAAGATAAAAAATTATGTTCTGTAATATACATATATAAGAAAAAAAAAAAAAAAAACAACAAGTGATTATTATAATATTAATAAATAGGATACAAAATACATAATTATATATAAATTCAAATAAAATTTAAATATAATATTAACATTCTCTCATCAAATCATATACAAAACATAATATTGTATATTATATAGTTATATAACAGTAAAAAAAAAAATAATAGGAAAAAAAAAAAAACAAAAATCATAATCAACAATTAATAAATTCTTTTTCTGCAAAAAAAAAAAAAAAAATCATCAATTTTTCATCAATACAACCAATATCCGGATTAAATTCATTTTAAAACAGCATCGCAGAATGTTAAAACATAATATATATATATTATATATATATATTAATTTGAAAACAACAATAAATACCAAAATGAATTAACTGTATATATAGGAATTAAAATCATCAAAAAAAAAAAACAACCAAACAACAATACAACAAATTTTTAAATCAACAACAACAACAACAACAGCATCATCATTTTGAAATAAGAAAATAATTATGTAATAAATCTATAAGTAAAAATGTAGGTATAAAAACAATAAAAAAAAAAAAACATAAAATATTATTAATATTATTACAAAAAAAAAAAAACAATATAATATAATATATATATATATAAATATTTTTGTGTTTTTTTTTTTTTTTCCAATTAATTTAAAAAATTCAAAAACAAATTTTTTTTTTATATTTATAATTTTTATTTTTTTTTTTTTATTTACTTTTTGTCTAATTTTATTGATTAATTTATAAATTATTATTATTATTAGAAATTCAATTATTATTATTAATTAATTTTTTTTTTCTTGAAATAAGTATTAATCATCAAAAACAAAGGTGATGTGATATTAATTAATATTCAAAAACAAATTAATAAAATAAAAAAAAAATTTTTAAATTACAAAAAAAAAAGAAAATTCAAAATTAAAATATACTTATATAATATATAGATTTAAACAATAGCCTATATTGGTATTTTATATTTAAAAAAAAACAAAAAAAAAAAAAAAAAACAAGAAAATAAATATGCATTCATTTTGTTATAATTTTAAATTAATAATTATATATCTTTTAATAATTAATAATATATATATATATATATAAATAAATAAATAAATGCATACATTAATATTGTATTAAATATAAATTAAATTCTTAATTAATTACCAACAACAAAAAAATAAAACAAAATTAATATTAAAACTATTAATTTTTATGATTTTTCATTTAGTAAAATCCTAACAACAACAAAAATTTAAATATATTAAAATATAATAAATATATTAAAATAAAAAATTAATAAAAAAAAGTATTTAGAAATTTCGTAATATTAATATTGATTTCACATCTCTAATTTTTTTTTTTTTTTTCTTATAAATAATATATATTAATTTTTATATATTGTAATTTCACTTGTTCAAAAAAAAAAAAAAAAAATAAAACATTTCATTTTTTTTTTGAAAATGGAAAGAATATTTTAGCAATTTAAAACTATCTCTATTTTTTTTTTTTTCTTTTTTTTTTTTTACAAACCAATTTTTCTTTCAAACCAGTGAAAATATTCAACTTTATTCTTAATACAAGGTTTAATTCAAGAGTTCTTATATTAATATTGAGGAGTGCACTATAATATAACTTTAATAAAAAAAAAAAAAAAATAAATTTCATTTAAATATTCAATATTTTATTCTCTATTATTTTACAAATCAGTATTGGGTACAAAATTCACAAAAAAACAAAAAGAAGAAAAAAAAAGCTTACTTAATTAAAAAAAAAAATTAATAATTTTTTTTTCTTTTTTTAATTAATGTACTTAAAATGATAGGTCCAGGTGACTACCAGTGTCAATTTTTTTTTTTTTTTTTTCTTTTTTCTTTTTATTTAAAATACTCAATATTTTTTTTAGATATTAATGCCAATAACCAATTTACTATCTATTATTAATGTATGAACATTTAAAAAAATATATTTGATATAATATTTTAATATAACATACATATAATAATATATTAATGATCTCCTCCTTAACATACCAACAAAGAACAGACTATATTTTAATTAATAAAGAAAAGAAATTGCCTAAATTTAAGTAAAAACAAAAAAAAATTTCTTATTAATAATACAAAAAGAAAAAAAAAAAAAGAAAAAAAAGATAACAATTGCGAAAGATCTAATTGAAACAAATTAAGTAATAATTATTAATAGTTAATAATAATAATATTAATAATAATAATAATAATAATAATACAATAATTCAAAAGTTTAATATAATTAATTAATAATTAATAATTTAATTAAGAAAGAAAACAAAACAAATTATAAAGTAATCTGTGTTATAGATTTTTGTAGATTTATTATTTCATACCATATAATAAATATATATATATATATATATGTATATAGATATGTATTGCATATATATGTATGTAATTTAAAAAAAAAACATATAATAATACTAATTAATTAATAAAAAAAAAATAATAATAAAATTTTTTTTTTTTTTCTTTAAATATTTAAATAATAAATCCATATCTTAAATAATATACCACTACAAAAAATCAATATATATATATATATATATATTATGTATATTAATAAATATATATATATATATAAAATAAAACTCTATTTGTTTTTTTTTAATTATCTAATTTGTATACGGGTGTGTTTACTAAAAATGAATGATGAATACAAACGTATACATATTATTAATATATAAGTTTTCAATAATTATTCTATATTAATAGTATTTTTTTTTTTTTTTTTTATATTCTTTTGCTTTGTCTTTTTTTTTATTCAAATTTCTTTTACTATTTCTTGAATTTTAAAGCTAAGATAAAGAAATCTTTATATTATCGTAAAATTCAAATTTAATATTTTTCAATACATATTTAATATTACATAATATTTATGAATAATAATATAATTATAACTCATTATTTAAAAAAAAAATAAATAAACAAAAACAAAAACAAATTCAAATTTAATTATTTACAAAACAAAAAAAAAAAAAAAAAAATAATAAATTAATAAATATAAAATATTACAAAGCCTATGGATCTCGAATTTGCTTTCATTTTAATAATATTATTATATGAAATATATGTTTTTTTTTAAGATTAAGTTTATTAATATTATTATTACATTAAAAAAAATTTAATTAATTAAAATTAAATTAATTAATATTTAAATTCTCATGGTTTTATTCGATTTTTTTAATTTCGAAAATAAATTTCATTTATTAAAAATTTTCTTTGAAAGCATTTATCTACAAAGAACATCTTTAAGTTTTTTTTTTTTTAATTATTTCATTTAATTTGCGGTTCTATTAAAAAAAATTTTTTTTTAATTATTCAAATTTTCTTAAATCTTTTTTGTAAATTTCTACATATGTATAGGCGCACTTACAAAACATATATACATTCATATATACATGTGTTAATACATTTTTATACATTAAAGTGCATATTAATATATGTATTAAAAACAAAATAATAAAAAACAAATAAAATAAATAAATAATAAATTAATTAATATTAATAAATTACATGAATATTTATATAAATTTGCAGAACTTAAATCAAAACGGCTGTATCAAATTTTGCATGTAAAAAAAAAAAAAAAAAAAAAAAATTATGTATTTTTTTTTTTCTTTTTAAATAATTCAAAATAAAATTAATAGTATAATAATATTTAATTGAACAAAAAATAATAAAAACTTAAAATAAAAAAAAACAAATGATTTTTTTATATAAAAATAATTAATATATTTTTCTTTTTTTTTTTCTTTATTTTTATTATATATAAATATTATATACTATTTTTCAATACAAAATTTTCATATAAATTGCAAATTCATTTTCTTCAAATCTCTCAAACAATTGAAAAAATTTTTTATTAACCGCAATTTTAATTAAATATGACTAATTAAAATAAAGGAAAAAATCAACAATACTTATAAAAAAAATAAAAGTTTCGTTCATAAAATAAATATTTATGATTGTATGTTGTTACTAGGTATTGATAAAAATTTTTATAATTTATTAATAAAATAAATAATCTATTAATAAAATTGTTTTTTTTTTTCATTACATTAATCACTATCGATTTCATAATTGTACTTTTTATTGTTATTTTAAATTAAATTTTAATACTTTATATTTTAAAAATAGTAACAACAAAAAAAAAATAAGTGTGATTCTTTAATAATTTTGCTTAAGAAAGAACAAAAAAAAAAAACAACAACAAAACAAAACAAATAATTTTTGTCAATTTGTCGATTAGATATGAGACAAAAATGACAATTGAATTAATTTAAAGAAAAACTACAATTAAAAAAAAATTTCAGTCTCCTTGATTTGTTTTTTTTTATTTTTTCATCAGTATTATCTGTTTATATAACTTTATATAAGTAAAATAGAATATAACGGAAATATTTATTAATAATAATATAATTTTAATCGATTTGCTTCCAAATTATTTTTCAGAATATTAATATTTCTTATTCATTTCATAATTTAATAAAATTCATGTCGTTTTTGTCTTAGCTTTTTTTTTTTTTTTTTTATATATATCGGTTCTAATTTTTTTTTTTTTTTTTCACATATTCATATATACATATTCTTATTAATTAAAAATTACAAAACTCTATATTAATATAAATGTATTTATATATATATATATATATAATAGCTATTATATATAAAACATGAAGAAAAAATAGAACAAAGATGTGATCATTGTAAGTTTCAATAAGAAAAATTAATAATAATAATAATAATATTAATAATTATAATTAATATAAATACATATATTTATTATATGTATTCAAATTTTTTAATTTTTAATTAGAAACCTATAATAATTAATTAATTAAAAATAAAATAACTATATAAAATAATTTTTTATTTTTTTTTTTTTTTATAAAAATTAAAAATTAAAATATAAATAAAACAAACAGATTAATAGAATTTATTTCAATCAGTTAATTAAAAAAAAAAAAAAAAAAAAATTCAATTCAATTTATATGAAATTATAGAAACAACAATAAATCAATTAATTAACTAATAACGTACATTAATAAAAATAGGAATTAAATAAATTATTTCATATTTTAAATTTCTTTTATTTCTTAAAAAATTCAAAATCAATAAATTTAATACAAAATAAAAGTGAAAAAAAAAAAAAAATTAATTTAATTATAAAAAGAAAAAAATTTTAATACAAAATGGAACTTACACAAAAAAAAAAAAACTGTAATTAATAATTATTAATAAAACAAAAAAAAAAACTAATAGTGATTTTCTTATTTTTTAAATGCTTTAATTATATTTAATAAAAATAACTAAAATAAAATAAACAATAGGCATAAAATTACCTAATAATTACCTAATCATAAACCATACACACAAAAAAAAAAAAAAAAATATATATATATATATACTTATATATTATTTAAAATTTTATACAGCTTTAAAATTAAAAATTTAATACAAAAACATAATATAAAATATAAAAAGGAAAATAATGAAAAAAAAAAAAAAACATTTTTGGATATGTTTTTTTTTTTCACACTTTGTGCAATAGATGGCAACACATTTTTTTTTTTTTTTCAATATAAAAATTTTCTTAAAAAGAGACAAGATAAAAAATATGTACATAATAAATGTATTCTATATGTATTTAATATATATATATATATGTAAATATGTATATATTAGTTTAGTTTTTGTAATATTTTCTTTTTCAAAAATTTCTTTACTCCATCATTTCAAAATTCTTTTTGTATTTTAAATATATTTCAATCACAAAAAAAAAACCAAATTCAATTTTAACAAAAACTAAACTGAATTTTCCAAAAAACCAAAAAAAAAAACTTAAGTTTTTTTTCCATTTCCATATTTTCTATTAAATAATTTCAGTTTAATTATCTTTAAAAATTATCTTTTTGTTATTTTTTTTTTTTTATTTTTTGTAAAATAAATTTAACAATAAAATAATTAATAATAAATATCACGTTTTAATGAATTAAAGGAAACAAAAGGAAACAACATAATAAATCAAACACAAAAATAAAAATTAATAATAAAATAAAAATAAAATAAAAAACAAAACAAAACAAACAAATTCAAATAAAATAAAATTTGATCAGTCATAAATTGTGATGTAGATTGTAGACTATTTATTAAAAGTAAAAATAAATAAAAGAAAAAAATCAAATTCTTATTATTCAAAATTTTAATATAAAAAAAATATCCCTTTTTTCAAATTATATAAAAAATATTTCATATATATATATATATTTAAATATTAAATATTTTATAATTAATAATTAATACAAAAAAAAAAAAAAAAAACAAAACAAAAACAAAAAATCGTATTGATATATTTAAACAAAATGTGCATAATAATTAAAAAAAAAAAAAAAAAAAATTAAATAAAACTCCTCAAAAAATTCTGTTATTTTGTTTTAGATTTAATGAAAGAAAAAAAAAAAAAACAAATAATTAAAAAATTAATAAATATATATATATATATATATAATAAAAAAAGAACAATTAATAATAAAAGGAAGAAAAAAGAAAAACAAAGAAGTATTCATTTAAATAAATAGAATCAAAAAAAAAAAAAAAATTAATATATAAAAACATTTTTATAAAATTTTCTCATTCTATTTATTAATTAATTCTTTTAAATCTTATAATTTGAATACTTTTTTTTGTTTTTTTTTTTGTCTTTCCTTTTCTTTTTTGTATGTGTAAAATTTTGTAATAAATGTGTATAAAAAGAAATTAAAATAATAAAAAAATTTAAAATACAAAAATCACAAATACAAATCGAATAAAATTAAGAATTATTAAATAAAAAAAAAAAAAACAAATAAACAATATATATATATATATATATATATATAAAACAAATTAAAATACCTAATATATAAGTAGTAATTTAAATATTTTATATTTTTCAAAATTATTATTGCAATTTTTTTTTTATTGATAAAAAAAAAAAAATTGTAATAATATTCTTATAAATAAACATAACAAATTAATATTAAACAAAAAAAAAATAAAAAAACATAAATAAATATAGATATATGTATATATATATATATTACAAAAAATTGATATTCTTTATTATATTATATAAACATTTTTTTTTTTTTTTTTATTAAGTTTTTAGTTTTTAAAGCGAAATTAATTACAAGAAAGAAAACAAAAAAAAATTATTAATAGTATTACATATAGTATATACATATATAATTAATAATATTTTAAAAAGAATGTTCGTTTTTAAATTTTTGTTTTTTTGTACTCTTTAAATACATTATTGGTATAGGTACCAATATATAGATACAAAAAAAAAAAAAAAACAAAAAGTTTAATAATAATTAATAAGTTGATGTTTTTTTTTTTTTGTATAAAATATTGCATACTTATTTTTTTTTTTTTTTTGTATAAATTTTAATTAATTTTTTTTTATTTAAGTTTAAATTGATACGTAGTATTTATTAATTAAAATTAAAAAAAAAAAGAAAATTATTAAATAACACATACACACAACAAAAACAAAATCTTTTTTTTTTTTTTTTCACTTTTTAAATGCATATATATTAATTATATATACATATATATATTATGTATACATAACCTAAATTTTTGTTTTACTTAAGAATAAAATAAATAAATTAAATTAAAATAAAATGAAAAATAAAGGAAAAAAAAATGAACATTATATTATTATGTTATATTAATACACACCACTCTCATTTTTACTCACAAAAAAACACGCATTTTGTTTTATAATATTATTATTATTATTTTTTTATTATTCTTAAATAATTTTGTGTGATTTTATTTTGTAAATGAGGTTTTATGATTTTTCCCTCCAGGAAAATCAACAAATTTATCAAAATAATATATATATGTATATAATATATAGTTATAATATATATATATATATATATATAGAAAAGCGTATAGGAAAAAAAAAAAACAAATAAATTAATTAAATAATTATATTCAATACATAAAAATACATAAGTACATACACTTACATACATAAATATAGTAATTATTTAAATGTTATACAGTAATATAATGATGCAAAAAAAAAAAATTAATATCTAATAATAAAATAAAGAAATCAATTTTTTAATTAAAAAAACAAAAACAAAAAAAAAAAAAAATAATAAATGACTCTATGATCACAATACGAGTTATCCCACCATGTGATTAATTAAATATAAAATTTAATAATTAAAAAAAAAAATATAAAATATATACCATACAAATTTAATTAATTATATATTATAATTATTTCTTATTATAAAACTATTAATAAATAATAATAAATGTATTAAACAAAAAAAAAAAAAAAAAAATTAATAAGTTAAGAAATATGTATGTTATATTATTAATTAAATAATTGACAAAAAAAAAAAAAAAAAAAAACAAAAACAAAAAAATACAAGTGATTTAGTTTTAAGGATTTCAGTTTTTTTTTTTTTTTACTTTTTAATTTAAAAACCAAGAAAATAAAAAAAAAAAAATATAATAAAAAAGTATTTTAAAAAAAAAAAAATATAAAAAAAACCTAAAAAAAAAACATAAAATAAAAATAAATTGGAAAATTTAAAAAAAATTTAATTTTGTTTTTATTTCAGTTTTGTTTTATTTTCAGTTTAAATAATATTTTTTTTCATTTGATTTTATTTTTTTTTATTTTTAGAATTTTCAGTTTCTTCCCTGAGTTTACAACACTTTTTTTTTTTTTTTGTGCATTTAATTTTAATTTTATTTACTTTAGATTGGCATTAAAATATATTTTTACTTTAGTATAATAAAAACTTAACATTTTTAAATAATTTTTGGCGTTGCATATTTTGCGGTGCAATGCAGCTATAATACATCTTAAAATATTGAAAACTCAATTAAAAATGTATTAAATGACTCATAAAAGATCCCATATAAATACTATTTATAGTATTGATTCTGTCGATTCTATTAATATATACCACCTGTAGTAACGATTCTGTTAGAAGAATAAAAAATATGCAGAATGTTTGATGGTTTTCTTTTAGGGTTTGGATGAAAAATTATAGATATATTTCAACTATTTAAGTTTAAAGATAGGTCAGGTATAAATGAACATTGGATCAACTACATGGACTATTGATTTGGAATAATTATAAATACAACATAAAAGCTTTAGACAACGACAATGTTTTTTACTACTAACTAATGACAATTTATAAAAAAAAAATGCGTTTAAATGCATTCAGAAAGCATCTGTACAAATGCTTTCACAAAATTACAGAACACTAAAATATTTTAAGAAGATTCTATTTAATAATCGGTTAGGTTAGGTTGAAAATCAAATCTTTATGAGCAGAATTATTGCATGATACAAATGAGAGAAATATTCTATTGAAAGGTATTGTATTTTAAATCTTAATTTTTATTTTTTATTTTTTATTTTATTTTCTTTTTCTTCACTTTTTTATTCTTACTTTTAAAACTATCTTGTATAGTTTTATTTTATTTTTAGTTGATTTTTTTTTTTTTGTTTTAAATAAAAAGAAGAGAATAAAAAAATATAAAAAAAAAAAAATTATAATAATAAAAAAAAAAATTAATAAAAATATAAAATTAACAATCATTAATATAAGAATTATATTAAAAATAAACGATTATTAAAACAGAAAAAAAAAAAACAAAATACATAAAATTTAAATTCATTAAAAATTTGTTAGTATCTAAAATGTATTTAAATATTATTATATTAATATAATTTTTAAAAAAATTAAAAAAAAATTTTTTTAAATTAATAATTATGTATTATGTATAATATAATAAAATATTATGAACAAAAAAATTTAATTTACAATAAGTATAGATAAACAGTAAACTTCAAAAATTAAATATCAAAATATTTATAATTTAAACAATATTTACTAATACAATAATTTGTATAACTGCTATTCTTCTTCTAATTTCAACTTAAAATATTATATAAAATATAGAAATAAACCTTTTAAAAGTGAAAGCTATTTAAAAAAAAAAAACATATATTAATAGAGTATTACAAAAAAAAAAAAAAAAAAAATTAAAAAAAATTGAGCGCCCACCATTACAGAAAACAAATACAAAAAAAAATAAAATAAAATTTAACTGTCAAAAATTAATACACATTAAACAGGAAAAAGTATAAAACAATATTATCAAATTGTTTTTTACACTTTAGCACTTTAACGGAATAACAAAACGAACAAAATTACAATTTTTAATCAATTACAATAATATCAAAACATACTCAAAAAATGAATAAGAATTAATCTTAAAATCCAATCTTAGATTTATTAAATCCATTGATTTAGTTATAAAAATTCTCCTCTATATTAATTATTAATTATTATTAGCGCCATCTCTTAACTATTTCACATATTAAAAACATAAAAAAAATAATCATCATTTCACATAGTAATTTTTTTTCAAGATTTTGTTTTCTTTTTTCTATTATTTGTTAGAATATTTTTAAGGAATAATTAAATTTATTTCTTATTTTTGTATTATAAATTTTTTTTTTTTTAGCTTTTATAATACCTGCCAATTTTCTGTTTTTTTTTTTTTGTTTAACCTTAATTAAAACTGAAAAAACAAATACCGCACAATATAATAATGTCATGGAAGGTTCAATATTACTTTCATATTAATACAAATATTATCATATTATTAATAATAGGTATTTTTATATAATACAAAAAAAAAATACTATTAATTATTTGTTCATAACTGTACTATCGATTTTGTATTAAATTTGAAATTGAAATGTTTTATTAGTAAAATATTCCAAAAAGAGAAGAGCATTTTTAAGTTAATTTTAATCTCAGATTATTAATAATTTTTTTCTTTTAACCTTTTTAACATTTCATATCGTTTTGAACCGTCGCATTTACAAAATAAATTTTATTAATTTTTAAAATATAATTATAATATTATATTAAAATTTTTCAATTACTTTTTTCCAAACTAATGTTAAATTAATTAAACATTATTAATTTTTTTTTAAATCATTTAAAATTATTACAAAATAAAGTTTTTAATTAAAATTGCAAAAAAAAAAAAAATTAATACATATAATAAATTATTATTAAAAAATTTATGTTTAGTCTCAAAAATTGTATAAATTTACCAAGAAAAAAAACATTTATTCGTCCAGAAGAGAATATTCACAGCATACTACTGAATAGGAATGATAAAGAAAAAAAAAATATCAATTAAATTAAATTTTAAAGAATTAATATTACTTATATATACATATATACATATATATAAAATCTAAAATATACATTAAAATAAAATAAATGAAAAAATAATTAATATATTGTAAAATGAATAATTTTCACAAATACAAAAGCAAATACAAAGGCAAAAACCAAAACACAGAATTTATAAATAAAATTCATATATGCTTATTTCATACATACATAAATATATACATTATCCTTTTGTGTCGTTAATTAGAGCCAATATAATATAACCTATATAAATAAAATTGATGTATACAGTATAATAATCTATTTTCAAAGTCCCATTTACGGCATTTATTTCTTCGTAGAAATTAATTTATTTGATTTTTATTTTTGAAAAATTTTTTTTTTTTTTTATAGATTTAAAATTAATATTACAAAAAAAAAAAACGAATAGAATTTTTAAAACGACGCAAATCGAGATTTTAATGTATTTTTAATAAATTAAAAAAAAAATTCAATTTTAATATCAAATCAATCAATCATCATGTTTAATTAATAAAATATCATTAAAATTAAAATAACAGACACATTCATACATACATGTACATCTATTACACATACATTATTTTAAATATATATATATATATACATACATACATACATTCATATAATTAGTATAACAAAACAATAAAAATCTATAAATTATAATTAGAAAAAAAAAAAAAAAAATTAAAAAATATTAATACTGGAAAAAAGGGTTTTTATGAATGTACAAATTATTATATAAAAAATAATATTTTTTAAAAATTAAAAATAAATATTAAAAATTAAATGAAACAAATAAAAAATTTATATAAAATTAAATAAATTTTAAAATTTATTATATATATATATATATATATATATGTATATAATTAAAATTAAATATAATTAATATATAATAATAAGTTAATTTAGGATAATGTTAGGATTCTATATTACGCAAAAAAAAATTAATTCATAAACAAAAATGTACTATAATATAATAAGTAGAATGACAGCCAATAAATATAATAAAATATAATTAATAATAATAATTTAAGATAACAAAAAAAACACATTATTAATATAATTTAAAAAAAAAGTATATAATATTAATAGGAATCTATAAAATTTATACATAATTAGAGAACAAATTATTAAAATTAAAAATTAAAATATTAAAAATAATTTTTAATAATATTTTCTGAATTTAAAGTTGTATAAAATAATAATTAATTTAAATATAATATATTATATTAATATAAATTAATATGATACTTTTCTTAAATGCAGTGGACTTTTATGTTTCTTTTTTTCTGTTTTGAATCAAGACTTTTAATAATTTTAAATTATTTTATACTAATAATATTTTCTAATTTTAAATTTTGATTTTTTAAAAATTAATAACTTTTCTTCTTGTAAATTTAATTTTTTTGTTTTCTTCGAATGTTCATGATCGTTTTTTTTTTTGAAAAAATCACATAAAAGTGAAACGAAAATATTCTTATAAATAGTATAATTAATAAACCAGATTTTAACAGTTTTTTTTTTATTATTTATTAATTATATTAATTAAAGTTTTTTTTTTTTGTTCATATTCACTCATTTAATCTAATCGGTGTGTAAACATCTAAAATTAAAACTAAAAACTAAATTTTTATTTATTTTTTTTGTCATACAAAGTCCATTTTAAAATTATCACTTCAGTTTTATTAATAATTAATTTCAAAAAAAAAATCTATGAATTTGTTATATAGTTTCAAAATATATTTTATACCACTAAAATTTTTGAAAGATTATCTATACAATATTATCATAAATATTAAGAAATTAATAATAATATGGTGTATATACCTAAATATTTTTAATTATTTATTATTAATTTAGTTTTCAAAAAAAAAAAAATATATATATATATACCTAAAATTAAATAAATATAAATTAAATTATTTATAATAACTTCTTCTATGTATTATAATATTAATTTTCTTTTTTTTATTAGTTTGTAAAAATTTTTTCTAACAGTTAAATTTTGCCTTCCCATAAAATTATATATTAAGATTGAAATTTTAAAATTTTTTATTTAGGAATTATTTAATTTATCTTATAAAAGAAAAAAACAATATAATATTTAGGAAATGACAAATTTTATAGAAGTTATATTCCAGTATGTTCTGTTTGGGATAAAAGCAAAAAAAAAATGGACTAATCATGAGATATTTTTTTATATCTTTCTTCTACATTGTGTTTAATAACAACAAAACTTTGAAAGTAATGATATACAACTTTTTATAACATCTTCACTTATCGTCCTTTCATTTTTAATTGTTTAAATTATTTCAGATTTAATGTCTCCTTAATTTATTTCATTTAATCCATATAGTTGATTTCTCTAATTACTTATAACTTATATATTTAGCCCTATTAATAGGGTAATTAATAATTGAATGATTTTTTTAGTATTAAATTATTTGTAAATTGTCCATTTTTTGGAAAAACAAAAAACGTATTCCAATAAAAACATTCTTTATTATCATTATTAATTTGTTGCAATCAATTTCTATTTTATTAATTACAAAGACAAAATTAAATCATATTTTTAACAATTTTCAAAAGTTATGAATTTAGGTAGGTAGGATATTTTTATTAATTTTTAATCAATTTAAAAATAAAAAATAAAAATAAAAACGGACAAAGAACAAATTATTATTATTAAAATAATAATAAAAAAATTTATAAGATATAATAAATTTAGAAAAATAATTATTAATATTATAAACAAAAAAAAAAAAAAAACAATTTTTAATCTGTATGTGGAAAATTCAATAAATTAGATATAACATATATATATATGTATATACTATATTAATTATATTAATTATAAAATACAAAAAAAAAAAATCCAAAAAATTTTATATATGAAATATAAAGGAAAAACTAAAGTCAAAACAAATGTGAGATAATAAATATAGTAATTTTCAAAAAAAATGTTATTTGTAATTTCTTTGAAAATTCAAATTTTACATTTTAATAATGCACATAACCATTATATTTATTATAAAAAATACACATGATTCATAAAATTTATTTTTTATGAATTTTATTTTTTTATAATAAAATTTTTGTGCTATACAAAATAAAGTAAAAATTATTTTCAAAGAAATTTTAACATGAAAAATGAAAAAAAAAAAAAAAATTAAAAAAAAAAAAATAAATATACCAATTAAAAAATTTTCAGTTACATAACTTTTAAAAAATAATCAATTTATTTTTATTTTAATAAAAAAAAAATGCAAAAAAAAAAAAAAATACAAAACAAAACTTCTTTTTAAATTATTAGTAATACATAAAAAAGAAAAAAAAAAAATTAAAACAATATATAAATATAAATATATATATATTCATTTAATCAAAAAAAAAAACATTAAAAGAAAGAAAATAAAAAACACAATATTAATTAATAGTTTATTCAATTGTAAAATGTTAAATATATATATATATATATATGTATGTATATACATACTTGCAAAATAACAAAATTAAAAACAAAAATAAACAAATTAATAGTAATTATTAACATAAAATGAACACAAAAAAAATTTAATTAAAAAAATATATATAGATATGTATATATACAATAATTAATTAATTAATTATTAATTAATATAAAAATAAAAATATAAAATTTTTTTAATGTGCCATTATTCTAATTAATAATATAATTATAATATATAAACAATTAATAAAAAAAAAAACAAAACAAAACTATATTAATTAAACGAATAAATTATTCTTACAGTTATTAAAAACAAAAAAAAAAAACAACAAAAATAAAAAATAAATATTTGTATTATGTACTAAAAATAATTAATACAATTATGTATTTTTTAAAGAGAATATGCTTACAAAAATCTATAAAACACATCTCTTCAATAGTTATTTTATTATATATATTATTATTACGAGTATATTATCAAACTGTACACAAATTTTGAATACAATAATGAATGAAAAAACACGATGTAATGTAAAATAAATTATAAAAATAAAAAAATAAAAATAAAATTTTTTTTAAATTATCTTTGTATAACTATTAATTAATATGACTTTTATTTATGTATCTGATCAAATTTATATTAAAAATCAACAAATTATCATTTTAAATTTTTATGATAGTTTCAAAACTATCATACTCAAATATTAATGTTTTCATTAATCTAAAAACAAAAAAAAAAAAAAAAATTAATATATTAGTTGAAATAATGCACATTATAAACGTCAAAAAAATAATCAATCTATAATACATATAATTAACAGAATTAATAAAACTAATAAAAAAAAAGGAAAATGTATTAAAAAAATTTATATAAAAATACAAAAAAAAAAATATATTTTATTTCATTTCTTGTATGAAATCCCACAACCGGAAGGAAAAGGGACCACAAACTTATTATTGCCAATTATGGGTATAATAAAGTAAAATATTAATATCTATCTTTTTCTTGTTACTCTTTCTTGAATTTTAAAAGTTCATTTTAAATCTCTAACTATTTTCAAAAATTAAAATTTAAAATTTCATATTATTTTTGAAATTAAAGGTTGTCGTTAAAGTCAATCAAATCAGTATAATATTAGAATTTTTCACTTTCTTAGAAAAACCTATCCAACTATACATAATATTTAAATATAATTATATTAATATATTGTAATAAATTCTAATTCCACTAAATATCAGTTTTTTTTCTATTAATCAATCACTCAATTAATTAAATAAAAGGATTTCAGGATTTTCTTTTTTTAAACAACAATTAAATATACACTCTTAAACATTACATAATGAGCTTCAAACAAAAAATAAATATATATATATATTAATTTATAAAAAAACTGTAAAATTTTTTTATTCTTTTCCTTTGGTCATAATTTCATTAATTTTTCTATTAATATTTTGTTCATTCTTTAGCGAATTTAAAACAAACCATACAAAAAAAAAAAAAATGTCTTTGATATTTCATATTTATATATTTAAATTAAATAAATTGCAATAAAATTCCATAAAAAAACAAAATAGTAAATTAACTTATAAATATAAAGCTCAATTTAATTTTCAATAATAAATTTTTACATAATATTAATATAAAAAACGACAAAACAATAATGAAATATATATATGTATATGTATACCTATATATATATGAATAAATAAAATATACCTATATATATATATGAATAAATAAATTAATAGTTTCTAATATTATATTAATAATAATATAGTAGTATAAATTTAAATTACTACACTGTCAAAACTCAATCCTAATATTAGTAAAACCAAAAAATTCATAAAAATCAGAATTTAATTTTATCAATAGAAAAAAGAAACAAAAACAAAAAATATGTAATTTAGCTATAACACAAAAAAAGAAAAACAAAAATTAAATAAAAATTATATTAATAAAAATTTATAAAATTTTTCTGCTTTTAATATTCAATTAACTGACATTAAACACAATATTATACAATCCATGTCATACTTATATTTATATATTTGTATAAATCTATTAATTAAAAAAACAATAATTAATTAGGTAGAGAAAAGTGTAAAAGTAAAAAAAAAAAATAAAAAAAAGGTAATTTATTCATATAACTTTTAACATAAAATTAAACCACAAACTCAAAAAAAAATAAATAAATTAATAACTAACAATAAAATATAATAAATGTTTTAAATATATATATTAATTAAAGGAGGAAATTAAAAACAAAAAACCAAACGAAGAACGTTCATATCATTTTATGAATATTTTCACTTAAAGATACAAAAAAAAAAACTTTTCTTAATTTCTAAATTTTTCTTTAAGTTTTGAATTTTCTTATTTTTTTTTAACTTACTTTAAACTATTTTCTTAATTAACTTTGAGCACTTTTATAATTACCTATTATAAAAAAAAAACCCATTTAACTAAACATTTTTTGAAGGTCAGCAATAATTTTAAACTATATACATATACACACTAAAAAGTTTAAATTTAAAATAATAGATAATATGTATATAAAATTTTAATTATCCACGGTAAATCAATAAAAATAAATGAAAAACAAAATACAACTCATTTAAAAAGAACCACTCATTTAAAAAAAAAAAAAAACTCATTCAAAGAAAAACAACTCTATTAAAAAAAAAAAAAAACAAAAACAGAATTTCACTCTAATTTCATTTTTTAACATTACAAGAAAAAAGAAAAAAATAAATCCTGTAAACATTTTTTTGTCCTATACTGTGATAAAATTATTTAAAAAAATAAAAAATAAAATAAAATATTAAATACAATAATAAAAATGAGCAAATATGATATAAAGTATAGTTAAGATATAGAAAGAAACAAAATAAAAAAGAAATATTAAAAAAAAAAAAACGATATGATTAAAAATAATATATTAATTATTTTTTAATTATCACTCACTTTACCACCTATAACTACTATAAAAAAAAAAAAAAAAAAACAAATAAATAAAATTGATAATTGTCCTATTAAAACAATAAAATGTATAAAAATAAAAAAACAAACAAAAACAAAAACAACCACAATCAAAATAAATTTGAACTATATAGAAAATAAAATAATATAATATAAATAATTCATATATACATATTATATATATATTAATTCTGAATCGTTTTAAACATATTGTCAAAAAGAATTTTTAAAAGAAAAACATTTTTTATAAAAATTAATAAAATAATAAAATAAAATATAAACTAAATTTATTAAAATAAAAAAACAAAATGAACAAAACTATAAAACCTTTATTAGTTAATTTTGAACAAAAAAAAAAAATTATTAATAATATATTAATGAAATAAAACCATAATGATTTTTTTTTACTCAATTAAAGAAAAAATTAATGAATTATTAATTTAAAAAAAAAAAATATGTATGTAATTTTCATCGGATATAAATAGATATAATAAAAAAGTACGATATTATATAAAATAAATTTTTGTTTTAATTGTATAAATTGTCAACGAATATTAATTATTTTTTTTTTTTTTTCTTAAAATTTAATAACATAATTAATAAATTGAATTCATTCAAATCTTTATATAATATGTATAATTAAATTTTTTCCCCATTTAGTTTTTTTAAATTTTTCGAAAAAAAATACAAAAGGAACAGAATAAAAAAACAATCATTAACAATTTTATACATATTTTTAATTTAATAAAAAAATATATTATTTTTCTTCTTTGAAATTTTTGACCATTATTTATAAAATGATTAATAAACAAAGGTATTCAATTCAATCAAAGGTCAAGAGCCAAACAGATGTCATGTCGTCCTTTAACTTAAAATTAAAGTAAAACGTTTAACAAACAAAACAAATAAAAACATAAAATCTATTATGTATGTAAATGTTATAATTTACAACATACATTATATCTACCGATTTTACAAAATTTTTTTTTTCTTTTTTAAATAAAATTAATTCTTTATAAACGTAAAATTTCTCTTTAGTCCTGCATAAAAATAAAAAAAAAACAACATAAATAAAGAATGACTCAAATTAATTTTTTACTATTAATCTTTTTTTCTTTCTCAAAACAGACAATTTCTTTAATATAAAACATTAAAATTAAAAATATATATATTATATATTTATATTTATTAAAAATAAATTTTATTTATAATCTGAGAAAATGAGAAAATCACTGGTAGTATTAAATTCAACTAATAAAAAAAAAAATTAAAAATTGCTAAAATTTTAAAGTAAAATATGAAAAAAAAACCCAAAAATAAATATTTAGTTAAAAGAAAAGTTCCAAAATATTTCTTTAAAATACAGAAATACTTAAGAAAATCAAAAAAAAAAAAGAAAACAAAAACAAAAACCAAAATATATATTTAAACAATTTTATTACACCTTAAAACAATGAATTTCAAAATAAAATTAATAACTTAAACTTTTTACACAAAAATAAAATATACGAATACAAGAAAATATTTAAAAATACAAAAACAAAAAAATTAATATAACGAAAACTAACAAAAATTTGGCGAAAAAAAAAAAAAACATTTATATTATACATATAGAATATTATAAGAATAATTAATAAATTAAAAGGCAATTTATATTAAATTAATACAAACCAAAAAAAAAACCAAAAACAAAATACCCGCAAAATATATTATAATACAAATCACAACAGAAATACATATATTAAAAAAAGTAAAAAAAAAACAAACAAATAAATAAATAAATAAATAAAATAAATAAATTTAATCCTTACGACAAAAAGAAAATTTTAATTATAATTAATTTCATAAAATTTAATTATAAAAGTAAAAAGAAAAAAAAAACAATTTAATAAAATAAATGTCTACAGTAGTGCGCTTACATACAAAAAAAAAAAAAAAAAAAAAAAACAATTCATATTTATTGAATTTATAAAAAAACAAAATTAATAAATAAAAATCATTAAATAAATAAATAAATAAATGTTATTAAAAACTATATATATAAAAAAAAAAAAATATGCTTTCTTTTATTAAAACAAAACACAAAACACAATTTTTTTATAACAATAAATTATTGTTAATTAGGTAAAAACGCAAACAACTTTACTTGTAAAAAAAAAAAAATAAAAACAAAAATGTAAAAACATTTTATTAATAAAAAGTACCCAAAAAAAAAAAAGGGAAAAAAACAAAAATTACAATATTACAGAAAAGGTGAAAAAATTAAAATAAATTAATAAAAAAAAAATTAATAAATAAAAACTACAAATTTTTTTTTTTAGAAAAAAAAAAAAAAACAAATATAAAGGATTTTTCAAAAAGCTTCTACTTCTTTCAATTCCTTATTTCTTTTCTCTCATAAATTTAAAATTCATATCAGAATTTTTTTCACATGATAATACAATTTTTTATTTTTTTTCCTTACTGGATTTCCCATTAAAAAAATTCAATTTTTAATTAAATTTAATTTATAATAAATATTTATATTTATATTAATATATATATATATGCATTATTAATCTTTATTCAATCTTATAATTCTTTTATACTATACCTATACTACTAACTTAAAACAAATAATGAACTGAATATTATTGTATGAATATATATATATATACACACATATATATTAATGTATATTGAAAATCATATATTTTAATACACGAAATTAATATTAATTTTAAATATCATAAAATATTCATTTTATTTTAATCCCATATGCAAAACATAAAAAATAAACAAAAACAATCGTTTACGAATTTTCTATTTTATTTTTTAAAGTTTAAAATATAAAGTTATATCATGTTATATAAAAAAAAAATTTTAAATTTATGTTTCCATTAATATCATATTAATGTGTTAAATTTTTTTTTTTTTTTTTGTTTTTTTTTTTGTAATTATTAATTTTATCTATTTAAATTTATATAATCTCTCTATACAACAAACACTTATACATATATATAATAGAATATTTATTAATAATAATAATTAGTATTATAAACTTATAACGAACAAACAAAAAAAAAAAAAAAAACAAAAGTTATTAGAAAAAAAAAAAAATTAATAAATTAATAAATAAAAAAGAACTGTACTGTGTTAAAATTAAAAAAAAAAAATTAAAAAAAAAAAAAAAATTTATATATAAATTGAAATAATCAAATAAAATATTTATATTAAAACAAAAAAGAAAAAAACAAATAAAATAATATAAAAATATATATTTCAATATAAAAAGAAACAAAAAAATATTACAAAAGCAAAAATCAGTAAAACTAAAATTATAATATTATAAATAAAATAAAAAAAAAAAATGAAAAAAAATTAAATAAAACAACAAATTTATTAATTATTGTTATTTATTTTATTTTATTTTTTTTTTTTGAGTACCAAATCTCTCTCTATTAATTCCTCTCTCTAGTTCTCTTACATTGTAGGTATAATCTCAAAACTTCACAAAAATGTTTTTTATTTTTGTTTTTAACTGCATCTAAAGTTTTAACAAAAGACAAAAAAAAAAAAAAAACGATTTAAAAGAAAATTTAATAATTGCGATTTTAAAAATTATGATTTCAAAAAAAAAGGAAAAACCCAACCATTTTATTCTTATCCAAAAAAAAAATTATAAGCTAAAAATTAAAAAAAAAAACTAAATACATACTAGCTATTCATTTTTTTAGATTATTCTAGAACAGATTTTGCCATGAACAACAACAACAACAACAAAAAAAACCGTTTCAAAATAATTATTTATTATTTTGTTATTAATAAAAAAAAAAAAAAAAATTAATAAAGATGAAAAACTTTAAAGTTCAAATATTTCTCTTACGCTTTTATCGTTCGTTCTACAATTTTATAAAAACAAAAAAAAAAAAAAACAAACAAATAAACGAACAAATTAATATAATATATATATATATATAATTAAATATTAATTAAAAACAATTAAAAGAACAAAAAAACTTTTTTTTTTTTTACAACTAATATAGAATTTATATTAAATAATAATAATACCTTCTCTTACTCGAAATTTATACGAATTGAGGGTTACTGGTAAGTTTCAATCAATTACTAAAATATATGTATATATTATATGTAATTTTTAAGAAGACAAAAAAAAAAAAAAAACACACAAATTATGAAAGCTTTGTAGCGTAAGTATATCTATATTAATACAATACAAATATATAATATAAGAATTTTAATATATTAATTATATTAAAATAATTAAATATTTTGAATATATAGGTATTTATATAATAATGTTATATTATTAATTGATTTTATTTTTATAATTTTATTTATTAATTATTTATTATTAATATATCTATTATTATTTATTTTGTATGTACATTATCTAACGTATAAAATATATATTGTAATCTGACAATATATGTACATATGTGTGTATAGACAGTATGTTTTGTTTATTTTTTAAAAATCCTAGGTATATGAACATAAAATTTCCGAAACATATATACATATAAATTTCATCCCTGGAATCCTTTTAAAATTAACAAATATACTTGGAATATTAATATTAATATATGTATATATATATATATATATATATATATTTTCTTACTGGCTTTTTTTTTTGTTTAGGTTTATTTACGAACTTTTTAATCTATGAATAAATTAATACTTTTATATAATTAAATATTCTTTTACTTTTCTGTATATAATATAATACAAAATACATATTCTTATTTAAATTAGTGTTCATAATATTGTATCTTTGGGACCTTTTTCAATATAATGCTTATATTACAATGAAGTATTATAATAAAATAGAACTACATTATATACAGTTAATAACACATTACTTTAATACAAAATAAAAACAAAAAGAAAATTTCAAATTTAATAAAAATTGAATTGGAAATTCAATAAAAATAATATCAATTAATATGACAACATTACAAAAAAAAATTTTTTTTTATCTTAAATATCGATTTCCTTTTAACCGTAACTATTAAATTAAATATTAACTGATTAATATACATATATTAATTAATATACTAATTAATATAAAAAAAAAAAAACAGATTTTAAACAAATATTTAGAAAAAGAGGGCAACAAACAAACAACCAAAATTGTAAGACTTGAAATTTTAACACATAAAAAAAATAAAAAAAATTAATTTATTTAACTAAAATTAAAAAAAAAAAAAAACTATAGAATAAAAAAAAACAAAATCAATTTATTACAAAAATTAAAAAGAAAAAAAAAAAAAATTAAAAAACTTAAAAATAAAAGAAATTACATGGACTGTAGAATTTAAATTAAAAAAAAAAATTTTAACAAAATAATTATTAATTAAAATTTATATAATATATATATAAATACAAAAAACAAAACAATACAACAAATATATAACAAAAAACATATTAATATATAAATAAAAATATGTGTAATATTAAAAAATATTATTATTATTAAACAAAAAAAAAAACAAATATAGAATATTCATTATAAATAAAAAACAAAAGAAAAAACAAATAAAATAAAATAAATAAATGTGATGTAATTGTAAAAATTTAATTATACTCAATCTACAAAAACAAGGAAAAAAAAAAATAAATAAATAAAAAAATCTATCTTAGGTATAGCTATATATATATATATATATATATATATAATAAATTAAAAAAATTTAATTAAAAAGCAACAAATGACACATTAAATATACAAAAAAAAAAAAAATAAATAATAAAATTGTAATAAAAAAATAATTAAAATATTATTTATTAATTTAGAAAATAATAATATTAAATTCTTATTTCAGTACACAAAACAACAAAAAAAAAAAAAAAAATAATAAAATTTGTAGAAAAATATTCAGTTTTTATTATTATTAATACATTCATACATACATTTTATATAAAATACAAAATAAAAATCAACAAATAAAATAATTTGTAATGGTATTTTTTTTTTCTTTTTTTTTCTTAATACAATATTTATAATGAGCAGATAAAAGTTACAATTAAATTAGTAAGAAATTAAATAATATTTAAAATAAACAAAAGTATATATTATAGATAATTTAATATTTATATATTATACAACTGTGGATAACACACTGTTTTTCAATTTAATAAAAGATTACTGTTTGGTATAAAATGGTATATATATATATATTGATAATAAAAAAATATTAATTAATGTACTTGTTATTTTCTTGAATAAATACAAAAATAACATATTATATGGTATGTATATAAAAAAAATTAATACCATTTTACATTAAATAGAATATAGTATAAGTGACTTTATAATTTAGAGAAACAGTGTATATTTACATACATTATTCATTTTATTTAGTTTAATTTTTGTTTTTTTTTTTTAATTTTTAAAAAAATTAATCTCATATACAAAAAAATACTTATTATATTAATAAAATATAAATATAATTTATTAATAATAATAATTAAAAAATTCAATCGTTAATTACATCGTATCTGCTTTAATTAATAATAATATTAATTTTTATTTATTTATTAATTATTTCATTTTTTTTTTTTTTTTTTTTATTAGATATATTGGCTTAAGATAACCTTGAACTCAAAATTTTTAACTCACAAAAATAGTATTATAGCACTGAAATAAAAATAAAAAACAAATAAATAAACAAATAAATATATCAAAATTTGTTTCAAAAAATAAATACAAATAATATATATATACATATATATATATATCTATTATTATATACATATTACAAAAAAAAAAAAAAAAAAACAAATAAATTAATAAAAAACAAAAAAAAAAAAAAAAAAACAAATAAATAAAACGCTCCTTTGCATTATTGTGAATTAATTTTAAAATATTGAAAAATTTTTTTGAAAATACAAAGAAAAAACGATAAATTAAATACATAATATTCAAAATAAATTATAAAAATATAATATAATAAAAACCAAAGAAATAATAAAAAAAAAAAAAAAATAGGTACGCTTTAAAAAAATATTTTCCAATTATTACAAAAAATAAAAACAAAATTGTGGCTTGACAAATTTGTGCCCGATAATTAAAAAAAAAAAAAAATCGCACATATGTCTAAAAAAACTTGTATGAAAGGTATGTAATTAATTATTAAATATTAAAATGTAAGAATGTGACTTGGTTTCAAACAAGTTTAAGAAAATGATTGTCCAAAAAAAAAAGATATAAAATTAATAATTAATAATTATTTTAATTTTTCGGATTTTTATTTTTTTTGTTTTAATATACGTATAATCAATAACCAATATTTTATGTTCTATCCTACTTTTGATGGTTGTTTTTCGTTTTTTTTTTTTTGTAAACAAAACTCATATTAAATAAAAATATCTTAAAAACAATGTCAATAATCAATTAATAAAAAAAAAAACAAAAAAAAACAAACAAACAAAATAACGAAATACATATGCATTTAAAAAAACAAATTAATATTAAGAAATGAAAAACAAAAAAAAAAAACATTAAAACTCAAACCACTGTAATAAAAATAAATTATAAAATTTTTACTCAAAAATATAATATAATATATAATATATAATGTATATTATATATGTACGTATAATATATATGTATATTATATAACAAACAAACGAAAAAAAAAATAAAATAATAATATCTATAATTATTTCAATTGGTATTTAAATTCCGATAAAAAAAATGGTAAACGAAATAAAACAAAAATATTTAACGAAAAATTTAAATAAATTTTGCATTTTATTCCCAACCAAAAAAAAAAAATTAATAATAATTTTATTTGAATCATGTAGAATAAATGCAGAAGAAAATACACAAAAACAAATTGTAATTAAAAAAAAATTAAAAAAATTATAAAAAAAAAATTATAAAAAAGAAAAAATAAAAAAAAAAATAAAAATATAGGTATATATAAATAAATTATTAATTTTATGAACAATAAATAAATAAATAAATAAATTACAAAAAAAAAAAAAAAAGAAATATAAAAACTATATATTAAAAATAAAAAAAAAAAAAATATAAAAATTTTAAAATTGTGTTAAATAATTATTAATTTCTTGGTACCTATTTATATATGTATATATTATATAATACTTTTTATTAAATTAAATTTAATTTCAATTTTTTAAATTAATTTTTACCTTTTTTTTTTTCTGTTACCCTTTTTTTTTGGTTTTTTTTTTATTTATGTTCCTTATACATGGTTCTCTATATGAATTAAAAAAAAAAAACCATTATTTAAAATTTCATTTATAACCACACACACTTATATTATACAAAACAGTAACACATTCAAACAGTTATTATTTCATACAATAAAATATTTAAAAAGCAAACACAAAAGTATAACTGTTATATTATTATAACAGCTGTCAAAATTATTATTAATGGTAACAGTAAATAAATAATTTTCCAACTGATTTTTAGTAATATCTAATGGTAGTTTCAAATTTAAATTTTGGAATTAACTGTTTATTGTGATTTGAACTAATGCTACATTTTCTTCTTTGTAGTTGAATTAAAAAATACTGTTATATTTTGAAATTACACAGAATTAAACTGAAATAATAACACAAAAATTTAAATTTTATACTAAATTAAGGTCAAAATAATAGTGCAATGGATACACCTAAATAGTTTTTATTATCGGGTCATTAAAAAATAAGCATATACTACTGAGCACATATTTTTAAAGATAGTTCTAAGCACTTTCTTATTTATATTATATACATATTAATAATTTCGTATATTTTAATCTGAACACCACCGAAATATTATCTCCCGCCATAAGAATATTTTTATTTTTTTTGTTTTTTTTTTATTTTAGTTTCCAAAAACGTTATAAATTTTTTTTAACGAGTTTCGTTTTTGGAATATCTTAACGTTAAAATATATTATTACATTATATTTTTCATTTATTTCCTATTAATGACGCGGTTATTGTACCAAAAATAAAAAAAATACATATATGTATAACTGCAATTATTATTTTGCCCTTAACAGTAATTTATGTTTTAATATATTTAAAAATTTCTTTAAAAAATTCTTAAAATCTATTAAAATTAATTTGAAAATTTCATTTATAAAGATTTGTATTAAACTAACACATACTTATTAAACATAATATGTATATGTGTACACAAAAAAAACATACTACATACCTAGGTATATAATAATAGGTATATAACCTAGGTATATAACTATATATATATATACTATAATTTTTGTATTCATCCATACAAAATGTAAACACATATATAATACAAATACTTTATTTATATATTTATATATATATATGTATATGTATATTTATACATTCTTAAAATTTAGTATTTAATTAATTAAATTAAATTTTATTTAAAAAATGTTTACATTTTATTATCATTAATAAATTTTAAATTAACTATACAAAAAGGAAAACTAATAATTAGTTTATATATATATATATAATAAAATAGTAACGACCAACAACAAAATGAACAAAAAAAAACAAATAAATAAATATAATATATAACATACAAAAACAAATAAAACAAAAATAAATTATTATAAAATAAAATTATTTATTATATACATATATATATACTATATAAAAAAAAACAAACAAAAAATCATAAAAATACAAAAAAAAATAAAAAATTATAAAATAAAAAAACAAAAATAAAATTTTATACAAAAAATTAACAAAAAAAAAAAAAAAAAACAAACAATTAAAGAATTTAAAATACAACATAACATGTTTTATTTAATTTCATTTTTTTCTAAACAACAAAAACAAAATCAACAAAACAAAAAAAAAAACAACAACCAAAACAATTGACAATCGCATTTACAGTTATTTTATTATAATTTTTTTCTTTCGTTTTCTTTTCTAATTATTTAATAGTTAACAATTTTTACCTTTAGTTAAAGTTTATTTCTTGTTTTGTTTTGTTTCGTTAAGTATTTTTTTTTTTAATTAAATTGTTAATTTTTTGAAGTTTTTCTTTCTATATTTTGATTATTTTATTATCTTTTTTTTTTTAGCCCATATTCTAGGATTTGAAATAAAATTTTGTTTCAAATTTGAAGCTTGTAACGGAAGGGTATTGATATTGACATGAAAAATTAAATCGAATCTAAATTTGCTTTTCAAAATTTAAACGAAACAAATGAACATAATGAATTTTTAAGAGTAGGAAAGTGGGAACCAAAATAAACGAAACGCAACGAAATGAGACACAAAAGTTTGTTTTATATGTAAATTATATTCAATAACCATAATAGACATTTGTTCCGTTCGTTAAGTTCGTTAAAATTTAGCTGTAATTTTTTTTTACATAATATTAAGTGCTGTAAAGATCGAACATTACATGAAGTATTAACATCTAAATAAACAAATGATATTATATTTTTTCTAGTTTGTCTATTCTTCTTTATTTTTGTAGCCTAAACTTGCAAATTAAAGGATATGTATGTATAAATGCATTAAATTTGCAAATTGTTCAAAACTATTAAATAAATCCATTTTTTTTATTTCAAAATTTTCAAAAAAAATATTAGTTTTGATGTTTATGTATTTTCAAAGAATTTCCACGTTTGCTTAAGTTTATTATGACCAAATTGTCACGTTTACGGAACGCTAACTTCAGTTCGTTAAATAGTAATCGTTTCGTTTCGATTCGTTTATTTTTGTTACCACTTAATTCAGGATCATAAAAAAGAGGGGTTAATAGAAAATCTTTTATAAAAGAACCAAGCTAAATTTTGTTAAGATGGACAGACAGAAAATCTTTAGTAAAATAATAAAAAAATGGTGAAGGATAGAATAAAGAAGAAAAATCTTGAAAGAATAAAATTTTGCAGCTTAAATTCATTAAAAAAGGATTTAATATTCCATTTTTGGAAGGAATAATCTGAATGAGGATAAAAGATTTTTTTAAATAAATTTTTTGTTGTTTTTACAGTTAATTTTAGGTGTGCGTATTTAATCAAAATTGAACAATTGTAAGGTAAGTATAAGTTTTCTTAGGTAATATTTACGATAGATAAAAATTATAAAAACTATGTTCTTGATATGAATTTTAAATTCGAAGTTTTTCCCCTTTAGAGTTGGTTATATACATCAGAGTAACTTTCGAATAAGCAAGGGTTTTATTTTTATGAAATTTCAAAACTCAAGTTATAAAAAAGATTTTTTGAAGATTGATGACTTCTACAATTAATAAAATGCACACATATGTATATCATAGCCTTGGTGTATCTGTAATCATTAATGATATAAAATTTAAATATGAACCATGAAATTATCATTACATTATGAAACAATTAATACAGCACATTGTATAAAATACAAGAATCATAAAATTACTAGATAAACTCGGCGTAGAGTGCGCCAGTGTGGTAATCTAGAAATAATATTGGTTAATAATTCTGGTATCTTAGTAAGCTAGAAATAATATTGGTTTTTTGTCACTTAGCGTTTTAATGAAATAAAAAGAAATACCCTTTTTGTTCTAACATATTTTTTATTTATCTTAAAAACATTTTTTGATAAAAACGTTCCCTTCATCAGTAAGAATACTTAAATTTTACCATAAAAATAAGAATAAATTTAAATAAAAGTAAAAACGCAGATAACAACACTAAGAAAATTAAAGAAAAATTTTGTAGTGAGGGTTTGTGGGCCCTCGTTCCTTCAAAAATATTTTTTTTTTCATAAAAAATGTCTAAATTCGTATAAAATTCACTATTTTTTAAGTGAAATGTCAAAATTGAATACTTTGCTATGGAAACCTGTTTGCATGGACATACTTTAGTATTGATTTTAGAGTTTCAATTATATTGTAACGCGAGTTTTCAAAACAAATTATTTATCAAATGGAAATGTAAAAATTTAATTTTTTTTAATGAAATTGGTACATATGTATATATGTATTTGTAGGCATACTGTAAGTATTTATAGTTGGATTCAAAATCAAAGTATACCCCTTTTTCGGAATACAGATTTATATCCATATATGTATGGCTATGTGAGATTTTGATTTTCGAGATTTGGATTATACGGGATTTCGTAAATTCGGGATTTTGTTTTCGGTATTTTGAATTCGGGATTATGCTTTTCGGGATGTTATTTTTTTGTATTTTATTTTTCGGGATTATGCACCCAACCCATTAAATTTTCAATTTATTTATTCTTATTTTCTGTTAGGTGCAGTATTTGTTTTTGCTATGAAAAATGTTATTGTTGGAAATGTTTACGGCTTTTATACATAAAATAGATATAAGGAATATAAGGAAATAGCTATAATAATTGAAACAATCCAATATTTTTTAGAAATATTAAAAATTGGTTACCTTATCATTTAGGCTATTCACCTATCCAAGAAAATGGCAATTTTCCATCTGTGAATTCTAAGGCATTCAAAGAGTTGATTCACAATTTTAGTATATTCCGAAATTTCTCCCCTACAGAAAGAAGCAAAAACTCATCAACGAACTTTCATCTGTAATTTTTTTTGCATATAAATATATGTATTACATAGAAACTTATTTTTTAAGAAAAAACCCTACTTTAAAAGGTTCAGAACTAATTAAAAGGATAAAATCAAATTATTACAAAATATTTCCTTTAATATTAATTATTATTATTTATATTTGTTTCCAAGAGCTACAAAATATTTTAGTTTTTGTTTTTCAGGATTTAGCACTAACAATTTATTTTGATGAAATATTAAGGAAATATAAAATTGTATATAAAATAAGAATTCCTTTTAATTTCTTATTATAGATTTTACTATGCGTGGTACTAATTGTATTTTTAATTGTAAGGTGAGGAAAATGATAAAGAGATATTAGTTATACACTTCTATGGCCCTTATATGCTTAAGGTCTAATAAAACTTCTATTAACGGATCTAATAATGTTTAGAAAGAAGAATGGATTTTATAAACACTGTATACACTAATCTAAGACTACTAATTATTAAAAATACCTATACCTATATGATACTTAAAAATGACTATGGGTGCAATTATTGGTCAAGGAATTTGAAGAATATGTAACTGTCTACTGGTTATTTGTTTTATTAATTATTACTGTTTATTATATATTATTAATTTGTTTTACTTTTCTTCAAAATGTAGCCATATTATTGGGACTGTACTATAACTATTGAACCCTAAGGAATTTTTTTTGGATTCAGTAGTTATAGCTATTAGATTATGGAGTAATTAGAAATTTGATAGAGGGAAACTTAAAGACACTAAATCGCCAAATTTTGAAAAGAAGTAGTATGGTAATATTTAGTAATATTTGAAAAATAATATTTTTGAGATTTTGATAATGAAATAAAAAAAGTTACAGAATCTAGTTGTAACCTATATATATGTTATATATAGATGTTTCTTCAATGTAGGAACATGAACTTAATTCTCATCTAATATAATGTTGAAATAACTTGAGACACCACATAAAATACTTGTATTCTACACTGAGAATAAGTTATTCCAGAAATATGCAAAATACATTTTAATGTTACGATTATTAATAGAAAAAGAGCCTTTAGGTCGAATGCATGTTTTTAGATTTAGAAAATCACTTATGAACATTGGTTTTAAAGCCGTATTGACGATAACTGGATGACATTCCTATACAGTCGTCATTATATCGACTGTATAAAATGATATATATTGGCTTTGAGTTTTTTATAATTTTGAATGTTATAATTTGTTTTTTTTTTTGTACAGGCTAACTAAACACCATTAGGAACCAATTATTTTATAGTAATGTATTTTTAGCTTAATGGGAAGTGAAAAACCGGAGGTAAATAGGATATTAAAGGAGTGTTGGACATAAATAGTAAAGAGAGAGGAAAATTAGCAACGAATCTAAAACGGTTCTTTTTGAATTTATAAAATTATAATATGGAACATTTTTGACAGAGCGAATGGAACATTGGATGGAATAATATTTCACTTTATAGCAATTTGCACAAAAAATTAATTTCCATAACCAAGGCCCTATTGCACCAACCAATTATCACTAATCAAAAAATGAAGTAATCATATTTTTGATAAATTAGTATTTTTTACTAATCAAAACTTAGTTGTTTATTACTAAATATCATGTTATAGTGCAACTCAAACTTATAAAAAAAAAATGACTATTTGATTATTTGATTAGTGATAAGTGGTTAGTGCAATAGGATCCAATTTTGACCCACCTAGGAATTTCCACTCTACATAGAAATGAACACTTGTTGTCTCTCTTGTTTTATGTTGGAATTGTTTTAGAGGTGGCATAATTGATTTTGAGTTCGCTAAGGCAATTTTCATTACTTAAAAAGTATATATGAAAGAGTAAATTGTTTGACTTCAACATTTTGATGAATTTTAAGAGAAGTTAGTGGTACTAGTTTGACAATGTCGTATACAAGTATTAAGCGTAAGACTAAGAATTGATTTTAAACTTTATCGAGGTAATTTCAAGATGTTTGAGGTGCGCCAGACAATATATCGAAATTAGCACCCATCTTAGGTCGATTGTGGGCGTTCTATAGATAATATTAATTAACAAATCTGTTTGACAAAAATATGTTTTAAATCATAATATTTAACCTGTAAATGATAGACATTTAAAACCCTTTTACTTAATTATTTACCAACCGACATTCATTTTTTTTTTGTTTTAAATGATAAATATTCAGTACAGCCATCTTACAATATTAATATTTTTCCAAAATTGCTAATTAAAACATCTTGAATTTCGAGGGCCGGGCGAATACTAGTATATTATTAATATTCAAGTGTTATTACAGATAAATTAAAAGTTCTAATACTAAAACTGAAGCCTATATTAATATTTTAATCTAAAATAAAAATATTAAAGTTTTCATAATTCTAAAATCGTTCAATCTGAAGGTGTTTTATGTTTATTTTATTATTTAAAAATAATATTAAAATGTCATCTTTATAGCTTAAAAAATAAAATAAAATATCATATTTATTTTGAAATTTTAAACCTGATGAATGTTAAACGTTTATATAATATAATATATACAAGTATATATTAGTATATGGTATCTTTTAGTATAATATAATGTTTTATTACATTTATATTATATATCAATATTTTTTATTTTATTTATTTCTTTTATTAAAACTTGTATTAAACACACCCTGAATACATATTTTTCAAAATATTTTGCAAAAATATTAATGATATTTTTTTATAATACAATGAATAAAATAAGAAAATAAAGAAAGAAATAAATTTATTATATGTGTATACATGTATATTAGAATAATATAAGAATTCGAAAGAATTTTAAATTGGTAGAAACATGCGTCAGCCTACACATTGTAGCTGTTATATATGTATGTATAAATCCAATAACAGTAGCATTAAAACGCAGCAATAAAATTCTAAAAGAACTGAAAAAAAAAGAAAACATTTTTTTTTCTTTTTCTTTTTATTTTTTTTTTTTTTTTTTGTTTTTGGTTTTTAATCCAAATATAATCGACATAGGTATAACTTAGTTGAACCAAATTTGGTATTGATTACTTCAATGATTGATGACTGTTCGATTGCTGGCATTATAATTTTTAAGTTATTTGTTGCTTTTATTATTATATACCTATACTATGTTATAATTTTTATTTTTTTATTTATTTATTTTTTTTTCCTTTTTATTATTATTATTATTATTAAAATATAATCATTTTCATTTATAAAATTGGTGGCGATAGGGTGGTAAATAATGTTTGTATATATATGTACACGTAATAAATACATATAAAAAATAATGATTACGATTATTAGAGAGATAATTACAGGGTATATAGAAATCTTTTATTTTTAAAAATATCTACATTTAATTTATTTTCATATATTATATTAACTGTTAAAACCACTATATTCTCTTTTATCTATTACCTACCAATATTAAAGGTTGGTATCTAATTTAATACGTACGTAGGTTAATATTTTGTTTTAATTAACGATTGTTAAATTATTTTTCAATTACATTATACTGATTGATCTATTTTAATAGAAATAATAAAAATTTGAATCTATAAATTATATTATTTTATATCAATACCATACATATTAATAAATATAACACACACAATACACACAATAATCAATAAGTTCTTCATGCAACCGTTTTTATTTATTTCTACCTTCTATTACATATTAAGTTCATGTTATTAATGAATACAATGTTTGCATTCCTTTTACAGAGTAAACTATTCTTTTCTACTCCTAACTACATCAACCTTCGATAAAGAGTAGTTAGAAGTAAATACGATTATGTTAAGTTAGCATTCCATTTACCAACTACTTCCAACTACTCTCAACTAGTCTTTTCGTGTAAAAGGAACACAAACAATATTATATATTACACACAAAAATTCGTACGTATACATTGTGTTGATTTAGTTCAGGTTCCTAATTACGAAAAATTTTGAACAAGAAGAGGTTAGTTGTTCGAAAGCTTTATAAAAATTTGACGCATGTCAGCCAAAAACAATATAAAGGGAACCAATAAATTGTTGAAAAAATATTTTGCGTTAATTTTAATTTACGACTTTCTTAATGCTTTTTTTTTTTAGTTTTTAAGTTATCATGGACGGGCACACGAACAAACCTTAATCGAGTATTATTTTAATTATGATCCGATCTAAATACTTTAGTCTATATAATATGTATCGAGACTTATTTCGATGCATTCCAAACGGAGGAGCAATTTTAAAATACTCTTGACTATTGTTCACGTGCAATAAACAGTTAAATTTAAGCCTTGAACAATATGAGGAGGAAGTTTAATATTATAGTTTCTCGGAGAATCAATAGTCTAATTCTAAAGAATTATTTTAAAATATATTTATTTGAATAAAAATCGTATCGTATACATGATAATCGTTGATCGTATACCTGATGCTATAGTTATATCTTTAAGTAGGTTTTAGTTGTTCAATGCTGTTTTCTTTCCAATTGAATCTTGAACTTAATAATAACTCTTTCAATTAAATCATTTTAAAATAATCAAAATTCAAATGATTTTCTATTTCCGGTATATTCAATTAAAGTTGCTAAAATCATGAGTGAGGTTTACCAAAATCAATTCTTATGTTAACGTAATCAAAGGATTAGTTAGTACCCAGAATATGTACTTTGTACATATTCACCTTTAATTTTACAAATTCTTTTATTGGGTCAGACAGAGCTAGTTACCGTTCATTTTTAATTTGCTTTAGAAATAAAGACTTTTTGGTTTAAAATTGTTAGATTTTTTCTTTTGTATAATTCTATCACATAATACTGGTATCATTTTTCCTATAGTACAGTAATACTGCGAGGCCATATAGTAGGTCTTTTATTTGGGTATTTTTAGTTTGTAGTATTTATTTACAAAACGAGCCGAAATAAATGTGACCCAACATGTACAATGTACATATTATTACAGTTCAATGTCTCGAAAGTCAAAATTCCCTTTATTCGTCTTTATACATATAGAGTTTGTGCTATATTGTAAAGAGTTATATTAGTTAGTCTATGATATATATGTAAATTATAATAATTGTCCATATATCCCTTTTTGAAAAAAAAATTAATGGCAAATAACAAATAAGGTAAAAAATGAAAAAAATAATGAATGAACATTAAAACTAAATTGAATTTTATTAATTTTTAACGATAGTGTATCACCCATTAAAGTATTATATATATATAGGTCTATTATATAATATATGTATATAATATTATGTATTTTTATATATAAAAAAAAAATTCAATGATAAAAGCTTATGACAATAAATATTGAGAGGATTTTACCGAAAATTTATTATTTTTATAATGCAAATAAAGGTCGTTCCAATATTTTATTTTGTTAATAATTCTTGATTTATTACTTTCGGATGGGTGATAAGGAAAATAATTTTCATTTTCTTTTTTTTTTCTTTCTATTTCTTTTTTCCATTTATTAGTATATTTTTCAAATAAAATAATTTTGGAAAATTTGTTTATTAGTATTAATCTGTCTATCTCCTCACCAGTTTGTTTATTATTTAAAAACTCTTAAGATGGGGTAATATAATATTAACCATAGATAAGTCTAAACAAAAAAAAATAATTTTCCGGCACAACTTTTTTATGTAGTCACATTCATTACGGATCGGATATTTTTAAACAAAAAACATTAGAAAACATAACATTTAAGTAAGCTTTATAAATCAATAAAAATGCTACACAATTTTTCGTAATTTTATATTTAATTTTACCGTTATGTAAACTAAAATTTTGGTTCCATCGTATTTCCGGAACACTTTTAGTCAGATCTTTAAAATTTCGAGAGAACAACATCTTCGTAAATAGCGACATACCAAAGAAAAGATACATACATACATACAAAGAAAAAATGTTTGTACTTCCACCTGTTTCAAAGACATTAGAAATCAAAAATAGAAATTTCGTTATTTTTAAAAATATATATGTGTATATATATATATATTTTTTTTTTTTTTGACGAGGAACGGTGTAAAAATCAAAAGTTGTTCAAAGAAACTGCATGAGTTTCAGCTGGTTATAGTTTTGGACTTTAACCAAGCAAAACCATACGCTTGAAAGCCAAAAATGTGCCAAACCAAATGTTGAAAGACAAAAATTTCGAAAATGTACACCTTAATAAAGCTTTGAATTTTATATATTGACTTGTTTTTTTTTCTGTCTTTATTATTTTTATAATTTTTATGATTGAAAACAAAACAGAAATATTCGTTGAGTTTGTTCTTTCTTTGCGAACACTCTGCTCCTTTAAAAAAGGGAAAAGGGACAAAATATTGGAAAAAAAAATTTTTTTTTTTTTCTGCTGTAGCAAAAGATGGATTATAAAAATTAATCGAAAAAAAAAAAAGAAAATAAATAGATATGTATATTGAATTGTTGCAATTGTGGGTGAAAATTACAGAAAAAAAAAAAAGAAATGAATTATTTACAAAGAACTTTAATCAAAATTTGTTTAAAATAGGATTTATTAAGCTGTCATAATAATTTTTTTTTTTTTGTTTTTTGCTCCAAACTAAATTTAAAATAAGGATTTTTAAGGATAACGATTTTATTAAAATATCTTATATTTTCAAAAAAAAAATTATAGGTTGAAAAATTTAAAGTAAAAATATATACAAAAAAAAAAAAAGTTGATTTTTAAATTAAATTAGGAAGGAAGCACTTTAAGAATGTTTTATCGAAACATTATATTTTGTAATAATTATAGTGGAAGAATATTTTTCAGATCAATTAATATTTTTTTTTTTGTTTATTCACTTTTTTAAGAATTACAGGGTATTCACAAAGGTTCATAGTAGATTTTTATTAAGGCATTAATTTCATGGCAACTTTTTTTTGAACGTTCTGCTGAAACACCTTTACTCTTTTTTAAGATATTTGTACGCCATATATCTCTGATATCTCTGATTATCTTCTTTCTTTAGAATTTTAGTTGTACCTATTTTCTTTATAAATTATAATAACTATAATTAATTTTTTTTTTTTTTTTTATTCATAAAATCCGTATTTTCTTCCTTTAAAAAGATTCTCTTAGTTCATAGTGCCGTCTATCGATTGTAATAAAAACGATTAATTGTCAAAAAAAAAATGCTGTGTTTTTAAAAACGTGGTTTTTTGTTTTTGAAAAATTTATTAAGAAAAAAAAAAAATCTCATATTTTGTATGAAATTATTTTAAACAGTATTCACTCAGCCTTAGAAAGAAAAACAATTTTATAGTCTTAGGAAAATCAGCAAGGAGAAAAATATAAAACAAAGGAAAAAAAAAAATAAACAACAACATTCCATTAAAAGAACTCAAAATACCTTTTAAAAACTTCAAAATTACAATAAAAAAGAAATCAACGAACAAAAACGCTGTTAAAGAAAATTAAAGGAAGAAAATATAACACAATTTTGCACAATTAAAATTTTAATTCACTTCCTTCTGGTTGTTTTTACCCCAAAAATAAAAAACAAAGGTATATTTATGCCTACCTTTGCAATTAGAATTGTTGTAGTTACTCTAAAATGTTGTTCTTATCTCTTCCTACTTTATTTTCAAGAGTAAATCAAAATAAAATTTTAGATTGATATTTTTGTTTTCCAATAAGTTTTTTTTTGATTATATTGGATTTATAAAAAATAAATTTGAATGATCTGACCAATGGTGCAGTGCGTAAGTCACCGAACTTTCAGGCGAAAGGTCTCGGGTTCAAATCCCGGTCAGGTCAAAAAAATATATACAAAATATAATAAAATAATGTAAACAAAATATAAAATATAATTATAATTGAATATTTGTACCGAGATGGCCCACATGCTAGAGGCAAAGGGGTTCTAAAAATATCGGTCGATATATTTGTACGATATATATAAAAAAAAAATAAATTTTTAATGATTAAAAAGTATCACCGCAAAAAACTGATTATCAGAGATTTGTTTTGGAGAGATACTACAAATTTCCATTACAACGAACAAACTCTGCTCCCTATTTGGCCAGCTTAAAGCTTTAGTTAAAATAGTTAGAGAAGCTGTTGCATCTGCAATTGATATTCAATGGGATCCGCAAATGGGTAAAGGAGCACAAGCATTAACAATAATGCCTTCTTTTTTTTTTATAGGCGGAAGAACTTTTTGGAATTTAATTATGTAAATAAATCCTTTTACTCACATTATGTATATTTTTATTTTAAACGTTTAATTTAAAAATTACGAATGAAATCTGATCTGAAATAAAAAAAAATTAGAATTAGAAAAAAAAAAATGATTAATAAGCGAATTTTTCTGTAATTTTCAAAATTATCCATATTATAATAATAAAGATTTAAAAAAAAGGATGTTTTTTAAACTTTTATCGCAATAAAGGCAGTAAATTTGAATTTTAAAACAAAAAGTTGGATAGGCAATATCCTAAATATTTTAGTTTAGTTATGCGTAAGTACATTGCCTTCAGCTCTTTTTTTTTTTTGATTTCTTAAAATTGAATATAAGGACAATGGACAAAATTAAGGATAAGGACAAAATTGAATAATAAAATTTTTGTTTATAAAACAAAAAATAAATTTTGTGTTTGTGAGTTCATATCTTCAAAACGGTCAACGTTAGAAATTAACAAATTAAAAAACTTTTCTAATAACAAAAAAAAAACGAGGAAGAATACAGTTGCCTTTGTCAACTCTTAGATACCCGTACGAACCGTTAGTATGTTCACAGCCTGTCACTCTGTTCACAATATTATTTTTTTAATATTTTAGTATTTTAAAATAATTTGGGTGAATTTTATAATTTCTAGAACTTATGGGTTGTACATATATTCAAACTATATGTTTATATGTACATTCTTCTAAAGCAGATTCTAACCTTCCACATAACGATTATCAATCCAAAACTTTTTCAAATATTCTATAGTACCATTTAATACTAAGCGGTAAATGTATATTACATTTACTTAGTACAAAATAGTAAATATAATTTTAAATATTATATTATATTATATTTAAATATTCCATTGACAGAATAATTTCTTATAAGTACAATAAAATACATATATGTATGTAAATACGGCGCTATATAATATACATCTATACTCTTATCATTCATTTACTAGTGACATATACAATATGTAAATAAACATGATATTATATAAGTATGTATATATATTAATATCATATAAATAAAAATTCTTCAAGCAACCGTTATGTTGTTTATTTAATTACATTTTTTTGTACTGCGAATTATATCCTCAACAATTTCAAATTATCAAGTAAAACAAAATGGAAAAAATTCGTTAAAGAAATTTGTTAGAAAATTTGAAAAAATCAAGTAACACTTTCGTCAATTATAAAGTAACCCTATATTATTAAAAAAAGTTGTTAACAGAAATAAGAGTATAATGTTGAAGCTTTAATTTTTGTGTATTACTTCAAAAAAATGTTAACAGGTGTTCAAGTTACAGGTGTTTAAAAATAGGAAATTTTCAGTTTTTGACCTCTTACAGCTCCTAAACGGGGAGTGATACAAAAAAATTTTTTGAAATGACTCATACTTATTTTCAAAGATCTAACTTCTGTTAGTTTTCTGTTAGTTAGTCAAGTTTCCAACTTAAACCGTTTAGAAGATAGAAGGGTTGAAGGATTTTGCAAAATTTGAGTTTCACATAACGGTAAATTAAGACACCGTATGCCACAAATATATATTTATTGTATATATACTTTTAAAGCTAATGAAAGTAGTAATCGTTTGGCGTTTTCAAAATGAAGATATACTTTATACAACTTGTGCTATAACAATTTAAATATAGAGCTTTTTTGAACCTTTGGGGAGCTGTAGCTCCGTAACGGGTGGGGCTACAAAAAAAAGTTATAAAAATTAAAATTAATATTTTTGTGAGATCTATTAGTAGTTAAAATTTCATAGCTCTATTGCAAAAAAAATGTGGGAACCTAAAAGTTAGGTGTTCGAGAGCTACCCTAAGGCTTGGTCCAAACTCAACCAAAAAAAATGGGGAACCTACAAATTACTCCCAAAATATTTTGTGTAAATATCAAGATTCTAGCTTTCTTAGTTTTTGAGTTAGCGTGCTGACGGACGGACGGACGGACGGACATGGCTCAAAAGTCTTAGAATTTTTTTCTGATCCGATCCATACCTTTGAAGGTATATCTAGCTCGCTTATTTCGAGGTGTTACAAACGGAGGAGTAATTTTATTATACCCGATCCTATCGTACGGGTATAAAAATAAAACTTACTAATATAAAAAAATAATAAACAAGAAAAGAGGACTTAAAATACGGCTACAATTTCAACTAAAATCAATATCGATGTGGAAGTTTTATTAACTGTGATACCGACAATATCTGTTGGATAGAATACGATTTGAATATTCAATTAAATTTCATTTTCATTTTGAGGATTGTCGAAGTTTTTGGGTATATCTTAAAATTTTTTAGTTGAGTTAACAAGTTTTAGTTGAGTCAACAGCTTTAGGAGTAAAACTAATAAAAACAGTAACAGCATTGTGAGTTTTTTTCTTCATTTCCACACCTAAAAGGAGTATATAGAGCTAAGTTGCATATTATTCATAATTAGACTAACCATCGGTTTCTGTTTAATAATTTTTTTTTTTTAATAAGTCGTTAAATTACTCGGTGGTATTTATTGTATAAGATTATCGAATAAAAATTTGTATATTATATTTCTGCGCCATCTATTATGTAATACAAGAATTTTTTTTTTCTGTTTTGTGTTACGATATTAATTACAGGTATTTGATATAATTTTAACCCAAAACCTATTGGAAGACCCTCTGTTTAACCACTACCCAATTAAAAACAGATTTGAATTAGCATTTGTTATTTAAATAGCAGTTGAGATGGTTAGTATAATTTAAGTATGATTTAAATTCAAGTCAAATATTAATTAAGTGATTTAAAGTATTTATTTATATCTACACGAGTGGAAATTATTTTTCTCTTTCTTCATTTACTTAAAAATAATTTCATAAATTTTAAATTTTGATAGAAATCTTTTCTATATACACATTATTATGAAAATATTTCTATTTATGTTTTTACCTTTGTCGTTTATATACATATATCTGTCTCATTCGCACGCTATAAATAATTTAATTTTTTTTCTTTTTCTTCTTTCCACTTTACATTTTGAAAACTTTACATAGTTCAGCATTTCTTATATTTATTTGCAAAATAGTAAAACTGATAATGATTATGTTGATGTTGATGATGATTATTGTAATGATAATGATAAAAATAATGTCCTTTAGTCTTCCTACTAGATAGTCTGATTTTTTTTGTTGTTGTTTGGTTTTTTTATTTTCTATTTTAACATGAGGTATTTTTGTTTGAATTATTTTTTTTAGTGTTGTTATTGTTGTTATTATTGCTAGTGTTGACGTTGTGTTATTTCCGTTCTTGTTTCTTGATTTTGTTGTTGTTTTTTTTTTTGTTTGTGTCATCAGTATAAAGGTAACGATTCATCATTGTTAACATTTCAGTTGACTTACGATTTAAACAAAATAAAAAAAAAAAAAATAGAAGGACAATAAAATGAATATTTAAGTGTAAGTGGAACAGGACGATAATGTGCCATGAAGTGCTATAAAAAGTCATATTTTGTATCCTTAAGTAAGCATAAAAAGTGATTTTTTTTTTATTTTTTGCTTTTTTTTTTGTTGTTTTAACGCTAGATTTGTATTGTAAGTGGCTAAAGAACATAAAATTAAGGATTTGCAAAATCAAATGAGAGTTGGGTAAATAAATCAAAAAAACAATAAAACAACGAAATAATAAGAAAAAATAAATATAGAGAAAATTTATTATTGAATGGAATAAAATAGATAAATTGGATTGAAATGAAATCAAAGTAGAAAAGCAATAAGAGAAAATGAATAAAGCAAAAAAAAAATTAAAATTGACTTAAAAATAATTGAATTATCGAATTTTAAATGAAATGAAAAATTCTTGAATTTTAAAGACAAACAAATAAACAACAAGTTCTTTAATAGTTCAATAAGATTATCTAATATCCTAATAATGAGACTGATACAAAAAAAAATGTATCAAAAAAACTTCTTTTACTAACTTTTTTTTTTTGGTATTTCATTATTATTTTAATTTTAAAACATAGGGTATTTTGAAAAACCATTGAACTATAATACAATTTGATCCTTCTAACATTGATAATAGAACTGATATTTAATACAGAAATGATAGCGTTCTTAAATCTCCTTCTTTATAAAATATTCAGAATACATACTTTCAAGTAATTACATCATATTTAATTTAATTTATATTTTCCCAAAATCCGTCATATCCTGTTACTGACTTAAACTAAAAATTTATTAGCAAAAAACAATTTTTAAAACAAACGCTGCAAATTTAAACTTTTGTAAATACTGTATATTTAATACTGTGTTTGCATTTAGAGATTTCATCCCATTATATTTATCCAGTAAAGGAAAGCAATGCGAGTTTAGTCAGTAAGAATCTGATACTATAGTAAGGGGTAATGCTTGGTGTCTTTGAAAGATTCCCACCTCCCTTAGCAAAAAAAAGTGTTATTTCTTTTAGCAAGGTACTTTTCAGTGTTTTTATAAATATCACAATATTCTACATTAAGATTTTCTTTTGAAGAGTTTTGTTTTTACCAACACTTTTAGCAGATGCATTTTCAATTTCCATTAAACCTAAAAAAAAATATTTTGTAGTAAAATAAAATATAATTAAAATAATAAACAGGGGATTTTAATGATGATTTTAATAATCCATTAGGTAACTTGAACTTAATTTCTCACAGTAAAAAAGAAACTATAAATAGAAAACATTAACTAAGAAAACAAAAAATGAATTCAAATTCATTTGAAAATTAAAAATGGGATTTGAATGTTAACATTATAACTTTATATCAAAATGAACGAAAAGTTAACTATACTAAATCTTATTAAAATAAAAATGAATACTTAAAATAAAAATGAAATTTTTAATGGATTAGTAAAGCAATTTAAATAAAATCATTCTAAATAAATGAACAATTCTACCTTTACCACATTAAAAACAAAAAAAAAAAAACAACCTACAAAAATTAACTGTATTTTTTCCTTCATTTTTCTTCCTTCTTATTTACTCGTTTATTTTAAAATTCTATACCGTACTTTAAATTTAATTCAAACTCGATTAAAAACATTTCCAATTTAACAGAAAACTTTTCAAATCTCTATAGAGTCCAACACAAAAAGAGCAACAATAAAAAACAACAAAATATCTAAAAGACTACAGTTACACATATAAACGTAAAACGAGTAATATGAAACGCAAACGACCAGTAAATCTCTCTCGAAGAACTTATATTATCTATTATTCGCTCTCGTCTACTGTTTAAGTCGTTCAAATCGTTCTGCAACGAAAATTTATTTTTCTCATGGGGTTCAAAAAAAAAAAAAAAACTTTTTCTTTTTTTGTTATTTTATTTTTTTTATCTCATTCACTCTCTTTATAAAATTATATTTTTATTCATTCATCTTATTTAAACAGACCATTTAGATTATATTTTGCTGCACTAGAATCAATATATGTATAAAATTTGATATAAGTTTGCAACACTTAAAAACCAAAACATTTAACAACCAAAAAATTGTACAGTAAAACGAAGCAGGTGCAGACTGCATAGGTTCAATATACAAAACCGACATGTAAAATATGTATTCGTTCAGAACAAGAGTTGCCAATTATTTAGTTTTTCTTTTTCGGCATAAAAGAATTTCTCTTTTCTAAAATCTATTTAATGTCTACTCAGTAATAGAAGTATTTGTTACTTTTCTTGAAATCTTTTGGTTACATAGGAACAAATCCGTTTCTTATTAAAAATTACAGTTAAAATAAATTTCAAAATCCTTTTTTTTTAATCAAATTCAACAACAGAAAAAAGCATATCAAATACTCAGTTGCTCTTGATATAATATCTTTTGCAACAATAATTTTAGCTTGTGATAACTATGAGAATGAAGTGTATGTCCTTTATATTTTCAATGGATATGATTTCATTTTTCCTATGATTTGATACTGTGTCCAAAATTATCCTAAAACAATACTATTAAATGGTGATCTGGTAACTATAAAACTCAATTCTCAATACGAACAAGAAAAATTAAAAAAAGTGACCGTCGTATCTGATGGTTTTTGGATCAAACTTTGGACAGCAAAAAAAAAAAAAATATAAGAAAAAAGAAACCAACAAAAAAAAAAAAAATTAACAAAAATGAAAATGACATTTTCTCACATTGTATTCGTGCAAAGAATAAACTTTTTAATTTGTTTTGATTCTCAATAGAAACTTTTTGAAGATGGTGCCATCTGAAAAATTACAAAAAAAAAAAAAAACAAAACAAAAAAAACAGGAAATTCATGGAAATTTATGAAGCGGTATCCGAAAAAAAAAGAAAGAAAAATTATGGGGGTTTTCATTTAAGTTTTCAATGATTTTTTTAAATTTTTACCATTATTATATAGAAGAAAAAATAACCTTTTTTTCGTTATAATTTTTTGTTGCTATTTAGAGAATTTAGTTGTTGCCTTTTGTTTTTCTGAATAGACCTCTTCTAATAAATTATTAGAAAGCATTTAAATTAGATCATCATGTTCCCATTGTCTTTTAGTGTAATATTATGGATTAGTAATAATTAAAAAAAAAAAAATGATTAATAGTTTTTAAAACCAATTATTATTTTTTATTCATTACGTTTATAAAGCAGTTTTTATATTTATTATTTTTTGAAACGAAAGCCTATTTTTTTTGGTAAAGTCCGTTCATTATATGAAATGAAAACAGAAGTTATACACTTCATTCTCTTGAATTGATATACGCAAGAAAATTAAAATTAAGTTAGTGAATCGATTGTTAGCTATATATATATAATATTATATGAATATGTAACATAGGATATGCTGGTTCTGTGCTCTGAAGATCAAATACTGGTCTTTTGCTGAATAAGTTAACTTGATAAGCTTTAGCTCCTTATAAAGTGAAAAAAATGTATTTATTATAACAAAAAGAAAAAACCGAATATGGCATTATAGAAAAAACCGAATATGGCATTAAATGGTTTAGGGGTCCATCTTTTAATTGAAATTCATTCAATTGAGTTCACGTTCCGGTCAGATCATATCTAATAGTAGTAATTTATGTCATAATATAAATTAAATAATAAAAACATCTTTTTTTTTTAGATGATCATTGTACAAAAGGTATGTATGTGGATGTTTCAATTCATAATCTTATACAACACCTATAAAGCTAAATAATTAATAGCTTAGTGAAAATAGTAATTCAAGGAACTGAAACTAAAATGTAATATCTATTATACAAAATAACAATGGGACGCCTAAATGGCTGTATTATGCTCCTTTTAGAAGTAGTAAGGAACACAGAAATCATAAAATATAGATAAAATTTGTAAATTTTATTAAATTGAAGATTATTTGAATAATAAGGGGTCAGAAGCAAAAGGGTACAAGTGCAATTTCTAAAAAAAATTGCTACTAAATAAAATATCGAATATATTACTTTTGGAATACAAATATTCAAAATTTGCACTTATCTTATTCTTTTCAAAAATTGCACTTGTACCCATTTGCTTCTGACCCCTTCCTATTTCAGAAAATTCAATTACATACTTTGAAAATTTACGAGCTGTGCAAAACTTGAAACTGGATTTTTTTTGCAGTTATTACGCCAAATATATTTGACAATATATTTTGGCAAGGGGCATTCCTAGATATTTTATTTCCCGTTTATATTTAGTTAGATTTTCAAAATTTAAGTACCTTTACAAAATTTATAAATAATGAAAGTCTAAAAAAAAGAAGATTATAATAAACTTAAAAAAAAATCTTTAGATCGATCAGTGAACATTATTATATTATTTTATTTTTTTCAGTTTGACATTTTCCTTAATATTAATGTTATGAAATTGTTATCTGTCAAATCATACCAATCTATAAACATTAAACTCAAAAAAAAATCTTGTGCTTAAATTTTAAAACTGAAAATAATATTAGAGTTTCTGAAATTTGGTCATTGCTAAATAGAGAAATTTAATGTTTTACTATTGACTTCAGAATGGTTAATATTTTGAATTCAACTCAATTCAAATTTGAAAAGTAATTTGAAATATTTACCATTTTGAATATTTACTTTACCTTATTATCACTCAAATTTTTTATTTCACTCAAATATAATTTTTAAAAAGAACTCAATATTAATCTACTTTCATCTTTTATCTAAAAACATATTAAGATTTTCGTTTCTTTAAGATTTAAAAGAGTTTTTTTAAAATATTGATTTTTTTTGTTAAGTTTTAAAAGAATAGTTGTAATTCATATTATATATCCTATAGTTGTTTCAATTGAATTTTTTTTTTATTACTTTCTTTTATAATCATTTTGTTATTTTTTAGTTTCGGATGTTCATACCACAAAGGATCCGAAAATATAAATTAAAAGCAATAAGAGACCCCACCTAATCGCTTATGGTATTCAATTATATTGTTTCTGAAAATTATTTTGGTATCTAATGAGAATTGTCATAATCTTTTTCTTTATTTGTCGGTTTTCTTTTAAATTAATTTACTAAGCGATGTATTTATGAGAGGTAGAATTTCAATTTTCAAATAAAATATACTTAGATATTATGTATATATACATTTTTGATGATTGGATTAAGGTGACAAAAAAGAAAATTGTTTTTTGGAATTATACTGAAATGAAATTAAACTTAATTTATAATATTTATTGTTATTTTACTAATAATTAGATCAAAATCATCAATTAGTTAGAATTAAAATTTTCAAATTATATGAATTCTGTTAATAAGATCGTGAGAAATAAACATTTGATAATAACACACTACTATGATAGGAACTATTCACTTTTAATAATTCTTTTAGGGATTAATTTAATGATAATATTCCCCCAACAGAGTTAATTAAAATATATTGTTGTTCAAGTTTAAAAACAGTGTGGTTGTAGATTTGAATTGGTAAGGTTTTCCATTAACATATTAACTATATAATTATTGGTTCTATTGCTAGTGGTTTCTTAGAAAAAAAAACGTTTTAAAAATACGCATACATATACATATATTTACTAAAGCGTATAAGCAAATATTTAATAGAAATAAATAAATATTTATGTAACACTCCACTATAAGACAATAGCTGATGAAGATAACGGTGCAGTGGCAAAACTTTAGAAATTAACGCCCGTGGGCTTTAAATCCTTTTCAAAAAAGAATTAAAGCCCACGGATCTTAATTCCATTAGATCGTTAGCTTTAAGTCCATTCTGAAAAAGAATTAAAGTCCACAGAGTAACACAAAGGTTACTATCATGAGTCGGGTGATATGCCGGAAGTCCCATGGTCAGAAGTCCCATTAGCACTTTTAACTCACTTCAATGAGCCAGAAGTCCCATGGGACTTTTGTCTCATTGTTAAGGCCTCACAGATTTCGGAAGAGATTTTAGAATTGAATTCAAAATCAAGATTATACGCCTTTTATAGAATATTTAGATATATGCATATGAGAGTTTCTGAATTAGGAGAGATTTTAGAGTTGGTTACAAAATCCGGGTTATACGCTTTTTCCAGAATATGTATATAATCCTCCTAATTCAAAACTCGCTAATGCATAATTCTAAATATTCTGTAAAAGGCATATAATCCCGATATTGAATTCAATTCTAAAATCTCTCCCAAAATCCCTGATAATAGGAGTATTGGTTATATATAGATTTTGGAAAAAGCATATAACCCTGATTTTGTAACCAACTCTAAAATCCTACCGAATTCAAAAACTCGCACATATACATATTAGTAAATTTCCTGGAAAAAGGGCCCCAAGCCCCAATTTTTATCCAAAACTCTAAAATCCCCCATGATGCGTTTGCTGTACATATTCTATTACTCTCTTCTTTTAATAACAAAAAATAGTTTGGAGTCTTAATTCCAATTCAAAAGGAATTATAAACCCCGCGGGTTTTAATTCCTTTTAATTTTGGGCTTTAATTCCAATTCAAAACGGAATTAAACCCCTTGGACTTTATTTGCTCGGGCGTTCTGTCACTGCACTGAAGATAACATTGCTATCTTTTAGGATATCTTTAGTAGACCGCCTAACCATAGTTATGATATGGTGACCTGAATTAAGCCCCTGCGAAATAAAACCCTCGGGGTATTATTTCCCGTTTAGTGAGAAAGAACGCCCCGGGGTCTTATTTCTCACAGTAATTGAGATATATGTAAAGCCCCGGGGTTTTATTTCTATTATGAATTGAACTACGACTTCTATGAGAAATAAAGCCTCGGAGTGTTGTTTCTCTTTCAATTGAATCTACGACTTCTTGAGAAATAAAGGCCCGAGTTATTATTTCTCATTAAATATGTAATAAAATCCATTTTTGTAATATTCAAACCTAAAAAATTAAAAAATATTCGCTAAAGAGATTCGCTATTAGGATTTAGATGTTGTTATTTACTCTAATACCTGATATTAAATAATTTTAGAAAATGAAATAGAAATATATAAAGATTTTGAAAAAAAGGGCAATCCTGATCCAAGTCTTGCATACATGAATTCATAATTACTCTCGAAAAAGGATCAACTTTGATTTTTTAACCAACTTAAATATGCTTCCTAATATAGAATCTCGCATAGACAAATATATAAATATTAAATACATATTGTTTTATATCTTATATTTTACTTATATATAAGTTTATATTTTTAAATGTTTTTCAGGTTTATATTACAAAAATGGATTTGATTACCTATTTAATAAGAAAAAATAACTCGGGGCTTTATTTCTCAACAAGTCAAAGATTCAATTGAAAGAGAAACAACACCCCGGGGCTTTATTTCTCATAGAAGTTGTAGAAACTTAAAAGAGAAATAAAACCCTGGGCTTTATTTCCCATATTTTGCGGGCTTTATTTCTCAATTACTATTACTACCGTTTTCCTCATCAGCTATGAGAAATAAAATCCCAGGGCGTTATTTCCCATTAAATGGGAAATAATACCCCGGGAGCTTCATTTCGCAGGGCCTTAATTCAGGTCACCTTATGATATTAAGGTTATGATGATTCTTAAATAGGAAATAAAGAAACAATGGCGAAAACATTCTATTTAAAAAAGTTAACAAAAGAAAATGAAAAAATAAAAAATACAGTTCGTGAGGCCGACCATGAAAAAAATGAGGTAGCAGGATATCAGTGAAATGAATATGTGAACAATTTGAGCAACTCTGTTGGAAATTAAGATATATAAAATAAATTAGCTAAGTAAACTAAGGTGTACACTTTTTGAAAACGTGAATGTTTGCTCTTTATTGATATCTACGAGTTTGTGGCGTATTGTTGCTTAAATATTGTTAAGGATGATACCAAGTTTACAGGACGATTATCCAAGAGAAAATTATTGAGAATATTCCTAAATCGAAACATAAAAATTTCTAATTTAATTATAGATATAGGTAATGGATATAGAATAGCTTTAATATAGTTGGCAAAACCTTTGATAGACTTAAAGTATAGTTACTAATTTAAATTTAAAAATCTAAAAATTTAGATTTAGTTTTTTTTTTTCCGTCAGATTTACTTCTATCAGGACATAATATATTAACTATTAAGTCTTGTATTATTCATATTAGACTTAGGTTCAATTTGTTGAATCACTATTGTATAATATTATAAAACACAAATATTATCTGAATGTTACGATGTATAATCTTATTGTTATATTAGAACTATTACGATATAAACCTTTGATATAAAATACGAATATTAAATATGATCTGTCCGGGATTTGAACTCCAGATCTTTCGATTTGAAGACGGACGACGTCATTACTACGCCATAGGTCAAAATTACTTTTGGATTGGATAATTTGCTCTGTAATTTTAGCAAATTATAAATTCTCATTCTATTTTACTACTATAAAAAAGATATTGCATCTAAAATATTAATTAACTTAACATTTAAAAAATGTGAAAAGTTGGAATATTAACGTTACTTAATAGCAAAGAGCTTTTAGAAATAATATAAGTTTCTTGTAACTTTCTTTCAATATTAAGAAGCAGATTTTTTGAAGACCATTTCAGTGGTTTTATATTACAAATTGTTCTATCATTTTAAAAACAAAAAATACTTTCCCTTAAAGAAATCTTTACCGTGTCCGATTGTTTTTTTTCTTTGAAATTTAAAAAATTTTTTTAAACTATTTTTGTCTTGTCCCTTTTATTTTTTAACAGCTGACGCAATAAAAATAATTCACAATTATACCGTAATTTATCATTTTGTCATGGATTTTTTGACATTTCTTTTAAAAATACCCTTCAAAAATTTCAAAATTTACATTTTGTTTAATAAACGTTTAATTATTATGCACTCATCTTAAGTTACATTTTAGCGACTATTTTTTCATAGTTAAAAAGTATCAGTATAGTCACGATCTGACGTTTATAATATTTCTTTTTTAAAGAAAATCTTAATAATAAAAGTGTATTTTCTTTATAAAATTTGAATAGCTCAAAAAACAGAAACATTTATTTTAAGTGATAGTGTGATCTGACTAAAAGACATAACCTAAAAATCCTAAAAACGAGAGGAAAAAAAAATATTCATTAGAGTCAACAAACCTAAACAATTTGTTAGAACCATCAATGGATCATCACTTCAAATTTAAAAGGATCTAACTGGAGGAGTTCCGTTAGTTGAGATTACATTGTTAAAAACAATTTTTACTCTAATAACACTAATTAAGGATCCTATAATATACGAATATAAAAAGAATGCATATTTTTAAATTCAAATAGGTACATATAAATTGTTATTATTTTATTAATAAGCTAATAGATGATTTTCTTTTTAAATTAACTTCTTCTTTACCAAACCATTAAGCATTGAACCCTGAAGTTATATTTAAAAATTGCTCTTCTCAAAAATTAACCTATCAACTCATTATTATTTTTTTTTTTTGTTTTGAGAAAAACAAAAACAAAATAACATATTAAATTTTATAAATATATCCTTGGAAGAAAAAAAAATATAACATATAAAAAGAAAATAAAAAAAATTCATCCTTCAGCTCAATCAAATTAATGAGATTCTCAAGTATTCCAGTTTCAGTTAATGCGGAACACTTCACGTGTAACTATTTTTTCTTTTGCCTTTTTTTTATTTTTTTCTGCTAAAACCTGCTCGCATTTCAAATTTTTTAAGCCTCTTATTCTCACCTTTTAGAGCGAAACAAAAAAAAAATAAAAAAAGCAAAAAAAAATAATGACAAAAAAAAGTTAAAGTGAAAATTTTTGTTCTTTTCACGGTTAATTAAATCTAGAATAGCTGCCAGCTACTAGTCTTAAAAAACTAAAATGAGAAAAAAAAAAAACAATAAGTATAATGTTTCAAACTGTTTATGTCTTTACGCAAAATTACGTTAAAAACGATAAGTTAAAGGTATTTGACATATGGGAAAATTTAAAAAAAAATAAAATAAAATTTATATAGCATTAAATAAAAAACTTAAAGAAGTTGAAGACATTTTATTTAGCAGCAATTTAATTCTGGTACATTGCATAAAAATAACAATTGTCTGTGTTCGAAAATCGCTTTCTTAACTGTAAAGAAACTACTTCTTACAATTCATAATTAGTGGAGTTAATTATAAAAATATTTAAAGATTAATAATTATATAGGTAGCAATAATTTATATTATATGTACTTTGGGATTTAATTTATTAGTTTTGTTTTTATGACAATATTATTGAAGAGTTTAACTATAAGATGTATAAGTTGTTTGTTTTAAAAAAAGATGATGAAGTTAAATCACGTGATACATTTTGACCAATTCAATATAACAATAAGTATACTAGTAAGATTAAATAAAAATTTCGGTAATCGGTAATAATGCCTCAGGTAACAAAGTTGAATCGACTTTGTTTCCTTTCCAATGCGGAAATAAAGCCGAAATTTCGATTTTTCCAAGTTGTGCTGCTAAATCTGTTCTGAAATTTTAATTTAGATATAATAAAATCAAAATGCATAAGTAAAATAATGAGTTTGGTAAGAAAGGTCGACATTTTTAATCCTAATTTTTCAAAATCTCAAAAATCCTGCCAACATAAAAACCCGCTAAATAAATTATTGACACCCTGATTTTGAAACCAACTTTAAAATTCATCCTAAATCATATGCACACATACTCTGGAAAAAGCGTATAATCCTGATTTTGTAACAAACTCCAAAATTCTTCGGTTGGCATGCAAGTTCACTGATGTCCATTTCAAAAAAATATTCAAGTTCCTAGAAACGACATTAGGAATATGTAAACAAAAAAATAAATACAAAAAATTAAAGAACACATTTTGAATATATCCGAAAAAAAAACTTCTGAAATTAGAAGGGATTTTGGAGTTCCCTCATTTTAGATTAGAATAAAATCAATTTATTTTTTATTTTTTAAGATATTAGTTCCGAGCACCAGAGGTTAATTTCATAGGTTAAGAATAAAAGTTATAATAGAAAGAAGGGGTCACTTATAATTTTATATAAATATGTATACCTAAAATCTTATTATTCTTAAAATTTTAAGTCTTCAACGTTAAAAAAAAAAGTTATTTTAACGTCAAAAAAAGATGACATTTAATTGAAAAGAATTATTATGGGTGAAAGAAACAAAAAATAATACATCAGTAAAAATAAATAATAATAATAAAAAAAGAAACATTAAAAGATAACAAAATTAACTTTCATCGTATTTATCACATTTTCAAAAAAAATAACATTTTTTTTTTAAATATAATAATATGCCATACCATTTATTCATCTGTTTGCCTGTTCGTCCGTCTTACCGTTTATATTTATGAAACGTCTACTTTTTTCTATTTTTATTTATGAGTAAAAATAAAAATAATTCTCATTGCCTATAGAATGATTTTTTTAAGTTTCTTTTTTTTTCAAATTTCTGATTCGTTACATTGCTTCGCCGTTATGTGGTGCTTATACCGTTATTTTGGTAATGAGATGACAATGGGTTTGATAGTAAAAATTACGTTTACGTTTATTTTTAATCTCAGAATGTCAAACATTCTGAAGTTCTAAAACTTCTTAAATTAAATAAATACAAAATACAGTAAAATTAAATTGATCGTTAACGGTATTTAAATTTACGTTTATGTTAATGTTAAATATTTATGCATTATATAATTAAAATATTTTATTCAGAATATCATTTGGAATTTTTAGTGCTGTCAAGAGTTAGAAATTGATGTCGTCAAATTATGATTACAAAACTTTTATACAATTTGAAATGTCAAACTATATGGGACAACAATTAAAATTCAAGTTGGTTATTTTAACATGTAATACAAAATGCTTTTTTTTAATTAAAATACTTTTGAGGAATTTTTTTTTAAATAGAAAAATCTAGAATTTACTATGCAATTTACGATATTCTCCAATTCTCTTTGAAACAAATTATCGTAATTTTATAATTAAAATGTGGGGCCTTGGTGGCCTAGTGGGTAAGAGCGTATAAAATATGCTGTAAACACAGCGGAAGTGTGGATTTGAATCCCACACACGTCGTAAGAGTTTTTCCTCCTTACGACATTTACAGCCACGCCTGAACAGGAAACGCTGTGTAATTTCCTGTCCACATTTATGTGGCGGAGAAATGCATTAAAAAAAAAATATTGAAATGTGTACCTTAAAGAACACTTCATTTTACAAACTAACTTGTTTATTTTTATTTGTTTTCTTTTTTTAGTTTTATAATAGATAAATGATAATAATTATAATAATTCAGGTAACACGGTATTCAGGTATAAAAAAAATATATGCTTATCTCTATATAAGTAAAATTTATTATTTACTCATAACACCGAATCCGTAGAAATATTAAAATTAAAGAAGAAACAAAAAAAAAACAAAAGAATTGGTCACTCTGAAGTTTTAAAATTTATTAAAATTAATTTAAAAAAAAAAAATGAAAAAACAAAAGTTTTATTTGAAAGTTTTTTATTATTTTCTTTTTCTTAATCTTTTCGTCTTTTTTTTTTTTTTTACCTTTAAAAGATTTTAAATATTAATGGGTGTTATTAAGTTAATTCAAAGTTTCCGTTCAAAAGACATTTTTGGTTGATAATTTGATATTTTGACACTTAAATAATTTTAAAAATTTTTTTAGTGGTTTGTTAAGATTTTCGGAAGGTTATTTTAGACATGTAGTCTTAATTTATAAAAAATAATAATTAATTATTAAAGAATAATACTATTTGATAAAATTATAGTATTTTTGGCAAAGATATCCAAATCATTCTTAAAAAAGAAATTATAAATGGTGTACTATAAAACATTTTGTAAAAGAACCTTTAAAACTTTATTGACATTCAGATGCGAAATTAAATCTTATTACCGAAAATCTTTTATTTCTTACCCGAGTGCGAAATAAATCCTTAAAGCTTTATTTCTCAATTAAAATATTTGTCTAATTTTATTAATATTATTATATATGGCTTAACGACATATAATTCATATTTGCGAGATACTGAATTAAGAGGAATTTTGAAGCTGAGTTTAAAATCAGAATATTCCCTTTTCTTCATTATTTGTATATATACCTACAACCTACAATGCGACATTTTAAATAGAGAGGAGTTTTAGAGTTAGATTTTGAAAAAAGAGTATAACCCTTTTTTCAGAATCCTGAAACATAATATATGTATTCAACATCAAAGAATTTAAAATTGTGGTGACTAATGTATGTAAAAAAAATAATTAGGAATGTTTTTAGAGTTGGTTACAAATTCAGGGTTATGTGATTTTATCCAGAATTCAAATATAAAATCTCTCCTAATTTTAAATTTTGCATATTATATAAATATATTTTGGATTCAATATTTACATAAAATAAAAATAATAAGACCCCACCAAAATAAACAATAACAGAGATGACACTTAATATAATATATATACTATCCCGCCAACCTGGTATTAGTGACGTAAATATCAAGAAATTTTGAAATTGAAAATATTCTCAATAGTAATGGGTGTGAGGTCCGGAACGAAATAATATTAAAGCAAATTTCAATCGTTCTTTCAATATTTTATTCTCTACGGAACAAAAAACAACATTTCTTTAAATTTTGTTCCGAAGAGGACAACAAAAAAATTATGCCCCGAAGAACGATTTCAAATTTGAAATTTAAAATAAAGTTCTTTCCGAAAAAAAAATTTCGAATTAAAATTGCTATAAAGTTCGGCAATACAAATTTTTATTCTATCAGTTATTATCAGTTAGAAATGTTGGGGGTGTTGTAGATTTAAAAAAAAAATAGGTTTTGTAAAAGCTAGATTAAATAATATTAGCATTCGTCAGATTCCCTAATAAATAAGAAAATATATTAAGTATGTACTGTATTGTACTTGTACTGTATTATTTAAAAAATATATCAATTTTTAAATAATACAGTACAAGTTACATAAATTTCTTATATTTATCTCTAAATTTACAAGTACTGTTATATTATTTTTTTATATAAATAAATTTTATTTAATTTTTCAATAAATTATTTAAAAAAATTTGTGGAAGGAATTTCCATTGGAACTATATTTTTTGGTTTTTAGAGATAAATTTCCAAAAAGAACCCTATTTTTTTGCGAATTTTTAAGATATTTTGGAATTTTATAAAGAACCAGATTTGAAAAGTATTTTAATAAAAACTTCGGTCTAATTAAGACAACAGATAAAATAATTATTTTAGCTATCTTATAAGGCGAATTCATATTTTAAATAAAAATCAAGCTGATCAAATTTGTAAAACTATATAAGGTTAAAAACTTATTAGATAATACTAATAATTCAAATAAAATTAAACTTTCCATTTATAATATATTTAATTTAATTTTTTTTTAATAAGGGCAAGATTAGTGAAAGAATATGAAATTTACATTTTGTAAGCGAAGAAAAAGTCATTTTGATAACGAGAAGAAAATTTTATCATAAACTTTTTTTGAATTTTTTTTCATACTTTTTCTTTCTTTTTTTTTTTTTTTGATATTTTTTTTTTTTTTTTTATATTGTTACCTGAATTATTGTATCTACAGATAATATCTCTATTGATGGTGATATCTTTTACTTAATTTCTTAACAAAAGCAAAAAAAAAAAAAAAAATCCAAATTTAGAATATCCATCTATATAGACCCTTATTTAGCCCTAAACATATATTAATATATACTCACTTACATATTATATATGCATATATATAAATATTATATGTTTATATACTTATGTTAATATATAACATGTATATATCTTAACAACCAAAATAACAATCAATTTTATTCTTTTACTGTTTTGTTTTTTATCAGCATAACAAAAAAAAAAAAAACTAACGTGAGAAATTTTTTAATGTGATGAGGGGGTCACCCAAAACAACAATAACAACAACAATAATAAAAGCAATAAAAGAGAAAAGTATTAAAATAAAAATAAAAATAAAAAGTTAGGTAGTGAATTAGTTTTTAATACTTATCCACAAAAAAAAACAAAAATAATAATAATCATAAAATAAAAAAGTTATAAGTGGCATGAAGGTATCAGATTAGGATAACCCATGAATTCTATATACAATGTTAAAGAGTACAAGACTTGCATAATAATTGATCATTTTCAATTTTTTGGAAAAATATTGTACATAAGGTTTAAATAATCTTAAATTCTACCACCATTCAAATGCCAATCCATTATAATGTACTAAAAGAAAATATTAAACAAAAAATTAAAATTAAAAAAAATTATCGTATTTACAATAACAGTGGAACATATAATTATTTTTTGGAAGGAAGTGAAGGTAATTAAGTTTCATTTATACAATTTTTAATATTATTTGCAAGATTAATAGAAGAGTAATTATTAAAAAAAAAAAAAAAATTTTTATTTAATATTATATAAGTATTAATTTTTTTTGCCTTTAAATATTAATACTGAATGTAAGATAACAATGTAAGTACGTAAGTAAGAATGTAAGATTTCGGAGAAACCAGAAAACAGGTGTTATTAAAAGCAAGCACAGCAAATGATAAAAATTTACAATTGTATTTTAATTTATTTAACTTAGTTTTTGTGCTCCTTTCACTGCTGTATGAAACATTTTTAACTGTCTCATCAACCCCGTTAACTTATACAAGATGTACCAAAGTAGAGATTTACGAAAAAAAACAGCTGATAGAGGAGGTCGAAACAAACGAAAAATTGTTCACAAGAAGCAAACATTGTCTATTTTTAACAGTTTCCGAAATAATCATGTTCAAAGTCTTTTAGATAAGTTTTTGAAATCTTCTAACAACTAAACTCTTTGTAATCTTCAAATTGCGGACACTCTGTAGATTCAAATCAATAATAATTCTTCTGATAAAATGGAAATTTATTATGATAAATGTTTTAATTTACTTTCCTTTGAAGTAAGAAAATTCATTCGTAGCCAAGTATTATAGTCTCGTTCATAATTTTTAGCTAAAACTTTCCTTTGTAAACCGTAATTTAATCACAAATCACTTATTAATTCGTTACAACGTTAAATATCAAAAATTTTTATAAATAAAACTGCTACAGATAGACAATCAGTTGTAATTGAAATAGTGAAATATAAAAACATATTGCAAAATTTAAAAACAACAACACAAAGAAAAAAGATAACACCACAAAGAGAAAACATAATTTTATTTTATGTTCCTTTGGAAAAAAGTGCGTGATTGATTAGATTCGAATTAACGCTTAAAGTGGTGTAAAATGTCCTTGAAGGGATGAATTACTATATAAATGGATTGAATAAAAAACGGAAAAGAACACATGAAACGAAATGAAACAAGAAAACAAAAAAAACTCCGAAGGGCATAAGGTAAAATCTTATGTTTTTTTTATACCTAGAAACTTTTTTACTGAGCAAAATCTACCTACCAACATACTTACGTATACGTAGTATGTTTTTAAGTTCATAAGGTTGCCATACGTATCTATATTTTATTTGAGTATAAAATATTAAAAATTGCAATACATATTAGGATCATTCTCCAATGTTGGCGTTGGTGTGTACCTTCACCGCCAAACTATTTTAAACATATAGAAATTAATGTAACCTTCTCCGATATTGACGGCTGGCGTGTAACTTTTTTAAAGTTGAAGTTAAGCACTGGGCAATATTCAAAACTGAACGCTAACCGCTGAACTATTTGACAGTTTGATTAAATTGACATTACTTTTTTGTATTATTTTTTCATTTTTGTTTTGTAAAAAATAAAAAAAAGATTTAAAGTAATTGTGAAAAACAATATTTACTTTTCTTTTTAATTCTTCACTATTCATTTTTAAATTTATTTAATATTGATAGCATGATACTTGACAGTTAGTTCACTGACAATTGAAGTTTCGCCAGCAGTGGAGACTGAAAAAAAAAACTGATGGCGTGAATTTTTTTTAAAGTTAAAGTTACACGCCAACGTCAGCATTGAAGAAAAAAGAAATTTTAAAAGAAATTTGCATTAATGGTGTTTTGGAATTTGGATGTTACATAGATATTTATTGAATTTTAATAACCAGACAAATATTTAAAAGAAAGGCTGTTGCGGATGCAAAAGAATATGTTTCAACAAAAATATTTCAAAGATGTTAAAGAATTATAGGTAAATGATTGGTGTGCCGTTTTGGTATAGTGCAAGAAATAAGTAAAAGATGTCCAGCTAAGTAAAAATGTTACCTCAGAAATTTTCTATGACAAATCTACCATTAGTACGTACCTATAGTGTAATTCGACATAATTACTTTAATTAACAAAGTTGTCAAAGTAATAATAGCTAGAGTAATTGTCTATTTCCGCAATAGCTGTTATATGAATCGATATTCTAATAGGACCGTAACATTAATAATAAAAAAAGTACGAAAACTGTTAGCAACATAAGTGAAAGAAACTCAATCAACATGCCAACTATTAGAAAAATAAGTGAACTATAAATTTACTAGTATAATAAAAAGAAAATAAAAAAATTAATTTATTTTTACTTGCTTTAATATCTTGGAATGTTACAAATTTCTCCAATTATTAACAGAAAAATCCCTTAGTTCGGAAAATCATTGGTTGGAAACTGGAAAGAGCATTAAGACGAAAAGCAGAGCGAATAAAGTCAGCGAATTAGAGAACACTTACAAATCCATTTGGAAATCGAAACTTCACAAAATTGTAAATTTGAGACATTCTAACTAGTGAAGTTACAAGTGAAGTTACTTACATTGAAGAATACATAAAGAATAACTAAGAATCTATACATTAAAGAATTCAATATCAGTTCTCTTTTCACCACATATTTCAGTTTTATTTTTTTTTTTCAACTTAGACAATACAGCAACTCTGTATTTGCAGGTATGTGGTTATGTATTAAAATACTGTGCGTATGTTCAAAAAAAATATTCAGTAGTTGGTATATTTAAATGTATTTTTTTAGTAAAAGATAAAAAAAAAAAAAAACAGAAAGAAAAAGAAAATTAAAAAAAAAATGGTTTTTTAATCTACTTAAATCGAAATGGGACAAAAATCAACAGGATCAAATTGACCCTGATGGTAGGTATCAAATTAATTTTTTGTTTTTAATTTTTCTTATTGTTTTTATTATCTGTTTTTTAATTTTTTTTTTTTTTTTTAGTTTATTAAGAATTAATCAATCAATATTTGCCCCCATAATGAAGTCATTATTCTGAAGTAAATTATGTTTTTTTTTTATCGAAGATTTTTGTTTTTACTTTTACTTTGTTTAAAGTAAATTGTTATTATCTTATATAAGTAAAATTACAAAAAAAAAAAAAAAAAAATAAATTAAAAAATAAATGATGTTAGAAATAGCGCGGTGATTTTGTTCATAAAAAATGTATATTAAACTAAACTTAAATTTTAGATATAATAAGGAAGAACAGAAAACAAACAAACCAGAAGAAAAAAAAATTTTTTATGTTAACAAAAATGTATTGAACTTGAAAATCTATTAAAAATCATTACATTTTTTGTGAGGGTCCTGTTAATTTTTTTTGTTTTTTTTTTTTTTTTTTGCGGATTTTCCTGAGGGCAAAAATTTTGAATATTTAAATTACAAGAAAAAAAAATATATTCAGGAGGTTTTTTTATTTATTTTTTTTTTTTTGTTTTTGAAGAGGAAGAAAATAATTAATTAGAAATTAATTTTTAAAGTTAAATTTAAAATTAAATAAGATTTAGCTAAAACGTGGATGAACTCCGGATTTTAATATCTATTAATTTCTAATGATTGAACTCTGATAATTTAATTAATGGAATCATTACGGTATTAAATGATTTATGAAAAAATTGAGAGATTTTTGGTACTTTGGAGTTAAAAAATTATTTTGGATTATTTTTTTTTAAATTTAAATCAATGAAAACTGTTATAAATTCATTCATTTTTATTTTAAATTTTAGTCAAATATTTACAACACCTTTATTTCAAATTATAATATGTAAGGTTAAAAGTTATACCAGATTCGTATTTTCCAATAGATGTTTACTTCGAATGACATAAATTAATATGTAAGGAAGAGTAAACATTTGTAATACTCTATCTGATCAATGATGTAGTCGATAGAGGTTTACTCGCTGGCATTTTAATCGAAAGGAATTTAGATCAAACTTCTATTTAAAAGCAAATCGAATAGTAGTCGTTTATATCGTAATAATTTTTATCGTAAAAAATCATACCGTAAAAATATCAAAATATAAAAGAAATAAATAATTTATTGTTGTATAAAATAATATATAGTTTGGCGTACTTTTTTGTGTTAATCTTATACTATAGAGACGAATAGTCTTTAACATCTCTTAGGCATAGTCTCTTAGTAATCGACAACTTATTGAAAATAATAATCCCAACAAGTGAAACTTAGTCTTATTTAGCTGACTTTATGAATATCCTATGACTTTATGAATGTTCTATATGGATGGATATCCTATGACTTGGAGGATGAAAAGGAGGAGTAGGTGAAGCATAAAAGTGCACCAACAAGGAGTATAGAAGTGAAAAGAAAAAAATACACAAGAAAAAAGTACTAAACAATCTGTTCATTTCTAAATCCACATCATAATTCTATGCAACTTTAGCTAATCTCTTGATTGACTTGGTTAACTGAACATGTTAGAAATTTGTCAATCTCCATTTGAAAGTATATCAATATTGCAACCAAAATACAAAACTGTTTATCAATGGCAACATTTAATTCCATGGACAACGATCTTTTTTATTAAATTCAATTTTATCAATGGTTTTTGGTTGCCCAGCACATAGTCAAAGAAAAAGTTGACTTTATTCTGGTAAAATTAATACAACATTCTTGAATATGTACAATAATTTGAAATTTTTAAAATTTCTTGGTTTTACCGCAAGGTTTAATAGTAATAGTAACTAAAGATCTTTATTATTGGGTCATGATCGATTAGCAATTAAATAAATATTGTATACATTTCTTTAATAAAAATATTTCACTTTAAAATTTTAAAAGTGTAAATGATAGTCAAATAAAAATCTTTTAAAATTTGTTATTATAACCTGTTTTTTTATTAGGAAGGTTAAGCAAAGCAAAAAAAAAAAGCTGTCAAAATAAAACTTTTTTTTGAAAGGTGCAAAAATTAAAATAAAATAAAATCTTTTAATTTTTTTTTTTTTGAAAAATTTGCTAATTATATATAATACGTTTAAATGATGACACTAATATAAACTAATTTCTATTCTAAAATATCTTCATTTTAACAAAATTATTTAATATTTTGTTTATTTTTCTTTATTATTTCATAGAATAGAATATTATATGTATACAGTGAGTTTATTGACAGTTTGACTGATAGGTGATGGATTCAAGACTTTCTTTTAAACAGAAGAAACAAAAAAAAAAGTAATGTATAAAAAACAACATATTAATAATTTTTAACTCTTATATTTACAGTGAAAGACAAAAAACAAAAAACAATAATAGTATGAGCTGTTATGATACAATAACGGTGAAGTAAACTGCCAACTAAAGAGATTTTTAAATAAAAATAAATTTGACATTATTTTAAAAATATGATAGATAAAGATAAAGTAAGAAATACATTTTTAAACAAAGGCCATAATTAAACTAATTTCAGACTAATACTAAAGTCTGAAGTCTTATTTCGTAGAACCAGGTAAGTTTTAAATGAAAAGAATAATAACTTCTACTCAAGAACATTCCATATATTAATATTAGATATTTTAAAATGACGCACTGAAATTTATTATGATTTTTCAACAGCAAGCTTAGACAAAATCTGTCTGACTGTGGCTTGTTACCACATAATAATATGTCAAATCCCAAAACACTCTAATCATTTTTCCCAGTTCTCGATTAATTCAAATCTGATGTAAAGAATTTAAAAGGAGAATATTTTTTCAGAGCTTTAATATTAGGTATTCCTAAATTACAAACATGTACCTATTTTATAATAGAAATTAGGTACATATTTGTAATAATATATTAAGATTCAAAATTTTCTTTAAATTATGAGGATAGCTGATTTATTTGAGAAGGGAATTTAACAAGTCATATTTATAATTATCCAGCATTAAATTTTTAAACAAGATGATATGATTTAATTTACCGCTTTCGCTAGTTTTTAAATTCTAATTTTGAGAATTTAAAATTTAAATAAAACCGTAACTTTATCTTGATAACATTTAAGATAACAAAATTTTACATAACGGTAAATTTAAAAAACAAAGAAAACAAAACTAAAATATTGTTAAATAACTTTTATAACAGACTGTACAGTATACATAAAAAAAAAAATAAACTGATTATTATGTAATATAATGCATGTTCCAATCAATTTCATGTATTAAAAGTCTAAACTTTAGGACCACATGCATACTGTAATACCCTGTATACATACACCAAGTAAACTGAGAACATTAATGTAAACACATTAAAATTAAAATAACATAAAATGTACTTTGTATGTAGAAATATATCTAATATATATTATACTTTATTATTATACTTATATGATATATGTATAGCATTTCTGTATTGATAATTTAAATCAAATTTCATTGCCTACTGTATACATACAATACATTACATTATGTAGTACACAGTCAGTGAGTGTGATTTGTTTTCGTAGTTACACGACCCTGATATTAGTTAAGTAATCAAATCACAAGTTTTTTTTTTGTAGTTGTTTTTTTTTTTTCTAAAAAGAAGCGGGCGGGGCGCACTAATAAAACTTTCATAGTAAATACTAAAAAAAAAAATACATATAATTTTTAAATGGAACTTATATAGACCTATGATATCCCATAAAAAAGAACATACAATAACGATGTTTAATTTTTGTATAAAAAAAAGTTAATAATAAAAAATATGGGGGCCGAAGTCCAAAATTAAAAAAAAAAAAATTATAGAAAAAAATATGTTAAAGTAAACAAAATAAGTTTGTTTTTTATTTCAAAATTCTTTTTTAATTGAACTTTTCTTCTTCGTTTTTTATTGACGATAAAAAAAAAAAAAATGTGTTAAAGAGAAATTGTATAGGAAACATTTTTCTTTGAATAAAAAAAAAAAAACAAAACAAACAAACAAAATTCAAACAATTTTTTTAAATTTATTTTTAGGTACTGTTCAATTGCTGTTTATAAAATACTCTTTTAAAGTAATTGATTTTTTTTTTTATTTTCTTTTTTTATAGATTTAAGAGGGGCAAACGAATTATTAATTTTACCGAAATTGAATTTAGTCGATTTTAAGGATGAATGAGTTTTCATTCCATACATCAGTAATTATTCAATTTTGAAATGTTATTTTCCAATTGTTAAATTTTTGTACAGAGAACTGCAGTTTAAGAACTTCTTATTTATAAGTAGGTAATCACTACTTTTTTTTTTATACGCTAGCCAAACTCCAAAAAATATTCCTTGGTACAGTGTTGGTGTAGATTTGACTAAATTGGGCAGTTAATGGAAGAGGAAAATAGGATAACAACAGAGAACTGCTTGGTGAATTGGAAACCAACCAAAAAAGGTTTATTTTGAGTAGTTGAAAATTGTAGGATGAAATATAATCGACAGAGGAAATACATTAGATTGAAGCATGTTCCACATTATAGCAGTTCTCACAACAAATTAGTTCCCATAACCAGTTTTAACCTGCTTTGGGATTTCCCCGGTGTAGAAATGAGTACTTGGAACCTCTTTTTAGTTACATTGGAAGTGTTTAAAAGGAGGCATTATTAATTTTATTTCAATAAAACAAGTGTTATTCCCTACAAAATGTCTAAAAAAAAAGAACTAAAGCTCCAATATTTCGGCGAATATTAAATGTTATCTAGACTACTATAGATACTTTAATATCTATATTTTAACAATATATGTTATAAGCATAATGGAAAACTTTTTTTCGAATTCTAAATAATACTTAAATGAAAGATGTGAAGTTAATGATAATTAAAGAAATTGTTTGTCCATTATATTAGACTGTATTTCAAGAATATAGGGCAAAATCAAATCTATGCAAGATCTATGTTAAAGCAAAAAGACATTTAAAATTTATATTGGTAAATGATGATGATAGAACTACCAACAGAGGGATAGAAGTTAGAATCAGATACCTCAGAATCGTTAATGAAAGAAATAGTATTTGAAATTTGTTCAAAAGAAGACTATAAATTGGGTATCATTCTTAATGAATCTAAAATAATTACTATATGCACGGCTGGAAAAGAAAGTAAAACCTAAATATCTGGTTTTATTAATAGAAGTTTTTAAAGATCTGCTAGATTTTGTCATTCATTACCATACCAATTTTTTAAAAATCCTTTTACAATCAAATACAACTTCCTAATACCGAACTTCGTATAATTTGAACAAATCTGTTATCGAAATTATGAACATGAATTGTACATTGAATATATTTTTTCATATATATATAGAATGTATATTTAAAATTTAAAGTAGGTATATTGAAAGTATCAAGGGAATAATTATTATTATTAATATTTCCTATAAAATATCCCCTAAAAACATTTAATTTGTTTTTATATTGCGCCATTATAGATGTAATTAATTTCAATATACAAAAAATTAAAGAGGAATAAATTGTTTTTTTTTTTTTTAATGAAATTGTTTGAAAAACATTTAATAAATTAATTGTTTTATGTTTACACATTAAAATCTCAAAGAATTTTGTAATTCAATTTTAAAAAGAAAATAACAATTTTTCCTCGAAACTAAAGGAAAAAAATTTTACTTTTATATTTTTTAAAAGATTCGATTAAAATTCATAAGTAAGAAAAACTATTATAAGAAAAAAAAAAAAAAAAGATTAAACTGATGAAAAACTAAGTATCAATATTATAATAAGTAATAAACAAACCAAAGAATATCAGCTTTCGAGATCAAAAAAATCTTAGGTTATGTAAGAAACATCTTAAAATAAAATTTGCAATGCTTTGAAGAGGCATAACTGTAAATTACAGTTACAGAGGCATAACTGTAAGTTAATGACATTTTGACAAAATGTAAAACACATGGTAATATATCAAAAGATATCATTTGATATATGAAAAAATCACTAGCGAAAATCACAAAATGTGAAAAAAACAGACCATTAATTTAATTTATTCATTAAACATTTTAATCTCTGATTTTGGCTTTATAATTTTTTAAAAATTTTTAAGCATTTAATAATTTTTCATATAACGCCTTTTACGTCTGTTCGTAAAATTATCAATTGAACTTGGATATAAGTGAAGATCTTCAAAAGAAGTGCGGAGAAATATATAAACATAAATTTTTTTAATGAGGGACGGTGGGAAAAATCGAAGTTCACTCAAAGAAATTATGAGGTTCGTTTAGGTAGTATTTGGCTTTAACAAACTAAAATCATCCCCTTTAAAACAAAACTTTAGGATGGGTCGACTTTAATAGATAGTGAGATAATGTACAGTTTGGTTTTCGGGATAAGAATGTGGGAAGGATGCATGGAAAATTGGGTTTGAGATATTTGATATTGTGAAAGATGAAGGCGACAATTAGGAAAGTAATTTTGAAGAAAAAGGTTAAGGTTCTTGTTAAATTTTAGCACATATAAATAACCAATTTTTGGGAACATATGTGTTTATATCAGGTTCCGTTTGTCATGCGTAAGTCGTAAATTTTGAAATGCGTATTATACGATATCTTCAAATTTGTGTAAAGGACAGTGGTCTGCCAGTGTAAAGGTGAGCATCTGTCGTACTTCTTGTTTCATTTTGGAAAACTTTGAGTCGAGACATATTAATTATTTTATTCCTTTGGAACAGGTGTTTTCTTTTACAAGATATCTATAAAGCAGAAAAATAGTTTGCACTACATAATCCAACTATCCAATATTAGTCCTTATTTTTATGTATAATGCATTACTATTTGTTGAGATAACTTTAACTGACTAGAAAGTTTGAAGATTTTATCCTCAGAAGATCCTCACTACTTCTATTTCGTTTATAATATCGTACAATTAAATTAAATTAGTAGTAAAGTTCACGATTTTGATGTGATGACGATGATGATGATGTGTGTGATGATGATGATGACAGCACGATTTTGATATTATTATATTTAAAACGGGATGAGATTTCCAAAAAATGTTTACACTGTATCTTTTAATTTTACAATGTATCTAAGTTTCCCCTATTTTTAGCCTCTAACAATTATTTTTCTTTTACAAATTTAAAATTTGGAATTAATTTTAATCAATTTAAACAGGATCTTAAGGAAAACATGAAAAATTATTGTACATATATTGAAATTTTTGTGTACATTTAGGCCTTAAATTTTTTTTGCACTAAATAGTGCAGCAAAATTAAGTGCATTTAGACCGCCTTTGCTTTTTTTGTACAGACGTCTTTATTTTTACGATACCACCTTTTAAAGTTCTTGAAATCTTGAAATAGTGAACAACATATCAAATCTTTATCATTATTCAAAGTTTTATATTTCTATACCCAGAATGGACAAATATATCTATAATATTTATTTTCTATTTTTTTCAATCTTATTTTTTTAATTCATCCATTACATTATTTACCTATGTCACATGTAAATTTCTTTTCCTTTTCATTCTTTCTTTTATAAAATAAGAATGAAAAAAAAAGTCTAAGACATTATTTAATTTCTAATCGTTTTGTAAGAAAAGGTACATTCAATCTTCCCTTTTTTTAGAAAGAAAAAAAAAAAAACCTTTACCTTCCTATTTACTGTTCAATGTTAAGAGAGCAAGAAACTCTTATTGACTCAAACTTTAACCCTATTATATGGAGAAATTTATTGACATTTTGTATATTCCCTTGGCATTAAATCACTTTTCTCAGAATTTATCTTAGAAAAGGGCAATGTCCAGTTTTTCCATTACAAGATATTATGTATTTTTAATTTTATTTATTTTTTTTTTATGCAAAGTTTTTAATAAAATATTAATTATGCATTTTTTGAAAAAATAACAGTAATTCAGTTGAAAATATTAAAAAGTCAGCTGTCAATTTTTTATAATGAAGAAAAATATAATAGGAAAAAAATAAAATTTTTAAATAAGGGTAGAAAAAAAGAAAAACAATAACTTATTCAGAAAACTTCTTAAAGTTTTTTAAACCAAAATAATTTTAATCAATTAATTTACAGACGTGAATGAATTTTGATAAAATATCTTGAAACAAGGATGCTAAAGTTGTATTTTGAAAATGTCATATAATATTGTAAAGAAGGAAAAATAATAGTCAGTGGTAAACTTTATTTGGGTTTAGCAATTTTTTTTTATTTATGAGAATATACAGGGAGTATCGAAATTTCTGTGCTGTATCTTGTGTATTCTGGTGTATTCAATATTTTCTTTTTAATAAGATGATTCAATCTTTTAGATTTCATTCTATATTATATTAGTCCTTGCATCTTATAAAATTTTCATATACATTTAAAAAAAACATGCTATGTATATCCATATAAAACTGAACTAACTTTACGAATAACAAATACTTTCGAATACTAACGAATAGCGAAAGTATAATCACTTGTAAAAATCTTCACTGTTCCTCAAAATAATCTTTTTGCCTGCATGAGTTCAAAAGTATAATAAATTCTTTAATACATTTGTGACATCTTAAAGGAGACGAGATAAATATGTTTAAGTATAAATATTCTTAATCGATTTAGCTATGTATGTACCCCCGTCCGTTTTCCGCATAATAACTGGTGCAAGTATAAATATTCCTAATCGATTAAGCGATCGATGTACGCCCGTTCGTGTTTTCGCACAGTAACTCAAAAAATAATAATCTAGTTTTCTGAAATTTTCATCATTTCATTCATATAAAAATGTCAGTTTGGCTGCCATACTGCTTTGAGTAACTGCCATATAAATTATTCCTTTATATGAGCATAATTCAGTGGTTAAATAACCCAGATATCTGAAGTTTTGTCAAAATAAGTTGTTTTATTGCAATAATCTCTGTAAATTTACTTGATGTAGAACAGCAGGTTTGGGTAAATGTTATTCAACTTCTTTCTTATATAAGAAAAACTGAATGTTTATATAAGCTGGGTATATAAAATTTTGTGAGAAGAAGTCACATTGTATGCCAACGACTTCATCAATATTTGATTGGTCCAACGTAAGAGTTTCGGTCAACTGTGAAATTTTTATGCTCATATCTTGCTACTTTAAAACACTAGAAATCTTTTGCACTAGAAAATTTTGTAATTTTGTAAATTTTGTAAATTGATCAAATTTTATGGCAACAATTTCTGGAAAATTTAGAAAATGTAGCGTAACGGAGTCGAGTAGCTGTCATACAACATCGAAATTAACATAAATATATCTCCGTACTTAATTAAGTCAGATATCTAAAATTTGTTTAAGTTTTATGGAAACAGCTATTACATTATTTTTGTGCGGGATTCCTTCAGTTAATACAGTCCACTCTACACTCCCGTTTTACAATAAATGGTGAAATATTATGAAATATTCAATTTGTAAGATAAGTTTTCATTTACAAATTTGAATCCTATATTTAAAAATTTTCTAATCCTCAATATAGAAGGGTAGTTTATATACTTATATAAAAATATAACGTTATTGGACTTTGCACTTTTTGCTTCTTACCTATAAAACTGATGTGTGGATGTTAGTTTTTAGTTGTTTCAAAATATGGAATTTTGTAAATTTTAAATATAAAATTACATACTGATTATACAAAATTTATTTACGTAGTAACATATAATTTTTTTTTGTGTGGCTTTGTGAGAATCTTCAAAAGATACAATGTACTTCGTGGCATAATGTACTCCAGTTACCAATTAAACCTCACTCCATCCTTTATTAAAAGTAGTCGAAGTCACTAATCATTCATTTTTTGTTAAGGCTTTTCTTTTTGTGTACCTTATATACTTTCTCTAGGGAAATCTGTACTTTGCGCTATATTCTAAGGCTCTGATTAACCTTAAAACTTTTTGTAGTAATTTAATTTTCTATAAGTAGAGTAGCTTCTATATTAATATGCCGTTTCAGACATTTCTTTCTGTTTTATGGCACATATTTTTATTTTATCTTTTACTTAGGAAATTCCTAAATCTCTATGAATGTCATTATGATGCACATACCAAACATCATAATTATTATATTGCTAAGGACATTATTCTGAAAAGTTTGTATTGTCAAATATGTTTTTGGGTTCCGTAAAATAACTCCTAATGAAATAAACCCTAAAATTTTTAATGAAATAACTCCTAACATTCTTTCATACAAAGTTAGAAGTTATTTCATAATGAAATTATTCATAAATTTTTTAATTGTTAGGGATTATTTCATTTTAATTATTAGGAGCTATTTAATTAAAATGTTAGGAATTATTTCATTTGTCTCATTATTAAGGCCTCAGAAATTTTAGGAGGGATTTTAGAATTGAATATTGAAAATCAGGATTATACGCCTTTTACAGAATATTTAGATATATGCATATGCGAGTTTCTGAATTAGGCGAGATTTTAGAGTTGGTTTCAAAATTAGGGTTATACGGTTTTTCCAGAATATTTATATATATGTATATGTAACATTGTCTATTAGGAGGGATTTTAGAGTTGGTTATAAAATCAGGGTAATACGCTTTTTCCAGAATATTTATATAAATAACACTCCTATTGTCAGGGATTTTAGAATTGAATTCAAAATCAGGATTAAACGCCTTTTACAGAATATTTATTTAGATATATGCATTTGCGAGTTTTGAATTAGGAGGATTAGGTATATACATCCTACAAATCCCTCCTAATAAACAATTATATCACATATACATATTATATATTAATATTCGGGAAAAAGCGTATAATCCTGATTTTGAATCCAACTTTAATATGCCCTCTAATATTGAATATCAGTGCTAATATCAAAAATAATTACTTAAAATGAAATAATACCTAAAATGTTAAGGATTATTTCATTTTTAAATTAGGAATTATTTGATTTTGTTAGAAGTTATTTTATTTTCGGTTTAGGTATTATTTCATTACAAATATTAGAATTTATTTCATTAGGAGTTATTTCACAGAGCCATTACAAATATTAGAATTTATTTCATTAGGAGTTATTTCACAGAGCCATGTTTTTGCTTGACATAAGCTCGAAGTTGAATGTTATGGAACGGAATAACTTATGATTATTGTGCAACTAAAATAAAATATAAAACTTTATTAAATGCTAAATTTTTATATAACCTTTTTAATGTTCATTTCATTTTAGTTATAATCATATAAAACCTAATAAACTTCAGAAAAGGATTAGAATTTTGGTAATTTTAAAAATGTTCTAAACATTATTTGGAATTGTAAAATAAAAATTTTTAATTTTTTTCTAATGAAATAAATGTTAAATAATATTATGTAATGTTATATTTAATATTTAGTTTTTATTATTTATTTAACATGTATATAAAAAAAAAATATGTTAACAACTTACTGAGTATTGCAATAACCAAATAATTATTTGAAATTGTATGTTATTTAAAGAATTACATAATAATTCTTTTAATTTGAATTTATTAACATATTAGTATTTATATTACCATAATTTTTCAACTAATAATAATACAAATGGAACCACCCCAGTTGACCGAAATACATTTGTCAAAAAGATATTTGGTATAAACTTCTTTGGCATAAAAAAAAAAACTTTTAGAATAAAGCCAGTTAACATAAAAAACATTTAGGAAAATTTCATTTTATACTAATGGGATACTTCGCATAAAATCATATTGACAAATGGGGCATTTGGCATAAATTGTTTACAAATTGCAGATGATTTCGATTTAGATCTAAGGAAGCTGAAGTTTAAAATTTCTAGGCGAAAATAAATAACTAGATTTTTTAGTTTTTGGCGCTTTAATTATTTGTTTAGCGGGGATTTGGGTGCGGCAATTTTCATTCTTTTTAATGTTTTTCTTTTTTCACATACACATTTCAAAGCAATTAAATTATTTAAGATGTAGGAGTATGTGTGAAGAAGATAAAATTAGGAAGGATTTTAGAGTTGGTTTCAAAATCTGAGTTTCAATAATTGATTTAGCAGGGGTTTGAAGGCAGCAGCCCCCACTTTTAAAATATGTATGTAAAAAAAACCTTTTAGTGGTATATAGATCCAAATCAGAATTATTTATGTCTTCTACGATAGAGGATACAAATCAGAATTATTTATGTCTTCTACACAGGATATGTATAATTGAAATACAGTTATATGGCATACAGTTAAATGACATACATTTAAAAATACAGTTTTATGATAGTATAACCCTTGAATTTTGCATTGTGAATTCTGACTCAGGTTTATTATGGAGCTGTAAATTTTCGTCCACGAATTTTAAATTTCAGCTTTCATATGTTTTAATTTAAATGCAGAATTATAAACATCATTATTTATCACCATTATGATCATTATCATTATCATCATCATCACCAATAGGATCAACCTTATTACATGAATAACAACATAAATATATTATCTAAACAAAACGTTTATGCCAAATGTGTCATTTGTTAAAAAGATTTATATGTCAAATGCCCCATTTGCCAACAAAATTGTATGTAAAGTTTTCCATTGGTATAAATGGAATTTTACTAAATATCGTTTTATATTAACTGATGGCTTTATGCTAAAAGTTTTTTGTCATATTAACTGTTTTTATGCCAAATGGTTTTTTGAGAAATGGATTTATGTTAACTGTCCTAGACCCATAATAACAATATAGTAATAATTCTATAATAATTATATAATAAAATAAAACGTTAGTAAATAATAAATTAATATAATTAAATATATGTAATTAGTTTTTTTTTTTTTTATTTTTTTTTGTAAATTAATTTTATTATTATTATTTATATTTGTACTATTAAATAATTATTTAATTAAAATATCATGCCAATAATAATTGTGTTAGTTATTTTTTAAGTTGTTATACATGATAAGCAAATTTTTACATTATATGCATGATTAATATTTAAAAACAAAGGATGTGAAGAAAGAAAGAAAAAGGAGAACAAACGATCGATTTTTTAAAAATTTTAAAAATACCTAAAACTCTCGATAAATCTGTTTGTTTTTTTTTTTTTTTAGAAAATGGGAAAAGCAATATTATGGAATACTGTATTCAGTTATTGTTTCTGCAGGGGTTTGTATAAAAATATATGTTGGTATATTGTTGATAAAAAATATATTATCTATATCTTTTTTACTTTAATTGAAGTTTTTTTTACTTTAATTGAATATTTTTACAGAGTATAATACTTGTTGTGTTCACTGTAAAAATATTTTCACATAATATAAAAATGCCTTCACATAAAGTAAAAATGTGTTCACATAAAGTAAACATGTCTTCGTATAAAGTTTAAGTAAAAAAGGTATAAATATACAAACTGGTTAAATTAATAAAAATTTCGAAAAAAAATTTATATATTCCGGAATATAATCTTTCAGATTACATATCTGCTGGATTAAGACTTAGAATAAATTATAAATACCTATTCTGAATGAGTTTTGTTTTTGCAATTATTTTGATACTAACCAAGGGTAAACGGAATACCTAATTTTTGTTATCACTAATCATATGATGTATATTTATATGTATATAATATTCAAATTTTGAAAATAAGTTTTACCAACTAAAGAATCCGAATTTTGAAAAAAATTCACAGCCTAAATATTTTTTTTTTTTTGTTACTATAGTATGTATTAAGAAAATATAACACCATTCTTTTTTAATATAATATTGCAGGTTGGCTTGATGACTATATCATTTCAGGTTTTCAGTTTCTTTTTTTTTGATGGAAAATATTCCTATATTAGACTGTTTTATAATATAGCTTATAATCGAATTACGTTGATGAACCATGTTGATTAACCGTAGTTAATCAAGTCGAGTTAGTTAACATGTCTACCAATCGTACGGAATTATAAAACTACTTGAATCCAATGTTTAATCTATTCATTGTGTAGCTTTAGTCTATCAAACTTATGGAACGAAAGGTAACCAACGCAGAGAATTGCAACAATTGAATTAAGGTCTATTAAATTCAATTTTCTAAAAGATCCTGATTATTTAAAAATTAAATAATGTTCATTTTTTTTCATAAATTATTAAATATATTTTCAAAATAATTGAAATGTAATGAAACCTGAAACATATCAATATTTTCCTCTTAAATTTTTCACTCGAAAAAATTTTTAAAATTTTACGAAATATTCTGTTCAACCAAAATCAACTCAGTTTGGCTCCTCTCCAAAAGATTATATTTGAAATTATTTAATTCTTTACTCTGTTAGCTATTCAAAATGAAACAAGAATTAAATGAAAATTATCTAACTAAATTTTCGGAATAAAACATTATTCCAAAATGTATGGTAGTCTTTCATAAAAGATAGAAAAATTTATGTCGTCCTTTTTGACTTTCATATTAGTAAAAACATAAATACGAGAATATATTATTGTATCCAGCCAGAATATTGTAAACTTACTATACCTTATCAAAATTTTTAATTCCTATATTTTTATTAAATTCATATATGATTTTCATATTTGAAAAATTTATTAAATTTAAGAAGAAACAAACAAATAAGTGGGTATACATCCAAAAGGATATAATGGAAAAAAAATTCTCTTTTTGCCTTTCCTTCACTTTTTAATTCCTGTTGTATTTTTAAATTTTTTTTTTTTGAAAAGAAAAGAAAAAAAAAGCATACATATAATAATTTTCTTATATTCCCTGATGATCTTCAGCAAAAAAGTCATAATGTAACCCAACACTTTTTTAATAATTCTTCTGAAAAAAAAGAACAAGAAAGGAAAAAAAAAAGACAAGAAAAAAAACATAAATTTATTTTTCATCTCTTTCTTTCTCTTTATAAAAAGAAATAACATTAAACCTTCTGGGTATTTACTTTCTTATGATAAAATAAACCCTTTTTTTTTTTTTTTTGTTGTATTCTTATTCCTGTTATTTGAAATTCTTTTCCTTTATTTTCGATGTCTTCCATCTACATACATCTTAAGCTTCATCTTTATTTTTAATTTAAACTTTTTCAATGTCTTGTTTCTTAAAATGTTGTGCTTAGAAATATTTTTTTATTTTTTGGTTTTGTTTTGTTTTTATTGAAATTTATACTTTAATTTTTATATTTAGATAATGTTTTAGATAAATAAAATTAATAATGTTTTAAATATAATTTTAAGGTTTATGAAAATGACAAATTATTATTATACTTAGTTAGAATTATATTAAGTTTGATTTTAGTTTTTAGATTTCTGATGTGACCGCGACATGAGTGTATTTGCATTATTGTTTCAAGTGGTGTTTTATTTTTAAATTATCTCTTCGACAAACCAATTCCGGTAAATTCCAGAAACTCTTTCAGTAAATTTATAATCTATAAATAAACTTCATTATAAAATATCTTAATATGATTGTGCATATTATATGGCGTCCAGCCGATATTCTAAGAAGAGAAAAATTCTACATTTAAAATGAAACATTTTGACAGTTTTGCCTTCAAATCGTACAGTTCAAGAGAAAAATTGTGAACTATCGAGAATTTAGTTGCAGAAAATGTTACATTTAGAAGTAGAATTTTTTAGAAATTAACACAAGTTTTTTTTCAGTCCAACATTTTTTTGAGGAACGAACGTAAAAAATGTAGCTTGGTCAAAAAAGTGCAGAGCGAGTGTAAATTTTTTTTAAGAAATTAATTCACCATAAGAAGTAAAAGCTTATAGACCTTAATTTCTTTTTATTTATATTAAGCGGATACATCTTTAGAAGGATATGTCGGTCACCCTATAAAATATATTAAATTTAAGTAGAAAGCCTTTTTATACAAATTCTAAACTAGAATATTTTTATATTTTCTTCGAATTGTAAAGTTAAACATTTTTAAGTTGAAATATTAAAATTCTGAATTTCAAGAACAAAGAAGAAAGAGTATGCCGAAACTCATAAGAACAGGGAAGAAAGGGCGTCCAAAAAAAGTATTGGCAACAAATCTAAATATGCAAGAAAATCAAAGCGAAATTATTCATACGAAAGATATAAATAGCACAAACAAAGAAAAAGAATTGGAAGATCCACCAAATGAAATGCAAATAGAATCAAGTGAAGAGGAAGATTTTTATGGCTTTATCGCAACTGAAAATAACCTTGAAAATGTTAATGATATTTTGAATAATCCAAGTAAAACAGAATGGGAAAATGCAATGAAAGAAGAACTACAAGCCCGCTAAATAAAACAATACGTGGACCATCATGAAAAAACAAAAAGAAGTTAAAGTTATAGGTTGCCGATGGATTTTTGCTACAAAATACGATGAAAACGGAAATATAATAAAAAGAAAAGCCAGATTGGTAGCTAAGGGTTGCTCCCAAAGATCAGGTATTGATTTTGAAGAAAAATATTCACCTGTTGCACGATTATGGTCAGTCCGATTGATCACAGCTTTAGCAGTTAAACTAAATATGAAACTTCAACAATTTGGTATTACCACTGCTTACTTAAATGGCGAAATAGACCAAGATATATGAAAGTTCCTGAATATTACAATAAATTATTATGTAACAAAAAAATAGAAGAAAATAAAGTTTTAAAATTAAACAAAGCATTGTATGGATTAAAGCACAGCGGAAGACTATGGTATCAAAAGTTAGATAATTTTTTAAGAAAATTTGGTTTCATAAAAATGGAAAATGAAAACCATGCATCTACACTTATAAAGAAAGTAATCAATTGCTGATGATTCTCGCTGTTTATGTTGATGATATTATTTTTGCTTACCAAAATAAAAATGATTTAAATTATTTCAAGAAAAAAATGTCAGAAGGTTTTGAAATCAAAGGCATTGGCGAACTTCATTATTTTTTGGGCATTAAATTTAGTACTACATCATATGGTGGAGTCATATTTAAGCAAAAAAAGTTTATTAAAAAATTATTAGCAAATTTCTGTATGAAAAACTGCAACACCATAAAAACACCTTTAGATCCAAGTTTGAAAATTAGCAAAACTATGTGTCCTACGAACGAAGATGAACATAAAGAATTGAAGAATATTCCGTATCAAAATTTAATAGGTGGTTTATTATAACTGGCTGAAACCACCAGACCAGATATTGCATATGCGGTAAATGTATAAGTTATAATATTAATTTTAGCAAGATTCATTGGATTTGTGCAAAAAGGATTTTAAGATATTTAAAACATACAATGGAGTATGGACTACACTACAAAAAGACAAATGAAGATGTTGAAGGTTATGCCGATGCTGATTGGGCCTCTTGCAAAGCTAATAGACGTTCTTACAGTGGATATATATTTACGTTATCAGGAAGTTATCATTGAATGTTTAAAGGCAAAAAACTGTGGTATTGTCATTGGCTGAAGCCGAATATATGTCATTAGCTGAAACAACAAAAGAAGCGGTATATTTAAAAAACCTACTTTATGAAATGAACGTTAGGCCTGTTATCCTCATTATTATAAATAATGATAATCAAAGTGCGCAACTAATGGCAAGAAATCCAATTATCAATAACAGAAGTAAACATATAGATATCCATCATTAACTTTATCCGAGAAGCAATTTCTGCAAGAAAAGTCGAACTAAAATATGTTAGCACCAACTCTATACCTGCCGACATGCTAACAAAAGTCTTACATTATCCTAAATTAACTAATTGTTTAAAAATTATAAATTTAAATAACATTTCTAAAATTTAATGAATTTTATTTTTAAATTAAAAGATTAGAAAATTTCATTTGCGGAGGAATGTTGAGAGTCACTGTTTTATATGTATTTACACAGATTAACAAATGAAATGATAATTACATATTATGTTCTATCAGATACATATACAAATTACAGTACTGTACTTTACAGCTATTTTTTATTTTGTAAATTTCTAATATTAGAGACTTATGTTTAGTTTGTAAGTTACTTTCAATTGAACTACAATAAAATTCTCAACAGTATTTAGAAAATATTTTTGATCCTTTCTTTAATTTTACAAAATTTTAGAATATAGGTGCCCAAAAAAAACTTAAAAAAACGTAAAACGTAAAATTTCATTGTCATCAAAATAAAGAAAATTTTTAATATAACTTTATTATAATTCAAGGATATAATTCACGGATAATTTTTTCAAATATGAATTCTACTAACAAAATTTTTTTATATTTTATCTAGATATGGTTTTTATTTTTATTTTTGTACAAATTTCAACCTTTATCTAATATTTATTTGTCTAAGATAAAAAAAAAATCTTAAATTTATTGGTATATTTTATTTATTTTCTTTTAAATTTTCATCTCTTTCCTCTGATTAAATAAAACAAAAAATAGATAAAAATAAAAAAAATTGCAAGAAAACCAAAAAAAAAGGAATAGAATAAAAATAAAGAACTAAAAAAAAATTGGAAAAAACAATCAAAAAAAAAAAATGTCCTGGAAAAATACAACCAAATTTTTTCAGTTTTTTTTGTCAATTTTTCTATTTTTCTTTTAAATTCTTAAAGGTTTAACCGTATATATGTAGTATAACGCTTAATATAATCGTTAATTTTTGATATTTAATGCATTTAGTCACAGTATGAACTAAAGTTAGAATGCTTAATTTCTATACCCAAAATTGAATCTGAACTTTTGTTTTTTAATTTAAGACGAATTCTCTGTATTTCATATTTACTTTTAATTTTATTTAATTTTATCACCCCAACCAACCCTTAACTGCTTAACAATACTAGTTTCAGATAACTCTTCATTTTCTTATTAATTATAACAATAGAAATCCTAAGAATGATGAATTTTGTTTGAGGATTCATTCAAATTGTTGACTTATGACCAAATTCAACCAAATACTTTTTTTTAAGTAAAAGTTTAATATCGGATTTTTCATTAAATCTAGCATGTATCTGGCAAAGAAATTATAAAAATATTCAAATATGGGGTTTTTTTTTAAATTAAGCCCATTACATATTTTGCAAATAGTGTCGACTTTAATTTTATTTATTGATCTAATCTGGTAAATTTTAAATACAACATTCAATTGGCTAAAATAAAATTAGAAATTAAACAAACAATTTACACTCTAGATACAGTATAATCAATATGAAATAATTTTTTTTTTTTTGCATTGTTATTGTTATCCAATATGTCCTTTAGTTGTACAGGATTTTCCAATTTGAGTGGTATGACTTCTTTTCAAAACAAACACACTAATTGTTAAGGAAATTCAAATGTTTTTTATTTAATGTGAAGTACAATCGATACAATTAAGTTCTGAATAAAATGTCATTCAAATGGCCTCCACGACTTCTTTTGCAGGAACGAATTCGATGAACCCAATTTTCGAGCACTTTTTCCACTAAATCAAGTCGTATGTCATGAATAGCACGCTCAATATTAACTTCTAAAGCTTGAAGAGAGTTTAGTTAATTGCTAAAGACCAATGACTTCAAATAACCCAACAAGAAATAGTCTAATGGTGTTAAATTACAACTTCTTGGAGGACATTCAATGTGACAATTTCTTGAAATAATCGAATCTCCAAACTTTTCTCGCAATAATTCGGTTATTGCACGTGCTGTATGGCACGTAGCCCCGTCTTGTTGGAACCAGATGTTGTCAAGATCAACTTCTTCCAATTTCGGCCATAAAAAGTTGGTTATCATCGATTTATACCGGTTTCCATTTACAGTAACGGTGTTACCAGCTTCATTTCGAAAGAAGTACGGACTGATGATTCCAACAGACCAAAAACCACACCAAACTGTCAATTTAGGTGAATGTAATGGTTGAATAATTTGTGGATTTTCTTCGCACCAGAATCGACAGTTTTGTTTATTTAGCGCACCACTCAGATGAAAGTGAGCCTCTTCTCAAAATGGCAAAAACGCACGAAAAGTTGCAATTGGAGGACGATTATTTTGATAATAAAATTGAATAATTTGTAAACGTTGTTCTTGCGTATATCTCTCCATGATGAAATTGTAAACATTACTGAATATAATGAGAAAAAAATTACAGATCATGACATACTACAAATGGCCGAAACGTCACTTAGAAATCATATCACTCAAATTGGAAAACCCGTTATGTAGAGACCGACTAACCAGACAAATCTTCTTTTTTTTTTGCATACAATTTTATTGTATAACACCGTCAATAAATTTTGTCTCAATATGATGTTTTTTTTTTTTATTGCTGCTGGTGTTATTCACTACTTTTTTTCTCGCTTCGGACTTGTAATTTTCTGGCTGAGTCCCAGTAATTAATTTTCTTTATTTTCACTTTAAAAAGCAAATAATGAGGAATGAAAAAAAAATAAATTTTATTTTGTTTGTTTTTTTTACTTTATTTTCGTTTTTGGTTTCTTTAATGCTTTGTAACCAAGTGGTGTTATTAAAATTTATGCCACTTATTTGACTCATACCACTCTTCTCAAAAATAAACGTACTTTTTTTGTTGTTTTTGGACGGTTCTTTTCAACTTGTTTTAATTTTGTCTAACACTTTGATTTTCTTTTTTATATTAACAATTTTTTTCTATTTGTTTTTGTTTCTGTTTTTTTTTTTTGAAGATTTACTTTTATGGAAATCATGTCCTGATTAAAAACATTTTTCTTTTTTTGTAAAGTTTGAACTTTTAATAATTTTCATGTATATTATTAAGTTTAGTATTAGTTTATAATGAAATTTTGGTTTTCCGAAGGAAATTGGAAATTTACCAATGACATCAAGAATACGCCCTTAACAGTGTCAGATTCATTTAGACTTTAAAAGAAATGAAAATGATGAAAGTTATAAGTTCTGAAAAAAATTACAAAATTCTTTTCCAAAATTATATATAATACACTTTCATACCTTCAGGATTTAAAATCTTATAACTGATTCCAAAGGATTTATTTTTTTTATCAAAAATGTTGTCCCTATACCCTTTTTGCTATAATTTGTAGCTATTCAAACATAATAAACTTCTTTATCAGTCTGTTAGTAATATTTTGAATACCAATATTCTGTATTTTATGCGACTACGGGAAATTTTTCTCTTACTGTCCAAAAATATTCTTTTTTTTGTTTATTATATTTTAGGATGTGATTCCTTGAAAAAAAAACATGCCATGCGTCAACAAAAACATGATATACAACTGAAAGTATCGATTTTGCAGCTCAGAAAATAAAATAACAAATCCAGTGCAGTCGTAGATTTTTTAATAGTTATATGTAGGGTAAAGTGCTGTAATCAGTTATCCTTTAGATAACCAGATCAACTCTTTATGTATATTTAAAACTTTTGTCTTTATTTATACATATTTTCCATTTATTTAATGTTTTTTTTTGTGTTCTTGAGATAATTTTCCATTTTCCTAAGATATATTTTCATTTTGACAAAAGTAAATTTACTTTGTTTTTTTTTTTTTGTTTTAATTTTTAATTTTCTTTTTTTTTTAAAGGAAATAATTTCCTTTTTTTTACTTGTTTTTCTTTTTGGTTATTATTTTAGTGATTTTTTTTTCTGTTTACTTCTTAACTGTGATTTTGTCTACCCCTTTAACGTTATAAGTTGTTTCGTTCCCTTAAGTGATGTTTTGGGAATTATTCATTGTAAGCGCCAAAGGGAAGGTCATAAATACGCCATAGTAAATAAAAAAAAAAGTTTTTAAGTGGTCACAAAAAATTTTTTTTTTCATATTTCTTCCTTTTTTTAATGACTGATTGTTGTGTTAAAACAAAAAAAAAGAAACAAACAAAAAAATATTAAAAATGAAGAAAAATAGAGAAGAAAAACAACAAAACAAAAAAAAAAGTAAAAATGACTTAATTGCGAGCTGCAAAATTTATTACTTCCTTAATGAAATAATTTGGTGCTCGCTTTTTTTTTTTTTTAGGATTCGGTTTTTTTTTTTTCTTGTTATTCGCTTTAAATAAAATACAAATCCAAATTTATTTTTCAGTAATAAATTAATTAAAAAATAATATATGAGAAAATTACTAAAATATGGCGAATATTTAAAAAATATATACTTGGTACAGGTATATATGTACATATATGTAATATTTAAGTAAAATATTGGATATTTTTATTTGTGTGTAACTTCATAAGGAGTAAAATGCATTAATTCGAAAAATAAAATTATTCCCACATAGTACACAACAATGTGAGAGATATTCGTCTTCTTCCTTATTAAAATTCACTTAGAGTTTTATACATATGTACGCATCCTCCGTTATCAATTTTTAAAATAGAATAAACCAACGTCTCCTGATCAACACTATTGAATTAATTATATAAAAATTTGGTGCTCCTAGACGCAATACCCACCTTGAAAAGTCATAATCAAATCATTTTAATATTATTTTTAAATTAGTTACACATAAAATGTACAAACTATATATACATATATACAAGAAATATTTCATATTTACGGAGACGAACATAATACCTCGATGTAGCCTACTAGATCAAGATTTCTTTTTATAACTTTCTTTTATTAATTCATAATAAGGACTAAAATCTAAACAGAAATTGTAATTTTGTTTTCTCTAGCAGTACTCTAACAATGCCTTAAACATACATTAACAATTAATGCCGTAACTATAGCATTATACAACAGGCCTACATATAGCTCCGTCTATAGATATAGATGTAGTGATAAATGTCTATTAAACAAGTTACTTCTATTATAATGATAAAATACCATATAACCAATTAATTGAATTCAAATTCCCGCACAATAGATAATTAAACTTGTTTTTATTTATAAACTCAACGATTAATTAGCATTATATACCAAATTGAAATACAGTGAAACTTTTATAACTGGAACTTTCTAAATGTTCGGAAATTGGTTCGAGTTAAAAAGAATTCGAGTAATAGAAACTTAAAAAAAATTTCACAAAGCATAATTAAATAAATTTTGTTTTTTTAAAGATAAAAATTTTAATTTTGTACCGGACATTTTAATTTTCAAATTTACAACGAATACAAAAAATATGTTATTTGCCTGAACTGAATGTTTATAACAGTCAAATATGTAAACATGTGCAAGTTTTGACCTACATGCACATCATGTTAACAAATAATGATAAAAACTAAAACAGAAATGAGGGGATGATAACAAAAAAAACAAAAAGAATAACAAAAGTTATATTTAATTTTCAATTTAATTCAACAAAAAGTTCGAGTTAAGGAAACTTTTTTACTCAAAATGACATTAATAGTTCGAGTAACAGAAAAGTTCGAATTAAAGAAATTTTGGAGTAAGAGAACTTAATTTATATAAACAATTGAAACAAAATTTTAAATGCATCAAAATAGTTCGAGTTGAGGAGAAGTTCGAGTTTAGGTAGGTACGAGTTAGGGAAGTTCCACTGTATTCTTCGGCAATTCAATCAGGACTCACTAATTATGTATGAATATATCGAGTAACAGAAAATAAAGTATTGCCAAGTTCCATTTAAAGAGTACTGTATCATTTAGACATCACTCAAAACTACAAGAAAATATGACTTAGAATCATAACATTTAAACAATGGTTTCGTGGTTAAAACAAACATTGGTGTCGCGCCTTTCATATGAAAAGGTCTTAGGTTCAAACCCCGGCTGGATCATATATATGTAGATTAATAAGAAAAAATATAGATTTTTCTTAATTAGTAAATTATTATTAGATAAAAATAAGTAAATATGTATATCTTATAATCAATATCATATTGTAAAACTTAAAATAAAAATAAATTCTTGTACAAGATAACAGATGGTGCAGAAATTCAAAATATTTGCATTTCAGTTTTATACAATATAATTACAGCCGAGTAAGTCATCTGCTTAATGAAACTTATGATTCATGAAACTGATACTTATTATTATAGTCAAATATAAATAATAAATGAATTTTGTGGATTTCGTATACCTACTCCTTATAGGAGTGGAAAGGAAAAAAAAAAAAAAAAAAATTAACGACGGAAATCGAGATGTATGTACCTAATTCTCTTATTTAACCAATTGTTTAAAATCTTATTAAATTTGAAGTTTTGCATTTTGAAATTAATATACATACATATACCTAAACATTATTTTTATTTTTATTTAAATTATAATAAAATCTTTTTTACTTTTATATTGTATTTAAAAGTTGATAAATAAAAAGTGCCCAATACAAAAAAAAACACAAAAACGAGGAAGAGTGCAGTAGAGTAGACTGTGTCAACTCTGGGATACCCGTATGAACGTAATATAACCTGTTTCTATAAAACTTGATCATCTTTTAAAAACTCTCAGATGTTCTAGTACCGACGTTAACTACAGAGATATATTTATGTAAATTACTGTGGAGTTGTATGACAGCTACCCGAATCTATTGCACAAGCACAACCAAATTTTACAGAAGTTGTTGCCATAAAACTTGATCATCATTTGTAAGATTTCAGACCCCTAGGTTCATTAAGTTCCGAGAGGTGCAACCAACCAAACCAACCAAATTTTACAAAAGTTATTGGCATGTAATTCGACACCCCTTTACTAAAGTTCAGGTTCTTAGCTTCAGTAGAGACTGAGTTATTTTCATTTAAAGAAAGAAGTTGTATGGCAGCTACTTGAACCCGGCGGCCGAAAATGCTGGATTTAAATAGCAAAACTAACAATTTTGCAAAAGTGACGTAAAAAAAGGACGGACAAATTCGACGACTTCGATTCGGAATCGATCTATACCTTTGGCACTATATCTAGCTCGACTCCTTTAAGGTGTCACAAACGTAATGGCAAATTTATTATACCCTTGAACATAGTTCATACGGGTATAAAAAACTTTAATTTAGCTTTTTACTATTTTTTTTATGTTATTATGTTATTTTTTCTTCTAAACTGTTTTGTTTTTTGTTTTCTTTTTTTTTTTTTAATACGTCATTTTCAATAATAATTTAAGTCAATCAAAATAATAATTTAATCAGAAATTAGACAACAACAGCAACAACACAAAAAAACAAAACTGAATTTGAAAAGCTTATTTAAACTATAAAATGAACTTTTTTTTATTTTTTACAATAGATACATTTGCGATAACAATAGACTTTTAAATTTAATTTTATTATTTTAGCCCTACTTTTCAAAAAAAACTCTTTTATTAGTATGAACTGAACCTTGATTAAATTAATTTGAATTGCAATTTGAATTTATTTCATTTTATTTTCATTCTTTTTATATAACATACATACACATCACATACATATGTGAACATATAAATGTTTCGAGTATAAATAATATTTTCACATATTAGTATGTTAACAATCTATTAATACCTACCTATTATAATACCCCATAATTTAGTTCACAAAAAAAAAAAAAAAAAAGCCTCGAAAATAAATATCCTCAACAATAACTAAATTAGTACAACATAACATAAATTATAAAATAAGATTTACAATACATACATATATGAAATGAATTATTTAAACAATTTGAACGTGAAAAATTTTGTATGGTGAAGATTAAAGGTTGATTCACATTATTAATCTGTCAATTATAATAGGTAATAAACAATTTATTAAATTTACAATATAATGGTATACTTGACAATAATAAACCTAAATTTGTAGTTGAAGAAGTTAAAAACTATTATAGTTATGGAAATAAATAGCTTATGCTGGTGACTCGATACTTATAGTTTCGTACTGATATTCTAATAAGTGATAAATACAAAGTTTTTCCAAAGTACTAAAGCTTTCAAAATATAACTTTTAAAATATGTAAACCAATTATAGATATTTCTTTTAGGCAGAAACTTGTCACCTTAAACCTTAAACTCAAAATTGTTAACATTTTAAGATCCTTAAAAAAAAATTGTTAACTTTTTATTTACCTACCCAACTTTCATAATTTTATTTACAACATTTTTATTAAAACAATAATATATGATTAAGATAACCTTATTTCAGCAAATTATTCCCTTTTAGTTCCAATAAATTTTATGGCTAATACCATCTATGTATTAACCTTAGAATTCTAAAGTTATAGAAGCCATAGCTCTGATTTTGTAACAAATTAGAAAATCCTGTTAATTTTTCTTTTTACACAAATATTGCAAATAATAAAGAATTTTAAATATACCTAGTGCGAATTGTCGCCCATACCACCACTAAACAAATTATTGAAACCCTGATTTTGTTATCAAATATAAAATTCCTCCAATTCAGAGTAGAACGTATACCTACGTATGTATATTTTTTCAATAACAAGACCCCATAAGGTAATGAAGTTTTGCGCCTCTAAATCACCGTTGAATAAATTATTGAAATGATTTTATAACCAACTACAAAATTGCTCCAAATTCAAAATCAGACATACATATACGTATACATATACATGTATTTCAATTATAAAACACTGTATAGTTTAGTTTGACGCCGCCAAACCCTCGATGAACAAGTTCGAGGGTTTTTAGCTCTGATTTTGTTACCAAATATAAAATCCCTCTAAATTCTAAATATAAAATCCTGCTAATTATTTTCTTTACATACATAAAATCCTGCTAATTATTTTCTTTACATACATAGGTACATATTTTAATAAGAAATTATTTTCAACACAAGGGACTACTGACGTCTCCAAACACCCGTTAAATAAAACATTAAAACCCTGTTTTGTAACTAACTATAATATTCTTCAAATTATGTAATTTTTTTACATAGCTTAAATATTATTTTAATAACGAAGCTTTTAAAACTTGGTGGAGACTCTACTAACCCTAAACCACAATAAGCAAAAAATCCTGATTTACTAACTAAATGTAAAATCCTCTCTAATTAGGTATTCTTTTTACATATGTATGTATGTACATTTTTTAACAACATTTAACAGATACTTAAAATGGTGAGAATCTGTAAAGTAGGTATATAAAATATGATTAAAAACGGAAATTTTAGGAGATTTCACCAGAGTCGGAATTTTGAATTGGGGGAATTTTGTAACATCGGGATTTTGAATGTCATCCAGATAGCGTAGGCAGACCAATAAATGAACTGAAATATGATTCTGAAATTAATTTTTCCATATAAAATGATATTGTAAACCTAATTACATTTATACCAACCTTTCCAAATTTCAATATGCAAATAAATTCATACATACATAGGTACATACATACATAGGTAGGTACATAAATACATAATTATTTTTATCTTGATACATAATAAAAATGTAAATATCTTTTTAAACCATCATCTTGACATTTTGAAAATATATATGTATGTATGTACATAAATAAAATAGAAAAAAACTTATAATTATTAAAAATTGAACTTCATCAATAACAAATCGTCATCAACACAATTCACAACATCATTCACATTCACACAACATCACAAAAAAAAAAAAAAACAGCAATGAAAAACAAAAAGAAAAAAATTCGCAGCAATCAAAGGCGAAATAAAAAAAAAAAAACATGAACTTTCATATTATGTACATAATGTATCTATACATACATAGGTATATACCTAATATATTTTTTTTTTATTTAATTTGATTTCAAATCATCTCATCCCATTTTTATATCATTTTCATATCGTCTCATCACAACTCAATAATTTGTCATCTAAAATTAGTTTTTAGATTTTTTATTTTTTATTTTTACAAAATAAAAAAAAATAAAAACCAAAAAAAAAAAAATTTAAAAAAAATTCTTAATAAAATTCATATTTAAATTTGAAAAAAAAAAAAAAAAAATTAAATTTATTTATTTTGAATTTATTAAAAAACATCAGCAAAAATAAAACACGAAATCAACGAAAAAATAAATCAACAAAGTACAAACAAATATAAATATAAAATTTTTTTAAATGAAAAGCAAAAATATAGCAACAATAACAACAACAAAGCCAACCATATTGAAAAAAAAAAACCAACTTTTAGCAGTAGAAAGAATAGTTAGCAGCAAACATTAAGCAGCCAGCAACGATAAAAAGATTGAATTGTACAAATTTTAAATTGAACGCTAAACAAAAAAAAAAAAATAACAATAAAAATAATACAAAAAAAAAAACGCGACCTTGGTACATAATTTCGAAAACAAACATTTTTGATGTACATGTAGGTCACCACCAGTTAAAACATAAAAAAAAAAACGAAAAACGAAACAACAATAATTATTTAAAAAAATAATGAAATAAAATAAAAAATACAATAACCGTAGCAACAGCATGACAACAACACTATTATTATTATAATTTAATATGAAGAGCACTGACATCTCATTGCGGCAATAATTAACAACGAAAACTAAAAAACTATACATACAATATAACGAATACATATATGATACAACAATACATTACAAAAATAACGAACGAAAAGATTGTAAGATCATGCACATATTCATAATACATATGTACATAACTACATACTACATATTATATATATTATGTACATACTTAAAACTGGTTATAATAGATTAAAGGCATAGTTTTTTTTTTTATAAATGTATTTATAAATATAATAATAATTTAATAGGCAGGCATATTATTTGTTTAGGTCACAATTACTAGTTAGCAGCAATCATAAACTTCAAAATGTGGTATCAATCCAAAATGTAAGAAATGAGAATGAATAAAGATAGACACAATAATACAGCTAAATAATATGTACATATATACATATATGTATGGATGCATGCTTGAATTAAATTGTTAATGTATCGAACATTCAACTAATTTTTCTATACCAAAAACAAAAAAAAACATAATTTACAACAGTTTTCAAAGGTGTGTAGGGTCATGTCAATTTGGAGCGTGAATTTACATTTCATCTAATTACAATTTAATTACTTTAATAAATTGAAATCAGCTGGTTGAATTTAAAATCTCTATAATCATTTGTTGTATAGGTTTAAAAAAAAATTAAATTGATTCTAATCATAGTAATATGGTGGTACTATTGTAATTTTTATTTTAACTGTTTAAGGTGCAATCACATTATTTACGTAAAACTTTTCGTCAAATAACTTTAGTCTGTGCGGCCTCAGTAGCCTGATGGGTAAGAGCGTATGAAATACGTTGTAAACACCTTGTAAGTGTTGGTTCGAATACCACACACATCGGAAGAGTAATTTCTCCTTACGATATTTATAGTCACAACTGTAAAGGGAAAGGCTGTGTAATTTCCTTAAAGGAGAATAAACTAACAAAAAATAGTGACTTGACTTTAATCTGCATGTAGGTACATATATAATATGAGTCGATTCAATGTTATTTTTATGATAAAAAAAAACCATAGTTTAACTCAGGTTTAACACTTCTACCACATTAATTTTATTTTAATCAACAGTGTTGGGTTTTCTGCTACCAAGATAGTGTTTCCATATTGAATGTCTATAATTATGCCTTTTTTTTGTCATCGTTGTTAACATAATAGCAGATCTTATCTTAAGTTTCAAATTTGAATTTATATCATATATTTATATCACATATTTGAATAAATAAATATTTTTATTAAACATTCAATACTAAAATTTCAACGGAACGCATATTCCTTAAATTATATACACCTGAAAAACCCATATGTATATTCAAACTTACACACATATGCATACATACATACATACATAAACTATTAAGTGACGTTATAAACTTAAGAAGCTAATAAAATTCACTTAAAGATGTTTATTTAATTTCAATTTAAATTCAGATGCAGCCTCTAAAAAAAAAACAAAAAACAAAAAAAAAAAGATATTATCACCTTATCTGCGGCTGAATCAGTTGCATGTAAGACACATTTTTTGATTAATTTAATGCTATTGTAATTACAGAGTGCTTACAAAATTTAAAAAAAAAAAATTTTTTTTTCATTAAACAAAAAACAAAAACGGAACAAACAAAATAGTAAGCAAACATTTTTCTTTGAATATTAAAAATACTACTATTGGATGTTGAGTCATAGCCTACATTCTATACAATCATGAGTCAATCTCAGTTAATCAGTTAACTTTTTATACCATATGTACCTATATTTTCCTAAATTTTAGTTACTAAGTTACAATTTTCAAAACAAAATATTAAATTTAGTCATTACTTTTTAAGATCTAGTCATAGCAATTATTCGTTAAAAAAAAAAAATATTTTAATAATGATCACTATTACCGTTGTGCTATGATGTAGGTTTCATCAGCTTAGTTACAAAAGTTCAAAAAAATAAACAAAATTTTTTAAATTTTTCTTCTTGTTGTTGTTTTTTTTTTTTTTTATATTTTTCTGTCGAATTGCTTCCTCATCACGTAGACAAAAAGAAAAAAAACTTCTGCAGACCTTGGCAACAATAAAAATAAAAATAAAAAGAAACAAAAAATAATAATTTTAGAAAATAAAAAGAAAAAAATTTTTTTGTTTTTTATTTTTTTATTTATAAGAAAAATAAATATTTTAAACATTTTTTTTTTTTTAATACATAATATTATTTACATAGAATTTTGTATTGTATATTATGTACTTTTGATAAGACAATAATTAATATCATCGTCATAAATATAGTCATCATCAACTTACTTATAATAACAACAACACAATAGAAATAATAAAACAAGGCAGTATCTCTAGTTAAGGTTTTTAAAGATAAACATTTTCAAATTGTTGATTTGATTTAGCATTAAAAAATTAAATTATGCTTAGCATAAATTAGCATGATTTAGCATTAAAAAATTTACAATTTTCGGCTGAATTTTTCTATATGTATAAATAAAATTATGGAAAAATCAAGAGAAATTTCTTCACCAGATCATCAGATAGATAATGTCTTGTATGTATTTGTCATTGAATTGGGGTTCAAACCATGAAACTTTTAATTTAATTTTTTTTTATAAAAAAAGCTAAATAACCGTCCTAAATGGCTTGCTGCGCCAAAATAGAATTATAAGTTCTACAATTCGAACTTTTAATTTGGTGAGAAATTTTGTTGACTTGTATTTACAAGTCTATAATATTATGATATGATGAAGATATTTAATAAAGGGAGGATGTTTATGTTTACACAGTATGTTAAAACTTACTGTTTAAATTTGAAATTTATGTGAATCTTACTTTTAGTTTTTTTAAATATTTTTTTGTGTAAATTATTTTATTTTGGTTGTATTCTCAAATATCTTAGCCTTGGAAAAATTTTAGCATTTCATTTTAAAACATTTGAAAGATTCGACGGTTCAAAATTGTAAAATATTTTGGTTTCCCATTAAAATGCTAAACTGATGATAAAGTCATTTTCGTTGTAAACCTTTATAAATTTTCTATTTTTTGACATTTTTTTGACATCATGACTGAAAAAATACTTGGTAGCAACTTAAGTTATAATACATATAATCATTTTAATATAAGATTTTTTTAAAGTTTAAGAAAATATTATAGCTTCTTGAACGCTTGTGGATCCTTGTGGATCTTGAATTTTGATATAAAAAAGTAATTATTATGTATTTATTTAAGGAGAACTATGCTGAATTCACAGCTTCGTATATTTTAGCCGCACTCTAGCACGCGCATGGTTTTTTATATGAAAATTTGAATTCTTTCATTTTTCAAATTTAGTTCGAAAGTTTTTTTCTTTTCGAAAAAAAAGTTGATTTTAGCTTTAACTTTTTATGCCGAACTTTTTTTCATCTGCCATTCTTTTCAAATATTTTTTATTCGATTCATCAACTAAACAAAAATTTAAAATAATTTAAATCTCATTTTCAAATTTTAGCTGCCTACATTTTTTTCTTCTGCACAAAAATTGTTGGGCAGCGCACAGCAATGAATCGTTGTTGAGAGAATTCTCTTTTTTTTAAATACTTACTTTTGAAAATATATGCCGAACCGGTGAACTAAGCAATAGTGTAGCAGTTTTGTAAATGCAATACGGAAGGTAAACGGACGAAAGAACGGATACAGTGTTATTAATAAGCACATTTTTATTTTTACCAGTTTTTGAAAATGTGCTCGTTTGTGTTCGTGAAGTGTTCGTTTAATAGTGATTAACTAATAATTTAAATGAAAACCTTTTATTACTTACTTAGTTTAAAAAACATCTATGCGTGTATCGCTATGAATATTGTAACTATTTATTTTTTGTTTTCTTTGAATTTTGATTAACAGTTAAATTAAGGATTATGGTGATCACTTGACAACATAATATTAAAATTAGAGAATTTTTTTTTTTTTTTTTTTAATGAAAATTTTCGTTAATTTTGTTTTTTTTTTTTTAAACAAATTAATTAGAGTGATTACTGGTGGGCATTACACGTTTTTCTATACTAGTTTAATAACACGTACTTGTATACAAACATATATATTTCGATGTACATATACATATGTATGTATTTAAGTATAATTAATACGTATTACAGAAATTTTATTCAAGAACAACAATATTGTAATAAATATTAATATGTACCTATGTATGTATATTTTATTTATTTTATGAATATTTAATAGCATATATTTAGTAGCATAAAAATGTGTGACTAAACGATTTGTGTTTTATTTTTGTTTTTGTTTTTGTCAAAATTATAAAAATTTTTATTTTTTGTTTTTTAATTTTTGTTATCTCATAAAATTTAAAGAACAACGTGCTTTTTTTCGCGAAAACAAAAATTTGTTGTTTTTCATGTGATGTCTCAAGTTCAATGATTTGCTATTAACGAAAAAATAAAAAAAAAACAAGAATCCTGTTGTTTTTTCTTTTTCGTTTGTGTTTTTTCTAAAATGATGAAATTATATTTGTATTTTGTATTAACAAAAAATCATTTTTGTAAAATTAAAAATAAACAAAGAAAAAAAAATTAAAGAAAAAAAGTCAGCTACTCCACCACAGGACCGATCGCCACTACACGAAAAGTACCTACAATGCCAAAATTTATAGATTTTTTACATAAAAATTTATATCAAAGCAAAATAACTTCTAATAATTTAACAACATTTTGTTTTATTCAATAACAATAATAAGCAATGAAATCGTTAAAATATACATACATATATATGTATGTGCATTCATCCATACATCCATTTACATTATTATGTAATGTACATGATTTTTTTTTCATTCAAAAATATTAGAAGAAAAAAATTATAAAAACAAATACAAAACAAACATAAAATTAATATTGAATCTGCTAACAAAAATTTTACAGTTTTAATTTTATGTCATTAACAAAGATGACATAGATATAAGTATGTCCATATATAAATTTTTAGAGATACATAAAAAAACAAAACAAAAAAATTGTTCATGTAAATTCCCAATAAAATTGTTCAATAAAATTGTGCATATTCGCCAAAATCTCGGGTACAAATTTTTAGTATGAAAACAATACCTACCTTATAAATTAATGTATGCGGTCGGTAAAAACAACCAAAAGAAAACTTAAAATTAAAACAATGAAAAGAATGTGTAAATAGAAAAATTAAAAATTAGAAGAGATTAATAACAAACAACAACTATCTACATAATTATATGCGTAGTTTCTAATATTTATTCAATTCTTTAATACGATCTTAGCAAAATTAATCTGCATTATCATAAAGACCTAAATTATAGTTATTTATACGCAATTTAATAATAGATGGGTCGAGTTGAAGCATAATTTTTGTTTGAAAAAATTAGATTTGGGTTCATGTTCAGTTTTATGCATTCGAGACCATAGGGCGAATAAGAATGCATAAAATTCAGCTTGAACTCAAATCTCACTTTTTCCAAAAATAAAACTTCTACTCTTGAAGTCGAATACATAAATTTACACGTACACGTACACGCTTACATATGTATATAATTTATTGTAGTATTTATTATAGTATATTACAGCATTTTGGATATGATGAATTACCATATTATATTACAATCCTGATTGTAACATTAAATATCTTAATCCACATAAAGTTAAGTAAATTCGAATTCTGCTTGTTTCTAGGATAAGTTCAAAAAAATTTACGAACAGAAGTATTAAGTACGAAGAAGTACGAACATATATTGCTGATTTGAGTACTATAGAAGCACGCTACATAGTCTATATAAAAATAAATTAAAATATATAAAGGATGAGTGTTTTTTATTTTTTACAGAAACTGAAAAAACTTTTTGATAAAACTGACGTAAATATTTTGACCACTGAGAAAATATTATGAAAGATCTCGGTGACCTTAGTGCATAAGAGCATATAAAATGCGCTGTAAACATCAAAGAAGTGTGGGTTCTAATCTCATACACGTCATTAGAATAATTCTCCGTTACATCTTTTACATTCACATCTGAAAAGTAATTTCATAAATAATAACTAAAAAAAAAAGAAGTATAAATTAAAATAATGTTGATAAAACCTACGATTGAAACTATCTTAAAATTTCAATTTGACTTTATTTGACTCAATTTGACAACAGGAACTCTTCTAATAATTATTAAAAGTTCGATAAAACAAAGTATTTTAAGTCTAAAATTTCTTCAACTCAATTCAACTTAAACTCAAATAACTTCAACTCAAAGTACATTAATTTTACACATTACCAAACCGAATTAGGGAAATCCCATTTTAAATTGAGTTTCGAATAGAATTTACCAAAATTTATTATCGAATAGGAAAAATTAGATTAGAATATGAATATTATAAAACACATTTAAAAATGGAAATCAATCTGTAGCAAATTTGAGATTTCAATGTTAACGGAACATTTAAATTTTTTCACTTATACACTTATACCTCTATAATTTTTTGAAAAAAAAAAAGAAAATTTCTGCAAATTTTAAACAGAATCTAAAATAAAAAAAAAAAAATACTAATAATGAAAAACCAACAGATTTATTTGTTAGAAATTTTTTGCTTTTTGTTTTAAGTAATTTTTGTTATTTTTTATTTTATTATTTTTTTTTTTTTTACTTTTTACTATACATTTGTTTCTAATCGCTGATAAGAAAAAAAAAACCATTGTTTTTCAAACATCATAAAAATGTTATATGAACAAATGGAATGAAACGAATATGAATCACATTAAATAATTAAACTAATTAAAGACCTCCAAAAATTTTATGAAAAACATAAAAAAAAAAATATTATCTTTTATTTTTTAAATGCTTTTTATTTTGTTTTTTTTTTTTTTTTTTTGTTAAGGGAAACGTGAGTAAGCAAACGAATCACTTTTAAAGCTATTCTTAGCTAGTATTTAGATTGTTTTTGTTTTAAAAAAATTTTATTTAAAAATTATATTGTACTAAAATTATTGTCTGTACGTTTGTCATTGCAATTTACTTTTCTGATTTTACATTTCTGATGTATGTATATATAGAATTGTGATTAAAACCTAGTTTCACTTATACAATCTCTGGAAGACTGAATCGCCACTACTTTTGGGATTGCTAATATTGTTTAATTAGTCGGCCTACAAGGAATCCTAATTGAATACATACAAGTAATACATTATATATGAGTTTTTAAAGTAAATTAATTTAAAGTACATATATTATAGAAAAGATATATGTATATGTATTTAGAATTCTACGATTGCATATGCTTTTATAGAAATTGATTTCAAAATTTCCTTTGTACTTGTTCAGAATAAGAAAAATTAGAGAAAATCCAGAGAGAATCTAGTAAAAATTAAAAATACATGTAAAATTTAATAATTGCATATTTTTAGGTAACGTTGTTTATTTTTTTATCTTAAATTTATATTTTATTTTAACTTCTACTACTTTTAATACGTTTTCTGTATAGTCATTTAACTTGTTAAGAGTCATAAAATCTTAAGAGGAGCCTTGGTGGCCTAGTGGACGTGGCTTATTAACCGAAGGAGTGCGGGTTTAAATCCTGCACATATAGTAAATTTTATAAATTGAAAACAAATCCCCCTTGCCACCAAATATAGTCTAAATATATGATGTTTATATGTAATATAAACAAATATAGTGTTTATATATATATTTATATAATATAGTGTTTATATGTAATATAAAAAAAATAAATAATATTGGTGTATAATTTAATAATAGTATTCAACCTATAATGGCCTTAGTAGCCGATGGTTTTGTAATATTGAAATATCCTATGTGGTTTGCAATATTAATATAAATAAATAAATAAATAAAATCTTAAGATCCTGTTTCCAAGAAAAAGTCTAAGATAAATATTATTGAAGGTTTTAAAATATTTATGTTTTTCAATTACGATTATATCTTGCCGTTATACTTGTTTAATATAATTAAAGAAAATCCAGAGCAAAAATCTAACAAAATTAATGGAATTTTTTTAAATTTAATAATTGCATACTTCTAGGTAACGTTGTTTAATTTTTCATCTAATATTTATATTTTATGTTTTATGTTTTCTTTTAATATTTTTGCTATTTTCTGTATGGTAATGTTACTTGTTATAAAATGTAAAAACTCCTGTTTCAAAGGAAAAACAGAAAATCCATAATATATTGAATGTTTTTGAGTAGGTATCACAATACAAAAAACTATTGTTGTTTTTTTTTTTGCTCTGTACAACTGTTATTCGTATAACCTTTAAAAATCTTTAAAGAATTAGGTAATGTCTTTTTATTTTTTATTTCAAACTCAAATTAAGATTAAAACTTAAATGAAACGTTTTTGTAATATTTTAATTTTATCAGGAACCAGATCACTTGAAATGTTTTCACTTCGATATAGAAAAAATATTTTTTTTTTTTTTTATTATTATTTTTTGTTTTGGTTTTAAGAGAAACAAAAAAAGAAAATATAATTATTAGGCAATTAGCAATATTACTTTAATTTACTTTTAAAATTTATTTATTTTTTTTTTTTTTTTATTATAATAATCTGATGGGGTCAAGCAATAATATTTAATAGAGGATTGAATTTTTTTTTTTTTTACAAAATATTTCCTAAAATAATTGATAAGTCATAAGAAGAGGCGGCATCAGAATTAAAAATATTTGATGGATAAAATTAAAATTTTGGGTTCATAGAGATATTTTTTTTAATTATTTTTAAATTAATATTTAGGTATTCTAATTTAAAAACGTTAATAAAAATATTAATTAAAATAATTGACTAAAAATAGGTTAAAAATTATGAATATATACTCGTACATACATATGGATAGATAATATTATGTATATATAGTATGTAAATTAATGTTTTAATTATTGTATTATTAATTTGATATTTTGTTTTAATTAATTTAATTTTAGTTGGTTGGTGGTGATATAATAAATTTTAATTGAAAGGCAAAAAAAAAAAGATAATTTTTGTACCCGCATGTCATTATGTAGATTTAAGTGTTAGAGGACTGCAGTTTAATTTTACACATATATATATGTATGTATTTGAAAACAAAAAACACATATTTTTTTTTATGTAAAAAAAATTGATGTAATAAAATGCTCAATGTGTTAAGATTTTGATTTACGAAATGACGATAAAGAAAAATCTTTGATAGTGTAAAAATATATCTCTAAAAATCTTACTAACGTATCCTATATACAGGCTATATGCAAAAACGATTATTTTTCAATTCAAGCTCTGAGCTTTTGATAAATGAATAACGATTTTTAAAGGTAATACTTTTTAGATTTACACCGAAATCTTATTTTTTCAAAATCTTACCTTTTAATATCTTATTTTCCAAAATCGTTTTATTTTTCATTCTGTTTCATTTTTTGATATTTGATTTTTGATTTTTGATATATTGTAAATTACTTCAAAACTCCTCCTATTTATTTGTGTATATATATGTATGTGTATTCCAACAACTAAATATTTAAAATAGTGAGGGTTGCTGTCACGAAACCCTCCTAAACAAATTATTTGAACCCTGATTTATACCAAAATACCAGTATACCAAAATTGAAAATTTTAAAAATTTGTCGTAAAACGCGTCGCGCGTTTCGGCTGTTTCGGTTCGACATGTATGTATTTAAAAATAATTTGACAGAAAGTATATGCCGTTAGATTTTATTTAGGTTGCGCCCTATAATTATAATAATGGACTATTTCTTCTAAATATTTTATTCATACACATTAGGCCGAAGGGGGTAACTCGAAAAGGGGGCAAGAAAAAAGTTTCAGGAAAAAAATAAGATTAAGGTAAAGAAAAGATATTAAAAAAAAAAAATAGTTATTAAAATAAAAAGGCTGCAACAAAAAAAAAAAATAAAAATATTAAGATTCGGTACGCTTCCTTTTTGAAGTTCCCTTCTAAATACGATCAAATATAGTACCAAACATGTGGATTAAAAAACTCTTTTTATTTTAAATTTTGAATTCATTATACATAGTTAAAAAAAAGCCTTAAAAACAGTTAGCTACTAAAAATCTATAAAAATTTATCATATACTATTTTTATATAACAACTAAGTGATTGATATCATTCGATCCACTCAATAATAATTATTGTTACTAATTAGAATTACTAGCAACAGTTCATGGACACACCCATAAAAAAGTAGGAAATTTGGGTATGTATTTTATATTTAAATATTTTTAGAATATTTTTAAAGTTTTTTTTAGAAAAAGATTAAATTACAATTAAAACAATCGAACCAAAAAGAACAATAACCAAATGTATATATATATATATGTATATTTTAGAAGTACTTCAAAGGAATTTCTTTATTAAAATTTTTTTAATATTAATCAATTTTTTTAAAATTTTTCTAAAAATATTTCTTTATCTATAGAATATTACCCCCTAAAAAGTTTATTCAGATATTTTTCCAATCAATAAATTGTTAAATATAATCAGTATACCTTAAAATATTTACAGGATTTAAATCTTAAATAAAATATAATAAGATATCGATTTTAATACAGATATTTTTGAGAGATTTTTATTATATTTTTGAATAATGATATTTTTAATGATGGTCAGCTGATCATATAAATTTGTAGTACATATAGTAATTTTTTCCGGAACTTATTGGAATATTTTATTTTTACATATTAATATTTTTGTAACATTATGAAATCGTATTTGTTTATATCTCTAATTTTTTTAAACTAAAACACTGAAAAATCTTAATTATAAAATTAGATATTAAATTAATATACATAATATGTATAATTTTTTCTTTAAGAAAAATCATTCACTTTAATTACAAGTTTTTTTTTTTAAATACAAGTATTTTCGTGATAAGTGCAAGGTTTTGTTTTTAACTGCAAGAATTTACTTTTCAAATACAAGCTTTTGTATTTACGAAATTTTTTATATAAGTACATAATTATACTTATATTTATAATAACATGATTATTTTTCATTAAAAAAAAAATTAATTATGTTTATATATATATATTGTTCTTTAAAAAAAATTCCGATAGACTACAAAGGTTAAATATTATAATATGCACTTTCAGTTTACAGTGCAGTTTACTGTTAAATCAGACGAAATTTTTATTAAAGTAAACTTCAGTTTACAATAATTTCTTGAGTTCTTTTAGTTTAAAAACAAAACTTACTGCAAATAAAAAATAATTATTTTCAATTAAAAAGAAAACATTCAATTTAAAATAAAAATGCTTGCACTAAAAGTGAAAATACTTTTTATTAAAGTAGAAAAGGTACCTATATTTACTTGTTGTCAATATGTCAATATTCTCTTCAGTAAACGAGATTTAAATATTAACGTTAAATTTAACTAATGCAATGTTTAGGTATTGAAATTTTATTAGCATAGTGCTTATGTGTTTATTGAATTCTTCTCTTAGCTGCTACTTATAGGAATGGAATATTATTTTATGTTTACTTACTTTACTTACTTAAGTTGCAGGTCAAATGAATTCTGAACATTTTAAAATGTACACTTGATTTTCTTTTAATGCATATTTTAAAACTATTTATATACGATTCATAAAATCTACATATTAAGAGTCTACACTTTAATTTTAAATGTACTCATATAATATGCAGAGTGCTTGAGGAATAACTTCAAAAAATGATAGGGGAGGTCAAAACAAGCAAAAAACACAATATAATTGAGTATCTATTTCTAACCGATACTAAGATAAAGATTGTCTCTTTTTTAAAATATGTTGCTTAGTTTTTATACCCTACACCTAAAGAATAGGATATATCAAGTTTGGTATGGTGTTTGTAACAATATGGTGGTGTTTTGATACAATGGTGTTCTTTCATGTTTTATTTAAGTCTCTGAAATTTAAGAGGATTTGGTTTATGGGTTCGTATTTTGGAAACTTCCAGATGAGCACAAGAGCATTCCAAAACCAACAAAAGCAGAATCTTTAAATTTAGTACAATGGTGTTCTGGCATGTTTTCTTTATGTCCCTGAGATGGATTTGATGAATTGGAGTGGCAATTCTGGTACCTGACACACGCCTCACAAGAACTAACAAGCATATCTTCCAAATTAATAAAGATAGAAACTTGACATTTTCTACAAGGGTGTCAGGCATATCCCAAGAGGATACCTCTTTTACGATCCTGAAATTAGAGTTAAATAAGACAGAGAAGGGAAGAAGTTCAAGCAGCTACCAAAAAACTTATGGATTTTTAATTTAATTCGAATTATTCAGGTGTAGGGTATTAACTAACTGCTACTACACTCATAATGTGCAGAAATAATCCAAGAATATTGAAAACCCCTAAGTTAATAACAGTATTTTCTTAATTTCTTTCTAATTATAAGGTATTTTTTGTTTCTTTTAATCTCCACTATAATTACTCCTTGAAATTATGCTGTATATTCCTCAAACATACTGTACAATAATCATAAACAAAACTTAAAATAAGAAAATATTTAACAATTAATAATTATATTTTGTAAAGAGGATTCTTGTTCCTTACTTCTTCAATTGAATATAATCAATTCCGTATATAAATTTTTTTGCTATATATACGGTTTCCATTCTAACGGTAGTTTTACATAAAACGATAGAGCAAATAGGTATCATCTATATATACTCTTAATATCAGTGTGTTGCAGAAAAATGCACATATTTATATTAGTTTTTAATTCAATCTTATTACAACATCGTAAAATAACTAAATTTTCAATAATATTTAAGTTAATTAAAAAGTAATAATCTTTTATTAATTGACATTCAATTTTTGATTTATTTTCTATAATAATAATTTCTGCTACAATAAATCTGTGGTTATTAACAATTAAATTACATTTTTCAAAATTAACTATAGAAAATCATACTTATAACACAAATAAATTGAAAACTTAATTAAATTTATTGTTTTTAAATTAAGTTTACAAAAGTCCAAAATAAATATTTTCTTTTTACTTATGAAATTCTTTACAAATTATCAAACAAATATTTAAAAAATTTTCAATTTTCGATATTTTGCGAATTAACAAAAATTTTTACAATTTAAATTATTGGGGTTTACCCCGATATAATTGAAATTCGCAAATAAATCCAAAATTAATTGATTGAAAATTCAATTGAAAATCACCACACAAAAAAAAAAAAAAAAAAAACACAAGAAAAAACCATAAATTAAGAAAAAAACACACCTGAGATCAAGCAAAAGGACTATAGTACCAGAAAAACAAAAAAAAAAAAACAAAATTTCAATTTGACTGTTGAAACTCTTTATAATATTTTCCTTTCCTGTTTTTTATATGGAAAAAATTCGAGAAAAACCACAAAATGTTAAAAGAAAAAGGAAATATTTTTCTTTGTATTGTAAGTTTTGTAGTTTTTCGTTTTTCATTATAGGTACTTTATTTTGAACATCCAAAAAATATTTCAATAAAAAAAATCTCAACAATTAATTGATTGTTTAGTGGAAAAATTTTTGTATTAATTGAATATTTTAGTTTTTTCTTGTGTTTTTTTTTTTTGTTTTTGTGTTAATTTTGATTCTTTTTATAAATCGGAAAATTTTGGTTATATTTTTTTTTTTTGTATTTTTCAAATTTGATATAATCAAGAACACATTTTTTTGTTCGAAAAAAAAAAACCAAAAAAAAACAAAACAAAAATTATAAATATTTTCTTTAGATTTGTGGTTTTTCAAAAAGAAGAAAATTCTTTGATTTCCTTTACAAAATGAAAAATTATAAAAGAAATATATTTATTTATTTATTTTTTGCTTTTCAAAATTCCTTAATTTTCTTTGTGATAATAAGTATGTATGTGTATGTAAAAATAGTTCAATAAATCGATTTGTGGATAAGTAGAGAAGGTCAGAAAGGTATGATATATATTTTGTAAAAGAAAATCAAACTTTTAGTGTAAATTTGTTTTTTGTTTTTTTTGTGTAAAAGTAATTAGAATTTGAATACTATTTTATTACCTATACATACATATATGTATTACTCAAATTATGCTTTGTAAACGATTGTTTTTGTTTTTAATTTGCATTTTAATAAAATGAAACCTATTTTCTGTGTTCGGCTATCTTTAATGTAAGAAATTATTTTACCAACATATTTCTTGTATATTTGAAAAAAAATTTGTAGAACAAAACTTTAGAACATAAGGTGGGTTTTTTTTATTGATGCGATCACGCAGCTTTAATTAGTTTATATACAAATTATTTAACCAGCTTTTATCCTTTTTATTAGGATAAAACTCATTTATAAAAAACATATCTTGAAAAATTTATAAATTTCTTTTTTTTTTCCAGGTTTCAAAGTGACATTTTACAACAAAACAACCACAAAGAAAGCAGGGCTTATAACGAACCCTTAATAAAAGCGTATGCCGTACGCATTTAATATGGCTAGTATAACGTGAAATTGATATGCGCACGCAATTTTTCATTTGTACTTTCATTTATTTTTTTTTTTAGTTACACTTACGACGTGTGTGGGATATGAAGCTATACTCTCACGTGGAATTCGAACCCACACTTCCACGTGGAATCTAATCTCTCTCTCTTACACACTAAGGCCACCGAGGCCTCAATTTCTTTTTATTTTAATTTAAAAAAAAATCCCTGGACAGCATAACAAAAAAACATTTTTAGATCCTTTATAAATTTTAATATTTTAAAAACTTGATGTAGAAAAATAGAACATTACGTCGCGTATTTGGGGTGGTGCGCTCATTTAAATATATGTATTTAAAAATATTTTACCAGAAAATATACGCCGTACGCGTTTATTTAAGTTGTACCCTTAGTTTTTAATAAATTAACAAATTAGCCAACTCGTGTATAAGTTACTAAAAATTATACATTTTTATATTCGTTCTTTTAGAAAAGAAAATAAAGTTACTTGCATACATTCAAATTTATTTTTTATTTGTCAAATGACAAAACAAACTTTTAAAACCGAGTTAATTTATATATGTCAAAAAAAAATCTTCTTTGTCGTTTTTTTATTAATCCAAATTACACAAGTGTTGTAATTGCAAAATTTTAACTAATTCATAAGAATGTGTAAAAAGAAATACAAGTGCAAACTTCAAATATACCAAAAATAAGCTCAAAATGTATGTAAAACCTTGAAATGTCAACATGACGTTTAAATACAAAAAAAAATAAAATTCAGTATACATTGTACAAGATGAATAAACAGATTACATCACAAGGGCTATAGAGTTGTTAATAAGATGTTAAATATAATTTTAGTACCTACTAAAAATAAATATTAAAAAAATTCAAATTAAAAATAAATATTTTTGAGAATAAGAAAATGAAATTCAACGTGAAGGTGTTAAATATAATTTTTGTACTAAAACAAATTCAACCTGAAAAATTTAAGAATGAAATTCAACGTGAAGTATCTCGAATTTTAATTTTGAAAGTAAATGAAAAGCAATTATTGTTCCTTTAAATTGATCTAGAAAAAAAACTTTAACCAAAATTTGCTAATTCCATACAAAAGCATAATATCTTTAGGTCTAAGGATGAAAACAACCTATTTACTAAAATTATTTCTGTTTTACTCATTTAAAGTCAAACTATTCACAAGATCGAAATTCCCTTTCTTACCATTTTAAGGATTACAGAAGCATAAAAGTTGAATTAAAATGTTTTCATCTTAGATTTTGGGGTAATGGCAGGTTGAGGAAATGACAGATTTTAGGGTTATGACAGGGGTCGGATTACGCAACAGTGCCAACTTTTTTAATGCAAATGCAAACTTTTTTCATTCTTACGAACATTTTGCATTATGAATGAATTATAAACAGCGCTGACTATCATTTCAATAAAATATAATAATACAATATAAAATGAAAAAATATATAAAATGTGCACAAAACAATTTAATGTTATAATACTAAACCATATAATTTTCCATTTTTTTTTTATAAATAATAAAAATACTAAGGGTATTCACGAGTTGGTGCAAAAGTGCAAATTTTTTTTTGCACCCTAGCACATATTTGCACCAACTCGTGAACAACCCTAGCATGAATTTTTATTGAACTGTCAAATATCGTTGATGCGCTTGTTTTGTTTACATAAAAATTTAATATGCTTGCCAAAAATTAATAATATTTGTATATCTTTATATGCTTGACTTAATAAATAATCAGAAATTATTTTTTTCCATTTTGTTTAAGCATTTTTTAAATTTTTATCTAATATAGAGCTTACAAAAAATATATAAACAAACTTTGCAATGGTCTTGCACAAATATGCAATTGGGTTTAAGGTCTTGCATAGTCTTGCAAAATTTTGCACTTTTTTATACATGAAAACAACAACAAATTGTGCACTTTAGCTGTCAAAAAATTGAAATATGCTACGGTGTAAAATTTTGCACTTGTTCAAGCCCACTTTGCACCAACTCGTGAATACCCTTACTGTCTTTCTCGTTTGCATTCTCATTTGCATTTGCACCGATAAATACTTGGTGAAAAAACTTTGCACCGTGCAAACTAAATGTCAATTTTTATCATTCGCACAATTGCGGAATTGAAAAACAGTGCAAGTTTGCACGAGAACTGTCAAATTTTTTTATTTGCATAGTTGCGGAATCCGGCCCCAGGACAGAATTTATTATGTGATATTATATAAAATATACTGCTATCAGATAAACGGTTATAATATTAATAACAGTTATTGAAGAAGTTTTTTTTTTTTTTACTATTGTTAAATTTGTTACACAATTTATTTTTAGTTAAAATTAATTTTTCTTACTTTGTTCTTTTGGTTATTTCTATTTTCCAATTCTAAATTTAATTGAATTTCTTGAATACCAAAATGAAAAATTATTGTTTTAGTTTTTTTTTTTATTGTAAAGGGTTGGTTGATTTTTCTATTTACTTTATTTTATTTGTATTCTATTCTTTTGTTATTTATAATTATAATTACTTTTTTTTTTTTTTGTTTTTTTTTTTTTAATTTGCTTTCTAATAAACATACTTAAGATAGTTTCATTTTGATTTGATTTAATTTTTCGAATATTTTCATGCCAATTATTAAATTGGTTTTAATTATTTTTGAATAAAAAAAAATTGAGTATTTCCTGTATTTATACTCTCTATTTTGAAAATTTTGATATTTTAAATACAAATTTTAGAAAGTATCAAAAAAAAAAAAAAAAAGTATTCTAATCGTGTAAAAATTAAAAATTGTTGACTGAGATTCAAAAATACATGTTTAAAAATTATATTCAAAAAGAAAATCACTTGCGAAAGCTTTTGTTCAAATGAATACAATTTTATAAAATATAAAAACACAGGGTAATTTATTAATGAGTGCCTTCACATATACCACTCTGTATAGGGAATAAATGTGTAGACAAAACTTTTGTATATTTATATATATTACAATTTATGCCTAATTTTACTTTACGAATCATTGCCTGTGAGAGTTTTTGTTAAAAACAAATTAAAAATCAATAGAATCGGTAAATTGAAAGGGCAGAAAATGTCTCGTCCAGATCCATCCATTCATTCAGATTTTTAAAAGTACAGAAATATGGTATTATTAGAAAAGTCAAAAGTGAAACACCCTTCAATTATTTTATATAAGAACATCTTTGATTAATGGTCACATTTAATTTTATTTATTTTTGGAAAATTTCAAGTGATTTTTTGACTCCATATCTACCTATAATAGTTATATACCTACATATGTATGTATGTAGATATTGTTTTTGTTGTTTTATTTATTGTGTTGTGCGTGTTAATTGTATTTAAATCTATGTATACATTGTATAGTTAATTGGTTGACATGGTGATTATGTAATATAATTAATATTATAGGTGAGATGAATTAAAAAATGGGCAGTATTTGTTAAACATAAACAATATAATTATTATATATTATATAAAATTAAATATGTATATGTATATGTATTTGAAAAAGGGAAATGAAAATTTCTTAATAAATACATAAATAAATTTAAGGAATTTTCATTGTTTGAAATTCTTAGAATTATTATTGTTTTTGTGTTTTTGTTTTTTTTTTGCAAGTGGTTCGCCATTTTAATTGATTGTTGTTTTTTTTTTTCACTTCAATGAAACAATAATTTAAATTAAATGACTGTAAAAGTTTTTAACATTCCAAGAATCAATTTGAAAGGGTTTTTATTTGTTTAATATATTGAGATATTTTTGTTTTTGTTTTTTTTTTTTAATTATAATTTATTTCATTTTATGCAAACTGTTGCTATAGTAAATAATATTATTATTATTGTTATTATTATCATTATTAGTAGGTAGCAATTAAATTTAAAATAATAGATTTAATTTTCTTAATAAGTTGAATCTTAAATTATATCTAAATTTTTAGTTTATCACAATAAAGAATCTGAGCTGTTCGTTTTAGTCTATGTTTCATTACGTCAAACTTAATTTGAATCACCTTCATGGATTTTAGCATATAAAAAGATCACTTAATAATGGTAATAGTATTTTCATTATGATTACCAGCTCGCAAAAATTTTATTTGTAAAAGTTGATTCTTACATATTTCAGTTCAATATCAGTTCAATATCAGTTACTCTTCAATTCTTTCCTTATAAGGGTTTTGTAGAATTTCCCTTGACCAAGAGTTTTATAAGATTAAGATTAAAGGATTCCTTATTATAGAACACTATAAGAATGCTATTGTCGAATTCTTATATAAGGATCTTAAAAATTCGAAGGGTTTTGTAAGATTTCTCTTGATCAAGAGTTTATAAGATTAAGATTATAAAGGATTTTTAATATAGAAAGCTATAAGAATGGTTATTATCGAATACACTATAAGAATGCTATTGTCGAATTCTTATATAAGGATCTTAAAAATTCTAAGGGTTTTGTAAGATTTCTCTTGATCAAGAGTTTATAAGATTAAGATTATAAAGGATTTTTAATATAGAAAGCTATAAGAATGGTTATTATCGAATTCTTATATAAGAATCTTAAATAAAGTAGCCATATTGCAAACTTAAATAATTTTTTTATAAGATGCTAAGCCAAAATAATATTTCTTTAATACTCATTGACAAGTTCTCTGTATAAGATAAACTTGAAAGATCAACCTTGTAATCCACTTACAAGAAACTTCACTTAAAACATCACAGTTCCATTAAAATTGGAAAACATTACTTCGATTTTTAACGAATGTTCATTTTAGATAAATACATAGCAGCCATTTTGTAATTTATATAATACAATTTTACAACGGACAGAGTGAAACTAATAGAGATATTTCTTCAAAATGTTTTTGAAAATGTGCTAAAAATGTATGGATAGTGAGCATAAAGATGAAATATTGTTAAAATTTGCGTGGGAAATTTAATAAAATATGTAAATTTCTAATTAAATATTTCATGTTATTATAAAATACTTATTTTAGTTTGCAATATATGTACATATGTACCGATGCATGAATTTATAGAAAATTCGATGTAGAATAGTGCTACCGGAACCGATTCTACATTTGAAAAGATTTCTCTCTTTCTCCAATATTAAATGCATCAAATGTAGCTCCCCCACCCTGTGCGGGGTGAATTTTCAAATGAAATCTTCTCATTTTCTCTGGTGAAAATGAAGAAACTGACACTGAACTGAAAGGTCAACATATAAACAACTGAGAGCCTGAACTGAGACGAAACTGATGAAATCTGAGACTGATCTATGTGGGTGGGAATCATCTTAATACTTACATCCGACTTTTTGTTTTTTTTTTATTTCAAAAAAAGTACGTTTCAAAAGTTCTTTCTAAAATATTAAAATCAAAAGTCAATAGATATTCTATATCTCTCTTTTAATAACATTATATTGTGAATTTCTAGAAACTGAGAAATGCTTACATATAGAAGAGATAAATTAGCACATTGCCTATACCCTTATAAAACCTTCTTTGCACAATATTTTGTTTTATATTATGATCATTTCTTTCAAATACACTTCATTTTTTTGATTCGCGACTATTTTTCTAATATTATAATGTTTATTTTATATGTTAAATTTGGTGTTTTTTTTTTCTTTACATGATATTTTTATTTAGATCTAGGTAGGTACCATTCAATATTAAGATATTATAAAAATATTCAAATTAATCATCAATTTTAAAAAAAACATTTTCTGCTAAACAAAGTATTACAAAATAAATGGAATATAATTAATTGAAAAGGTATTTAAGAAATAATTATTTTTATGCCAAAATGTTATAAAATTTAAATTATTATGTGTTGCATTCTAAATAACTAATATTTATTTACTTAAGTACATCTTTTACAATTTTGAAAATTTTTTGAAGGGAGAGAAAAAAAGTTTTGCATCAGTTGTGAAATCAATGTGATGAATGATTATTCATAACAGCAACATACTTCATTTATAAATGAAGTATACACAAATTACATCTCAATTTCTAAATACAGTTCACAGGTTTCGATGGTCAAGCGGCTAAACGTATTACTTATTAATCGAGAGAGTGCGCGTTTTATTTCTGCACAGGTTGTGAGATTTTTTAATAGGATAATTTCTGCACAGGTTGTGAGATTTTTAATAGGATATTAAAAAATTTTTTTCATTTAATAATCTTCATTGGATCATATCATGTAAAGTATGTAATATACAATATAAACAAAATAAAAAAAACAATTTTTTATTTTTGGGTCATTCCCCTGCCATATAATCATGACAAAGATATATATATAAAGGCTGTGTAATAAGCCTTTCTTTTTCAGACATGGCTGTTACTGTCATATGGGAGAATTATTCTTACAACGTATGTTGGATTCGAATACTCCCTTCTGCTGATCTCACGCCGGTCTTGTTGGCAAAGGCTTAAAATCTTAAAAAATAGTTTAGGTGTAAAAACGTATCCAACAGTAAATATTTGGTGTACCCAATAGTAAATATTAAGTGTAAATATGTATGCAATAGTAAATATCCAATAGTAACATTTAAAAAAAATAAGTTCACCTTCCAATTTCAGCTCATTTTTTAAAACCTATATATAAAATAGACAAATATTTGCTTGGCAGAATGAGTGAAAAGTTCAGCTCCGGAAGAATTAATATATAGCGTATATGGTTTAATGAAATATTGAAATTACTACAATTAAAAAAGCTAAAAATCATAATGGGCTCTAAAATTCAAGATGATTATGATAATGCGGTTATGATAAGAAGAATTTAATTTCTCTTTTTTTATTTAACATATACATACATACATATGTACATATATGAATGCATATGCAACAAAATATGCAATAAAAATTTATATTTCATCATGTATTTTTTAATTTACGTTGTTTCTATAAATGATACACGATGGATAAAATGAATGAATATAATTAATTTGTTTATTAAATATGCATTGAATAGATTTTCTTCAACATTGTATACAAATAACACACTCTCTGAAATTAGGGACCAATAATTATAAATACATATGTACATATCTAATAGATACATTTTATAAATAATTGTATTGTATTATAAACTAAAAATAAAGTGATATGACATAAGTTTCTGTAACATTTTCAATTAGAAATGAAAAGTTTATTATTGTTGCCAAAAAAAAAAATGTTTACAAGTTTAATTTTGCACACGAGCATACCAAAAATATCTTTAGGTACATATTTTGTTGCAATAAACAAGTAAACAAAAATAAACATTTAAAATATAGGTACAAATTATTTTCAAAAAAAAAAAAAAAAAAAAAAAAACCATAATGTCTAGCAATGTGTTGATGAATTTCCAATCAAAATTTTTAAGTTAAGAAAAAAAAATTAAAAAAAATTAGCGAAAAAAAGTCTTGTTTAGTATTTGCTAGTTAGAAAAGCGAAAAAAAAAAAAAAAACAATCAACCTAATAGTTAACGTTATCTTAAGTAATAAACTGATATCGTTTATTATCTCGTATTTGTTTACTAACTATAAAAAAAAAAATTCTGTTTTTTATTAAACGGCAAATAAATATTTTGCAAATAAACTTTAAGATAAGAAAATAATTACATCGTTATTTTGATAGCCTGTAATCTAAATCTTATGTATCTAAGTTGACTTTATTGTCATGAAAAAAATTTTTTTGAAAAGCTATAAGATATTTTTTCATATTTTATTATTTAATGTTTCAGCTAGTATTTGGTTTTCTTCAAACTACATTATTTATTATCTTCTTCCAGTTATAGTAAATATAGAAATCTTCCAGTTAAAGTAAATATAGAAATCTTACAGTTAAAGTAAATTATTTTTGAAGACAACTCCTGAAGGTGAACTCCTGGCAGAAGAAAATGTATCATGTCTTAAAAGTTGATGTCAATGATTTAAGAAGATCACTAAATCACTGTTTAGATCAGCAGTTAATCAATATTTAGATCAACAAATAATAATTATTTAGATTAACAGTTCATCACTATTTAGATTAACATTTACTCATTGTTTAGTTTAACAGTTAATCATTGTATAGATCAGCAGTTAATCACTGTTTAGATTAACATTTAATTATTGTTTAGTTTAACAGTTAATCATTATCTAGATCAGCAGTTAATCACTGTTTAGGTCTACAGTGAATCACTGTTTAGATCAGCAGTTAATCACTGTTTAGGTCTACAGTGAATCAGTGTTTAGATCAGCAGTTAATCAATATTTAGATCAGCAGTTACACAATGTTTATATCAAAAGTTAAGTAATGTTTAGATCGGCAGTCAAAATCAGCATCCTGTGTGCCATTAAGGCACAGAAGGAACAAAAGTCAGTATTCAGTACTTAATATATTTTTTATTATAAATCTAACTCCAGCCATTCGATTTTGTGATTTTATTCAACTTTGATTATAGCTTCCGTACTCCGTTTTCTTTTTCCTTTTATCTTGTTATTACATTTTATACTTTAGTTTAAGAAAATAGCTTTAATTGGATTTTAGTTGACTTAAGGTTTTTATAAATTACCTACTATCTTTAAAGCATTATTGATACAATTTAGTATATTTACATTTTTTATTTGTAGTGAATTTAAAAATATTAACAAAGTATTTTTATTTTTGTCTGAAATTAGGAAATGTTTACAAAAACACAAAAAAAAATGAAAAACTAAACACACGCCTAAAACTGATAATGAAAAAAATAAACAAAGTGATCATTTTTAAACTTTGACAAATAGTAAAAAAAATAAATTAACAAAATGGAAAGAAGAAATTGAAGATTATATTTTTTTTAAATAAAAATTTTTGTAATTGTCGTTTTTTGTGAAGTACAAAAATTTTTTGTAATATACATATGTACATAGAGACATATATGTATACGGATACATGTAAGATTTTGGGTAAGAAAAATTCATATTCAGATTTAGCTTTAAGTATACATAGTATAGTAACCCGTTCTTTGATACATCAAAAGAGTTTCGTTTCTCTTAAACTATAATATATAAGTTATTATATAGTTGATTCCTAAAAATAAAAACAAAAACGTCAAACAATTAAACTTAACAGCCATAATTTTGTACTCATGTAGTCATGGTTAATTTCTTAATGCGAAGGAGACTAATTTGACAGTTTTCCTAGATATCGAGAGAGCCTTTAAGAATATCAACTTTAAAACAATTGGATTTTTAGCGACTCTCTTCTAGATTATATTTTTCAAGAAAATTCTATCTGATACAAAAAAAATGTTTAATTTAGGATCATTTAGGTCGGTTGTGATCGATTTTTTTCGTTTTTTTTTTAATATAGGCTAAGTCATATGGACAGAGAGTACGGTGATATGTTCAGGGATTTGTATTATTTTCAACATATTATCAATATTTTCTATTTTATGCTAAATGCATTAATTTCTCCTATTTTACCTTCAGGTTTAAATTGATCTATTATCTTGTAGTTCTTCTTTTCTCTATTCGCTCCTGTGATGATTTTTTTTATTTTTTTTTTTATATCTGGTGCTATTAGTACCATCTTCGTTTTCCTTGACTTATTATTTTCATTGGTTTCTTTATCTATGTATATCTGTACGATTTTTTACTCAGAAATGTTCATGTTCTCATATTCTTAGTAGAATATTTCAATCTCAAACCTTTAATTTTTTCTTTTTCCGACTTACAAAAGAACGTCATACATATTATACAAATTTCAATATCAAATCAAGCAATTTTCTTGATACTCAGTACAGGATAATAAATACGACAAGCTTTCAGCAGCATTGATTATAATTAAGTTTTCTGTAGATGTACATAGATAAATCATTACTCTTCATTAGTGGTTGATGCAACTTGTTATTAACTAGCTAATTTACATAAATACATACATACATACATATAACATATACAAGAAAAATATGCATAAGCCTTGAATCAATTTTACAAGTTTTAATTGCCTTCATTAATATTTACATAATATGTACATACATACGTATGTATGTATGTACATACATATTTCTAACGTTCATTTTAGTCTAAAAGAATTTTCATTTTTTATCGAGAAAGTGGGATTTGACGAATAGTAAATTTTAAAAGTAAGTATTGATTTTTGGAATAATGGTGTGAGCAATACAACTCTTACAGTTAAAGTTAAAAGCCACTTAATTATTTTTAGTTAATTTAAACTATACTCGTAATTAAGGGATTGAATTAAATTATGTCTATTTAGACATTATTTGCTAAGTTATACAAAAAAAAAAAAAAAAAAACAGTACTAATAAATAAAAATAAAAAAACAAACAAACATAACGTTGTTTTCTTTTTTACAATCCATTTAATTCAAAATTTAAAACAAACAATTTCTTTATTTTAGTTTGTTTTGTGTTTTTTTTTTTATTTTTTTTTACAAGACAGAAATGATAAAAAAACTAAAAATAAAACAATAAAAAAATAAATTAATAAAAAGAAAATAAAAGAAATATAAATAATATAAAGTAAAGAATGAAAATCTTGTCTAAAAAACTGTGTTTTTTTTTTCTCTTCTTTTCTCTTTTCATTATTTATTTGTGCTATAAAGCACATGGTTGAACGGCCCTCATTGTCTTGTTCATTACAATTTTTTTTTTCCTTTGACTATTTTAAAAAATCTATAAACTTTTGTATACACATGCATAAATAAATATTGTTATATAAAATATGTACCTATATACATACATATATAAATAATAATTAAAGATACATTTTAATTCATATCTACATAATATTATATATGTATGTAGGTACATAATATTAAATATATACATACCTATGTATGTACATGCATATATATAATATTATAATCCAATATGAATCCAAAAATGATACGAATTGTTCGCTTAACGATTTGTATTCCATATGGGTATGACGAACAATAAAAAAAAATAAAAAATAAAAATAAAATTAAATATTGCCATACTGGTTTTAACCAGTTTCTGTACTAGTTTTTGTTTTTTCTTCTTATTATTGTTTTGTTCTTTTTTTTTTATCATCATATTAGATTAGGCCGCAACACTATCAAATTAGAGTATACATACTAAAAAAAAATTAAAAGCTTTTTTTTTTTCTTTTTATAAATTTTGAGCACATTTAAAGATTCAATATTAAAAAAAAAAATAAAAAAAATTGATATTAAAATTGAAACTTAAAGAAAAAAAAAAACAACAAAAAAAAAATTTTTAGTTTAACTTTAAAAGTAATTACAATATTTTCTAATTTTACAAAAATAATATTATATACTGCATACTGCTGTTAAGTAAGTACAGAGTGTTAAAAAAAATGCTTTCAAATTATTTCATATACTTATTAGAAAGTTGTAAAACATCAGTCTATTTTTGAAGACAATATTTCATGCATTCCATGATGTAACAGAAGAGATCTCTCTTAGATTAGATTAGGTAAATTGTTAGATAGCTGTTTCCTAAAAAAGAAAACATTATATTCTTCGAGACAATTCTAAAAGTCTTATGAACAACAACAATATCGTAAAGAAGTACAATAATAATAAATGTAAGTGATACTCAATACGAAAATGTATTAGTTAGGAACAGGAACAAAATAAAAAAAAAACGGATGAGGTGCTATGTACTTGTAAAAATGTAAATATCATGTAGGTTTTAACAATCAAGAATGTGAATATTACCAAGCATATTAGACATAAGAAGTATTATATACGTTGGTTCTTTTTTGTAGTGTTAAATAGGCTAATCAACTAATGTAATCTCCCTTTTAAAGCAAATAACCTACAGTATATGTATTTTAATGTAAATGCAATATTTGATTTAGATATTCTTTTAAATAAGTTTGAAAAAAAGAATTGTAAGAGAGGTACGAAAAAATTGAAATAAGGTTTTCGAAAGAAAAATACATTTAGCAATATCATGTTAGGCTTGCGATACGTATCATCAATATTTATCGCGAGATTAAAACACGAACAATAAAAATTTTAATACTATTTCGCCCCAACAAACCATTTAAAATCGTTACTATGCTTTTTGCTCCCAAATAAAATTAAAAGCTCAATGGAACCTCATTGGGACTCGAACTCGAATTCAAATATAAATTTTATTGATACGTATTACAAGTCTAATATCATATTCGTAAATGTCTTTTCCTTCAAACTCCTTATTTCAAATTTTTTGCTTTTTGTTTGTCTTTTAAAGTTTTAAGTTTTTTTATTTTCAAATTTTTGGACCATTTTTCATTATAAAATTAGTTCAATAATATTAAAAAAAAATTAAAAATTTTCCAAAAAAATGTTCTGAGTGATTATTCATTACTTAAAATTAAAGGCGGTACCTTCTTGGTAGCAATATTAATTTTTCTATATAAGTTAGAGATGATGATGATTTTTCATTTCTAGTTTAGAGCTTTTCATTTAGTTTTTTGGATTTTTCTGTAAAATGAAAATTTGCCGAAATATTTTGGCTAATTACATACTTATTTTCGAGTTTCAAAGTTTCGATTATGTATGTATATTTGTATACGTATGTAGCTTTAAATGTATATACCTACTGAAAATAAAGGTAAGAGTAATGTGTTTAGGTTGGACTTATTGATTGTTTGTTATTAAAGCTATAGATAAGCAGTTATTTTAAAAATATTAATAAACTATTATAAAAATATCTTCTTTATTTTGTTACCCTGTGCTTACTGTATGTATGTATGTATGTAATGTATATTCTATTCGTACATTACATACATACGATAATAATGTATAATATTTGATTTTTAATATAGTCATAATAAATTTATTTAGTTTTTGTTTTCTTTTATTATTATAATAATAATTTTATATATATTTTTATTTTATTTTTTTATTTTTTTGTTTGTTCTCTTTACTAATCATAAAACAACCTCATTTTCTTCTTTGCTAGTTATTTAATAATATTTACATTTTTTTTTTTATTCAAAAGATACAACAAAACTTTTAGTTAGAACATTTTCTTTTTATTTTTCTTCATTTGTAAGTTTCAGTTTTTGCGTTTTTTTTTTATTTTTATTATTTTCATTGTTAGTATATTAAATTATCACAAACAATCTAAAAATAAACTACAATAAATAAATATACATACATATATGTACATATGTATATGTACTTATGTATATAAAATTATAAATGCTGCCCATACACGGCGAACTAGGTTTTAAACTTGGTACGCGGACAGGTTTTAGAACCATGCCACACACTTATCCAACCTATCATCCAACCATTGTAATTATGTACTTTATATTTTTATTATTTTCTCAAATCAAAAAATCTCAATGTTAACATGACATTTAAGTTGTACAACTTGCCCATACACGATACAACTTATCAAGTCCGCGCACCAAGTTTACAATCTAGTCCGCCGTGTATGGGCAGCATAAACCTTAATAATAATTCTGTAAAATATACTTTCATATGCATATCCATACATACATAATATGCTACATATAATATATAATTTTTATAATGTGAGAGAAAGATAACAAGAAAGAAACAAAATAAAAAGTTCTTTTTAGATGAAAATGATGAAAAAAACAAGAAAAAAAAAATTCAAATCAGACAGAACAAGAAAAGAAGATAGAAAGAGAAAGATTAAAAAAGCTAAAAAAAAAATACGTCGCAAATTGTGGCTGTTTTTAATCATGCCGCCCGGCTAGTCATTTTTATTGTACATTTTGTATTTTTTATAATTTTTAATATGTACACGTCTTGTATAATATATATTATGATATATAAATATATGTATATATAATATATATGTATATAAATATACAAGTATAGTTAATAGGTATGTGTATATTTTTATTTATAAGTTATTTAAATATTTTCCGCATATTCATATATCAAATATTTTATTATATTATTATTTGCATAAAGTTTTTTGTTGTATTTTCTTTTTTTTTAAAAACTTGGACGCGAGGTAAGGAATTCAGGTAAAGGATAACATAAGACTTATTTGTTTAATTATTATATAAGAATTTAATGAATGGTAGGTAATTAAAAAAGTCTGAAAAGTTAAACTAGAGCTCCTGTTAACACATTGGCCATAACTGTTGACAGATAGAAGCATTATTGTTGAACAATACATACCTTTATTAATGAGTCAAATGAACCATTATGCACTTCAAAATTCATACTATGATTTTTTTTTTTTTCGTTGCCACTCCCTGAAGGAGCATAGGGCGTCCACTAAGTCCACATTTATTATTCATATTTAACTAAGTTTCAGTTTTTGAAATCATTAATTTCCCTAAGCCGTTAATTTTTTGGCTGTAGTTATTGTAAAAGACTATAGAAACATTTTTTATTTCTACGCCATCTATTATCTTATACAAGAATTATGGTTTATTATTATTATTTCATTATATATACATACCTATAACAATATTATATTAATTATAATTTATAAGACATAAGTATATTCTTATTTTTAATTATATTCTAATAATTATATATTATAAGAAAAATCTATATGACCCAGCCGGGGTTTCAACCCGAGATTTGGTATGAAACATCATTAACTGGATACTATGATTAGCCGTCATCAACTATTAAATTAGTCCATTTTAATGAACTATTAAAAGGTATATCGTTTTTAAAGGTAACCAAAGTACACTGCTCTAAAAATACAAGAGTTACTGTTTTCACGAAATTAAATAACGGTAAAGGAAATGTCATGAAAAATATTTAATAAATTAATAACAATCATGCTCATAAATATCATGAAAGATATCGTTCTTATTTTTTGCTGTTTTTTTTGTTTTTTCACGAGGGTCGTTGGAAAATTTTGAAAGTCACTCAGAAAAAATACACATGATTATATGGGATAGTGTTGTACTTTAATTAACCAAAACCACCCCCTTTATAAACCAGATGATTTTTCTTATTGTTAATTCATTTTTAAAAAGCACTATAGTAAAGCGTTATATTTTTCAGGATTTAGGTTGTAATATCTTAGCTTTCAGGCTAAAAAATTTTCGTTAAATTTCAGGGTGCAGACTATAAAATTTAAACTTTTAATTAATTTTGTATTCTTTGATTTAATTTATGAATCTCTTCACTTTCAAATAAAATAAAAAAATATTCATAAAATAATAACTGTTAGATATGAAATAGAGTTAAAATTCTTAAGGCAAAAATTTAAAAGAAAGAAAAAATATTTATTTTAAATCAAAAATTTTTATTACACTTTAAATAATTTGATTTTTTTTTTTTAAATTTCGACTAAAATCCTTCATCCTACTCATATCCATTTCCTCTTCGTTATAATATAAAAGTTTAATTTATTTTTCTTGCGTTCTTACATAAAACAAAAATTTAACATTTAAAACTACACAATTTGATTAAATTTGTATTTGTTCAATATAATTGAAAAAGTTTTTAAGAACATTTAAATTCAGGATCTAAAATCCTTTCTATTATGAAAATCCCTAATAGAAATTATTTAAATTTTTAAAAAATTTATTTTCATATTCTTATGGTTATTTTTTTACAATTTAACAAAATTTTAGAATTATTATTTTGTTTACGATTTGTTTTTAACATTTTTAGACAATATTTTCATTTTTATCTGTAGTTTTTTTCTTGCTGATTTTTTTTTTTTTTTTTCATATTTACATTTTTATAAGTACCCTCTATATATAATATATTCATTCACACATTCATATATGTATGTATGTATTATGAAAAAATAAAAAATAAAAAATAGTTGATATTAAATTAAATTTAATATTTTGATATTTTTTAAAGTTTACTTAAATTTACTAAACAAAGTCTACATATCTACTAAATTTAGAATTTAAAAAAAAAATTGTACGTACATATGTATGTATGTAATGTTTGTAATAATAATTGATTAAAATTTTATTAAAATTATTGAATCGTTTTAATAATAACCGATTTGATAATCAATGAAAGTTGATAAAATATATCTACGAATATAACAATAAAACATAAAATAAAATTAAAATTGATTTTTTTTTATCACTAATCTAAATACAATACACGTACATACATACATATTTTATCTATAGATGTACCTATGATTTAAAAAAAAAGAAAACATTTTTTATTCTTTTGATTTTTATTATTTTTTAATATTAATTAAATTAAAAAAAAAAATTAAAAAATAAGTATACGTACATATATATGTCTTATATTATTTGATAAATTATAAACTAGTTATATTATTAATATATGTATGTATATGTATGTATAGAAGAGGATTTAATCAAAATATATTTTTAACCTTTTAGTTCATATTTCTTAATTAAATTATGAGACACTTGAATATATATGTATGTGACACATGGTGACACACTTATTATAAAAAAAAAATACAAAAAAAAAAAATAAAAACTGATTATACCGTATATTGAAATACGGTCATTTCATTATTACTGTTGAACTTAAATAGAACTTTTTAATTTAAAACCATTAAAATTATTGTTATCAATGATTTGAAAATAATTCGATCTGTCAGTAAGCCTTAAGCTTGATAATCGCTTTTAAACTTACTTTAGAAGTAGAAGTAGAGTAGATTCACGTTCTTGTAACAATACACATGCCTATTCTTTAACATTGCCATATGTAATTTTTCTTCATATTCATATGTATCTATGTATGTATGTATTTATTTATGTACATAAAAATATAAAATTTTTTTTTTTTTAACATTTTAATTATTTCTATTTTACATTGACCAGGATTTACACCAGATTGAACGTTTAACCCTCAATAACCTTTAAAAACACTTTCTATGATTTTAAATCAGATTTGAAAAATTATAAGCAAAGGAGAATTTATTAAGCATGGAATTTGTTTTTAATTGTAGTTTTTTTTTTTGTTTTAATAAAGATTTACAATAATTATTCATGACGTTCTTAAATTCAATAACGTTCTTAAATGTCAGTCACTTCTGTCAGTCACTGTTAATAACTTTTTGGTTAACTTTATTTCGTGGTCTAGTTCTTATATAAATACTTATCTTTTAATATTGGAGGTGTTCGGTGTGACCAAACAATTAATTTAACAATAACGATATTAGACTATATACTATATAGATATACATATATGTACATATGCTTGTACCTATATGTACCTACTATATAATTTATACAGGGTGCCTGGAACTCAAAGGTCCTGGATAATAATCAAAGATCCCGGAGATAATTATCTCAAAAATGGTAAAAGATAAGAGAAAAATGTATTAACTTAAATTGAAGCTGAGGAACAGATGATTTTGAAAATGAAATAAAATTGGTATACATTGATAACGGTTTTTTATGCAAAAATTACAGTTATTTTATAAAAACATTCTAAAACAGCAATATTTTTCGTATTTAAAACCTTATAACTCTTCAACTATGAAATTTAAATAAAAGTTAGAATATTTTTGTGAAATCCCATAATTTCAGCTGGCAACTGACACTTAAACGAATCTTCTATGTTATACAAATATGTTGTTATTTCTTTAAAAAGTGATTGATATTGCTTTAAAGGGCGTTATCTCGGAAATCGTTAGAAATAGAATATTATGTAGATTTTGGATTCGTACTAAATGCAATGAATCACCTTAGTAAAACTTAAGCTAATAAAACTAGAATTAGAATTTCTCTCCGAGGATTAAGGTCCAGGTATTCAAAACAATGTTGTATTAAAGAAAGAACAACATTTTGGAATTAAAGCCCTAATTTGCAAAAATTTCTTTAAAATAGTTAGCATCTTTGGCATTTTATGCGCTGTTAAAATTATTAGCGGAAAGAAAATTGAAATAGGTACATAAAACCTTTTTTTTTTTTTGAAAACTACAGGAGAAAACTTTTCTAATATTATTCTTTTTTTTATGTTTTATACCTACTACTATTGTTTTTATTCTTTACTACATTAAATTTTACTTTTTTTTTTTTTTTTAATTTTGACTTTGATTTAAATTTCAGCTTTAATTAAATTTTCATCATAAAATTGTTATGTTTAACGGTTAGAAAATGTTAATTATTACCTAGAAACTGAAATTTAACTCATCCATCTTGTATAAAGGCATATCAATGAACTTAATTTCATATTTGCATAATATCTGCTATGTGCATATGTATACATATGTATGTATGTATGTTCTCAAGATGATGGTCATTTACATTTTACATCAGCTGATTATTTTTTATTACCTTTTGCTCTTTCTTTAGTCATAGTTTTTTTTTTTTTACTTTTTTTTTTTTTGAAACTTTCGAAAAAAAAAAATTACATACATATGTACGTTTATTATATGTTTACATTATATACAATATACTTTCGTTATGAAAATTTTAAATTCAAGATTCAACATGTCGCTATTCTTTTACTTTTTATTTTTTTTTTTTTCGCGTAATCTAAAATAAAAACTTAGTCAGAGTGCGCCCATAACAGCTGAGAAAAGTCATAAATTTTTGGGTAGAGGCAGAAAAGAGACATAACGACTAAGAAAGAAATAAAAAAAAAGAAAAGAAAAACAAGAACAAAAAAAAAAAATTGCTGTTGATTTTGATATGTTTTGGTTGAAAATTAAAGATAAAAACAAAAAAACAAAAAAAAGCAAAGAAAAATTAAAAAAAGAAAATTAAAATTCTATTCACATTCAATCACTGTTTACTTCACTTAAAAACTCTACCCTTTTGTTTTGAATATCGGAATATTATTCTGTTTTGATTTTTTTTTTTGTTTTTGTTTTTGTTAGAAGTTACCGACAGCAACATCAGAACCGCCACCAACAAACAACCCGATATTCTGATTTTATAATATTTTATTATTGAATGTTCAATCGCATAATATCATAAGCTATATTCTGTTCGTTTAATTAAATAAAAAATAAAAATTTAAAGATACTTACAAATATTGTACTTACATACAAACATACATACATTGTTATGAAAAACAAGGGTGCGGCACACGATTTTAAAATATGAGGAACGAACAAATAAATATAAGTATTCTACTAAGCATTTTTTTTTTTTTTTTAATAAAATATGGGTGAGCTTTTTTTTTTTTTATTGTTTTTTATTAAAGAAAAATGAGTAAACTTGCATTGTATAATCAACAAGAATTAAAAAAAAAAAAATTAAAAATTAGAAAAGTAAACTGAATATAACAAAATTTACATTTATTTTTTTTTTTTTTTCAAAAGTTAATGTAAGTCGAATGTTGTAAAGTTTTGTTTTTATTGCAACAGAAATTTTCTAAAATAATTATTTGAAAAAAAAAAAAAGAAAAACATAGAAAAAAAAGAAAACTTTTTATATTATAGGGAGAGAAAGTAAATATTTGATAAAATACTTGAAAATTCACATTGAACAAAGATAACATGCATGCTTAGACAGATAGTAAATAATAACGACAAATATATAAACTATAATAATAATTAATATTAAGTGTGAAGTGCATTAAAAAAAACACGTGTAGCACATTCCGTATTACAAATTCTGAAAATTTGTCTAATATGTCATATATAATCTAAATTAAAAAATCTTAATCTGAAAATGTTGTATTTAAGTAGAGGTACGTTAATAATAATTAATGTAGATTCGAGTAATAATAGCTTTTAGTTTTATAAAATTTTTGATCCTCCTATTTTCTAAGAACAAATATTGCAGCCTTTCAGTTTAGTAAAAAAACTTGAAAAATTTGATTTTTTTTTATATATTTATACTAAATTTTTATATAATCCTTTCCTTTTATACCCTCATAATAATATTATCTTTGTATTAGGTCTTTAATCGAATCACCGTATGATGTTTTTAGAACACAAATTATTTGTGTTTGCGTTGTGTTTAGGACATCTTACTGTTGTGTGCTGTTTTTAGTATGTAACATAATTTTTCGCTCTCTACTACTTTATATATGTGACAGGTATTCTCTCATTTTCATTTTATTTGACACCAGAAATATTAGTTTGGGACCCCGATTGATGTATATGTGCCAAACAAACGATTGTTTTATCTTTTAATGTGCTAAACATGTTTTATTTTAAAAATTGTTTAGTAAAACGGCACCATTTTGAATGTCCATTTTGAATGAGATGAAAGGTGAATTATAAAGAATTAAAAAGTGAAATATACATAGGTATATAAAAAATTTTCTTTGCTTTAAGTGAAGATCGTAATCTTTAACAGATTTAATAAAAATTCTAAACAATCTTGAATCTTGATTTGTAATCAATTGTCTTCAAACCGTCGCTGGATAGACGGATATATATATACATACATAATATGTATATTAATTAAAATAATATTAAATAGTAACATTTAGACATATTTTAAAATTAAGAATATTTTATATTTTATGTGAAACTGACTTTAACGAAACTCAAAGTTTTCTTTTAAAATTTACATATAATTTTTGTTTTTATTTTTTTTTAATTGTATATTCAATAAGTTTACTTTAATTTTTTACTTTAATATTTAATTGGAATGTTTACACTTTTATTATATTTTATTTTTTTTTTTTTGTACACTCACATAAAAAAACTTCAAACGGTGTTATCTAATTTTGAATTTAAATTGATTTTTTTTCTTTTTCACTCATATTTAGACATGTTCGTCTTTTTCTGTGCTTTCAAAGGAAGTTTACATTTTGATTAGTTTATAATTATATAGACATATTATGTTTGTTTGTTTGCTTTTTTTGCTTTCTTTAATTATTATAAAGCACATTATGATAATATATACTTATATGATTGAATACGAACATATACATACTATGTACATATATATATACATACATGTCAATAAATGTACTGTACTTACATTATTTAATACAATTTTCTTAATTATATTTACAGTACAATTAAATTGCATGTCATAAAATCGAAAAAAAAAAAAAACTAAATGAATGACCAGTTATTATTATTGTTATTAATACTAGCACAAGGCCATGTATTTAGTAGCCTGTCAGGCGACTTTAAAAAAAAAAAAACTAGAATAATAATGATAAAAAAAAAAAACAACAAAAAATTATATAAAGAAATGTAATCTTTTTTATTGTAAATAAAATTTTTCATTTACAAAATTAATAAAAAAAAACGAAAAATTAAATTAGAATTAAGGGTAAACTAAAATGCCTATATAAAAGATATTGTTTGCAATTAGCACAATATATGTATGTATAAACATAGGCAATGTGTAATTGATTCGTAGAGCGTGAATGTATACATTATATGATATACAGCAGACTAACACATGATAAAAATTGCTTTCAAAATGGCGTTTGATCAAAAAACAATTTTCATAAAAGTAGATTAAAACAAAACAGTTATGTCCACCACAGAAACGACCACTATTATATGTAAAGCATAATCCGAAATTCCATTTAAAGATTTTTTACATATTCGATTTTCTAACTACAAAAAAGTTTTGAAGGAAATTGTTGAAGAAAGTTAAAACTATAGAAACACGGAACTGAAGTTTCAATATTTCGATTTTAAAAACAATGCAAATCATTGAATGAGAACAAAATCTTAAAAATCTAAAATTCCTAAAGTAATGTATATATATATATATATTTATTTAGTTAAAAAAAGATAAACAACGCAAATCGAAGCACTGACGAACTGGTATTCATTTTATTTCTCGGCAGGCTTTATTTAAGGCAGCATTCTAAATTTAAATCTAAAAATTCTAATGGTAAAATAAAGGGTAAAATGTCATGTCCACAATTATTTAGAATTATAATTTGTTCTTTTTAAAAGATAATTAGTGACAATAATCCATTTATTTATACACAAGAGTTCTATTATATGAAAACATATTATAATTAATATAATATTATGAATACACTTTTTGATATTTGTTTTTATTTTTAAATTGTCCCGAGAGCGTAATAATTAATGCAACACATGATACATTAATTTTTATATTCTATATATTAAACAATCATTTTTTATAATAAGGTAATATTACTTTTATATAGGTGAAATACTTAATTAAGTTCAATAAAGTTTATTGATGTTATCAGTAAATATTTTTATGAGTTAATTTAATGCGATCAGCAAAATAAAGAGTTTGTGCCTTATATTATATGTAACCACTATATTATTATAATATGTAACTATTCCAGCTTCTAATTTTAGTTGTATGTGTGTCAACAAATTCTGAATTTACTACCATTTTGCCAAAAAAAAGTATTCAATATAACTTTAGGTTGGTGAATGTTATTAATATTATAATATTGTATGTACATATTTATTTTTTGGTGCAGTGACAGAACGCCTGAGGAAATAAAGCTCGAGGCTTTTTAATACTTTTGTAATTAATGCCCGTGCGCTTTAAATCCTTTTCAAAAAATAAGTAAAGTCCAAGGGTCTTAATTCCACTAGATTGCGAGCTTTAAGTCAATTTCGAAAAGGAATTAAAATCCAGTAGGGGTCTCGGTGGCCTAGTGGGTAAGAGCGTATAAAATACTCTGTAAACACCGAGGGAGTGTGGGTTCGAATCCCCTTACGAGGTATTCCCCTTACGACATTTACAGTCACGCCAAAGGGAAGGCTGTGTAATTTCCTGTTCACAATTATGTAGCAGAGAAATGCATTAAAAAAATAAAAAATAAAACCCACTGAGTAACACAAAGATTACTATCATGAGTCCGTATTTCAGCTGACTGAATTTAATTTGGTGACATGTCAGAAGTCCCATTGGGACTTTTGACTCACTTCAATGAGCTTTTTGTCTCATTATTAAGGCCATTGTTAAGGCCTCAGGGAGGGGTTTTGGAAGGGCTTTTAGAATTGAATTCAAAATTCAGGACTATTCGCCTTTTACAGAATATTTAGATTATATGCATATTCTGGAAAAAGCGTATAACCCTGATTTTGTAACCAACTCTAAAATCTCTCCAAAATCAGAATCTCGTACATATACATATTAGTAAATATTCTGGGAAAAGGAGATACCCCAATTTTTATCCAAAACTCTAAAACACCTTCTAATGCGTTTACTCTACATCTATTACTCTCTTCTTTTAATAGTAAATAATAGTGTGGGTCTTAAATACCTGCACCTTATTTTTTTCTGGTGACCTATAATAAAACCAATTGTTATAAAGTTAAAAATCAGCTAATAACTGTCAACAAAGTGCAAAGAATAGCATTCCTTGACAGTACAGGTGTTCTGCCTATTGCAGGTATCAAAGCTATCTTAAACTTCCAGCCTTACGACAAATTTGCATGCTTATAGTGAACTATCTACTCTTTGAAGCTTCTAGTGTTCTTATGACTTCTACATTATGAAGCAATATCGTGTACGGATAATCGATGGAGCACAGAACGGCTAATGTACTCCCAAAATTAATCTGGATCAAGCAGAGAAGATTAGTTTTATAGCACCCTGTATCCAAACGAAAGCAATGAATCTATTTTCACAGACTACTCAAAATAGGTGGCAAAAATTTTGACAATCCATATAGCTGCTCCATATCCATATATACGTTGTATTATATCTAAGAGCTTTTAAGATAACAGAATTACATTCTACTAGCGATAGTCAAGTAGGAATGAAATCCTTAGTAGCAAAAGTTGCTAAATTTATGATGAGAGAGGGTGCCGAGAAATTATAAAAATATTCTTAGTACAAGTATTGAAAACACCCTCAGGAACTTAAGTTTATTTAAGTAGCTATAAGTTCTGTAGATAACTAGATATTCTTAAAAATTAATTAGGTATCTGATAAAACTAGAGATATTCTTCTATAGCAAAACTTTACTTGCCGAAAAAGTTTTACATATTATTTATAATGTGAATCAAAAATAATTTGTAAAAACTGTAATTGACTTTATTTGAATTGATTTTATTACAGATCACCTTTTTTTTTTTACATAACATTTTAAAAAAGACTCTTATTTTTTTAAATTATAATAAAAAACAAAAATGAAAAATTTATTAAGATGACCAATAAGTAGGTATCTAATTATTTAAATAAGTTTAAATATAAAAAGAATTTATATTACACTATTTACAGTGAACCCCAAAAAAATCGAAAATATAAGAAATTTTAAAATAGGTAAAAAGTCAAAAGACTGAAGGCTTTTCTAACTTTAGGACAATAGTATGATATTAAACTTTTTACCATCTTTTTTTCAATACAAAACTGTAAAACCTGTATTTCCTAATCAAAACTGTATAATTTAAAACCTATCTCTGTTTAACGGTATTTTTCATCAAAATAACTTCATACAATTTGAGTGTTATTATCAAAAAACGGAATATTTATTATTTCATTTGGAAGTAACCTACTAAATTTTAAAAAAACAAATGCATAGGTAGTTTGGACTAAAAAAAAACTATAATTTACTGTTAGTAAATTTTTTTAAAAATAATTTAAACTTTAGAAAAAAAAATTAACGAATATCTATGACATTCACTGTATAGAAAAATTGACTTACATAACAATATGTAGATATACTTGTATGAAAAACTAGTTTTATTTAAAAGACTATGTATAGGTATATATAAAAATAAAAAAACAAAAAGGTTCAATTAAAATTAACAATGGATTCTGTAAATAAAATCAAAATGATGCAATAACCAATTAGATACAATTAAAAGCTAATTTTAAGTTTGTTATACGTTTAGAAATGATCGTTTTATAGGAAATTTCAAGGTATTATAAAATTTAAGACTAAAAATTTGAAGGTATTATAAGTAGAAATGCTAAAAATTAATTTCATGGCCAAGTTCTAGCCCATAACATAAAATTGTCTTTTAAGAACGTTATTTGTTTCAATTACTATATGAATAGTCCAAACGTCTCTGTTTTTAGTGAGCTCTCATAACTGCTATCAGACAACATTATGTTAAAAAGAAACATTAGAAGAATATTACTGTACTATCGATAGCTAGATAGATCTACTACCTATAACTGTACTATCTCATTGAAGTGTAATTATAAACGAAAATTGATATTTTCAATACCTCACTAATAATTGATGACAAAGCTTTCACTTCAGATTTAGAAGATAAATTATAATATAAGCAATAAATATCTGTTAATTAGAAAATATTTTAAACAATAATTGTTTATTTTAATTATTTGAAACAAAAAAAAAAAAGTAATATTTGAAAACTTGAAATAATAACGTGTTATTTAACAGCAATTTAAAAATAATAAAAATTATTATTTTAAAAGCTACAAGTTTAGTTTAAGTATACATTATATAAAAAATAAAAAAAAAAAAAAATACAAAAAGATGATTGTAAATGTCAAGCCCATTTTTATATTTGTTTGAACATATTTCAAATGTATAATGTATGATAATTTTATCATTACGTTTATGACACTTAAAGATAAATATATGTAAGCCCGATCATTATAAAATTATTGTTTCACTAATAAAATTGAGTTGTTCGAGTACGGGTAGCTATGTTATAAAACTTCGTTTTTTTAGGTAAAAATAGCTCAGTGGTTTTTGGAGGTACATAGTTGTCTGAAATTTTGTGAAAAGAAGTCGTATGCCAAAGACTTCTCCAAAAATTTAATTTGTCTAAAGCAGCCAGTTCGGGTAGCTGCTAAATTAATATTTTCATGTCTTGGTTTTTAATAAATATAATAAATATAAATATAATAAAATAATTAATGTAAAGCCAAGCATCTGACAATTATTATAAGATTATTACGTTAAAGTTAGAGTAGTTAACATACAACTGCAAAATTAGCTTGGTACCATATTAGATTATATGTATGTGTGAAATGTAAAAGATAATTAAATTTTATTATGACAGCATAATTTATGTTGGCGTTGAAATCTTAAAGTTGGCACAGTCAAAATTATACACCTTTCCTTGTTTTTTATAATACCTTATTATTTGTTTAAGATTTTTTCAAAATGGTGTTAATATAAAAATTTAGAAAAGCAATTAGTATAATTTTATCAATTAAACAATAAATAATATAATATTGTTATATATGTAGTTAAATAAAAACAATCAATAAAATTTAGATTTGTAATATACTATGTATAGTTCGTATAGAAGATAATGATATCTTGAAACCTTTACATTTAGTTTTTTTTTTTAAAATATGTTGAACTTCTGTCTTCTTTTAGTTTCTAATTCACTCTTTTATAATGGAAACTGATTTCGTTGAATTGAGTTTCCTTTTTAACGGTTATTTCTTACGCATTTTTTGAGGATTTTTTTTATTATTTTAAAGGCTATATATATCATCCGACCACCTGGCTAATCCTATTTTTATCTTTGTTGATACTTTTCCAATATGTTTTTGTTTAACTTAACAATGGAAAGATCAAGGTTTATTTAGACTATTTATAATAATATATTAAATATTCAAAATCCAGGATCTTGCTTACCTTATTACATTTTTGCTTTACATACTTTAGCTAAAGATTTTTTGGCACATCATTATTTTTTATACTTTTAATGATTCATGGATTTTTGAGCAACTTTTTTTATACCCTACACTTAAGGTATAGGGTATATTAACTTTGGTATGGTGTTTGTTAGCACCAAAAGGAAGCAAGTTAGATATGGACATGTATATATATTCTGAATCAGGATCACCTCCTGAGTCGATTTAGCGATGTCCGTCCGTCCTTCCGTACGATAACTCAAAAAATAATGATGCTATCTTGATGAAATTTATACTGTAGTGAGTGTAGGATAACAATAACTAAAGTAAGGCGGGGATTGCAAATGGGCGAAATCGGACCATGGGTTCGGGTACCTCCCATACAACTTCCAAACCCGAATACGCATATCTTCGAATTTAATAAAGATAGAAACCTGAAATTTTGTACAAAGGTTGTAAAAGCATTTATTTTTTTAGTTTATATTAACTTCCTAACTAAAATAACTTATGGATTTTTAATTTAATTTGAATTTTTTAGGTGTAGGGTATAAATAAGTCGATTGCATCGATTTACTGTTACATTTACTTGTTTTATATTTATATTGGACAGTTCTTATGGTTTCATTTTCAAAACATTGCTGTGGCCAGTGACCTAAGAATTTCTTCTTGGGGGTACAGTCCTGTTTTCATTTTGGCATCATTAAAAGTTATATTCATTTTACGCTATTATATTCCGACTTACGTGAATATTTTTCAATTTCGTATACATTAAGTTTTATTATAACTCATGTTACTGCAACACTCTAGGTTTTTTAGTTATAGCAAACTTTTTCTTATTTAATTTTTATTTTCTTATACGACTTTTCTTTAATCTCCGTTATTCTTGACTTTACTATATTTTACTATAATATATATACTATACATCTGTATGAATGTATATCAAAAGTTATTTCGGCTATCGGTTTGGTTTTCTTATAGCATTTAAAAAAAACTTGTTATTGTTTTTTTGGTAGAAAGAATAGACAACTATCCTTATACCAACCACCGAAGATCCGTTTTAAAAAAACGTACAATTTTTTCAGTTCAATTCAATTTATAAGATAAAATTAGATCTATATGATAAAATTATATCCGAATAAAATTTTCTACTATTTCGATTTTATAAGACTTTTATAACTTATTTAGTTTTACTCTATATAAACTTAATAACATTTGACTGTACATATATACATATATCATACTAGTTTGAATTAAATAAATAATCTAGCAATTTATAGCAAAATACAATTTTTGTTGCAAGTTATAAGTAAGTATATATAAAAGTATGTATATTTATCATACTAAAAAACACCAATTACACCTTGATACCATAAAAATATTATTATAAAAAATAAATAAAAAAAAAAAAACAAAAGAAAAAAATAAAGTTATTTAATAAACAACGGAAGTTTTTATAAAATTTCAGAAACTTTCTCAACACATCAAGACAAAAAAAAACAACAACAACAAAAAGTAAAAAAAAAACAATAAAAAATCCCTTAAATAAATTGAAGTCCATTTACACTCTTAAAATTAAAAGAAAGATTTGTAATCTGAAAAGTTTTCTGCAATGCAGATAATTAAATTATATTTAAAAATGTTAATTGAGCATGAAATCTCAAAAGGATATATACCGTTATTATTACAACTAAAACAATTATAACTATTTTTAATAAAAATAATGTAAGAATATTTCTATATTTTGTATAAACGTCTATTATAATAATGTCTATGGGGGCCTTGGTGGCCTAGTGGGTAAGAGCGTATTAAATACGCTAGAAACACCGAATGGAGTGTGGGTTCGAATCCTACACACGTCGTAAAAGTTATTCTCCCCTTACGACATTTACAGCCATGCGTGAATAGGAAAGAAAGCCATCAGCCATGAGAGAAATACATTAAAAAAAATGTCAATGTTCTATATTTTATTTCGCTCTTCTAAATTTTTGTGCTGTGCTGCTGTGCTGTGGTGTTCTTACCTATTTATTAATTTTTTAATAGTTAAAAAATTTGTAAGACAAATATTGTATTATAGATAGATTTGATAAATAGGTAAATAAGGGAAATAAAAAATAAAATGTTTTAATTATTTCAGTTGCTGAATTTCTATTGTACTCTCAACAATCATTCAAGAGGCAGTAGTTGAAGTTAAATGTGAACATTTGTGACAAAAAATATAATTTTCATTTTTAGATGTCACTAAATAATAATAAGGAAGAAGAATTAGAAAATTTTGAATCTCTAACAATTAAGTTTTCAGAAACTCGAACCCTTTTAGTTGGCATACTTTAATGTTTGCAGTTTCCCCTACTTTACGTTCAAAAATGTTCATTATGTTTTGTATTTAGCTGAAATTCCGTCGCTTGAAATGAAATGTAATTTTATAGGGGGTTTTTATAGAGGAGAGGATTTTTCAATTTTATTTATTGGTTTCATCATACAAAACTAATTAGTAAGGACAATAAATTAATTGAGTTAGTTTAGTCTAATAACTCCCATATCAGAACTTCTAACAAATAATTTTTTAAACTTCGTAAACGTTAATAATCTCAACAATGTTTTTCAATACAAATCGTTTGCATATAAATGTATGAAAAGTATAATCAAACTTACTTCAGAAAAAAAGAATGGAAACAGAGGTGTTTGATCTTTAATTTTATTTTTATCTTTTGTGTTATAAAGTTTTAATATACCGTTTAATACATTAAATAAACTAGAACCGCATATATAAATTTCTAATTCTTTGTTTTTTACGATCCAAAGAACTTTCATTTTTAAAAACTTAAAAAAAAAGTAAAAAAAACATAAAAAAAAAAAATTTTATTAAAATATAAAAAGATGATAAAATTATTCATTAAAATTCAAAATAAAAAAAAAAAATAGGAAAACCTTAGCCTATTCGATTTTTATTTATACAGTCGTAACCGTTTAATAAAATAATTATAAAAAAAAAAAAATATTACCCCTTAGCGAAATACAATATAAACATAATTCTTTTTTTTTTTTTTTTACAACAGTTTTAAAGCACACACTTTCACTGCATAAAATGACATAATTTGTTCTTTATTCTGCTTTTTTCTTTTTGTTTTTTTTTTTTCTTATTACATTACTTTCTCTCTCTTTTCTTTCCCTTTGAATAGGCCTTTTTTCGCGCGTTATTTAAATTTATAGTTTAATTGGGATCTCATAAAACCATTAAATATCCTTTAAAAGCAATAATAGGTTTCATCCTTTAAGTCTAGATCCCTCGTCTATAATATTTGCGCATAAAAAAGGAGTTTAAGGCAAAAAAAGATAAATAAAAGTAAAAAAAAAAGAAAATAGAGACAGGACGACAAAAAGAAAAAAAAATTTTTTTTTCCATTTTCTTAGATTTTTAGAAAAAAAATTTTTTTAACTTTTAAAGAAAAGTCGTGGTAGAATTGTCTCTATTTTATAAGTGTAAGTTTTATTTTATAGAAGCACAAGGTTTATCTGGTCCTTCTTCTGTTTTCTTGTTTTTTTGGTATTTCTATTTTCTTTTATATTTTTATTCCCTTGGAATAATTTATTTTTCATCTCTTTCTTTCCTGTTTTCTACTTTTGTTTGTTGTTTTCATTTCGTTTTGTTTGTTTCTTTTATAGCTTAAAAAAGAAACCATTTTTTAAAATATTTTTAACTGCTTCAATTTAAAAAAAAAAAAAAAAAATACATCTTTTCTACTATTACGTATCTGTTTGTCTTCTTTTCTGTTTCTGTAATTTTTTTGTTTTTTTCGCATTTTCATTTCTTAAATATTATGTCGAAGGATATTAAAAATGTACTTTAAATATTCGCGACCATTAAGAATTTATAATAGATTTATGTTTATTAGTATAGGTACATAAAATATATACTAAAAGTTTAGTAAAACTGAGCCCAGACATTAATTGCTAAAACAGTAGTGCCACTGAATGTGAATGAAAGTATAGAAAACCAAAAAAAAAAAAACATTTTACTTTAATAAAATATTGTATGCGCTATTAAAAGGGGAGAAAAAAAAAATTACAGCTAAAAAAGGATATAATGATGGTATGTTGATGACATCAAGGAGGTTTCTTAAAGATTCTATTTGAGTAGGGTTAAAACTATTAATTTTTTCTTTTTTTTTTTCTATTAAATTTGTATTTTATAAAGGACAAAACAAGTATAAAAAGGATTGGATTTTTATAAAGTTATATATTAAATTTTATATTCTATTAGTATTGTTATGATTATTTTTTTTTTGTTATTTATTTTTTTAAATTTTCTTCTTGTTTAAAAAATTCTTTAACCACTTCATAAAAATATTAAGACTAATGAAAAATTTAAGTTGTTTGGAAATCTTTGGAAACTGGATTGTCATTTAGGTTCGGTTTTCTATAAAAAAATTTAATAAAGAAAAGTATATTATAAATGTATATTTAATAAAAAAAAAAAACAGTATAGCTATATATTAAAATTTCATGAAATTTGGAAATATTTTCGAGTTAAATTATTTTATACTATTATTCGTCATAATTAAACTGTTTAAAAGACTAAAAGTGTATACTAGCTAACAATTTTAAGCTTCTCAAATATATTTTGAGAATTGGTAACTGTGAAAGTAAGTGTGAAAGTAAGTGTGAAGGTTTTCACGGAATTTTGTGTATCCTTGAATACATAAATACATTTCATCCTATTAACATATACTGCAAATTCATTATATTAAAGATTTCCACCTACTTATTTTATATACATACATATATACTTTTTTTTAAATTTTGTAGTTTTAGATTAGAACAATTTAAATATATTTTTACTGCTGAAAGCATTCTCGATTGTTTTTATCTTTGTGAAAAGGCTGATGATGCCAGTACCAAGTAAGTGGGGTGTGGCAAATTCAAAATTTGTAAATCTTTGAAAATAATGACTTTTAATTAATAAAGGAATGGGAAATTATTGACAAAATATATTATACTATACTTCTGAAACAAACAGTTTGTCTGTTTATTAACAAAAAGATGTCCTTAAAAAGTAAAAATATAATTTGCAAACTGTAGTCAATCTAACATTTATACGCAGTATAGCACATATTGTAGCCTACACGGTGGATTAGAACAACGAATTATAGGAATTCATTTTTAGATCGTACATCTAAATTGTAAAACATATTACCAGCACATATATATTTATTTTTTTATTTGTTCAAGGAAAGAGATAACTTACATCTTTGGAAATCTTTTGCTATATCATTTAAATAGCCACACTCGAAACGGAACTGAAGCTTTTTTGGTGTCTTTTGAAGCTTTTTTGGTGTCTTCACCTTACGCAGAAAAACAAAAACCAGTATATGAATATTAAAATTTTTTTTTTAAATTTCGGTTATAAAATATGTAACTGCTTCTTCTCTTTAATTTAGCAGATTTGTTTTTATCTTTAGATTTTCTTGTAGCGTATTATGGGTTGTGGTTTGTAATTGAGTTACCATTTGCATAAGCGTAGATAGATTATTCGAGTGTTGTATATAACAATATTCTTATAGTTTCTCAAAAGACCTAGTTGTGCTAATTACCTAGAGGAATTAAAATTAATTGTATGTCAAATTTTAAGGTGTATCAAAGTGTATTTTAACTACAACACATTTTTGTAATAACTGTCTTCATTTTGAAAATTTTAAAGAGCCATTTAAAATATCCGTTTTTGCATAACTTTCTTAATTTCATTCTTTTATTCCTTTTATGCTACATTTATTCCTTAATATTAAAAAGCTTTAAAATATTGCAAAAAAAAAAATAAAATAAAATAAAAAAACAAAAAATAAACATAATAAAGGCACAATGAAGACAGGAAGAAAATCATACAATTTACCATCCAACGCACATTAAACTTGTCCTTTTTTTTTTCTCGCCATTTAAATTTTTTTTTTTTTCAATCCTCCAACTAATGTATCACCAATCAGTTAGTGAAAGCCATGTTGCAAGCTAGCACCCTCTTATAAAAACACTAAAACCACTCATACACTTTATATTAAATACTAAAAATAATATAATATCTGTTACAGGATAATAAAGGAAAATAATATTATAATTTTATTCCTACTTTATTCTTGTTATAATTTTCACTAATGCCTTTCAATGGCAATAAAGGATCAAAATATATTATTATATAAAAATAAAGAACAACCAGAAATAAAGAAAGAGATAAAAAAAAAAAATTTTAGTGAAGAGTGTAACACTCTTTATTTCTTTTGAGATGGGATTTTTATAGCTTCGCGATTTGTTTTAATTTTTATTTTCTTTTTTTTTTTTTTTTTATTGTCACCGTATCGTATTTATTCAATATACCTAAAATAATTGGCACAAACCAACAAAAATAATGGTATGATATTTTGAACATTGTATTTTTTTTTTTTTATATTAAGGAATAAGTGAAAAGGATGAAAAATAATTATAAATATATCGGAAATGTTTTACTGAGAAGAAGGAAAAAGAATACAAACAAAATATATTATATTTGCCATAAAAAAATGTTATTATATAAAATGGTCCCTTCAGCTGTTTATATAATAAATCTTCTTCATTCATTTAATGTTCACATATTATAAATATAATTATTATGTTTAAAGAATAATTTTAAAATAGGGTGTTTGTATAGATTATTACACATGACATGACTGTTTGTTATTATATGTAATATGGTAACACTTATTATAAATTTTATATTAAATATATTGGCTATTAGAAAGAAATATTTCTAAAGATTTTCTCTAAAGTCAAATTTACTAGTTTTAGTGTACCACCAAACCTAAAGAGGACTTAATACCACCTATATAATAGCAATAACGGAAACAACAACAAAAATAAATCATATTATCATGAAAAATTAAGTTATTTCAAATTTAAATTCACTTAGAGATTATTGAATTGTTATTTACACCCAACTTTTTTTTGTGATTGCTTTAGATTGCATTGATATCTTCCAAAATTACTTAATTTTTCAATATCGCCTTAAGGTATGCAATCAAAGGATATATATTCTTTTATTGTTGTGCTTTTGAACTGAAAAATTTTCCCTTTATTCAACTTATTTTGGTTTAATATTTTCGAATTGCAAAAATAATTAGGTATTATAGAAATATTATAATAGAAGAAAATTTTTTTATCAATGTATAAACTTAATACTTTTATGATTTGTATGTATAAATAGTACATATATGATTAGTTAAAATCCAAGTTTTGATTTTTAATCATAAAATAGTACTATAACCACTATAACATCTATAACCTATTTTCTAATATTTTTAGAAAATAAATTCTAATTTTAACATCCTCAGAGAAAATAGTTTTAAATATTTTAATACTTAGCACTTTTTACCAGATACTGTTGTTTTCTGGACATTTCAGTTTTTAGAAAATTATAGATTTTAGTTTGTAGTGGTCAATCAATTACATTGATAGTTAATGACTGCGCTAATTCACCTATAAGCTGGTAAAACTATAACATTTCATCTTTGTTGAATTTGATAATAAACGAAAGAGAGTGCAGAAGAGTAGACTGTGTCAACTCTGAGATACCCGTATGAACGTAATATATCCTACCCAAACCTGTCGTACCATCACAACCAAATTTTACAGAAGTTGTTGCCATAAAAGTTGATCATCATTTGCAAAAATTTCAGATACCTAGATACCTGCAATAGATACTGAGTTAGTTCCATATAAAGAAAGAAGTTATATGGTAGCTACTCGAACCTGGCGGCGGAAAATGCTGGATATAAATAGCGAAACTAACAATTTTGCAAAAGTTCATACGGGTATAAAAAGCTTTTATCATATTTTTGAAAAATTTTCTTTTACAGAACTTCTATATTATTTAAGATGAAGAAATGAAACCTACCATATTGTTTCTCTGTCTCTTCGCAATGTTTTTTAGTCAGAACCATGCAATTTTGACAGGACAAAGAAACATTTGTATACTTTCTCCTGTTTAAGAACTATTCTTTGATAGTAAAAATTGAAATTTTGTTATTGTAGTAAACTCTAAGTTAGGCGCCTGTGAATCGTTGTATAAAGGGTAAAATAAATGGTTTTTTTTTGTAACAGCTTTTCTTAATATAAGACTAGCTTAAAACTGATGTCTCATTATTTACTTTTGGAAACTGTGCGTTTCAAAAAGCTTTTTATTTTACATACAGTTTTGCATATATCTATAAATAGTGAAAGTAAGCCAGCGATAATTTAATTAAGCGGTTCTATTTACTCCTAATTAATAATGTGACCTTTTGATTCTGATTTAATGTGGGCAAGCACATTAGGTATTACATTTTGATTAAAATTTTTATTTTTTGAATTATTTTATAAATTTTTTGAACTTTTTAATGAAATTAAATAAATGTCACCCTGTATAAAAAAAAAACAAAACAACTGGAATTTCTAATAAAATTTCACCAATATGCAATAAATATATACAAAAAAAATGAATATTTAAATAAAAATGAACTTTATTTAGAATCAGTTGTTTTTATATTTTTATTACTTTGAATGAAAGGAACAAGCTACTCTTTCACAATTGGTTAATTGGTGATTTAAATTAAATAAAAGCAAAATGTATATCTGTTAAAATAAAAAAAAATAAAAAAAAAAAAAAAACAGAAATTTATATTTATTTTTATTTTTTCATTTCATTTTTGCACAACAAATTTATTGAAAATTTTCCTATATGTTTTAAATGATTTTTTTTATTATTTTTATTTTTAGCTCATTGGGTACAATTTTATGTTTTTTTTTATTTTATTTTTTTATTTATATGAAACAGAGCTTGAAAAGTGCCTCTTATGTATTTAAATCAATTGAATTGTCAGACAGAAGTTTTATTTTATTATTTAAACAGATATGATTACTTTTATAATAAAAATTAACATATACAATAAATATATATATATTATGTATTTTGTTATATAGGTAAATTATGTATTATTTTATTATGTAACATGTCTATATATATTTATTTATATATGTATATATTAATATATCAATAAAAATTATTCAAGTATTAAATATTAAATTTATGTTATGTCAGTTATGCGTTATATATGTATATGTGAAAAATATAAAAATGATAAATAAATCATATTATGTACATATATATAATATTTTACAAGACACAACAGCTTTAAGATGCATAATATAATTTTATACTTTTTCTTGTATACAAAGTTAAATTATAAATCTGCACTACGCTTAAAAAAAAAAAAAACAAAAAATAACTAATTAATTTGAAAAACAGTATCATAGATTATAAAATGAAGGATATATACCTATTTTACTGTTTTAGGCCCAACTGTAAACTGTCAACAAATTATAATTTTACAAGTTGTGATATGTACGAGTATATATTCTATTTCGTCCATAATATTAATTTAACAAGTAAATGTAACGTAAGTCGATGCAACCGACTTATTTATACCCTACACACCTAAAAAAATTCAATATATATTTAATATAAGCTAAAAAAATAAATGCTTTGTACAAAATTTCAGGTTTCTATCTTTATTAAATTCGAAGATAATGCTTGTTAGGTCTTGGGAAGTGTATAAAGGCACCCGGACCACCTGCCCATTCATCCCTAATTTTAGAGACATTATCAGACAGGTAGAATACTCTTATATCAAATTTCAAGTTTCTATCCTTATTTGTTTCCAAGATATGCTTGTTCGGTTTTGGGAGTTGTGTGGGAGGTATCCGAACAACCACTCCAATTCATCTCAAGTTTTAGAGATATCAGGGATTAAAGAAAACACACCCTTGTACAAAATTTTAAGTTTCTATCTTTATTAATTTCGAAGATATGCGTATTCGGTTTTGGGAGTTGTATCGGAGGTACCCGAACCCATTACCCGATTTTGGTCAGATTTGAACTTAGCCTTCCTTTCGTAATTAGTAACCTACTATATAAATTTCATCAAGATAGCTTCACTAGTTTTTAAGTTATCGTGCGAACGGACGGATGGACATCGTTAAATCGACTCAGGAGGTGATCCTGATTCAGAATATATATGCATGTCCATATCTAACTCGCTTCCTTTTGGTGGTAACAAACACAATACCAAAGTTAATATACCATATACTTAATGTGTACGGTATAAAAATGTTAGGTCTATTTTTTTATAAAGTTTAATTCTTCCAAATGAAATCTAATGTTAAAGTTAAATTCTTCTTCGTCCTTTAATTACTCTATTCCGGGTGGGCTGACATTATGAATTTAAATACTATGAATTAATATACTATATGAACAATATACATAATTGTTCTGTTCAGAGTATTTTGTTTTTGGACAGTCTTTAGTCTTAATTTTTAATTCATGGAGTACCAAGACGCTCTCTCTAAGATATTCTAAACATTTACTAGATAAGATTATGTAATAATAATGATAACAATGAATAAAAAGATTTATTTGGAAAAAGGAATAACATTCGATCAAGAATTTATCTGAATAAATTGACAACAAAATCCAATTTGTGATTTTGTGAGCTTAAAGTAAAATTGTTCTTTATTTAAAAGCTTAAATTTTTATACTCTTACAAAGAGTGCAAATAAATAAAGATAAATTTACCCGTTACGTTTGTGATATCTTAAAGGAGACGATATATATGAAAAAGTATATATCATATTCTTGTTAAAAATCGAATTCAGAATCGATTTAGCCAAGTGGACGGATGTCCCTCCGATCGACACGGAGGTGGGATTTTTAAAGTAAAAATATAGGTGGGAATATAGGTGGGATTTTTAAAGTTTTAACATTTCATCTTTGTAAAATTGTTAGTTTCATTATCGAAATTGAGTAATCTCGGCTGACTGATGCGATTGATGAGTCTAACAAGTTTTTCTTTTATTTATATTATTAATATTCGTTTTTTTTACAGGTACCACTAGCAGTCATGTCTTGGAATTTAAGAAAGTTAGACATCCGAAAATCCGGATTGGTGACAGGTGATTCATGTTAAAAGATTGTGATTGAAAGAACTTTCCGGAATTTAAAACTTGTTTCATTAAAAAAATATTGATATTTGCGTTTGTTTTAATATATTTCGTATTTACTTTTATTTTTTTTTTGAATTGTTTTATGTAAAAGAAAATTGTGAGAGATCATAGACGTTTTTCTTCAATTTGAAGCAAATCCAAATTAAGGAAAGCCGTTATAATAAATATTACATCTTTAATCTTTATGCCTTACTTAAAATAAGTTTGCACAGATGTCCTAGTAAGAGATGTCTAAAAATATAGAATTTTTATTTTTGACGTCTAATATAGATAGAAATTATACAGCCTTTCCTGTTCAGGCGTGGCTGTAAATGTCGTAAGCAGGAATAACTCTCGATTCGAGCCCACACTCCCTCGGTGTTTACAGCGTATTTTATACGCTTTTACCCACTAGGCCACCGAGGCCCCAATTTCAAACTTCTAAGTGAAAGCGTTTTGAAGATAGGAAGAAATCTAAATTAACAAAAGTTTACAAAACGATGATATTAAAAACGAAAAAAATTTTATACTTTTGGTATTGATTTATAAAGTTTAAAAAACTTCCTGTTATTAGATTTAAAAAATATTAAGCAGAACTTTTGATACATAATCATATTTTGTAAGTAATACTTTTCTTCACTTTTTTTTATGCGACCAATTGATGGTTAACATTTCATGACTCCTTCATAAATTTCTGAATGAATGGACGAACGGACACTCATGACACTCACAAAGAAATTTTTTAAGATATTTTTATAAAATGTATTTAAACTAGAAGCTACTCATTTTTCCTCATATGGTTTAAGATTTAATTTTTTTGAAGTTCTTCTTAAACGATCATCAGTATTGTTCCATCAGTAACAGCGAGCTATTAGCGAAAATGATAATTTTATATGTATACTATTATGACGTTCATTACAATTTTATTTTAATAATTAATAAATAATTTACAAACATTAGTATAAATATTTATTTGTAAAAAATAAATCTTCAAAAAAGCTCTTAAATTATTTTTTAGATACATTTGATAATTTAAATTATCTTTAGTTTATTCAATATGAATTATGATATGATTAATCAAAGCGTTATTATATAGATATCGATCACAATATATTATATATTATTACATAATTGATGTCAAACACTAGAGTATATAAACATAATGGACATAGGTAATAAAATATTATTTCATTCAATATAAAATGAAAGGAAAATCGAAAAGCTTAAGTTGTTTTCTTTTTTTTTTTTTATTTATTTATTTGATAAATTGCAGTTAAAAGGCTTTTATCTAATAAAATTTTATCTAATATGTATATACTTTTATAATATTATGTACAATTAAATATATTTTATTTTTTTATATATATCTAATTATAGTTTTTATATCTAAATAATATGTATAATATGTATTTTTAGATATATTTTTGTTTGTTTTTCTTTTATTTTTTATTATAGACATTAGACAGTTTGTCTACAAGAAAAACTAAAAAAAAAAAAAAAAAAATTTATCAACATAAAATGAACAACATTATTATTTTTTTTTATTGCATTTTCTATAGAATAGATATAAAAGGGTCGGGGTAAAATCTTTTCATATTAATTATACCGGAAATATTTTTAATTTTTTGATTTCATCTTGTCAAATGAATATTGAAGTTTTATGAAAATATACCTACATACATATATATATAAATAATTATAAATTAATAAAATAAAAACATAAATTAAAATTGATTGCGGGAAAATATTTATGATTTATATTTAATTATAAATATATAGAACTTTATTATAATATTAACATAAATCATTGAGAATAAATCGGAAATTAATATTTATCTATAGAATTATAGTATATAAGTTCATGTTTTGTTCCATATATACTTATATATATATGCAAATAATATGAACTTTAAAATTTTTCCGTACAAGTTTAAAAATATAACTTATAAGAAATTAATTTAAAAGGGGTCTTTATGTAAAAGTCCAAACTAGTTTTGTATGGGAGGATCGGAGGATTTGAGATAATTTTTGATAGAAATTGTTTTAGTTTCATGTATAAAAATATGAACCGATCTTCCGGTCCAATAGACTAAAATATCCCCTTACATATCTTCCTCTATCCACGGTATATTCCCATCATGTGACGTACCCTTACCGCGGTATTTTATTTTATTTGTTCGAGGAAATTTTGTTGAAGTTTATTATTTAATTTGATATTTCGTTTTTAGAATTTATTTGGAATTTAGAATTAATTGGGATTTTTTATTTTTCTATTATCGTTTATTCTCCTGTCGCATAAATGTGACAAGGAAATTACACAGCCTTTTCTTTACAGGCGCGGCTGAAAATGTCGTAAGGAGATATTATTCTTACGATGTGAGTGGGATTCGAACACTCCCTCAGTGTTTGCAGCGTATTTTATACCCTCTTAGGCACTCACGTACTAGGATACTGAGGCTCCAATTTGGAGTTTGATTTTGGAATTTATTTTACATCAAATGAAAATAGTATCTGCATTCGACTCTCAATAATCTATGAAAGTGCTTCTGTAAAGATATATCAATAAAATATCTCAAAACTAATGAACATTTCTGTCATCTATTATTTTTTTACTTTGCAATTTATATTTTGCATTCGGTCGTTCATGAAAAATAGTAGGATTTTTCTATATTATTATACTTCGATGCACTTTTACGTGAAGAATTAAATAAAATAAGAATGATTACAATAACAATAACAATAGTTCAGGATAATAAGTGGGTATTACATACTTAGATCAACTAAGCTCCATTGTCTTATAATCGAATAGATTTTCACTCATTTCACGAGGTCGTTCCTGCATTGTGTCTTGCCTGTATTGTTTTCGCCGCCAATATCTCTATCTGTAATATGTCCCTCTTCCTGCTCATGCTTACAACTTCTACAGAACTTCTACAGAAATTAAACTTCTACAGAAATAATTAATGAAAATTCTGGAAAAACTTACTTAATAACTATCATGACAACCAAACTGCGGAGGTTTACTCCAAACAAGATATGTGCACATAGGAGTATATTGCTTCTAAACTGCCAACAATAAACCCTATACAAATCTTTACTTTTTTAGAGGCAGTAGTGCTGAAGGAAGTATTATAAGTGGAGGTAAAATTCAAAGCACGTAGTAACAGGAGAAGAACAATAGATCTACATTAAAAGGTCGCAGTATCATTTATACGTCTTAAATAAATCCAGTCTAATCTAATCATGACAACCTACAAAGCTTGTAGCAGTACTTACGGATTTGGAATCGCCAAATAGACTAATTTTTGTGATATTTTGTAATCTATGCAGATCTAATTTTAGTCAGATTTAAAAGTATTAATAAAGTAAGGGAATTTTTTAGTTTGTCTCTATCTTTGCTTTTGTATTAAACCAAAATTCTGAATAAGACAATAGAATTTAGATGAATTCTGTGAAAAAACTGTGAAAATTGTGAAAAAATAAGCTTATATTACTTTGTTTATTTGAGAAAATACCAACTTTACTATTCAGATTTTAACCCTCAGTATAACAATTAAGTAATAACAATTAGCAAAAATATATTTTGTTTTAGTTTATTAGCCTGACACATAAATGTGACAATAAAATTACATAAAATTACATATTTTTTACGCTCTTACCCACTAGGCCACCGAGACCTCAAAAACATATTTTGATGGCATGAAATTGTACAAATAATTTCGAAGTAGGGGCCTCGGTTGCCTAGTGAGTATAAAATACGGTCTAAAACACCAAGGGAGTGTGGGTTCGAATCTCTTAAAAATAATCGTCGATCATCTTAAGAACAATTCCTCCGTACGATATTTACAGCTACGCCTGTAAAAGAAAGACTGTGTAATTTCCTTGTTACATTTATGTGGCAGGACAATGCACCAAAAAAAAAAATTCGGAGTAAAAATTTTGTACACTGATTATGTTAAAATAATTGAATCAATTAAAATGATGATGACGTCTGCAGTAATGGAAATCATCGCAAGTAAATGTTATGCAAGAACAGATTCAATTAAAATGCATGAATTTTGACTGGATTCAATTAAAATGCATCGAGAATTGGCTTTTGACTGGATTCAAGCAATACATTTTGTTGCTTCTTAAGATTATCATTAGCCGTTTAAGATACGATTAGAATTGCTGTAAGGAGAAAAAGTAATTCACATGATCTTTAGTACAAAAAAAACAAAGTAGAATGTAAACTAACGGTTATTAAAAGCGCACATTTGTAAAAGACAAAACAAACTGTTTAGAATTGTGACTTGCACAAAAATTTTAAAATTTCATGTAAATAAGAAAAAATGTGAAAAAAGGACTTTTCTGAAATTCTGAGGGGCTCGAAGTCCGGAACCCTATAAAACTAAGAAAAAGTGTTAACACACGTGAACACACATTACTGGAGTTTTAATTTTTATGTCTTGCCAAAGAAAAATTTGTACAGATGCTTAAGTTACAAGTGCCTAAAAATAGCAAATTTTCTATTTTTTAGCCCTAATAGCTGTTAAACAGAGGGTGGTACAAAAAAAATTTCTGAGGAAACTTATACCAATTCTAAAAGTTCTTTCTTGTCTCAAAATTTTGGGTTCCTATTTCAAAGCTTTCCGGAGTTATAATGATAGAAAAATCATGCAAAATTTGGTTTTCATATAACGGTAAATTTAAATACTAAATGTAAAAGAATTTTATAATTTTGATATTAATTTACAAAGTTAATTTAAATTTAAAAAGCACCTATCGAATGACGTTTTCAGATTGAAAATATGTTAAGCAGAACATGAGATATACGCATTTAAAAATAGGACTTTTTCAAAGTTTGAGGGGCTTTAGCTCCGTAATGGATGGGGCTACATAAAAAAGTTTTTCCACAAAATTATTTTTTTTATGAGACCTACTCATGGTTAAAATTTTTTTTCTTTATCTTTAATGGTGTAGCATAGTTTTGTAAACAGACGGACAGACGGACAGAGTGAAACTAATAAGCACATTTTTTAAATTTTTTTTTGGAAATGTGCTAAAAAATGTTAATCTCAAAACCGCCCATTAGAATAATACAAAAAATCTTATTGAAATTAATACAACTTTAACTAATTTAACGTCACCTTTCAAACCAAACCAAACTTTAAGTATAGGACTTTTGGTACTGAAAAATTTTTAATTTGGTTTATGAAGAAAATTTGAAGTTAAGAAGCATATCAGATTGGAATTATTGGTTTGAGAATTTAGAAAATTTCATATTGGTTTTAATGTGCATAGCAAAATTTTCAAACTTTCCTTTCGTAGAAAATAGCTAAAATACCTAAAATTAAATATTATTTATAAACTACGTACACGGAACACTTTCCCTTGTTTAAAGTCATAATAATAAATATTAAAGTAATTTAATAAAATATAAATCATTTTTAAAGGAAGACATAATATTATAATGTATGGAACGATTCGAAAGTCATCATATTATATTATACTTAAATTTGTAACACATTAAAAATTAATTACATTAAATTATCACTTACGGTAGCTTCAGCTTATGATAATAACTAATTATAATACCGTTATAACTATATAGTTGCAATTTATTTAATATTTTTTATAATATAGGAAATATATTTTCATTAATTGGAAATAATTAATAAGAAATAAAATATAAAATTAATTCAATTAGAAACAAAAAAAAAAAAAAGTAGGAAATAAAATCGAATATAAGAAAAATTGTTTTTCCTTTTTTGTTTTTTTTTTTTTTATTACATACTGTGAAACGCACTGTTTTAAATAATTTTCCTATTCAATTTTGTTTTTATTAATTTCTTTATTGTAATATTATGCTTTCTTTTTCATTAATTTTTTTTTCTCATTTTCTGTTTTTATTAACTATTATTAAATAAAATTTTATCTTCAATTAAATTAACTTTATATCTTTTATTTACTTGTGCAATTTAATATATAATATATATATATATATTATAATAATAATAAAAATAATTATAATGTAATTGATGTTATAATTTTTCTATAAAACTTTTCTACAAAATATACACAGTTACGGATATATAAATGTGAGCATTATAATATTTTTCAGTCATTGGAATTAATTTTTACACATTTATATATTTAGAATGTCATGAAGAAGCCGAAAATATTTCGGTAGTTTCTTTTTTCAAGATCTTCGTGAACTCTCTAACATAGATCTGAAAAGCTTTTAAAGTTACTTCCATTAGACTGGTATCATTGTGACATTAAACTAGCGAAACTTAATACCAACTCCTTAATATCGAATAGATTCAACTACTTTTTAAAGATACACTACGGATCTTGTAAGAACCTGACCCTAGAATCTTGTGATTATTGATGCGTTAGTTTAACCGTCACCATTAAAAAAAAATACACAATTATATGCAAAACTAAAAAAAAAATTTATTAATTTGACTAAAAATTACCGAGTTTGTAAAATAATGATCTAATGTTATAAATAAATTGAGTTAGGCTGGAAAATCCTCGTAATGTTTTTTGTGACAACACAATTTTTTCTTTCACTGCCGAAATAAATTATTGATTGTTGTTTAGATTACATTTTTCTGAAAATAAAAGAGTTACATTTTTAGCTGCCATGAGTAGATGAGTATATGCTGCTGAGTAGAGTGCTGGAAGTAGTTCAAATTAATCATTTTATTAAAAAGAGGTAATCAATTTTTTGTATATCTTACATAATAGTAAATTTTCCTTACTACCATCCTTATTTATCGAAGAATCTTTCTCACATCTTTATCCTATAAACCAAATTGTATATTTGTATTAAAGATAGAGGACATCCTAAACTTTAGTTGGAAAGGGAGTAATTTTGGTTGGTTAAAGTGCAAGACTATCAAATAGAATCACGTGCAATCCCTTTAAATGAATTTTGAAGCTTTCCACGTACCCTTCTAAAAAAACAAAAGAAAATTTAATATATAGATTCTAAGATGAAATTGTAGACTACAGACTAAATATATGATTACATTTTATGAGTATCTTAGAGATCATTTTTAATTTCGCAGATACTAGCTACAATGCTATTACTTTAAGTACTTTAGTTTTGTTAGTTTAACAGACATTTCAGGCAACAAAAATTCATTTTAACTGGCAAAAGAGTGAAATTATTATAAAATATTTTAGAGTAATATTCAAAGAGACTAGGTATACTTTTCTAAAGTTGTTTATATAAATTTTTGTTCATAACTGTACTTTTTGTTATCTATAAAATGTATTTTGTTGGGGATCTGTGTTATTTTATATCACACAGATAATAATCGAATTCGTTAATGGCGCCATGCTGACAGTTATTATGTACAAAAATCTATTAACTCTTTTTTCTTTGTGCTTTTTGTTTTTTTTTTTGTTTTTTAATATTTTGTTCTTATTTCAATTTTCTTTTATACAATATGCTATACACTATATTTTTATTTTTATTTTTTAATTTACTTTGCTTTAATTAATGAAAAATAGTAAATAATAAATTAAAATTATAAAAAATAAAAAATTAGAAGTAAAAAAAAAAACAAAAAACAAAATGACAACGTTAAATAAATTGCTTATATTGAAAAATATGAATAGGAAAGTAAATAAAATAAAATTTAATTAAATTCAGGAGAATTTAGCGAATAAAAGAAATTATTAAATAATAAGTCCTTATTTTGAATTAGAAATGGTAAAAAAAGGATCACTAAAAAATTATTAGTAACATAAGACTTCGATTCTCCCTTCCTGATGTCTTAGATTTAATTTGTTTTTTTCTTTTCAACATTGGTTTTATACTGAATAATTGTCGATTCTAGTCAAGATTTAAAAATTCGTGCATAATCGAATTGGATATATATGCTTCTTCTCTTGTTCTCTGACGCTACAGTCCGCTGTTGAACCTTGGCCTCCTCCTGGATATATATTATTATGTATAATAAGTATGTGGGAGTTGAATTAAAAATTTAAAATTGAATGTGAAAATTCACATTGCAAAAATTCACTTTGTTATTGCATTTGACAAAAAAATCATTTCGCAATAACTCTATAGGTATCAAAATTTCACTTCAACAATAATTCACATCCTGTTTGAGCAATCAATTTTCCATATACATTTATGTATACATACATACATTATATTTACACATACTCGAAATGGAGTGTATCCAACAGTTAAATTGTTTTTGTTAAAGAGACATTTTTTTTTTATATTTTTAACTTTTTTAATAAGTGTACTTAATCGAAATAGATATTTGTCAGCTCTGGTCAAAAGTTGCGTATACATTGTATACTTAATGAAAAGGATGAAGAAAATTTTTTCTTTAGATTAATATGAAAGTATTTTTCTTTTATTTTTCTAATTTTTTATACGTTCAAGTTATAAATAAAAAACATTTTATTACTATAGGAACTGATTTTATATATTTTTTATATATATCGCGGTACAATTTGAATTATAATTGTAATCGATTCAACGATAAATTGACATTCTATTCAATATATTTTTTTTATTCCTACTCTTTTTGGGAGCATACGGTTTTCACTAGACATTTCTATTGAACTCCGTTCACATATATTTTCCTAGGATATGTAAATTTTATACAGCTTCAGAAGAATTGTTCGTTGTAAGCTGTTGCTCGGTCGACTGCATCTCTCTACTGCTTTAGGTGTCTGCTCTACTACTTTAAGCGTCTGCTCTACTGCTTTAGGCGTATGCTCTACTGCTCTCTGTGCCTCTATTCAGTGTACCATGCAATAATTTTCTTATAATATATGTTAATTTAATTCAACTCTAGAAGAATCGTTTCGTCGCTAGGTATTGTTTGGTCGAAAGCGTCTTTTAATGTTTTGCGGCACGTCTGTTAAGTATATCATTTATAGTCAAATATTAGTTTGAAATTATAGTTTATTATATTATTATAGTATTATAGAAATATTAGTTTGAACAGTAAATTACACAGCCTTTCCTTTTCAAGCGTGGCTGTAAATGTCGTAAGGAGGAATAACTCTTACCACGTGTGTGGGATTCGAACCCATACTCCGTCGGTATTTACAGCGGATTTTATGCGCTCACTAGGTCACCAAAGCAGCCCCCTATAATGCTAAAATGTTTTCCACAAACACCCAGTACGTACTGAAATCATCGAATTAAAAGCCACTAAATTAAAAAAAAGAAAAGTATCTAAAATCATTTAAAAGTCAGGCGAACAAATGGACACTTTTAAAATTTAAAACAAAACTGATATATATATAGGATTAATCTAACAATAACAAATAAAAACAAAAAAACTAAAAAAAAAAGAAACCAAAAAGATCTTTGAAACTCATTGAATTATAACAATAGAATATGAATTTATTAATAATAATAAAGTAGAATGTTATTTTTCATAACATTTTGTTATTTTCTGTTTTGTATCTTTGTTCTTTATATTATGTTCATTTTTTTTTTTTGTATTTATTGTTTATTTGTTTCACATTGTCTATAAGCAAAAAAAGAAAAAAATTGAAGAAAAACAGGTTGAAATGCGGTTGCGAATTTTCAAAAAAACAGAAAAAAATTGTGCATATTAAAAAACAAACAAAACTTAAACAAAAGTTTGGAAGAGGAGAGGATCTGAAATAAAAAAATTAAAAAAAAAAGTAGCTAGTCATTTTTTTAACCAATTTTTACATATAGATTCAATTGGATTTTAATTCTATTGAATTTGAATTGGGTTGGGTTGTGGACTTTAAATCAGTTAATTTAAATATAATAACTGTATTTATTTACTTTTTTTAACTTTTATTTATTTATTTTTTTTTTTTTTGTTCATTTAAAATGATTATTCATGTTCTTGAGATGAAATATAATTAATACAGATTTAGAATTTTAATTAAGAACAATTAAAAAACAAAAAAAAAAAATAAATTAATTTTAAGGACAAATAAGATAAATGGATAAATAGTTATGACAGCAGTTAAATAAATTTTTTGTATTGTTATTTTAATTTATTTGAAAAGATATTATGGGAGGTAGGGGTAGGAGCTATTGTAAAATTCTAAAAAAATTTTATTATTTTATTTTTAATTTTTTATTATCTTTTTAACTTTGTAAATATATAGTTTTTATTTTATTGTTTATTATTTTTTATTAAATTGTTGAATTTCTTAAGGAAAACCTTCTATAAAATTTGCTTATCTTTTAAGGTTATTCTTTATGTTAAGGCTTACATAAATTATTATTGTCTATTACATTTAAGTTTTAATTAAAAGTTAATTATTTCTTTAATTGGAAACTTCAATAATGAAAATTGATTTTTGATCTAAGTTTTATTTTAATCATATGTCAGAAATCTAAAACCTTTCCCTTAATATCCCTGAACTATTCTTTTTGCTATTAGACTGCGGAATTAGTTTGAATATCCAACTTCTAGATTTATCTTAAAAATGTTCAGATTTTTTGCTTCTTCCTTTCTAAGTGATGTGAGAATCTTCCAAAAGCACAAAAAATACAAATTTTTTACTAATTCAAGTCCCAACTATTGAAAGGCTGGTTACATACTACGCCATGAGTTAGACAGCCTCTAAAATAATAAAACAAAACAAATGATGTTTCTATATGATTTTGAAAATATGGTAAGATGAAAAACTTCCAGTTTCCTTTTTATACTCTATACCTTAAATAAAATAACTTTGAATTATTAGACCAAGACATAATATTTTTTCAGTGATTTATTTTAGACATCACTTTTTTTCACGAAATTTCAGATACCTTGGCTTTAATATGTATAATGAGTTATTTTCTTTAAACAGAAAGTTTTATGACAGCTACACGTATACGCCCCTTCCATAATTTACTCAAATTAAATAGTAAAACAAATAATTTTACAAAGGTCAAACGGTAAAAATTTCAGAATTTTAGCACCAGTTTTTATCGTACGGGCGGACGGACGAATTTACATCGCTGTATCTAAAGAATATATTCTTCCCAATTTCGTCTATTTCGTCACTTTTCAGGTGTCATAAACATAATGGAAAATTTATTATACCGTTAAATTATGTTCATGTGTTAAGATTGTGAAAAACTATTCAAAGAAATTAATTAAAAGTAATTTCTCAAACTTTTATTATAACAAATCAAAATAAATCAATTAAATAAAAAACTATCCATTAAAAACAATGTTAAAAATTTATTTAATTACACATTTTCTTTATCATTTACTTTGATCTTAAAGCTATAATTTTAAAATTTTAATCCAGGTTCAACAAAGTTCAATAGTTATGTTTTTTTTATTTTTTTTATTTTATTTCTAATCAAATTTAATAGTTTTTAATGTTAAAATTTTTTTTTTTAATATAAATTATTATTAAACCTACGATATATGCACCTATAAGTGTATTAAATATATTTTATCTCCTTAATTTGACATTTCCTTAGGTACATAATATGTGCAATTATATATTTTATTAAAATTATAAAGAAAGAGTTCAATGTACCTACCAATAAGAAATCCACACCTAAAATTATTAAAATAAATGATCGTTAGTATAATAATCATTAATGAACCTATTTATACATACATACATGTATCTATGTAAATTAAAGTATATACATAATATGCTTATACATAAAATTCACCTTTAATTTTATTTAATTACAAAAGCTAACTTCCTGAATGAAAGTTTTCCGAAAATTTTATGAAAAAAAAAAAAAAAAACAAATCATAAAAATGAAATTTAAACTGTGCAATAACTGTGTTTTTCTTTAACTAATTATTCAAACTTTAAATTTATACATTAGATTATATACACTTAAGAACAAAATAATGTGTACGTTTAATTTTAAAATAAAAAAAAAACGGTTCACTTTTAAACACAGTTTCGATGTTCAAAGAAAAAAAAAAAAATACCAAATTTAAATAGCTTAAATCATAATAATATAACCTTTGTTTTTTACGAAAAAGCTTTTTTGGTTTAAGTGCAAGTTTATATTTTAACAGAAAGTTTTTGTGTTTAACTGTATGCAACTTGTTTCTTTAACAACAAGTTTTTGTTTTTAAGTTCAAATTTTTGTTTTTAAGGCTGCTTTTATATTGAAACTGCAATTAAGTGATAAGATCATCGATATTTTATTGAAGTGTTTATATTTTATAGCGTTGATCATAATTAATTAATATGTATATTAATTTTAAAATACATATTTGTATATCTATATATAATAATATTATGAATAGAAATTAATTTTTAATTACATAAAAAAACTAAAATGACATTGATGTTACAACAACTGTCACATATATTTATGCACGTTAAATTAAATGCTACAATTTCTTGTATTAAAAATTGTAATTTTCGTTAGTAAAAAGTTTACGGATTGATTTAACTTAAGTTAAAATATTTTTGAGATAACATTGCATTTTCATCTTAATTTTATGCAGAACCGTAATTTTTTGTTTTCTTTGCAAACTTTTTTTTCCTTTTAAAGAAAAATTAAACTTTTGATAAGAACTGTTATACGCCATAAATTAATTAGCTTAGTTTAATTTTGATTTTATAGTTGGCATTGAATTTTTAACTTAGTTTTACATAATTTATGCATATGATAATGAATATTATATAAAAATTAATTTTTTTGGTGCTTTTCTTTGCCACATAAATGTAACAAAGAAATTATACAGCCTTTCCTGTTCAGGTGTGGCTGTACATGTAGTATGGGTTAATTACTTTTACGATGTATGTGGTATTCGAGCCCACACTCCCTCAGTGTTTAGAGAGTATTTTATACGCTCTTACCCACTGAGGCACCGAGGCCCCCTAAATTTATATATTATATAAAAACTTTTAAAATAGCTTCTAATTGTCACAATCAACTTGACAATTCTATAAAAAAACTATTTTTGATTTAAAATACCTTATGTCGAAATTGAAGCGTTTTTTAGTATAGTTATCCTGTTTATAATCAGCGATTATAGACATTTTTTCACCCTATACCTAAACGACAATTTTCTTTCAAATTTTCAAAAATTTAAATTTCGCATTCACCTCGAAATTTTCAAAAATTGTGATTGAACGTTTTGTTACTTCCAATATATCTTTCTTATAAAAAAGAAATTGATTTATCAATTTTTTATCCATAACTGTATTTTTCCATGTATGGCAATGGTGTATGTAATGTATGTGTATGCTATCAAATATTTATACGTAAATACGTAATGCACACACACATGTTTTGATTTAAAAGTATTATTTAGTGAATACCAAACTATCACTTTGTAATACAATAGTGAACGGTATTACTGCGAAAAATTAATAGATATAATTTTTTATTTACTTTCTTATATGTACCTATATAATATATACTATCTAGTATATTTATATAGATTTCGTATATATGTTATTATCTGAACTAAACATTAGTTCATATATTATACATTATGTGTCGTGACATGATTGCAACTCGTGTAAGATTTATGACATATTATTCGCCAATTTAACAGCACATACAAAGTATTTATTTTTATATTTTTCGCTTATTTTTATACAATTTCATTTTGTTTTGTGGTGCAGGGTCAAAAAGGCCATGGCAAAAAGTTCCAATGGGACTTTCCTCTATGAAAGAAGAAGCACACGGGTTTTTTTTCTTAAGGTTAAGGAGTTTCTGGTCGCAATATGATTTTTGACCTTTTTTAACTGGACTTTTTTTTTTTTTTTGACACATTACAGTTAGTGTACAACTCATTAAAATAAAAATCTGTAAGGCTACTTGATTCGCAATATTTTATGCTTAAAAAGTTTATATTAAAGGGATTTTAATTTTTATAATTTTTTTTACATAATATATAATACATATGTATATAAATTAAAAGTTTCGGGCGCTATATACATTATATAACAGAGCCGGAATTCTTATTTTGTAACTGACTATAAATTCCCTCTTAAAGCAGAATCTCACATGTACATAAACAATATATATATACATATTCTGAAAAACATGTATAGATTTAATTTAGTAACCAACTATAAAGTCCCTTCTAGCTATTTTTTTTAATACATATTTCAATAAAAAAACAGTTAAAATAGGGTCGTTCCGGAATTTGCTGCTTATAAAAAGTGGAGTAAGTCGTGTCGCACTTATTGTTAGATTAAAATAATATAATTAAATTTTGACTTTATGACTCAACTAAGTTTGCCATAATGTACTTATGGACACGTTGCTTACAACAACGATAACCCTATATTGTATTTTTATGTATATTTGAAAAAGAATAAAAATTACTAATCACCATGGCACTTTATTTTTTAGGACTTTTGACACTGTATCTCTTTTTTGTATATTAGAAGTAAATCAAAACATTTAATCTTAAAAATAGATTTAAAAAAAAAAAAACAACTAAAAAAATACAAAATAAGAAAATAGATAGAAAAGTGAAAACCACTAAATTTATGAGGTTTTAAATGACAGCTAGAAATAGTTATAGTGGTTAGTTTTAAGTGATGACTATAATTGATTTTTTTTATTATGTTTTTGTTTTTTTTTTTATTATAAATTCGATTTTATTCTATTAAAAAAGATTTACATTTTAGTGTTATTATTATAATAATATGATAATCAATTTGATTAGAGTTTTAGAATTCAAAAAAAAATATGTGAAATATTTTAAATTCAATAGCGTTAGGTTTGTAATACACAATGCAATTTTTCTGTGCAACCATTTAATATTTTCTAAATAAAAAAATTAAATAGAATAGAATAAGGCAAAATTGTCTAAAATGACAAAAAAAGATTCTGGACAAAGTAAATAAAGGTGTGTAAAAATTTAGCAGTTCTATGGGAAACTAAAAGCATAAGTTGTAATAAATTATTAACTAATTAGAATCCAAAAAAGGAATTTATAAACTAATCAAATTAATCATAAGAACTAAAACTGCTAGAGGAAGAGTGTTAATGAAAATTACGACTTTCTTTTCAACTAACGATTAAAATTGCTTAAGAAGCAAAGAATTAGAATGAAAAAAAATTAAATCTTCTGTTGTGACGTATTTGTTGTTCAAATGAAAATTGTTTAAATCAAATTGTTTTAAATTCTTTTACAGATCAAATCAATAATTTTAAAAACATATTTGAATTTTTCTTGAAAACATATTTGAAAGTTTTTTATGGTTTAAAAGGATCTATACAATTGATTGTTTTATAATCAAACTTTTTCTAATTTAATTTATTATTATTTATGTAATTAGAAGTGACTCAATATCAAGACATACAAGTGATGTATAGAAGTTGCTAATAATAGCTACCTCATGAATAAAGTTGGTTAGATAAATGATCAGAAATCTATGTGGTATATAATTAAAAGCTATACATTCTAAGACATTCCATAATTAAGTTCATCTACATTCAATCCTTAAGCGATGACGTTCATCCTGATTTATGAAAAGAGTCTTTAGTAGTTCCTGTATTGAAAAAATAAAAAAACACAAATAAAAGCACAGACTTTCGTCCAGCTAATATGATGACTTGTAAGGCAAAAATCTTAGAAAAATTTGTCTATAATCAGTTAGAAACTTATTTTTGAACACCAATTAGGATTTAAGAAAAAATATTCCTGTGAATCTTTACTTAATCTGATTATAGAAAATTGGAAATTAGCAGTTAATGAAAACAAAGTAATTTTAGCTGTTTCTGTATTCACAATACAGAAGAGAAATCGATCAATTAATATGTTCAAATAAAATGAAATCACACGAAATTTGTTATAGTATATTTTTACTAAATAAATGAAATAAATAAAATGAGTTGAGATCTCAGGAACTATTATACTTATGGCACATTTATATTTATTTATATTTTTTCAATTACGCAAGGCTAATTGTGTTAATATTCAATTCGGTTTCCCAAAATTAAGACCATATTTAATTTCATTACAAAATATTTAAGGTACTGTGTAATAGTACGAGAAATCGTAAACTTATATTGCGATTATGTTCAACAATGGTGGGTTATAACAAATATTTTGTGTTACAAGTAACCCACCATCATATATGGGACAATTACCTATAAATAACTTAGACATAATTCTAGAATATTTTTAATATTTATAGAGTTATAACTCACATAACATAATCGTTTTAATCGTTTTAATCGTTTAGTATAATGTTGTACCACATCGGTAGTGAGTCATATTACGAGTATAACAGATGATTTTGGTGGGAATGTGATCCACGTAAATAATCTTAGTAAATTAAAGAAGTTTCTTCTAAATAAAAACATAAGGTGTGCTTGGGTCTTAAATCCAAAATTTTTGAAAGTTGAGTCGATTAATTCATTTCTATAACATAATATCTTTATACACATATATGGTGTAATAAAATAATGCTTGTATGTAATTAGGGCCCATGGCTATTAATTTTTTTTCTGTTTGAACTTTAATTGATTCCAAGTGAAAATAGAAAAAAGAACTGTGGGTCTTAATTGAAAAAATTTGAAATTAATGTTCACGGGTATATTTTTAGTTGGACTACGAATAGTGAAGATTTAGAAAAGAAAACGTTCGTAAACTTTTTTAAAAACTTTCTTTCTTAAAGATATAATCTAATGTTGTAGGCAAGCTAGAGCTATGCGCAGCCAAAATTTAGAAAAGGAATTTGGGTTTTCCAACTTTGTAGAAAGAGGATATATTCGCCCTTTTAAACTCGTAATCCTCAAATAATACAAATACTATTTTTTCAGAAAGGTTACAAACCTAAATTTTCTGATTGTTATTATGTATTTAATTAAAAAGGCACATAATATTAACCACAAAAATTTTTTGCGACTTTATGTCCCAGATATTGTAAAAATTCTGGTGTTAAAGCTTAGGATTGTGGGACATATTAAAGGCCTAATTAAAGGTTTATGACCTGTGAACCTATGACACGGCATCAATTTTTAATGCAAATAAATTATTTGTAGTTATTTTTCTTCAACAACATATTTAATCCTTCTTTTCCGGAAAATATTCAGCTACTTATTTATATAAATGGTTGTATTTATTAAATTGTATAATTAAATTTAAATTTCTTTTGTATAATTTATTTTGTTTTTTTTTTTTTAACAAGAGCCAATTAAAAAAGAATTACTAATATATTGATAAACAACTCGAAAGTATCATCCAGTTGATTTATTCATATACTGACATGAAGCATTGTAGGGGAGTAAGTAAACTGAAAAGAAAGGCAAATTACTTTAGAATAGGTACTACAAAAAAACATTGTTTTGCTTGACACAATTTCGGTGTTCAAAATTTTTCAAACCGAAATACGGACACATTTGCATTTTTATATAACTAAGGACGTAGTGATTAAGTGACCGATTTCTCAATAGAAACTTCTTGGATTACAATTATCCCGGTTAGTTCATATACAATATTAGCAATTTTTATTTACGATATCGTAAACCAAAATAATTAAAAAACGAGGAAGAGTGGACAGTATACTGTGTAAACTCTATCGGACACCCGTATGAATATATTATGTAATATATGCTGTTTCCATAAAACTTTATCATCTTTTACATAATTTCAGATATCCAGGTTAAGTAAGTTTCAAGATATGTAGGACACCTGAATTTGCTGGTCTATCACAATCAAATTTTATAAAAGTTCTTGGCATGCAACTTGACATCTTCTCACAAAATTTCAGATACCTAGTTTCAATAAACACTGAGTTATTTTAATTTCAAAAGGTAAGTTTAGGGTGTCCTTAAAGGTGTCACAGACGTAATGGCAAGTTTATTATACCTTTGTTCCTATGTTCCTATATGTATACCTATATGTTCAGTCGGGTATAATAAAATAATTCTTGTATAAGATAATAAACGGTGCACAGAAATGAAAGGTGAATCTTATGGTCAAAAATTTTCAACGATTACAATACTTTGCGGTATATTAGAAAATGAAAAATTTATACATAATATTGTATAAATTCATAATATTTTAAAATTTAAAACGTAAACAAAATCAATAAAATAAATAAATTTATACTTACAAAATAAATTAACCGCGAAAAAATCAAAAATATTCAAATATGGAAAAAATCACGTAAGATTATTTAATAAATTTTCACCCACCACCAAATAATAATACATAATATATATATATATATATATTATTTTCAAAAAGTTTACTTTTTCTATTTACTAATAATAATAATTTTGCATTTTATTTAGTTTTTAAGTATTTTGCATTGAAAATTAAGTGAGGTTAAGATTTCAAAGTAAACACGTTGTTTTTGTTTTTTTTTTTTGTTAAATTTAACTTTAATTTATTTGTTTGTTGTTGTCAGTGGTTTTTTATTTAACATTAAACGCCCTTAACACCTTATATGTATTTTTATGTAATAATTTTTAAAATTCAACTATATTCACGAAACTTGAATTAGGTATACCATATTTGAATGATAAATTAATAATAAAAACAGAAAAAAAATATATTTTAAGGTAATATAGGTATAGTTTCAGTTTAGAAATGATATAATATTCCCTGTGCACTGTGCACGATTTCTATACCTCAAAAAAATACATAGGTCTCTCCTACACTTTTTTTTTTGTTGTTTTTTACTAAATTGGTTGTTATTCATCTTTCGTTTTTCTTAGTATTTAAAATTAATTAAAATTTTATAATATAAAAATTTTCAACATAAACAGTGAAAATTGATTGATTTATTAAAAAAAAAAAAAAAAAATAGGGTAAAGAAACAGATAAAAGTTAAGTAATTGATAAAAAAACCAAACTTTTTTTTTTTTATTTTAAACTCTTTTTAAACTAAAATGTATGTTTTGAAAAAAAAATATAGTCATTATATCAATTTGGATTGATTGCTTATAGTGTAAAACGAAAATAATGAAGAACTTAAAAAAAAACTAACGAAAACTGGAGTATAAAAATATATTGCAGTTTATAGGTTCATAAAACAAATTCAAAAAAGTGCCCATAGCCTAGAATAATTTCTTTTTGCCTAAGGAATTTGTTTTTGTTTTATTGTATTGTTAAAAGAACAAGAAATTTTGTAGGAAGTTAGATATGAAGGAGTTTGTAGACAAAATTACCATCCTTCATTTAAAGAATCGAGACACGATCAATTTTCAAGTAATTCATTATCGAACACGAAGGTCTAGCCGAACCTAATGGAACTAGTCGAATCTCCCTTGAATTTTTCCAGAGTGGGTTATCATAAAGAAAAATCAAACTGACTAATGTTATCTCATTTAGTAAAACTATTAGATATAAACAAACGGATACAGATCTATTGATAAAAATGTATCTTCATGATCTTGGACGCTATAAAATCCTGCAAAATGTTTTTTTCTTAATTTTTTTTTTTGATCGATTACCCACAATATTTTTTTTCCTACGTACCTACATACCTATAAAGAAAAACTTATAAAAAAGCCAAAATGATGTGTCATCAATCAAGAAAAAGTTTCAAAACAAAAATTGGTGACAAAATTATTTCTCCTTAGCTCATATTCAAATTTTATAATGGTTCAAGTAAATTTTTACCTATTCTAATTCCTGATATTATATAACGTAATATATGCGCATGAATTTCAAAAAATTGAAGCTAAACTTATATTTGAAAATAATTTAATTTCAAGTGTGCACGATGTACTAACTTTTAAGAAGAACATTAACATCTTTCTTTAAAATCTCGCCTCAAATTTTCCTTCCAAATCTTTATAATTCTAAATTTCCTAATTCCCATTTTTAAAAAAATCCTTCATTTTTTTTTTTTCCTAAGGGAGATGGGAATCTTCCAAAAACACCAAGAATTACCCCCTTGATAGTGTCAGATTCTTACTGACTAAACCCACCTCCCCCATTAGCCAATACAGTGGGATGAAACCCTTACCTGCGAAAGCAGTATATTGGCTAGGGAGTAGGGATAGGAAAGGATAGGAAAAATGGATACGGAAACATTGAATTGGGAGTGGGACTGTAAGGAAACAATGAATCGGCCTATTATTATTATTTTGCTAACAGTGACTAAAGCCGTCACAACAGTTACAACATATAGTAGTAGTCTATATATTAAGCCGTCACAACAGTTACAACATATAGTAGTAGTCTATATATTACTACATGAGGTAATTATTGAAGGCAACCCCCACTGTCACTGTAGCGGTTGTTATTATTGGTATTAATATTCTTATTAATATTAGTATTATTTTACCACAGAGTCAGCGCCATCAGTGGACTACAACGTGCAGCAGTATATAACACCTTACTTGCATGATATAACCAAAGATGGCTCTACTGCTATTATTATTACTATTATTATTATTATTATTATTATTATTATTATAGTTATTGTTTTATTACTATTACTATTACTATTATTATTATTATTATTATTATAATTATTATTACTATTATTATTATTATTATTAATATTATTATTGTTATTATTACTAATATTAATTATACGATATACATTAATTATTACGATATAAAAGTACTACATATTTTTATTTATGACCTGACCGGGGTTTGAACCCAAGACCCTGAGACCATGAGTCAGATCCTTATGCTTAAAACCAAACTGTACTTTGTATTAAATGCCCCATCCTAAAGTTTGGTTTATAAGGGGGTAAATTTGGTTGTTTAAAGTCCAACACTATCCGTAAAAAACAAGTGCAATTCCTCTGCATAACTTTTGAAGTTTTCTACTGACCATCGTAAAAAACACAAATGATATCTAAATATAATAATATAATACAATAATATATTAAGGATAATTAATGGCTTTACTTTAAAAAAAACAAAATTATTAGTTAAATAATTCTAGTTTTTAATTCAAATCTAGCTACTGAACTCAATAAATTATTATTTAAGGCATTCAATTATGTCACGGCAGTGATGGTATCTAATAAGACACTGCAACATAATGACATTTAAATACCAATAACATTTAAAGAGGATTAAAAAAGATGAAAGTTTTATACTTATTTTTTCAATCTATACCAAAATATGAAGTAAAAAATACAAGCATTGGCAATTAAAGCATTGGTATGGTGAATTTATCATCTCGTTCAATTCAAATTCAACTAATGATTATTAGAACTGTTTTCTTAATTTATTGAATAATATTAACTTAAAATTTAATTTTAAATTTTTATTGGACTTGCTTTAAATTTAAAATTTATTCATAAATTACCTAAAATACAAATAAGAAAATTTAATTATATAATTAAAATTGACTAATAAAATAATATTTTCAATGTGTTTACTATGTAGTAATACTATATTTTATATATACACTACTATAGCAATTTAAATTACAATTTATATCTTTCTTTTTTTTAGATAATAATTTAATAAGATAACAAGAATGTGTAGAGTGCATTTTATCAAAAAACATTTATAGCAAAAATATTTTTCATCGGCTTTCGTCGGACTATTTTAATTTTCTGGAAATGGATTTCTCTTTAGTGCGAAAAAAGCCGGAGTCAAGCTTTTTAACAAAAACTGATATTTTCTCTCTCAGGATACCAGCAATTTATGGAGCTGATTTTGTATTCGTAAAGTAATGTCTCTTCTGGTCTTAAATAACATTATTAATTAATGCAATATTGTCACTTGGCGCCCTGGTGGAACATTTTAAGAAAATCTAATTAATTTCGAATATAAGTAAAGTACTTACTATGAAATTGCATTTTTTATTTAAATTGTTGTTCCAATTTCGCATTTCTAACCTCTGGTTGGGACTATTTACCAAGCCATATCATACTTATTATATACCGCTAAGATGTGAAGGGAGTGAAGAGATCTTTCTAACGGTATATAAAAATAATATAGCGGTGTTTGAAAATTTATAAAGTATAGTGGTTCCTAAAAAGTCAGTCAAACATTTTTTTTTATACCAAATTTTTCCGTTTGAACTGCAGTATCTCAGAAACAGTAGCACTGATTAAGCTGAAGCAACATATTTATTAAAGACAATATAGCAGCTCCCACAATGTTGTAAAAAATTGGTTCTTGTATATTATCGTAGACGAAAATATAACGATTTAAGTAAAATACTACAAAATGTTAGAAAAATTTCAAAATAATCAATTTGACCTTTAAATGATCTTTTCGCCAAAAGTCATGTTCTATTAAATATAGGTGATGTCACTAGGTACCGTTATGCAATTTTAAGACAATCGGGCAATGTACCTAAAGTAAAGTATACCGTTAATTACAATCAAAAATTAAACTGACCGTTATATAAAATGAATTTTTTTTTAAATCCCCATTTTGCAAAGTTCGATAATGTCTTGTAGTAAACTGTAGTTTTTTATAAAAAAATTTTTGATAAAACGTCAATTTGTAAAACAACTTTAGTGATATGTCTTTTTCCCCAACAAGAATACCTTCTAATAATGTTAAGTACACGTTAATAAGAAAATAAAAGAGAGAATATAAAAATTATTTACATTTTTAATAAAAAAAAAAAGCATGGAGTATGTTTCTTAATGATTTCCTTATTATGTTAAGAACCCGACCAAAGTACAAAAAATAAAAATTAATAAAATGAAATTTATTTACACTTAATTTTTTTTTGTTTTTTTTTTACCAAACATTTAAATTAACATTTTAAACAAAATTGAATTGTTATTTATTTATATTTATTATTAACACTTATATACTTACTTTATTAACAATACTAATCATTGTTGATGTTGAATTCATATATAGCAAGTAAGCTAGACTTTACAAATTAAATTTACAATGTATCTATAAAATGATGATTGTAATAATAATTGCCGGTTTGTTTTTTTTTTTTTCTATTCAGCGATTTTTTTTTCACTCATTTTGCAATTATTGCGTTGTAATTTTTAATTTTTCTTTTTTTTATAGTTTTTGAAGCGCGACTTAGAAATTACAGGTGATTGAATGCAATTTTCTTATTTCGTTTGTAATTTATAACATGCATGTTAAATTTATGCCATTACCATCCAATGAGTTTAGTAATTGGATCAATATTTTTCTTTCTATAAATTGCCGTTTAATTTCACTTCGCAACATCACCTCATTATTTACCACTTGTCTATTATATTGTCCGTAAAAGAGTTAGGTTTTACATCCCATTAGTTTTTTGGAGATTATCACTTTAGTTATCAAATTCGCCCTACTTTAGTATTTTGGAGCGAGTATCACTTTCCATGCTCTTGTACGCAATTAAATTTAAAGTGGCAATTAGAGTTATATATTATATAAAAACAATTAAACAGGTTCAATTTTCTCACTCTTTTTTAAATATTACAGTTAAAGCTGCTACAGTTGCATTATTATTCAGCTAAATTTCATTCGCTGGGTACACTTAACCGTGTTCTTTTCGAAGACAATATATTTTAAAGTTCTTCTATGTAATCTATATTTTATATATCTATGCTTCACTCATATTTTTCGAATTTCTTTATGGTGTTTTGGTTGTCTCTTAAGTTTATTGTTGGTAATCTTTCTAAGTTTTTGATAAGCTATCTTAATTTTAAAAGTGTTCTTGTACCAAAAACAAAAGAAAAATACAAATAGTTAATCCAAATAGAAAACTGTAGCTAAATCTTATTTTATCATAGTAAGTTTACGATTCCTTGATGTGATTATAAATATTTTAAAAAAGGACAAGTTAAAATAAATTTTACAAGGTTCTTATTTTAGAAAAGATTAAGAAATCTATTAATAAAACGTAACTACTTTAGTATTTATTATTCCTTTATTTTTAAAATAGATATTAGTTTGGAGTAGGTTCTACGAATATTATTTAAAACACAAAGTATCTTAAGCCCCAAGAACCAATTACGTAGAGCATCCTGTACCCTATGAAAGATATATTTATAGATAAAATTAGATCTTATACCGTAATGAGCAACTTATACCGTAATGAGCGACTTTTTGCTTTCTAGATCTGAAATAAGACAATTTGGTCGGTGGTTCTTACGGACCATAGCCTTATCGGTAGGCATCCTAAATAATTAAATATATATATTATATATGGATTTTAATTGCAGATTTTGCAAAGGGTTTGAAGCGATAGAGAGCGTGGAGCACTTTCTCTGTACCTGTATTAATCTGCGAAAGAAAAACAAAAATATTTCGGCAGTTTCTCTTTTTAAAATTTAGGTGAACTCTCTGATATGAATCTGTAAAGTTTATCATCAACTCTGGCCGAATAGATTTTGACGATACACTACTGACCTAGAGTATAGTGATTATTGACGTGCTACCTCAGCTTTCATCAATAAAAAACAAAATACCGTAAAGAAATAAGCTTAAATAACGCAAGTTAAGCTTCCTCAGTTTAATCCTGAGTTTCAAAAAACTGTCTTTTGTAATTAGATCAATTTGCTGAAATAATATCTTAGGCTAAAATTCACCTTATAAAGTATACTATTTTTATATTTTAATGATTTAGTAGCAATGGAGGAAATTAAATAACCTTAAAATTTATCAAACCATATATGTTTCGAATATTGTAAATTGAAATATAAATTTTACCTTAACATATTTACTATTTTAATATTTACAAAATATATTTAAGTACACTTAAAAAAGCAAAACATACAAAAACACAAAAAAAAAAAAAATGAATTAATTAAAAAAAAAAAACAAGGAAAGACTTGTTAGAGTATCAGATTATTTACTTTTGGTTTTATTTTGTATTTTTAATATTTATTTTATTTCAATTAAATTACCTTGATACATACACTTTAACAATAAAAAGTAATAATTAATTATGTAAATTTACATAAATTATCATATTTTTGAAATTTTAATAAGCTGATTATGTTTTATATATATATAATGAAAAATATTACAAAAAAAAAAAAAAATGAATTCTAATTAAATTATGCTTAACTGAACAATAGTGCAATGTAAAATTTTATTTATATTTTGTAGGCAAATTATTATTTTAAGTAAATAGTTTTTACCTTAGGCTTTTAGAAATTGTTTTTGGAAAATTTATTTGATTAGTATCAATCTTTTTTAAACATTATTTACCTGAAGTGTGGAACATACTAGAACTAGAACCAAAAATTATAGGAACATAACCTTAATTTGTTGAATTATCACCAAATGTATTGCCCTATATTCTTTTGATGTACAGATACCAGAAATTTAAGGAAAAAATCTATTGACATATGAAAAAATTTTCAATTAATGCCCTTCCCGCAATTTATAATTTTCTTTCCTTCTCCTCTCTTTTCGCAATTCTTTAGCCGGAATATACTGTTTTATACTTAGGAATTAGGATGCTTCATCCATTATTCTGACTACCAATTTCAATTCAAATGGTATTCAATTGTATTTATACTACCAAGGAAGCTTAGACTTTCTTGATGCATTTTGGATATTCATGCCTCCCGCATTAAAACTCAGTAACAAAACAAAACTTTTAGATAGATTTGAGAAATTTGAATTCAGTATAATTTTCATTTCAAATTAATTTTCATTTTGAGTTGATAATGCAAAAAAACAAGGGTTTTCAAAAAAATTAGGGTTTCCAAAATTAGATTTTGGTAAAGAGTACATAAATATTAAGTAAGTATCTATGTATATTGAATAAAATAAATTCAAAATAATACAAAACTTGAAAGAAATCGTTAGAATAATTTGTTAGAGAAATTGGGAAAAATCAAGTCAAACTTTTGTCAATTTTAAGGTAACCCTACATTATTAAGAAAAATTATTAACACAAACAAAAATATAATGCTTTAATTTAATATGGAGCTTTAATTTTTGTATATTATTTCAAAAAAATTTTGGACAGGTGCCCAAGTTAGACGTGTTTCAAAATAGAGAATTTTTAGTTTTTGACCCCTTACAACTACTAAACGGCGGGCGGCACAAAAATATTTTCTGTATTGAATCATACTTATTTCCAAAGATCTAATTCCTCTCAAAATTTCAAGTTTCTAAATTAAATCGTTTGAAAGATAGATGGAGTCCAAATTTTTGCAAAAATTGAGTTTCACATAACGGTATATTAAAATACCGCATGTCAAAGCTACCAATTTATTTTGTATGTATTCGTTTGGCGGTTCCAGATTGAAAATATGCCTTATAGAACCTGTGTTATAACAATTTGCAAATAAGGCTTTTTCGAACTTTGTAAGGCTGTATCTCCGTAAGGGGTGGGGCTACAGAAAAAAGTTGTTCCACAAAATGAGTTTTTTGGCGAGATCTATCCGTAGTAAAATTTCATTACTTTATTTCAAATGGTGTAGAAGTTTTGTAAACACCAAGACGGGCGGAGAGACGCACAGAGTGCAACTAATAAGCACATTTTTTCAAAATATTTGAAAAATGTGCTAAAAAGGGGTTATTTTTTGAAACTAATTACAATTTTTCGAAATGAACATTATTTAAAAAAAAAAAAAAACTGCTATATCCACCACAGAACGGATTGCAGGAAAAGGAAATAATATTTGTATTTGTTTTAATAGGGTTATTTACATTATATAAAAGCTACATTACAAATATATATAAGTATATGAAACATAATATAGCTAAATTATTTGTATATTTGTACATTTTTTATATTATTTATATTATAGTACAATTCATGCACGAAATTATAAAATTAAAAAAAAAAAAGAATTTATATAATCAAAATAAATTTCGTATTAGTAAAAATGACAATAAAATGGTGAAAGATGGAGGACGAACCTTAAAGTTTGTCGGAGCAAAACGTTTTCTATAAAAAAGTTGATACTCTTTACTTGTGTAATAACTTTCCCTTAATAATTTTTTTATAATATTTTTCTTTTTCAAAATATTCGTAAAAAAATGTAAAAAAGGCTTTGGTAAGTGGCACTTGCCGCTAACGTATTTCTACTAAAAGTTTTTAATTCGATATATTCACATTAAAATCTTAAATATGAAATTACATCGAATTCCGTTTAGCTATTTGGGCACTCCAAAAATACTTAATTTAGGTTTCCATGTACCTGTACCTTCATGTATGCAAAAATCTGAGGTTTGAAATTTTGGTGGAATTCAATACCTTCCTTATACTATTACATGTGTGCGATCCGGGTTACCAAAGACAAATTTTGACATATAGTGTGGTAAAGACTTTTGTCAAAATTTAACTTAGCCACAGAAGTTTAGTAAAATACTGACAAACAACATTGTGAATTATGATGATTCTTTCCATTTACGATATTGAGTATCGGCTGAGTGAAGAGTGAATATAAAAATTATGGAATAAAAACTAACTGTTTGATTTTTTGAATGTATTTGCTGTAAGTAAAACGTCACGATAAGCTAAAAGTATTGTACAGTAAATAAAAGTTGCACACGACCAAAACATGAAAATTCTTTTTTAATTAGACAAGTTTTACTCTGTATTAGAAAATATTAATGGCTATATATGAATTTTTCATTAAAAGTTATTAAACTGAAAGATATAGTTTTAATATCTGAAATTTTTATTCTTTTTTTGAATTTAATTAATATTAATAATGAAACAAATTTAAACCTGATCTTTATACAAAATTGCTATCATGAAAAAATTATTTTCTAACAAATTTTAAATGAAATCTTCTAAAAAAACCGTAGCTACAACTAATAGAGCAAAAAATATCATTTTCCGCGTTTAATTTTTACTGTAATCTGTAAAAATTCATTAAAGAAGAAAATATTCCTACAATAAGGTAGGTAAAAACTGTTTTGTTACTGTTATAAATTTATTCGAGATGGAAAAGCCTATCTGGATTGGTTTAGTACATGTTGGAACAAAAGAGAACGTGTTAAAACTAGGAAAATGTGAAAAATTATTGATAATTTATAAGATAAGTTAAAATATGTTGAAAATATACTCTTATTATTATAGAATTGCACTTATTATCATAAAATTGAAACATTTCGACGGACTTCTCCATAACCATATAAATTATAAAATAATGGTGGGTTTTCATCCCTACACCTTAAAATAAAGAAATTGATTTTGTTTACTGAAATCAAAATTTTAATCACGGCTGCAAAACGTCATTTTTATTAAGAAATTTTTTTTTTTTTTTTTTTTATGTATGCTGTACTCCATTAAAATGGAAAATAAATGAAAATGAATGAAATTCCTTTCGACACAATTAATCATTTGAAAGCAAGCAGTTAAGAAGGAAGTGTTATTTAGTGCAAAATAATTTTTATTTTTTAAAAGAAAAAAAGTAAAGATAATTTTTGTTTTGATAAGTTTTTTTTTTTAAAGTTATAAATTTAAAAATATTTTTATTTAAAATCAGTATACCTTTTTGTTTAGCGTAAAAAATAATATTTTGAGGAAATTTTCTTTTCAAATGTAAATTCTTTTGATATTTCCAATTTTTCAATTTTTCCGAATTATTTCTAAAGCCGCTACAAAATTCATCATCGATTTATAAAAATTATTTTAAATGTATTTTACTTTTGAATTATTTCTTTATACTGATATCTAACCAAAAAATACTAGAACTATAAATAGATACAAAAAATATTTCACGAAACATGTGATTAGGAACATCTGCAAAAAAGTGTTTGCAGCCGAATAGACTTCAGTATATACCAATTTTTTCGAATGCGGAACAGACTTTTCATTTTTTTACCGGACTTTAGCACATTTTTTTTTTATAAACTTGTAAATTTTATTTATAAAATAAATAAATAATAATAACATTTATATTTACATTATCTAATCTTATCGTTTTAGTTTTTTTCTTTTTTTTTTCCATATAAATTAAATTTAAATTTGAATTTAAAGAATTGTACATAACATACATATGCTTATATTATATAATAATAAATTAAATATTATATGTACTTTTAAAATTATTGTATTACTAAATGCATTTTACTACTATATTAACTTTATTAATAAAAATTCAATTTAAACAAAAAAATCAAAAAAAAAAACAAAAAAAAAAAATTAAAAATAAAAAGAAAATATTCAATAAATATTCAACTAATATAAAGAAAAAAAAAATCATAAAACTTTATCACATTATATATTTATTTTCTTTTATATTCGCATATCATAATTTCAATATAAAATACTTATTATTTTTATTCTTTCTTTTACATTAATTTAACAATATTATATATAAATACTCATATATGTATGTATATATAATATGTTTCTTTAAAATACATAATATTATTTTATATTTGTTTTTTTGTTTTTTCTTTTTTTTTTTTTTTAATGTAAAATAAATTCAATTTTTATTTCTTCCCAGCTCATAAAATCCATTATCACTCTTTATTTATATATTATTGTAATTTTCATTCTTTTTTTTTTATCAAAAAAAAAAAAAAAACAAAAACAAAAACAAAATAAAAGAAAAATTTAAAAGATACTCTAGCACAAAAAAAAAAAAAAAAAAATATGATTTCAAAATTAGATAATTATTGAAACGCTTCATTTGACATGTCATGATATCAACACACTATATATATAAAATAATGTTAAAAAAAAACAAAAATTTATTTTTCCTAATATGCATATAAATATATTATATATTTTAAATGTATATATGTTACATATATATATACCTTATATAAAAATATCAATATATTATAATATACAAAAACAAAATTCGGAATATTGTGTTAAGAAATAAAACTATACTCAAAATAGTCAAATAACAATAGAAAAAAACTGCCTACCCTATAAAAATAACTTTTTTTTTTTTTTTTCTTTATAAGATTCCGTTTTCTTTTTATATTGAATATTTTGTTTTTCTTGTTTTTGTCAAAGAAATCCTTTGAAAATAAAAAAAAAAAATATAAAAAAATTTCTGCCCAAAAAGCAAAAAAGAAAATTTTACAGAATTAGCATCACAAATCTCGAATATTAAATTCACAGACCAAAAATTTTCAATTTTTTTTTTTTATATTATTGCTTTTTTTTCTCGAAAAAAAAAAAATTCTTTATATTTACAAAAAATTTTTTTTTTTTTTTTTTGAAACAATACCACCCATTTAATCCACCCACAATAGGTATAGCAAAAAAATAACCCTAACACAAGTCCCATCCCTATAATACTTTAACAATAAAAAATAATAACAAAAAAAAATAAAGAAACAAAAAAACAAAAAAAAACAGAAGTATCACAAGAAAAGTAATTTGCAAGGGATTCTACTGTTGTAAAAGGACAACCACATTCTAGTGAATGGAATACATCTAAATAGATATTACAAAGGAAGTGCTGGTTAATATTAGTGAGTGAGTGAGTGAGTGAGCTGTAAATGTTAAAGCAAAAAAAATAACTCATAAATAAAAAAAAAAATCTTTTATAATTTTAATATTAGAAAGTAAAATTACAACAAAAAAAAAAACAACAAGAATAATAAAACTAAAAAGTAAAAACAAAATATTACAGAAGAAAAATTCCTTTTCACAAAAGGAAATTCATTCATTTCATTTAATTTAAATACATACATACATATGTATGTAGTTATAGTTATGTAATGTTCATACATTATATTGAGTATTCTATATGAACGAAAAAAAATTTTTTTTTTTACAAAAGCTACAAAGCAAACGGCAGCCTATTAAATTTCACATATTTCTTATTTTTATATTTTGAAATTGTCATAAATGACATTCTTTTTGAATATAAAGGCGAAAAGATTTTAAGTGTCCCCTTCTTTATCAAAAAAAAAAAAAAAGTAAAAGAAGAACAAAAATAAGGAAAAGTATAGAGTGGTCAACTGAGTCAACTATAGGATACCTATATACGGTCAAAATAGAATATTGTTTCCATACAATTAGGAAAATTTCAGTTTTTTCTTGATTAAATGCCGAGATTTTTTTATGTAAATTTTGGAGTTGTATGACAGTTACTCAACTCGTAAACTAATCAAATTTTTCAGATGTTATTAACATAAAACTTGATCATCTTTTATAAAATTTTAGATGCCTAACATTATGAAGTACCAAGATATGAGATTATGAGAATGTAAATTTCACAACTATCCGAACCTGTTGCGATAGACAAGTTAAATTTTGTAGCGATAGTTGGTATAAAATTTAATTTCTTTTGATAAAATTCCAAAAACTTGGTTTAATTAGATAATGAGTTATTCTATTAATTTCAAAAATGAAGTTGTATGGCAGCATTTATATAAAAATGAAATGGTAAAAATTTCAAAATAATTGCTCCAATATTTTTGAGGTATCGTATGAACAGACGGACGGGAGCATATATACAGCTGTAAAATTAATTTAGAAATTAATTCTGAACAAGAATATATGTGGTTCCTTTTTCTTGTTTCCTGAAGATGTCAAAAATGTAATGACAAATTTATTATACCCTTGAAAAATGTTCGTACGGGTATAACAAATAAAAGCAAATAGTAACCGAATTACTATAGTACGCAGTAGTATTTGATGTAACAGTAATAGTAATAACAGTAAAGAATATAAGAATGTTTAAGAATGTTAATACTAATAATATATACTATAACTATTAATATATAGTACTATCATAACAGCAGTGTAACAGTATAAATAATTCTGTGTTTCTTTTTTTTTTTTAATATCTATATAGGCTAACTCTATGGGACATTCAACAAGAGTAGTGTCCTCTTTCGTTATTTTTTACTTTTACCTTCGTTTCATTCCGTTTTGCCTATAAACTAAATTTGTGGTGGGGATTTTTAGGAGTAATTTTTTAAACCAAAATTTTAGAATTTATAAATTTAGTACACTAACACAAACAAAATTTCAAATAAAAATTTCTTTAGGTTCAAAAAAATTTTACGTTACATTTGATTCTCGTATTTATTATCTACCTCTCACAATAAATTTTGTTTTAAAATGAAATATTTACACACACATATAAAAGTAACGACAATCGAGAGGAACAGTGTGGAAATAAAAATAAGAGGAAAGTAGTCACGAAACGAAAGAGGACACTACTCGTATGGAATGGCCCTATAACAGTGAAACATTTAAAAAAAAATTTAACTATAGTTATGTTGATATAACAATAAACAAATATCATTTAAACTCTGACGTTATTTTTTTATATATTATTATGTAAATAAAATATTATATAAGTAGTATATGCCGGATATCCAGTAAGTGAAAAATCCTTGTGAAAATTAAATTTTTAATTATTATTTTATAATTTCTTTTAAATCCTTAAAATCAGAAAATAGCAAATCGACCAACAAACTTTTATTATTCCTTTAAAAAGAGAATTTACTGTTTGATTATTCATTTAGGAGATGGTACTGTTTTAGTAACGGTTAATTATAATAATATTTTCTTCTTTACATAGTCTTTAATTTTTTTTTGAAACACCTTGTATATATGCGTATTAATTCAATACATTTAACTATATGTTTATATAATGTATTTATTTTAATGATATTATGTAAAAATCTAGACCATATATTTTAAGGCAATAAATTTAGCACTCGTATTTATCCTTTTTTTTTTATTATACATTTTATTTCTTTTGTTTTGTTTTGTTAGGCTTATAATAATGTGTGTTTGTTTAAATATACTTACGTTACGACTATTATTAAATACACCAAATATTCTCTCGAACTGCTTTTATTTTACAACAAATATATATATGTATATATATATATATATATATATACATTTTTTAAAGCAACAAAAAAAAAAACAATATTTGCGATTATATTGTTAGTTTCAAAAAAAAAAAAAAAAAAAACAAAAATAAAAGCAACGGGAGAAAATAATAAAATAAAATCTGATAGAAAATTAAAAGAAAAGCAAACACATATAATAGCCCAGTTACACCCACCCAAAATAATATATTTTTCTTTTTATTATTTTAGATTCCGGTTCTTTCATAGTAGAATCCTGTATAGTAAACTAAAATAGTTGTTAAAATTGAATTTCAAATACTAATGTTATTACATACATATTTATGTTAATATAATATATTTATTTGAATTTTGTATAAGAATTGACAATAATTGATAGCAAAAGTTTACGTACAATCCCTACAATTCTGTTATCTGTGAGTTTTATAAGTTTGAATAAAAATAATAAGAAAATTACAGACTTAAAGGCGATTTCCATTACACCGTCACGTAATGACACCGTGACGACACTGTACCGTGTTGACAACGTGTTTTTATTCACATTATACTGATATCGGACGTGACGTCACCGTATATTTATTATATTAAAATCACGTTGTCGCCACCGTAGACTATTCAACGTAATAATGTAACTGGCAACGACCACGTGAAGAAGTCGGCCGGCAAAATAAAATTATTCTTGAGGACGATATTTTCAATCATGTTACGGTGCCGGTACAGAGTCATTGATGGCGATGCCGTACAATATGAATATATTCATAAGTAATGCTTAGTATAAATAAAAATCACAATACGTCGTCGTCACAGTGTCGTCACGTGCCGGTGTAGTTGGAATCGAACTTTAACTTGAAATTTAATTATGCCCTTTCCTAGGCAAAGAATCTGTTTTACAGAGATGGACACATTCGAAGGGGTTAAGGAACCTTGATTATACATCAAATTAAGATCCGGAAAAGAATACCAAAAGAAAGAAACGATGAATCGTTCATAAAGGACCTCATCAGTTTGAGGTAACAAGCCAATCTGACATCCTAAGATCAAACATTTTTTTTTTTTGTTTAAAACTCACAATTTAGCATCACTAACGACTAAATCGTTCCGAGACGTAAGTCTTTACATAGTATTTTTTAATTATTATCCTGCTATTGTACGATATTGTCCTGCAATAACCTTTTGCTGCAAAATGTACAATTTTCATAAAAAAACAAAAAATCAAAAAAGAAAAGCCAATAGGAAAAAAAAAGAAAAAAATATGTCACATTTTGTGCGAGTTTTAAGTTTTTTTTTTGCCTTCATTCTTCTCATACCGTTTTTTTCTTTATTTGACATAATATAAATTTCTTTTAGTTCGCACTATTAAATTATGTTTGTGTGTGTGTGTGTGTGGATATATTATGAAAATAAATTCAATTATATAAATATAATAAACGAAAATTTAGTATATATATATTTGTATAATAATATTATATATATATTAAAGTTTTGGAATATTTGAAATTTTTGAACTAACGTTCCTTTTATAATTTTTTTCTTTTCCTAATCGTAGTCGGAAACCATCAAAAAAAAGATTTCAATGAAAACATATTCATTCATATCCTTATTAATACATATTACATATAATATTAATATATGTATCTATATTATATTATATTTGTGTGTAAATTTGTGAGTATTAAATTTTATTGCACAAACGAATGTCCATTGATTGTCCCCATTTTGTTTTTATATTTTTTTTTTTTTATTTTGGGGGGAAAAAATGAAGCTGTTTGTTTTTTAATTGACATTAAAATATTTCATTTTTTATATTTTTTTTTTTTTTTTTTTACGTTCCTTTGATGAGTACATCTGGAAATTTTTAATTTTAATCTGAAGTTTTAATACTTAAAACTTTTCCAATAGTTTTTCAAAAAGTCGTATTACATAAAGTAAAAGGCGCCAAAAGAGTAAATATTAATGAAAAATTAGAAATTTTTTTTATGTTATTGTTATATTTGCCGACTATAAGATGAATTTAAATTTTGCAAGATGTTTTTATATAGAAAATTCTTAAAGGTTTAAAAATATGTATATATATATATGTCTACCCATTCATTTGTTTATTACAATATTACAAATGTAATACTGATACATAATATCTACATAATATAATGGCAATGCTAAAAGCAGAGGCAAACTATCATTGAGTGTTTTATAGATACAATACCATACCATTCATAAGCTACTTAAAGATAACTTTAATTGATAATGTATCGGTTAGTCTTTTCAAATTGTCCTTTTGAAAACGCTAATATTAGATGATGGTTATGATATGACTGTATTGACTGTAATTTGTTCCTATTATATTTTGTTCTTACAGTGTTATAGTTTCAGCTAGTGTAAAAATTTAACGGTTTTTTTCAGTAGGATTAAAATTCGATCTTTCATCTAAAAAATGTCTGATCCGAATTTAATAAATATGTCATTATTTCAAATTTTGCAGTACACGTGCTAATAAAATATCTGAAGGCAGAGTGTAACAGCAAAAAATAAAAATACAAATTAATTTAAATTTTAAATAAATTAAAATAAATTTTATAAAAATATAACAAAGGCGCCAAAAAAAAAATAAAATTGAAGAAAAATTGAAGGACAAACAAAAAAAAAAAGATCTTATTAAAATAAAAAGTCATTATCTCTCTAAACATAAAAATATTTAAATTTTTAAAAAATTGCCCTTATTGTAAAAAAATCCCTTTTTAATGTGCCAATTTTTATATTACCAAACCTTTAACCTTTTTTGTATTTATGATATCCTTACGTTAAATACATGTTTGTTTTTTTTTTTTTTTTGTTAAGAAAACCTCGAAAATCTTACAAAATTAAATTCCATTTGACTAATCAATCAATCAATCAAAAATCCGAGTAATCCCATCGTAGATATCTTAAATCTTTAAAGGAAAAAATTTTTTACTTTAAATTTTTTATTCTTTTTGTTTTTTTTTTTTCTAGTACCTAACAACTGAAAAATTTTCGCTGAAATTTACATCATCAACATTTAATAAAAAGAACAGTAAGCTTTGCTAATATTTAGTATTCAAAAAGCAATAACAACAACAACAGAATAATGTCAAGAAAAGAAAATAGAAACAATAACAACCTATATTCTATTATTGCCATTATAAAAAAAAAAAAAAACAAGCAAAACAAAAACAAATAAACCAAAATAACAGCAACTTTTAGATAATGGCATCTAAGGATTCATGGGTTACCCCCAACCATCAAACCCTGAATAACCATAAAATAATATAAAGGAAAAACAAAAAAAAAAAAAAAAGCAAAAAAAAACACAGAAACCACTGCCTTTATCAATTTCAATATTTCACAGATAACAATAAAGATGTCAGTGCTACACACCATTTCCTTTCATCAGTAATTTCTTAAAAGAATTTGTACCATATTCATTATATACTGGCTTGGTATCACCATAAATAAATAGAATATATAGTATACCAATACAATATCTAATAACAGTTAAAGAATGGGTGGGATTTTACTGATGAAGTTGCTGGTTAAAAACAAGGATATAATATATATATATATATTGGTACATAAATATAAAATAGATTAATGCACATATATTATTATGTATATATAATATATTTTTATATTGTGTATGTATTTTAATATAAGATATCGAGGCAATTTTAGCGCTTTAAATGAGTCTTTTCCAATGCCAATGATACTGTCTTTAATGTTTTTTTTTTTTTGTTGATTTTTCTAAGGGGGTTACATTTTTTTTTTCCAACTTTTATTTATATAATTTGAATAGCAAGTTTTGTCCAACCTTTCGATTTTTTTAATTTAAAAAACAATTTTTAAGACATTAAAATTTAAATTTAATAACAAAAATTTAGTAAATAGTAAATATATAAAAGTAATTAGTAAATAATAAAAAGTTAATAATTTTAAATTAATAAATCTATAAAAAAAAAATAGATTTTAAAAAAAAAATTGATTCTACAAAGAAAAGTAAAATGTTATGGAAAAAATGCATACTTTTAGGGATATTATTATATTTTCAATATTCATCACAATAATATTGACTGTAATGTAAAACAAAAAGAAATGTGGGTTCAAAAGATAAAAATTTTTAAATACTGTTACTATAGTACTGTTAGTATAGTATATTTTTTTTGTATTCCTATCGTTATTATCAAATTAAAAAACTAAAATTTTGAAAAATTTACTTATTAATTTTACTCAGTCGTCTGTTTTTTAAATAAAAAAATATATTTTTTAGCAGAACTTTTTTATTGAGGTTACCTCATCCGTTACGCTTGACAACATATCAACGCATAACAATTCAAATTTTCAACTGTTCATGTATCAAAAGAGTAAGATCCTTGAAAATAAGCATAAATTTCGTCAGAAAAAAACTTTATATACTTCTCCACTGCAATTATTGCGGGTCCAAAATTGAAAATTTACTGTTTTTAGACATCCTTGGACGTCTTTTCTAATTTAGTAAAATACAAAAATTAAAGCTTCAATTTTAGAATTTTACATGTGGGAGCAGTTTATCTTACAGTTATCTTTAGTTTATATTACATAATCAATAAAAAAGTATCTCTGGATTTCTGAATCAAATCCTAAATTGTTTTCATTGTCTTTTTGAAAATATGCGCCTTTAAAAACCTTTGGTTTTACATATACTACCATATTTTTAATTTTTGTCCTTTCTTCTTATTATTATGATGTTATATTTCTTGGGATCGAATTATTTTCTGTAAAGATTTTTCTAAGAAGTAACAAATTTAAAGAAAAAATAAAAGTATATGTATAATAATAATAATAAACACCACCCAGAAAACATAACAACCCATAACCCATCCATAAGTCCCAAGAGTTTGTTATCGTCAGTTTTTAATATATAAAAAGCATCTCATATTCCCATTTTTATGCATATATTATGTATATATATAGATCTATAAATAAATATATACTTAAAGATACATTTAATAAATATATATATATATTGTATATATGCCTATATGTATATATTTGTTATATAAAAGAATATTAGAGAATCCTTAAAAATCTATACATTTGCCTCATATTATATGCTAAAAGTATGTGGAAATATAATTTTTATTTATATATTCTATTATGTATTATTATTTTTTTTTGTTGTTGTTATTGTTGGTTCTGGAAACTGTTATTATTACTTTTCTTTTACGATATCCTGTTTCAATTGAAAAATTTCTATATTTCTACATTTTCATTTTAGAAGGATTTTTGTTTATGTTTCTTTTTTTTTTGTTAGTTTTGATAACGACCGCAACAATACTAAAAATAATTTAATGTTGTAATAAGTCAAAATAATGTGTGTTTATGTGTATGGCTCTGTATGGTTCTATTTTTAAATTTTAAGTAGATTTTTATGAAAACTATAGTATAATTAATATCAAATTCACACATCAATGTTGACAGCAAAAAAATCTTTATATATTTCTAATGTATCTTCTACATAAGTTTTCCTCCACACATACATTTTATATAATGTATCAGTGCAAATCGACAAAACAAAATACCCCTAATTAATAAAAATTTTAGTCAAAAATCTCTTGCCAAAACCATGTTTAACTAGTATAAAAATTTTAAAGTTAAAAATCTATAAAACAAACTTTTTTGACACAAAATTTCGAAAAAATTAAAAAAAGCATCACCTGGAATTAAAATTTATATTCAATGAAAATTTTAAGATTTTTTGTATTCCAGATTTTGTTCATTCTAAATTTTTCTGAAAGTGTTTTCCAGTTTAATTGTTACCAAAAATTTATTAATATTAACTTATTTTTCAGGCAAGCACTCTATTTTTGACTTCAGCCTTTTCCATCAATGTTTGCAGGACATATTTTCAATAATATTTTTTTGTGAGGGTAGGTGAAAATCATCTAAAGACACTACATATAGGAACACGAGCCCTTTGTGAGTGTGTGTAATTTTCACCCACTCAATACCACCTCCCTTTTTTAACCAAACAATAGGATATATGATTTCAATATTAAAGTGATTTTTTTAAAGATTTTAGTTGTTAAAATACGTGTAATACTAATGTAAAAAAGTAGTTTTCCTAAGGAGTTTTAGTTGGGTGAAACGTTTATTATTCTGAAATCATTTGAAATCCAGTAAAGTCCTAAAAAAATTCTTCTAAAATTAATTTTCAAAAGTCTTAAGGGATATAGTAACTTTTAAGTTTAACAAAAATAAATATTTGAAAAACTCCCTCAAAAAATAAAGTTCACAGCTTCTATCTAATTTTTTTTTTAAACCAAATATTCAGTTTATGGTTGATTTTTATATGGTTTGATTCTATGGTTGGTTGGTATGGTTGGTATGGTTGGTATGGTTGATTTCAAGACGAAGCAAATAAGGAACACCTAAACTGCATTATAAAAGCACATTACTAAAAAAAAAGCTTAAGTGTAATATGTAACTATCTAACTTTTTCTGTTCGGGTACATTAGGGTTAACGATTTGTTATAGAGACAATTAATGGATTTAGACTATAAGAGCATCTTTCATTAAAATTATTTGTCGATTTTTAATCTTAATTATAATGAAAACCGTAATGGATAACATATATGTGCATATGCACATATGCATCCAATCTTTAAAATAAGAAAATAAATGTTAAACTAAAAACTTTAAATCTTTCCTTCAAAACAATAATTTTTAAGAGTTCCATTGTAATATTTTCCATATAATTTTCCATTTAATTTACATTTAATTTTAAAACAATGTGTACTTGTATTTTGTTTAACTTTAAAAGTCAATGATTATTTTATATGTAAAATTAAACAAAAAAAAAAAAATTAAATATGAAACAGAATTGATAATTTACTGTTTTTATATCCTTTTTATATTCGGTTTCCTTCATCAACATATCCGTATTCCATAATTTGTTAAATTTTGATGCGATTAAGTTGATTGCATGTTGTGTTGTGTATTTTGTATTGTATTTGAAAATGTTATAATTTTTTTTTTTTTTTATATGCCTCTTGTATTATTTGTTATTTTTTTTTTTTGGTTCAAAATTCATAAGTTAAGAAGTCGTTCATTTTTTATATTTTGTTTGTTGATTTTTTAGGGAACAATATATTAAAAAACAACAATATCAAAATCGAAAACACCATTCATGGAGCTGCAAAAAAAATGAATGTAGAATGAAAAATATAATAGGAGGGACAAAGAGAAAATAAAATTCTCAAATACAATACCATAATATATAGAAATTTTATTTTATTTCATCAGATATCTTCAGATAGATTTTATTTACAAGAGAACCAAAAAAAAAATACGTAAACAACCAAATAAATTAGGGGAAAAAAAACAACAAAATACAAAATTCTCTTCATTATTTTTGTTTTTTCAGTATCTAATCATATGCCTGGCTATATCACAATAAATATTGAAAAGAATTACTAAAATTATAGTAACAGTAATTGCCTTTAAAAGAATTTAAAATGAAACGTACTATAAAGAAGCTCAAGATACGTCACACACAACTTTTTTTATGAAGGTTGAGCTAGATCCTAACGTAGCAGAATCTATTCGATAAAAGACTTGTGCTAACCTTCCTTAGATTTATACAGCGATGCTACCACTCTGACGGAAGAATCTTTGAAAGCTCCTTAGATCCATATCAGACAGTTCACGTATGTTTTGAAAAAAAAATTAACATGGACTGTCTAACATATAGATAGTCGGTAGATTAACTACCGAGATATTGTTGTCTTTTTCTTGGCAGACTGGGACGGGTGAAGATAAAGTGCTGCATGGTCTCTATAATGTCAATTATTTATATTGCTATATCTACAGTTAAAATTTACAGGCATACATGCTAATCTTCCAGCATGTCTATACCGATAAAAAAATAGCTCATAATAACATCAAACAAATATCTTGAGAAAGAAATATACATTTGGATATTTTTGAACTCGAAACATACAAAACATACAAATATTCGTTTTATGTATGGAAAAGTAATAAACAATTGATTTATAGTACTCTAGCATAACTGTTCCGATTAACAGCCAATTTCGAGTGTTTATTGTGTGTATTTCTAAAACAAGAAAAGCAGTTCTGCTGGCATAAGCACATCATTTAATTTTAATGATGACTACTGACAAAAACTTTTAAGGCCAACAGCAGAAGATATTCAACTATATAAAGCTTAATATTATAAGAAAAGAATTGATAACAGTTAAAGATTAAGAACAAGGGGAACTCAAAATTAATGTGACTAAAGCCTAAAATAAAAAATTGTCTTTTTGGGTTTAATGAATTAAAAAAATTAAGTCTATAATTTAATATTCTAAGTTATTTAAAATATAAAAAATCTAAGTTAATATATTGATCCTCCTGTATTTAATCTTGGCTTCAATATATTTTTGATTTTTATCAGTGTCAGAGAGGCTATTCAGTGTTCAGAGAGGCAAAAAATATAGTTTTAGTTATAAGACCTTTCTTTTTAATATTAAGGAATTTAAATTTTTATGGGCACTTCTCAATTATCTTAAAAAATTTATAAAGTTTATAAAAATCGTACGTAAAAATCATAATACGATTTTGTTTTATACATACTTTCTTCAAATCGAAAGTAAAATTAACTGCCAAGTATCAGCTTCATAATCATTCGAAAAATTGAAATAATTTTTGAATGTAAAAATTATTCTTTTCGAAAAAAGACAAAAATTTTGTTTTTTTTTAAACCCTTGAAACCAAAACGAACAGAAAATTCGAACAACACAATATTATCTCTTGGAAACAATAGAAAGGCAAATTTAAAACAGAGAAAAAAATAAAAATTTGTATAATAAAAAAAAAAAAAAAGAAGAGAAAAAAATTAGTTTTCAATACTTTTACTTTTTTATCCATAAAAAATCGATCTATAGATACATTTCCGCGAAATAAAAATAATACAAAAAAAAAAAAACAAAAATAACTCCATCATTCCGCAAATATATGCATATGCATATACATATATATATATATATATATATATAAATATATTATATATAACTATACGTTTATTTATTCGTTAAATTTATTCAAAATGTTCGGTCTGATAGCCCCCAGTTACATTTTATTCAAAGAACATTTTCATCGAGTTACATATAGAGTCGAAAGCATGTAAAATATCTTTAGTTTATTTTTATTTTTCTTTTTTCCTTGTTTTTGTTTTGTATTATTTTGTCTTATCAATGAATGGGTGGATTTTTGAGATGTTTTTTTTTTGATGATGATTTGAGTTTGAATTCGCGATTATGATATAGTTATATTTTGATGTAATGTGTCGGAAGAGGATGGGAAGGGGAAGGGCAGGGGGGTGAAGGGGATTTACATATAGCAAAGAATATTGTTTTGTTTGGTTTGGGTTTATCATAGATTTTTGTTCCAATTTAATACTAATAGTTACAAATATATACGTTTGCTTTGGTTTGGTTTCGGTTTGGTTTGGTGTTTGTTTTTTTTTTTTGTTTTTGTTTGATGTAGAAAAACAACACAAGATAAATGATGGATATATAGAATTACCATTTCAATGAATAGAATAGGGTATTAAAAAGAGAGTTTTCACAAGTTTTTTTATTTTTTTGTATATTGTTCAATAAAAAGCAGAGAGGTACAATTATAAAGGAAAAATGGAACAATAGAAAAAACAAAAAACATAAATAAAAGAAGGAGAAAAAAAAACTTGAAATCAAAAACATGTTGACTAAACAAACAATGCCAAATTAGTATTATTGTCGTTTAATTTTTGTTTTTTTTGTTTTTTAGTTTTGTTTCTACAAAATATTACAATACACATTATTAGGTATGTGTGTTGTAATATTAAGAGATAAAAGAAACATGGCAGTATTTAAAAAGGAAAAAAAAAAGGTTTTTAAAAACGCACATTTTCAAAACGATCACATTAAAATTGCATTTTAGACTTAGCTTAGTTCTAGTTTTTTTTTTGTAGGCATTTTTCTTAGATTTTTTTTCTGCAAGAAAAATTGTGAAAACTGTGTGTATGTAATTTAAAAAGAAAAAACCATTTGCACGTGTAAAAATTCGTTGTTTAAACTTTGGTGATTTTAAATGATTTGTTCAGCTTTTCAAGTTCCATTAGGTATGTGAATATCGTAAATTTTCAGTTTTTAAGCCGTCATATACTCGTCTGACACAGATGGGAATGCACAGTATATTTCTAACATATAACTTAACACTTTATATTATAATAATTTTCTACATCTCAAATTTTTAAATTTGTTACTTAAAGAGTTTGGATAATATGAGATGTCTAAAATCTTAAAAAATTTTGTTTAAAAACAACGATAAATTTAAATATCTTCATTTTAAGAAGAACTCACTAGAAGAACTTTTCCAAATTTTAAATTGAAAAAATATTCGGGAGATCTTGACCTTTATTAAGTATAAACCTTTAAATATAGCACTTCTCATTATTTTAAGAGTTAAGGCTTTGTAATAGATTTAATCTACAACGTCGAGTTTTTGTAAGACAGAGTGAAGCAATTTAAAAAAATTTGTTCAATTTTTCTTAGTATTTTTGTTGTAAAAGAAATTGAGAAAATTAGTTTTCCTTATTTATTCAATCTTTAAACCTATTCTCCTTTTAAGATATTCAAATACATATACGAGTAACATTTTAGCTTTAGTTTTTTTCTAGTCTCATTTATAAACGTATAGTAGGAAGTGTTCTGGTGAGTAAAAAATAATCTAAAATAAATATAAAACTTAATATCTGATTTTAAATAAGTATCTCCAAATATCTTCTATAATGTTCTAGTTCTAGGTAGTCTAAAACGTTTTAATTAGAAAATGGTTCTGAAATATTTGTAAAATTTTGGTTTAATTCAAAAGTTAAAAAAATTCCAATGAAATGTGCAGCGTTATTCAATTGATGAGTTATTACTTATTTTTTTCAAATAATTTATAGGTTACAAGAAAATATTCTTTCAAAAAAATTAATAAAATTAAAATTTTTTTACTGTTCAAACTGTTAAGAAACTTTATAAAGAAATAGATGAAGAGATAAAACGACAAACAAACAGACGAACATTTTTCTAAAAATTTGTGGAAATATACTCAAAGAAAAAATGAAGAATAAAATGATAAATTCTATAATTCCCGTATATGTACAAATACTTCATCAATAGTTTTTTTTTTAATTTGTAGTTATCCTTATTAGTTTTAAAGGATACCTGAGCAGTATGTTGAAACATAATTAAAAGAAACAAAAAAAAAAAAATATTTAATTTTTTAGCTCAATTGATATAGAATTTAAAACTAGGGATATCTAATGAAAATTATTTTTGATATTAATGCTGCTGAAGTAACCCTAAAATATCAAAACCCTATTAAACCCTATTGAAACATCAAAATATTTGCGAAGCTCTGTATCTTCCGATACAAATTTATATAACTAATTCTTAAATTTGACTCGTGTTTCAAATTTTAGGAGTTACTCTAATATGAGTTAACTTTAACTGTCGAAAAAATATCCTACAAGACATTCACATTAAAATCGTATAAATCAATGCTTACTTATGCTTAATGGAATTTTTTAAAAATTAAATTTCTACCAAATATTTAAAAAACATTTTTAAAATAATGGTAAAACACAAGTGAATAAGGTACTATGCAACTATCGCCAAGATTATAGCTCATGTAATGAGTGTTATTGTTTTGGAATCGAGTTTTTTTTAAAGTAGATTGTCAAGAAAAATTTCTTATGATTTTATTCATCTAATTAAATTTGTTGATGTATGTAATTTAATTTATTGGTAGCATGAAGTATTTAAAATGGTAGTATATTGTAGAATATTGAAAATATTATGGGTAGAACAAGTGAGAATTAAGGAAATTCTATAAGTAGAATAAACAACGATGGTGAGTTGTTATTAACAATCAAGGGAAGGTAAATAACTTATCTAAGTCATTCCAATGTCCAACAGATAGTAAATGTCGTGGCTGAGAAACAAAAGATAGTAAATGCAGATAACATTTACAGATGTCCAACAGCAGGTAGTAAATGTCGTGGCTGAGAAACAAAAGGTGCAATAAACGGGTTTCAAAGAGTGAGAGAGCTAATGCATACAGTGCAGGATAAAGAGAACTTCTGAAATGTAATCGCATTCATCCAATAGTGGATAAGCAGCTGAAGAACAAGAAAAAAGTGGCTTACATTTTCTTACCATAAAATGTATCCCCTCTACTCATGTAATATTTTTGTCAACTAAAACTTTTTTAGAATACAGTAAAAATTAATTTTTTTAATTATCGGATTTGTTTTCGTTGCGTTTAACCCGTTTCTTAGTTCACAAATTCAGAAAAAAGTTCGAGGTATTGGAAAAATTATAAATTTAACGAGGAAGAATACAGTTGACTTTGTCAACTCTTAGATACCCGTACGAACCGTTAGTATCTTCACAGCCTGTCACTCTGCTTACAATATTATTTTTTTAATATTTTAGTATTTTAAAATAATTTGGGTGAATTTTATAATTTCTAGAACTATGGCTTGTACATATATTCAAACTATATGTTTACACATTCTTCAAAAGCAGATTTTAACCTTCCACATAACGATTATCAATTCAACACTTTTTCAAATATTCTATAGTACCATTTAATACTAAGCGGTAAATGTATATTAAATTTACTTAGTACAAAATAGTAAATATAATTTTAAATATTATATTGTATTATATTTAAATATTCAATTGACAGAATAATTTCTTATAAGTACAATAAAATACATATATGTATGTAAATACGGTGCTATATTAATATACATCTATACTCTTATCATTCATTCACTAGTGACATATACGATATGTAAATAAACATGATATTATATAAGTATGTATGTATATTAATATCATATAAATAAAAATTCTTCAAGCAACCGTTATGTTGTTTATTTATTTACATTTTTTTGTACTACGCATTACATCCTCAACAATTTCAAATTATCGAGTAAAACAAAATGGAAAAAATTCGTTAAAGAAATTTGTTAGAAAATTTGAAAAAATCAAGTAACACTTTCGTCAATTATAAAGTAACCCTATATTATTAAAAGAAGTTGTTAACAGAAATAAGAGTATAATGTTGAAGCTTTAATTTTTGTGTATTTCTTTAAAAAAATTTTAACAGGTGTTCCAGTTACAGGTGTTTAAAAATAGGAAATTTTCAGTTTTTGACCCCATACAGCTCCTAAACGGGGGGTGATACAAAAAAAATTTCTGAAATGATTCATACTTATTTTCAAAGATCTAACTTCTGTTAGTTAGTAATTTCAAGTTTCCAACTTAAACCGTTTAGAAGATAGAAGGGTTAAAAGATTTTGCAAAATTATAGTTTCGCATAACGGTAAATTAAGACACCGTATGCCACAAATATATATTTATTGTATATATACTTTTAAAGCTAATAAAAGTAGTAATCGTTTGGCGTTTTCAAAATGAAGATATACCTTATACAACTTGTGCTATAACAATTTAAATATAGAGCTTTTTTGAACCTTTGGGGAGCTGTAGCTCCGTAACGGGTGGGGCTACACAAAAAAGTTATTAAAAATAAAATTAATATTTTTGTGAGATCTATCAGCTGTTAAAATTTCATAGCTCTATTTCAAAAAAAATGTAGGGATCTAAAAGTTAGGTGTTCGAGAGCTACCCTAAGGCTTGGTCCAAACTCAACCAAAAAAAGTAGGGAACCTACAAATTACTCCCAAAATATTTTGTGTAAATTTCAAGATTCTAGCTTTCTTAGTTTTTGAGTTAGCGTGCTGACGGACGGACGGACGGACATGGCTCAAAAGTCTTAGAATTTTTTTCTGATCCGATCCATACCTTTGAAGGTATATCTAGCTCGCTTATTTCGAGGTGTTACAAACGGAGGAGTAATTTTATTATACCCGATCCTATCGTACGGGTATAATTAAGAGAATCTTTTTAACTCATAGATAATGTTTGAGTATTTTCTTTAAGTAATATTTGAGTATTTATTTGAGTAATAATACTTTCATATTAGTATTACAAATCTCTCAAACTTAATTTTTATGTAAAAATTTGCTATTATGATAAAGTTGTGAAATAAGTTGTGCCCCTTCAAAACTCTTCGATTTAATATACTACTAGATATTCCATTTTTAATACTATTTAATAGATCTTAAGATCCATTTTAATTTTTATCATTAACAAATAAATTAAATTCAATCTATAAATTATTCTAAACAATTTAATTATTTTCTTAAAATTTTTAAGAGGGTAGTACAGTATTCTTGTAAACCAGCAATGTACTTAATCCACTGTACTTAATCTAAATAAGTATTATGTTTTGAATTAAATTTTATATTTCTCCTATCGTTTACTTTCAATTTAAGATTTTTTAAGTAATTTTTCATTTAAAAATTAAAAATTTTAAAACATAACTGTGATGCGAGTGTAATTAAAACATATGTGAGCATAATCTTTTTTTCTAAAATAATAACATTTGTAATATAAATGTAGGCAATAAATTTACATTAATTACGCAATTTTCTTACATACAGTAATAGGTATATATGGGGAATTCCATGAAAAATGAGCCAAAAACCGAAAATTTAAAAATGAAATGTATAATATCTTATAAGAGGTTTTGGAAGGTTCTAATATTAGATAACGTGACTATTTAATTCTTCATCTGTTTTGTTTTTTAAATTGTATTTTTAAAATCGATTCAAATCCATTCTTAAAGCGGAAAATTTTCTATTAAAATACCCGATTGTCTTGATGACTAACCCATTTTACTTACTTGAAATTTTTACAATTTGTAATAAAAAGCCTATAATTAGACTTTAGTCCATATTTTGTCACTAGACATACATATGTATGTACATATATGCAATGTAAATGTAAAATTAACTTTTTTTGACTAACAGTTTAAGTTTTCGTTGTTCGAACATCGAAATATTTCTGAAATATTGGTCTATTGGACTAAATTTTTTTAAATGTTCCAATGACTAACATGTAATTTCCGATATGCATTTAAATATCTATGTAACTACCTATTTTTTTTAATTTCACAAAATATGCATGCTTATATAGTCAGAATATTAAAGGAAACAAATTGGATAAAATATATTATACTCCAGCTGGTATTTAATGCAAAAAAAAAATAAAATTGTTTTATTTTCTTTTCTATCATTTTTTTAGGTACAAAACAAACAAGACGGATATTTTCCAAAAAAAAAAAAACAAAACTTCTCAAAGATCAATCAACAGAATTTTAGTGTTTCCTTTTCTTTTTATTTATCAAAATTATACAAAAAATTTCATTTATTAATTAAAAAAAAAAAGAAAAAAAAATTAATAAAAAGAGAAAGGAAAGATAACAACGCTTCAAACAAATTCCTAAAATAAACAAATAATAGAAAAGGAAAATAAAAGAGAAATAAAAAAAATACAAATATTATAATTGGGATTCCAGGGATTCAAACCGTTTTGTTTGGATCTTGGGTTTCGACATAAAATTTATTTAAAATTTATATATATATGTTTTTCTACTTTCCTATAAGGAACATATTGTAGAGTATCGACTATTGACTAAATCATATATTATTCATATTTAACTATAGGCTTCAATTTCTGGAATTATCAGAATTACGAAGCTGTTCATTACGCGGCTGTTAGTTATTGCACAAGACTATGATACGCAACTATTAAAAATATAAAATTGCTACTTTTTTTTATTTCTGTATTTTTTTTTAATTATTACTAAAAAAAAGACGGTTCGAATTTTGATTGTTTAATTTTGACTGAAATATTCTGTTTAACCATATAAATAATGTGCAGTTATGTATCAGTCCGAATCAGAAAACTTCTCAACAATTTTTTGTTTTTTTTTTAAATAATAAATAGGACACTGACCTAGAGATATTTTTTGATCTTACACTTAAAAAAGATTAAATGCGTTTCTAACACTTCTTGAGAGAAACATTTCGAAGTATTCGTGAGTGAACGTTGAGTGTCGCTAGTGATAATGTCGTTAGTAAACATGGATTTTATAATAAATACCATCAGCTTTTTATGAGTAAGATTAAATTCAGTAAGAGAAGATGAAAAAAAGCGAAAAGTAAATGAAAAAAAAAACCGATCAGCTGTAGCTTTTTAAAACGTTTTTAACTCAAAATAATATTAAATATAGGAAAGTGGCACGAGTTTAAAATTTGTCTTAGACATCTGCAATTTGTTTTTTTTTTTTTTGTTCAACTTTTCAGTTTTTGTTTTCTTTTTAAAGCAAAAGAAAATAATAACACTTATTTGTTGTGATTGGCTTTTGCCTTTTACAAAGCTCTAGATAAAAATCTTCTTCATTTTTGTTTTAAAAAAAAATTTTTTTTTTCTTCATTATCTTTTTTTTTGTTTGGATATTTAAAAAAAAAAAACAAATAAACATTCACAATAATAACAAATTTGAAAAACAAAAATAAAAAAAAAACATGCAAGAAAACAAAAGGGTTGAACCAGTTAACAATAAATTATGTTTTTATTTTGTTGAAAGAATCGTCAGAAAATTATATAAGAAAGCTGCTGATAATGAAAGATCTATCGAAGAATTTTATAGATAGCACCATCCTTTCTAAAAACAACTTGCATGAAATTTAACGTAACATATTTTAAATTATTTAACTTGAATTGACAGGGGTAAACGTAAGGTCCGTAATCAAAAATATTGATGCTGATATTTAAACATCCAAATATTAGAGGCGCATTACCTTAAACTCGGACATTGTCTTTTATTTATATTTTACCATATAGAGCATTACTTCTTAAATCTATTTCAAATTTTAGGACTTACTCTATAGCTTTATAATTTTAGGTTTCGTTTAAAATGTGGATGAAAACAGTTTAATTTATAATTTTTTCAAAATGGGTGATTTTATGAAATTAAAATTTTGTTCTTACGAAGTCAATTTCTAAGTTGACTTTACAATTTTTCCTGGATAATTTCGATAGTGATAAGACCCTAATACAATAGAATAATCGAATAATTTGACTTATAAAATGTGATGATGAAGTAAAAATACTATCATAAGAATGTGAAATCTGGTTGTTAAAATCAATTTTTAAAGCCAAACTACAGTCTTTTTTATACATCTTCTTATAAACAGCATCCGTCAGACCGGGGTTTTTTTTTGAAATATATTATAAGGATTCCGAATAAACAAAACAAAACGGTTATTTTAGCTGGGAAACTAATCGAAACTTCTAAAAAATTTTAATATTTTAAATTTTTTATTGTAATAATTTTTTATTTCTTGAAATAAAGACAAAATAAGATGTGTTTTATATGAATCTAAAGATTACATGACGGCTCTGTACGAGAAAAGGGATGTAATTATTGCATTAAATTTAGGGCTGCTCTCGTATTTATAGGAAAATTAGTATACTCCATTCTATTAGAAGTGTTTCTTTGTTACGATTTTCTTTGCTGCCTCCATTGTCATTTTTAATTTTTTGTTTTTAAACAAATAAAAATCAGAGGGAATACTGCAGAGTTCGATCTAAGGCACATTGACCATGTCCAATTATTATAGTATCAAGAATATAATAATATTTTTAAAATATTTTAAGTTTAAGCACCTCATAAGATTTGTTTTTTTTTAAGTTCATCAACGTGCCGACTACCAATCATGTTATAAACGTAAACATATATTTCGCATACTATAAAATTTAGGGAAAAAATTTAAGAAAAACAAAACAAATTTTTTTTTTTTTAACAAGAACAAAAAAATCAATTATCAACCTACCCATAAATAACATTTTGTAATATCTTTTAATTTTTTTGTTTTTCTTTTCAGATAAAAAAAAAAAAACTTGCAAAATGTTGATAAGATCCATGCAACATTATTTATGATCCATAAAATATAGATTTTTCTTTTATTTTTCATTTGTTTTTCATTTTTTACTAGAATGATACAAAAATTGAAAACTGAAAAACAAGAAATAAATAAAAAGCAGGAGGGTTTTAGGAGGTTGTTACAGGAAAAAAGAAATATATTTTTATTTTATTGGGAAAAAATCAAATCTTTTCTAAATAGTTTTACAATCTACTAGTATAATAATAAAAAACAATTACTAATGAAATATTAATGTGATTTACAAGTACTTATATTATGTATATATATGTATAAACAACGAGGAAAAGTGTGGTATTAACAACTGTAGGATACCCACACGAATTATATAATATGCTTTTTCCATAAAATTTAATCGTCTTTTAGTACTGAAATACATTTATCAAAATTTCAGAGTTGTATAAAAGCTAATCGAGCCCGTAGCACTTAACCAATCAAAATTTTCAGAACCTGTTGACATAAAACTTATGATCATCTTTTACAAAATTTCAAGTGTTTAACTTTTTAAGTAAGCGATTCTGTTCCGTTAGACTAACGAAATTTTGCAGAACTCGTTGGCATAAAACTTAACTTTTGTTTTTTTTAGGGCATATCTCTGCCACATAAAGTTGGCCAGGAAATTACACAGCTGTTTAGGCGTGACTGTAAATGCCGTAAAGGGAAATAACTTTTACGACGTGTATGGGATTCGAACCGACACTCCCTCGGTGTTTAGAGCGTATTTTATACGCTCTTATCCACTAGGCCACCGAGGCCCCTAAAACTTAACTTTTTTTTGACAAAATTTTAAATGCTCATCTTATATAAAGATACAGAGTTATGGCCTTATAAAAAATGATGTTGTATTACAGAATTTGTTCAATTTTTATTGCAAAACCTGTATTTGCTTACTGGTATAAAAAGAAAATGGTGAAAATTTCAGAATCCTAGCTCTATTATTTGTTGTCTTATCATGCAGAAGGATGTAGGAAAGGACGAACAGAAGGACGTACATGCTTTAATCAACCAATAATTCGGGCCTGAGCAAGAACATATTATATTATTTTCCATATCTATCTAGTCTTCTTTAACACACAAACGTAATGACAAATTTATTATATACTTGAACTATATGTTCGTACGGGAATAAAAATGACATATTCGCTGAAATAGCATTTCTAAGGTATAGCAATTCATATAATACTAATAAATTTCCGTTAGATCAGAAGAAAGCGAAAAATAAATATTATTCACACCAAAGTTCATTATAATAACTTGATCTAGTATTGTTAAAAATACTTTAACAACTGTGACTTGTGTTCTTATCGCATATTTTCACATACATATTTAAAAAGAAAACATTGTTGTACGGTATGTTAATGTATGTAAATAACTCAAGAAAATTTCTAACTTTTAAAAAATTTTCCAATTCTCGAGGAAAAAATATTTTGTTTATTCATCCGCCACACAAATGAGACAAGAAAATTACACAGCCTTTCCGTTTCAGCCGTAAGTAGGGATTATTCTTACGACGATTCGAACCCACACTCCCTAGGTGTTTACAAAATATTTTATACGCTTTTACCAACTAGACCATCAAGGCCCCTTTCATTTAATTAAAATTAATTCATTAATAAAAATTTTATATTTCCATTCAGATAATGGAAAATGAAACGTAAAAAAAAAAAATTTTTAATTTTCATTTGATCTATGTCTTATTTTGTATAAATATCTATTATAAAATAAATATTATACCAATTACTATTTATACCAGTTCTACATAAATCAAGTTAAATTTAACTTTTAACTCAATTTAACTCAAGTTAATTTAGATACTATGCTATTTGAATACATCCACCTATTTATTGTTCATTTCTATTTTCAAAGTATCTACCGAACGTTTTTTTTCATTTATATAAGCAAACTTTTATAATTAAATAATAAATGTATCAAAAATTGAGATATCTTTATTATTGTTACATTATGAACCAAATATTATTACATCAACACACAATCATATTCAGCAATTTATTTTATTTATTTATTCCTTTTTTGTTTTTGTTTTGTTTTTGAGCAATTAAATTTTTGAATTATCTTCAGATTTTTTTTTATTGCTACTGAAATATAAACGTTACGCTATAATCAAACATACTACTTTATTGCCATTTTTTAAATTAAAGACTTTGGTTTTTGTTTTTGTTTTTTTTTTTGAAAAATGAAAAAGAAATAAAAAAATAAATTAAAGTAAAACTACGAGTATTTTGGAAATCAATTAAATAAAGTGTTTTTGTTATTGTTGCCATAGGTGTTTCAAAAATAATAGTGGTAATGCTGCTGCTTTAATAGGTGTTCATAAAAACAAAATTGTCTCTATAGTTGTTTTTGTAAGAACAACTTTCTTAAGCCACGTCATGTGAACAAACATATCTAATATGTATGTGTATACATGCATATTATATTATCTACATTATAAAACATTTAATAATGCATTTCGCACAATTTGATTCGATTCAGTTCGGTTTGATTCAACTCTTTAACAATATTATAAAAATAAAAGCCTTGGCTTCATCAACTTTTAATATATATTCTGCATAGGGTGTTTAAATGTTTTAAATTTAAATGGCAAAACTTTTGAATAGCGGTCATGCCCGATTATTTTTACAATTTTGTACAATTAAAATTAAACAAAAGTAATTAACATTTGTAAGAGTTCTGTAAGGGACTTTTTATACACCTATATATTTTACGACTAGCTCTAATGGTTTAAATAGATCTAACAATTTTTGAGATATTATATAACGTTATTGAAGAATGTACATAAAATGTTCGAAATACCATTAGAGTTTTTCAATTTCAAATGTACCGCTTGTGAGTCGTTATCATATTCATCATCTTTTTGAAATTTTATTGTGCAAAATTATAAAACAATGGGGCATGCTTTTTATTCAAAAGAATAGCGATTTAAATTATATTTTGCTAATATTCCCATTTTATATTAACAACTTTAATTTTGTTTATTGTGTAGAAATGGCGCAAAAAAAACAAGCAACTGTATTGAATATTTAATGGGGCCTCGATAGTCTAATGGGTAAGAGCGTATAAAATACGCTATAAACACCGAGGGAGTGTGGATTTGAATCCCACCCACTTCGTAAGAGTAATTCTCTCTTATGACATGGACAGCCACGTCTGAACAGGAAAGGCTGTGTAATTTCCTTCTTGCATTTATGTGACAGGGAAATGCCCCAAAACAAAAAAAATATTTTCTATAATACAGAATTTTAATTGCTGCATTTTTTGCATTTTAATTGCACATTTTGCTGCAAGCAACTTCATGATTACATTTGGAAACTGTATCTGTTCTTTTATTTTGAGTTTTGTTTATTCAAAAACATATATTGAGTGGATATAATCTACTATACATGCTGATTTAAATATATTTCGCTTATCCTCAAATCATTAAATTTCTATGACGAAAATTAACAAATATGTACCATAAATCGCCTTTTCTAAAGCATCATCCTTTCATAAATTAGTTTTAAATTATCTAAGAGTTCAAAAAAGTTCTACTCGTAAAAAAATAATATGCAAATTATGAAATTCTTTGGGAAACGTTGAAAAGTGCATAAATATTACAAATAACATGTATATTGTAAAAAATCACTGCTCCCTTTCTCATTGACAAAATATAAAAGAATTGAAGAAATGAGAATAATGAAAAGTTCCATATTCAGGATTTTGTGGTGACCATATCAAAGATAGTACGGGAGTTGGACATTTTTGGTGCAAGATAATTTACCATCAAATTCGAGTTAGAAACAAAAAAAAAAATCCTAATATCATATTATTTAAAGAAAGAAAAGAAATAAATAGTTGAGGTAAAAGAATGGTTCATTTCCAATTTTGTGGATCACTTTAAATCACAATTATTATGAAATAACCTCCAGTTATCAAAAAATGATGTACATGTGTTTTCTGTAATTGTAATTTTTTAAGCTATTGTTTTCGTAAAAAAAAATAAAAATTTAGATTCACCCTGTACTTACGTGCAGGTAAATATGTATAAATATATCTATGTATATGATCTGTATCTTAAAGATTCAGATAATTTTGTGATTCAGTTAAGTAAAATGTTGAAAATAATTTTTTTTTGTTTTTTTTTTGTATTTTTAATTTTGTTGCGGTTGTCGTCTATGAATCTAACAGATAGGCTTTATGTTATGTTAAAATTGTTATTTATTTCTTATTTTTTTTTTGTGTTGCTTATTGTTTCGCCTGAAATTGCCTTGAAGCTATATTAAAAGATAGGAAATTATCGCAGTTATTGTATGTTGTTGTTTTTTTTTTGCAGGTAATATAAGTTCGGTAGGAAACCTTGATTTTTTTTTTGTTTTTGTTATTATTTAGTGGTTTTTTGAAATTGAATTTTTTAAACATATGAGCCTTAGATATAATTTATAAAAATGTATGCAACAAATACATAAATTATATTTATATATATACATTTACATTGTATATACCAATAGTTAATTTTTAGCATAAATTTATACTATTATAAGATTAAATTTCATTATAATGATATTGCCACTTGATATAAAATCTAAAACTTAAAATTGGGAAAAAAAAAAAAATAGAAACCTAAAAATATTGTAGAGTATCTATAGTAAATTTTAACTAAAAAATAAATTTAGGCCTTGAAGTGAAAAATAAAAAAAAAAATAAAAATAAAAGTAGATGAAAAAAAAAATTTGTTTTGTAAAAAAATCTTTTTGAATTTAAGCAAAAATTTTCGAAGAAAGTTAAGATACAATAATTTATGTGATATTTCTTTTAATACTGTTTTAATTAAATCAAATTTGTTGATAGTAAATGTATAATAACATTAAGTATATCAGAAAATTTGCTTATGTTTCAATATAACTTAAACTAATGTTTTTTGATCATGTTATTGTTTGTTACAAGGGATATATAACAATCCTTTCATTTAGGCCCTGCGATCTGTTGTGCAACTCAACTAAATGAGACGCTCATTTATCACAGCGGTTCATCGAGTTTTTTGATCATATAGTAATCATTTTTTCCTTGAAGTTTACATTTTTGCCTTTCTCGGTATACTATAGACATTTTAAAGGTTTATTTTTAGTATCATTTTTCGTTTAATCCATGAAACTCTCAATATCTAATTATTCTGTAAAAAATTCTTTATTTAAAGTATGGTTTACTATTAAATTTCCTTTCCTGCAGAATTCAGTATTTTCGTACGTCTAGTAGTATTCTATAGTATTATATATAGTACAGTAAAGATGATTTATCTTACCCTTTCCATGATAAGACTTCTACTATTTTTTGCTTTAAGAAAAAAAACTAATAAAGAGACACTTGGGAAAAAGGATAATAAAAAATGTATGAAATTTAGAATTTGTAAATTAAAAATTTAAATTATGTTTCAATGTTGATATTTTAGTAATTTAAATAATTATTTTAATGTTGATAATATAGTAATAAAGAATAATTTTCAATTAGTGAAATACAAATTAAATTCTATTTACCAATGAAATTTTGGAAACACGATTAAACTGCTATTACCAAAATCATTTAAACCAATACTCCGAATCTCAAAACCAAATAACAAAAATTCAAACAAGACACAATACAAACTTCTAAACTCTAATTGAAACAAAATCCAAACTACTAAAATTCATTTTGGAATTCGGGACGAAATCCAAATAAAAAATCACTACTATTATTATATTATAATATTTGGATTTGTTATATAGGGTGTTTCCGACTTGATGGTCTTCCTTGGTGATACGGTATGTCGAAACGAACAAAAAATTGTATTGGAGGGCAGGTAGGAGGTCTATTCAGGACCCTTTTCGAGATATGAGGGGTTAAAGATGTTTAGCGACTTTTCATAACGAGGAAGAGTGCAGTAGAGTAGACTGTGTCAACTCTGGGATACCCGTATGAACGTAATATATCCTGTTTCTATAAAACTTGATCATCTTTTAAAAACATTCAGATGTTTTAGTACCGAACTACAGAGATATATTTATGTAAATTGTGGAGTTGTATGACAGCTACCCGAATCTATTGCGCCTAGCTTCATTAAGTTCCAAGAAATGCAAGAAACCTGAATCGGCTGCTTTAGACCAATCAAATTTTACAAAAGTTTTTGGCATGCAACTCGACACTTTTTCACTAAATTTAAGATAGCTAGCTTCAATAGACACTGAGTTATTTTCATTTAAAAAGAGAAATTGTATGGCAACTTTCCGAACTTGCCATATCATCATAACCAAATTTTACAGAAGTTGTTGCCATGAAACTGGATCATCATTTGCAAAATTTCAGATACCTAGATTGAATAGACACTGGGTTATTTCCATTTAAAGAAAGAAGTTGTATGGCAGCTACTCGAACCCGGCGACCGAAAATGCTGAAGTTAAATAGCAAAACTAACAATTTTGTAAAAGTGACGTAAAAAAAATTTCAGCCTCCTAGCTCCTTTATTTTTTGAGTTATCGTGCGGACGGACACTGAGTTATTTTCATTTAAAAAGAGAATTTGTATGGCAACTACCCGAACCCGTCGCACCACCACAACTAAATTTTGCATAAGTTGTTGCCATAAAACTTGATTATCATTCGCAAAATGTCAGGTTCCTAGCTTCAATAAACACTGAGTTATTTTCATTTAAAAAGAGAAGTTTTATGGCATCTACCCGAACCCGTCGCACCACCACAACTAAATTTTGCAGAAGTTGTTGCCATAAAACTTGATCATTACTCGCAAAATGTCAGGTTCCTAGCTTCAATAAACACTGAGTTATTCTCATTTAAACGGATAAGTTGTATGGCAGCTACTCGAACCCGTCACACCAACACAACCAAATTTTACAAAAGTTGTTGCTATAAAACTTGATCATTATTTGCAAAATTTCAGAAACCTACCTTGAATAGATACTGAGTTATTTCTATATAAAGATAGAAGTTGTATGGCAGCTACTTGATCCCGCCGACCGAAAATGTTGGATTTAAATAGCAAAACTAACAATTTTGCAAAAGTGACGTAAAAAAAATTTCGGCCTCCTAGCTCCTTTAGTTTTTGAGTTATCGTGCGGACGGACGGACGTACATGGCTTAATCGACTCAGAATTCGATTCTGAGCCGATCCATACCTTTGACACTATATCTAGCTCGACTCCCTTAAGGTGTCACAAACGTAATGGCAAATTTATTATACCCTTGAACATAGTTCATACGGGTATAAAAAAATTTATAACTATCGAACGGCTTGCTATAAGGAGATAAGAAACAAGGTAGAATGTAAACCAACGGTAAAATTTAAAAGTTTAAAGCGGACATTTCCAAAAGACAATACAAACTGTTTAGAATTGTGACTTGCACAAAAATTTTAAATTTCATGTAAATAAGAAAAAATGTGAAAATAGGACTTTTCTGGAAATTTGAGAGGCTGTAACTCCGGAACCCTATATAACTAAGGAAAAAGATTAACACATGTGAAAACCATTACTAAAGCTTAATTTTTATGTCTTGCCGAAGAAAAATGTGTACAGGTGCCTAAAAATAGCAAATTTTCAATTTTTCAGCACTAATAGCTTTTAAACAGGGAGTGGTGTAAAAAAAATTTCTGAGGTAACTTATACCAATTCTAAAAGTTCTTTCTAGTCTCAAAATTTCAAGTCCCTATCTAAAAGCATTCCGGAGTTATGAGAGTAGAAAAATCAAGGAAAATTTGATTTTCACATAACGGTAAATTTTAATACTAAATTTAAAAAAAATGTGTAATATTAATTTACAAAGTTAAAAAAACAACCTTACAAATGACGTTTCCATATTGCAAAAATGTTAAGCAGAACATTAGATATACGCATTTAAAAATATGGCTTTTTAAAAATTTGAGAGACTGTAGCTCTGTAATGGATGGGGCTACATGAAAAACCTGTTCCACAAAATTAATTTTTTGATGAGACCTACACATGGTTAAAATTTTTTTTCTCCATCTTTAACGGTGTAGAAGTTTTGTAAACAGACGGACGGGCGGACCTACAGAGTGAAATTAGGAAGCACATTTTTTTCAAAATTTTTTTGGAAATATGCTAAAAATGCGTTTTGTAGAGTAAGTTTTTAGCTTTAATTTTTGTGTACTAATGATTCCCATATCATAACTGATACATCCCATATGATTTATGTTCCACATAGTTGAGGAATTGAACTCTAAAATGGTATTGAAGTTTCCTATAAATACATTAAATAAAATGTATACAATATCTGAGAATAGCTAAAAAGTAACCAAAGAATATTGTACAGGAATTGAAATAAGTTTTTTTATTTGATTAAAATTATTCATATTCATATTCTTTGACTTCATAACACATTTAACCAGATTTCAGTTCCAGATAAATTATAGCTTTAAAAATGTTGTATTAACTTATAATTCGGCTATAAGATGTAATTGTGTCTAAAAATCATTAAAAAAAAGACACTTAATTTCATTTAAATGTTATTTCTTGATTCAGAGTCTTTAATTTTGTTTATATCTCTTCTTTTCTGACAGTTGACACCATATACAATAATATATCCTAACATTTTTAAAATACCGGACATTTTTTCTATATCTATATTGTCATCCTATTGTCATACATATTTCTGTCATCTATTGTATTTGATTATCTGTCAAATAACAGAATTTGTTTTTGTTTTTTTCTATATATTGTCAAAGCATTAATTGCTACCCTTCATTTTCTAATAGTATATGAAATTTTTAGTCATGAAAATTCAGATTTTTACTATTCTAAATTAGCATCTTGTTAGAGGATGTTTCGTTTTAATTTTAATATCTATAATTACATAAATTTAATTAAATAATACCTATTATATATGTTGTTATCGTTGTTATTTTGTCAAAAATACAATATTGAAAAACTGTTTTATTTATTTTATGCAATTTTCGGTTTGTTTTTTTTTTTTTTTTTAAAGAATTAAAAAAATATAAAAACAATATAAAATCTTTTAAAAATTATTATTAGAACGATAATACATAGGGAAAACTAAAATGCACGATTTATAAAATGATCAACAAAAGAAAACAGAATTAAAAAAAAAAAAAAACAAAAAATAATAAAAACGAAATGAAAACTGGAACGATGAACTTTTCAAATAAAATTTAACAAAGCAAAATAAAAATGAAATACGAAAATCACAATCAAAAACTGATATAAAACCGAACTGCTGCAAAATAATAACAAGAAATTAGAAATATGGTATATCGTATATATGTACATACATATATAATGATATAAGTGTAATACGTAAAGTAAAATTAAAGAGATATAAATAGAGAAGAAAAAAATAAATAAAAACTAAAAATGATTATATGCTTCAATCTAAATAAAGTATAACAAACAATTAGGTAAAGCTAACTTAATAAACTATACTCAATATTTTCTATCAACATTTTAAGTTAAGTATGTATTACCAAAACAGCGAAATGTGATTTGATTTTTAAGTTTTCTTGTAATCCAAAAGACAAAAAAAACAAAAACAAAAACAAATAAAATAAAACTAAAATGAAAAGAAACTTTTAAACTATAGCAATTTTCAGCAACAAAAGCAACATATTGCTAATATATTATAAATGATTCACATTCAACAAAAAAAAAAAAAAAAAATATGTGTTTAGGATATCTTTAGTTTCTTTACTATATAAGATTGAGTTTGCGATCACATTTAAGAAAAAAAAAAATCAAAGTAATAATTCAATACCATGTAAACATTTTTGTATCACAAAATAATTACTGCAGTGATCTTAAACCTATGAGTGGTGCATTTGTTGATAAGATGACATTTTTAATGGCCTAAATTGAAGACGTAAGTTGAAAACTTCTGATAATTGATGTTAAAATTTAATATATTTTATATGGAAAATTTAGTATTAAAATGGAAAACTTGGCGTCCATTGTAATCTTTTTCTAATTTCTGGAAAAAGAGATGTTACCAGACCTTTTTTTAAAAAAAAAAAATTGTAACATCTTTATTACTTTTCTGCAATAATAAATTTTTAACTTACAAAAATAAATGTTTTTTTTCTGACAGACTCTTTGTAACGGTATCCGTTAACTTGTTTCGTTAAAATCTATATGTTTAAAATAAATTTTCAGATTTTGTTGTATACAATTAAATTATAATGTGTTATAAATTTCATGTACTGTCTTCAATAATTTTTTTACAGATATCTGACATTTTGAAAAAGACATGATCGTAGATATTTTATTTTAAAGATACAATGAGTTGCAATGTACAGTGAAGTTTTGTAATTCAAAGAAATTCTTCAAAACTATTATTTTCGGCAAATAATTTTACCATTTTTAGGTAATTTTTTTTTTTTTCTTTTTTAAACAAACATTTACAAATTTGAATTATATTTAATTGTTTTGTCGCCAAACTTGAAAATCTTAAATATATTTACAAAAAATTTTATATTTATTATCGCAATAGTTCCATTTTGGCTAAGACGTTATTCGAAAAATTGTAAAGAATAAAATAATACCATATAGTTGAAAAATTAACTATTTTTTTTTTTTTTATATTTTTTTTTTTATATTAATATTTTATTTTAAGGTGCAGTAAAATCATTATGGCCAGCTTATTTAAAAATTTTCCAAAATCAACTAAATTAAGCCGTGCAATAAACTTTTAACCTAAACATTAATATGTTTGAAAGATATGTTGAAGGCAATTTAAAAAAAAAAACGTTAGATTTTGCATTAATGTATGTTGTGATTAAAATAAATTAACCTATGTAAAGGGTTTTCCAATTTGAGTGATATGATTTCTTTTCAAAAAAAAAAACACACTAATTGTTAAGGAAATTTAAATGTTTTTTATTTAATGTGAAGTACAATCGATATAATTAAGTTCTGAATAAAACGTCATTCAAATGGCCTCCACGACTATATTTGAACGGGGTTATTTGAAGTCATTGGTCTTTAGCAATAAACCAGACTGTCTTAAAGCTTTAGAAGCTTTAGCATAAAAAGCTTTAGAATAAAACGTCATTCATTCATTGGTCTTTAGAAATAAACCAGACTGTCTTAAAGCTTTAGAAGTCAATATTGAACGTGCTATTCATATCATACAACTTGATTTAGTGGAAAAAGTGCTCGAAAATTGGGTTCATCGAATTCGTTCCTGCAAAAGAAGTCGTGGCCATGGCCAGGCCATTTGAATGACTTTTTATTCAGAACTTAATTGTATTGTTTGTATTTCACATTAAATAAAAAACATTTGAATCTCTTTGACAATTAGTATGTTTTTTTTTGAAAAGAAATCATATCACTCAAATTGGAAAACCCTTTATATGTATCTACATTTTATACAGTAATTTAAAAAATTATTAGGATATATTTAATTTAAATATAAAAATTAGAAAATTTTTAATTTTTTTTTTACATTTGATGCAAGTTTATGCTTTGTCAATTGATGTTCAGTTCATTTTTATACAGTTCAAATCAGAAAAATCTCAAAAATTTAACGAAACCAAAACCGAAACCAAAATTTCAGGTTTAAAATAAACAAAACTAAAACTTTCGTCAAAATATAAAAATAAAACAAAGCAGCATAACAACTAATCCAACATACAAACAATTGGTATTGTTTTAATTTGACACTTTAATTTATTTGACAATTTGACTGGCCTAAGACCCCGGGTTTAAATATTAAGATAGCACACAATATCGCCAATATTTTTATTCACTTAAATTGAATTAATCCCGCTGCCCGCATAATGCTCATATGGATCGAACTGCTGTAGGTACTAAGATTTTTCTAAGATTGTGATTTTAATGCGATTTCAGCAATTTAAAGACCAACATAAATATAATTTTGTTTTATATTTTCTTTACTTGGGTTTTTTTTTTATTTTTATTGTCCCCAGCTCATTATTTCCAACTCAAACAGTTTATATTTGAATTTAAGGATCTAATTTACTGTTATTGTTTAGAAAAAGAGATAATCTCAGTAGTTTAACACACACAAGAAAAGTTAGAACGCATGATTTTTGTTAGCATCTTCTGGTACTTTTCAATAAATTTCAATAATTTTAAGCCTACCTTAAAGCTAATTTTTGAGTTTTTACTATTTATTAAAAATCTTTTTTAGTTCTTTTTTTTTCCATCGTTTTTAAAAAAGTTTTCTTTCCTATATGGTTTAATTTTAATGGTTAAGCAAAAATAAATGGATATATGACGATGAAAATGGCAATGTCTGTAACATATATACCAAATCTCAATTATAGCCTTAGTCAAATAACCAAATGGTTTTCTAGATTAGAAACTTTATCCAACTTTCATCTAACAAAAGTTTTGTATATACATACATTTTATATACTCAGCCAATATAATTTTATTTAGTACTATGTCTTTTTATTATTGAATTAAAAAACATTCATTTCAAAAGTTCTTCTTTGCTTATTTTCATTATATGAAGTATCAGTAAGTATATACCAAATTAAAACTCAACCGTTTGATTGGTGTACAAAAAGTTCATAGAAATTTCACAAAAAAAAACAAATAAGAAAATCAAAGAGCTCACTTTAAGTAAAACCAAAAAAAAAAGACAAAGCATAAACTTGCAATTGCAATAAACTTGGTACAAACTTGATTTAAGTTGAATATTATATTGATTCCATAAATTTGAAACCATTAAAGGCATGTTAAAAACAAAAAAAAAAAAAAAACATTGTAGATTTTATTTTATTTTTTTTTATAATATCTACTTTTTATGCTTCTCCATTTAGTCTTTGATATCGAATTGAGTCGTATATATACATTCAAAAATCTATACAACCAATCACTTTTTGAAGTTCAGGATACAGAATTCAAATGGTTATGTTGAAATTCATTGGACGTTATAAAAAAAAAAAACCAAAAAAAAAAAATTGAATATTGAATTTTCATTTGGTATATATATATACTGGCACTTTTTTCAGTTTAGTGGGATCAAAAGCACGTTCATTTTCAGATATAAATTGCGAATGCAATAGAAAAAAAAAAATAACCATGTCGAAATGTAAAAAAAAAATATTAAAACCAAAAAGTAAAAAAAAAAAACGAAATATGATTAAAATTTTAAAAAACATATCACAAACAGCATTTTAATTTATTTGGTTGAGCCCCTAAGAAATAAACAACAAACAAAAAGAAGAAAAAAATGCACTCTTTTTGAGGGCTCGATTGCACGTTAATATTATTGCATAAACGTGTTTGAAATTTTTAATAATTAAGTTTTTTTTTTTTTTTTCGCTATTGTATTTCTGTTTGTGTTTTATAAACAGAAGAGTGATTTTTATTTCATAGAATTGTATAGGTTTAGATATACTCTGTAAAATGCTTTCATTTAACTTTGACTTTAAGTTTAACTTAATTTTTAATGGAAATTTTTGTGGAAATTTTGTGCAAATTATTGAAGTATTGAATGAAAATATGTCAAGATTTAATGCAGAATATGTCCGAATTTTTTGATTTTAATAATATTAAGAGTTTTGTAATTTTTAGTCTATATTGATTTGATTTCGTTGATTTGTTAATAGAATATTAATTGGATTTTTTAAAATTAAAATTAGAGTACTTTATAAACGCCACTCTTACTAGATGGACATTTAAAGATATAAAAGTAACTCTTTCCTGCCGTAAATTATTTTAAAATTTTTATTTATTTAATTACTTATGTTAATATTCAATAGCGTATATAACGATATAAATTATAGGTTATATATACTAAGGCCATTTTTAGTACCTTCTTTTATTTGTTTATAAAGTAATAATATTTATTTTGTTTATATGTATTACACATTATATATTTGGTTGCAAGGGAAATTTGTTTTAAATTAAAAAAAAATTGCTTTCTGTGCAAGAATTTTAATGCATACTTTCTCGGTTAATACGTCATACACTTAACAATTCAACTATACCAAGGCCATTTTTAAAATTGTAAAGAAATTTTAATGATTGCATATATTTAGGCGCATTATGGTTTTTTTTTTTTTCTATGGCATTTTGTTATATGTTTCTATACAGTATGTTAGCATAACTTAAAGTCGAAACCAAAAAAACAATTATTAAAATAGCTTTTCATGAAGCAAACAATATAATGCTAACAGATCAATATAATGATTAAAAATGATGGGCAGCTGTAGAGCAAGAACCAAAACGAGTAAAGGAAAAAGAAATGTTGGTACTAAAAAATTTTAAGAAAATTCAATTTGACTAAATTGTAAATCATGCTGCTCTTAAATATGTTTTAATCTTATTTAAGTCAAATCCTTGCCAACAAAATGATTGAAATGCTAATTGTGGGGTTTCTTGGCTCCATACATTTAATTTTATATTTGTAATTTGTTTTTTTTTTTTTTCATAATTTTTATAATTTTTCACAAATTTCATGACATTTCATACCTTTAGGATTTTATATTTTTTAGAATACCGATACGCTCCCGTCTTTTCCTTTTCAAACTGTATTTCTTTTGTATAATGTATTTTTAGTTTATTTCATTTTTTTTTTTGGCTATCGTTAAAAAATGAACCAATACAGCAAATATACATTTAAACAAACAAACTATATGTTACAGTTTATTTAAATGAAGATTTTGTTAAAATAGTTGGAGCTAATATAGCTATATATCAGCACTTTTATAATAAACAATATCGTAATGTTTCTTTATACATTATATGAATTTAGATTTTCCATTTGATTTAGTAATTGTTGTTGTTATTGTTTTTATTTTCACTGTTGTAGGATAGGCTCTAAGTCTAAAGTTACAGTACACAAAAAAAAAAAAAAACAAAAATAAATTTATTCAGATATGGTAGTGGCTGGCTGATCGATTGCTGTTTGGTTAGTTGTTTTCTCTTTCTTTTTGTTTTTTTTTTTATTTAGTATTAATGTTTTGCTTGATAGCTTGCTTGCTTACTAACTCTTTTGCTTGCTAGGTTAGTAATGTTTTTCATTTTCTATAAGGTTTTTTTTTTTTTTTTTGGAATATGCAATTCATATATTATTAAGAAATTTTTTACTTTTTGTTGTTTTTGTTTATTTTTTATTGGTTTAATGTTAGACGTTTGTGCATGGTCTGATGTTTTTTTTTTTTTTTTTTTTTAAATTTTGGTGTTGTGTGTTAAAAATTTGTTTTAGTTTATATTTGATTTTTTATTTTTATTTTTGCGAAATAGAATTAAATAGATGTGTTGTTTGTCTTTTATGATATATGTGTATATAATATACAGAGTCTCCCATTGAACTCGTATGCATGTGAAAATAATAAAAATTTTATTTTTTTGCATTTTTTTTAATCTATAATAAAACGACAGTAGGAACAAATAAAAATTTAATAGTATAACTTTAATTTTAGAGCCAAATTAAAATCAGTAGTAATATATTTTTTTTGGTTATCCCAATACATACACAAAAAAATAATGGGGATCTATATCTCAATCTTTCATGTATAGTTGCCGAACACTTGTATTAAATTATAATTATATGATTTATATCATATTTTATATAATATAAAATATCATATAAATCATAAAACTTTTTGTTTAAAAACCAGTGTCTTACGATCTGCACCATTTATATAATTGAAATAATTTTTTTTTTGCATAGGATATTTGTAATATTACAAAACGATCGGCTACTAAGAGCATTATAGGTCAAATATATACTATTATTACTTTATATAGCATTTTCTGGTAAAATTCAGGTATTTACTAAATATTCTGAGGTATTTACTAAACATATTCAGATTTTTGCTAAATATATTCAGGGATTTACTAAATAAATTCAGATTTTTTTTTGCAATTCAGAGCTTTACTAAATGAATTCAGATTTTTACTAAATAATTTCAGTTCGTTTTTGTTGGAATTCCGATTTTTACTAATTAAATTCAGATAATTTTTTTAATTCGAAAAATGTAAAAGTCAAAACCTTTCAATTTATAAACATGTGAAATTCTCAAAATTATTTATCGTCGACTTGTCTAACTTTGACCATTTATATTTTACATTGTTTTATATTGATTAAAACCATTAACGTTGACAGGGACTTATTACTTAGTTATTCTAACTTTGACCACCGCCTTTTTCTTAACATTTTTATGCTGCTCAAAGTTGACCCTCACCACCTGGTTTTTATCATAAAAATGGACTTAAAACACATATTTTCTCTTTTATTTTTATATTAGAATATAGGAACTCATGCAGCTCTTAAGTTTTCTTATTAAAATAGATACTTTAATTTTTATTACACTTTTAATGTTAAAAAGTGGTTAAAGTTAGACAAGTCAACGGTAAATATTTTTGAGTTTTTTTACATGTTTATCAATAGAAAGTTTTTACAATTTTTACAATTTTTGAATTAAAAAAACTGTCTGAATTCATTTAGTGAAACTCTGAATTCCAAAAAAAAATCTGGATTTATTTAGTAAATCCCTGAATATATTTAGCAAAAACCTGAATATATTTATTTACATTATAGCAAGGGGGTTTTGTTTTCAAGTAATAAAACTTGCTATTTATGCAAGATTTGAACCCACACTCTCTTGGTTAATAAGTCACATGCTTAACCACTGGGCAGCCAAGGCCCAATCTAACTCATTTAAAATAGATTAAAGAAATTAATTTAAATTGCATATCCGTGGAGGAATCTTAAATTTTTTATTCATTCTGTTTTTGTATTTTAATTTTTTTTGTTTTATTTTAAGGTAGCTTTTAAAATTGATTTTTAATTGTACTGATAAAAATATAATACAAAAATAATTATAGGTTTATTAAATCTATAAAAAGATCTATAAGTACCTATGGCTTTTAAAATGAACAGGTTGACAACATTTTAAAATTTTATTAGATATACATATACATAATATTAATATAAATAAAATAAAATAAAATAAATATAATCTATACTTTATCTTGATCTTGATCAGATCATATCAGATATTTTCTATATACCTATCACAATTCTTCTTATAGTTTAATTTTTCAACATCAATCACACTATTGGACACCCTATCTATATTTATATATGTATGTAATTATTATTTTATAACATATGTATGTTTAATTTATTTTCTACTACTGTTTATATATAAATTTTGTATTATACATATATTTTTTTTTTGTGTTATAAAATAGTTTATGTTTTTTTATATGTTTCATATGTTTCTGTTTTTCTGCATTTTTTTTTTTTTTCTGTTAGTTTATTATTGCTTTGAAAACGGTCAATGCCTTTTTGAGGTTTTTATTATTTGTTTTATTTTTCTTTTTGTTTTTTTTTTTTTTTTTTATCTCTATTATACTACATAATATATATCTTTCTCTTTCTCATCAATTTTAATTTTTGCATTTTAAGTACATACGTATATACTCGTATGTATTAAATTTTTAGAAAATGAATTTAAGAGTTAACAGAGTACACAATGAAATAAAACGCAGCTGAAAATTATGAAAATTCAATGATTTGCAATTGAAAAGCTGCTAAATTTATATGTAGTATGTACCAGCCTAAAAAAAAAAAAGCTTTTCATATTTTTAATCAATTTTCAACGAAACATTATGTTATGTATTATAATAATATCTTATTATTATGCGAAGTTCGTTTTTTTTTTTTTTTTTTTTCTGATTAGGAAAAATTACCAGAATAACCAGATGTCGTTCATATGGAGAGCGTTTTTTTTTTAAATTTTTTCTTTGTAAATAAGTGTTGCAAGTAATGCTACAGTTTTTTTTTTTTTTTTTGTATGTACAAAACTACTAAATAAAGTGGTTGAAATTTAAAGAAAATGAAATTTTATATGAAATTAAAAATATAAATCTACATATACATATGATTCAAAAATATAATTTGGAAATTGAAAAATTTTATAGTATTATTTTTCATATATTTTATTTTTTTTTGATAATGGGAACTCAAAAAAAAAAAACTCATTATATTTTCTAGACTATAAAAAATGTTCTATATAAATTAAAGTGTAAAATAAAAATTAATGATTAAGTAAACAAAATTTTTATTGTGTGTCTTCATATTTTCATCTTCTATTTTTAAATCTTCCAAAAAAAAAAAGTATAATTAAATAAAAATTTGTTCTACCATCGCTATTTTATTGCAAATTAGTCTGGATTCATGCATTTTTAGTCATTATTTTTATATGTGTAACCTTATAACAGTTTAGGAAGCTTTAATTTTTTCTTTTATTTTCATAAATATCTTAACATTTTTTTTTTTTTTGCTTTTTTTTTTTTTTTTTAATTATCTTTCAATTAGTTCTTTGTTAGTTTATTAATTACAGAATTTCGTATCAAATCATATTTCATAAAAAATTAGAAGTATCTTTAGATAGCATTCAAGACATTTGGAATTCTGAGAACCTTAAAATTTTTTTTATTTTTATTTAACTTCATATTTTTTTTTGTAATTTTATGATGTCATCTGGAATATGAGACGAGATGACATTTATTTTAATTTAAACCTCCTGAATTGTATTTCGACTCTTATAATAATGGGTCACATGCATAATGTCGAGCTTAAACTCAAATTTAAATTTCCCCAAAAAAAAACAAAAAATTACTGTTGAACTCGTATAGGATTTGCTTGAAAAAGTGAGATTTAAGTTCAAGCTTAGTTTTATGCATTCTGTTCTGCGAATTCCAATTGATTTAATTATACAAGTTTTTTATTCCTTTCAGTACACATTGTGAACAATCAAGTGAACAATGCAATTTTATATTGGTGAGTTTTATTGTTATTCAGCATATAGTGAATAGATTAAGATTTAGGTATATTTTAAAGAGAATAAAGCTGAAAATCTTTTCTATGTTAAAACTAGCTCAGGATTGAAAGTTATAAGATCTTTCAGACACAATGAAGCAATGTCGGTTAGAATTAAGAAAAATCACCCTCGTGAGAAGCTGAACTCTAATACTAATAGATGATACTTATTATAAAGGATTAATACATAATATTATACTCTTAAGCAAAAATTTATAATAAATCAAAAAATTTAATTGAAAAAATTTTGACAATTTCCTACACGAGTAAATTTATATATTTTTTCTTTCATTATATTTTAATAACACTTTAAAGTTAGATTTGATTTTCAAGAAGAAAAAAAAATAAGAAAAAGAAACATGATTTTATTGTTGGAAATAATTTTGATTTATAGCTAAAATCTAATGGTTTTTCCTCTATTTTATTTTATTGTTTTAATATTGTTTTAAAAATTTTTAATAATCGTATTTTAAATTTGTTTGGTTTTAAATAACTTAGATATGCTTTTAAAGTTATTTTTAATAGATTTTTTTTTTTTTTGTAATTTTAATTTTATTGTTTTCAATCATTAATAAAAATTTTCAATTTTATGTTTACTGGTTTTTTTTTTTTTTAGGGTCAAGCAATTCGGGTTAGATGAATATTATTTATGTTCATTGCAATGTGTTAAATTTGACTGAATTTACGAGGAGGAGAAAAAAAAAAATTAATTCCATAGAACATGTAACGTATATTATATCTATTACCTAACATGAATCAAAAAAGCATTGATTATATTTTATGGTGTCTAGAATGTCCCCAGAAATAAGGCAGATATCTGTTTTTTTTTAATTTGACCTTATTATCGTTTTGAAATGGAATTCTAAAATCGAAAAGGAATTTAAGTAACAAAAAATGTTTTTGTTTGTAATACAACATACTGCGATGTTTAATAACAGATTGTTTAATTACTTACAATTATTAGAACTGGATGATTTTTATTATTATATCTGATATGGTTATGTTTATAAAAGTATATTCTTAAAATAGTGGAGGCTGGGTAATTCCAAACCTCTGCTAAACAAATGATTAAAATCCTTATTTTATAAACAAAATATAAAATCTGTCCTAATTCAGAGTTACCCATAAATGTACGCATAATCTTCGGGAAAAAGCCTATAATCCTAATTTTATAACCAATCATAAAATCCGTCCTAATTCAGAGTTTCCCATAAATGTATGCATAATCTTCTGGAAAAAGCCTATAACCAATCATAAAATCCATCCTAAATTATTTTTCTTACATTCATACTTTAATACCTGGATATTTATATCTCTTCTGATTATTTTAAGGGTCTTTGAAAAAGAATATATCCTTTATTACAGAAAGTTTATCATAATTTATCATATTAGTTTTACTTAAACCATCCGAAAAAAAAGGAATATATCCCAACATAACCATATCTATACATCCCTATACACAGCCAACACAAAGCCGGCACAAAATGACAAAGAATCTTTCAGGAATAAGCAGTATGTTCTTAATACAATATGAAAAAAAGATAAAAAACATATAATATTTCAAAAACAGAATTCAGGCCCATTCGACTTTAGTTCAGTTTCGAAACTATAATAACATCAAATTTAAAAAAAATTACATTTTGGCTTTATTATCGTTTTGAAAACGAAATAAAGCCGATTTGACCTTTTTTCTTAGAGCATTATTTCATGGCACCTAATTTATTATAAGATTTCACAAAAAATAAATAGAAAAAAAAATTACTAATCTTAGTATCCGCTTTGTGTAAGGGATTTTATATCTTTCTATTAAAATTTAAAATCTTATATGTATTATAATAACCTTAGAAGTAACTTTTAACCTTTGTTTGAATCGATTACAGATACAAAAATATTTAAAATAAAGAAAATTCTGTAAATTTAATGGAAAATTTTCAACTGCAACCTTGAGATCAGTATAGGACATTTCCCATGTTAAAAATATGTTATTCAAGTGATTTAAATTATTAGAATTTTTTACTTATATATATACATAATATACTTATATTATAATCCCCCATAGCTGTTTGCTTGAATTAACTATGTTAGAAATAAGAAAATTTAAGAAATAGAATTTTCATGTTTAACATACGATTTCTTACAAAGTAAAGATAATACCAGAAATACTAAGCACAAATTTCTGATAGAGAAGAGTTTTACTGATTTAAATATTTTATATAAACCATAACTTTTGTATTAGTACTATGCCAATCTAACAATAACAGATCTTTAGTTTTTCTTTTTTTGGTGGAAGATTTTATTCTTTTGAAAATTTTATTATAAATCTATTTCTGTATTATATCCAATAAATTTGTTCCAATTGATTAATTAAGGCATTTTAGATGACATTTTTCAAAAAAAAATTTGAGATATTTGCTTATAAATTTAAGTTCTGCCTGCCCGTCTTTCAATCTGTTCCATTATATCTTTACATAACCGGTTTTAGATATCGGTTTGATATTTTTAGAGAAGAAAGTTCTTTTGGAGTGATTAATAGTTACCACAGAAAATATTTTTGTACCATCCCCTGTTTAAAATTGTTAGAGGTAAAAAATTTAAAATTTTCTAATTTCAGATACCTGTAACTTATTCACCTGTACAACTTTTTAAAAATTAATACGCAAAAGTGAAACCTTAAATATTATCTATATTTTTAAATGATTAAACTGTTTTTCGGAATTACTTATAGATTATTTAGGAAAATTGAAGAAAATGTCTCTTAATTTTTCACATTTTTTTTTATAAGAAAAATTTCAAAATATATTGTGTAACTCCGACAGTTTTTTAGTTAGAAGGTAGTAATTATGAGAGTTCGAAAAGTTGTTTTGGTATAACTTACTTCATTTTTTTTGTACTTCCCCCTGCCTGTTTAAAAGCTGTAAGGAGTAATAAATTGAAGATTCATTTTAGACAACCATAAATTAGGTACTTGTACAAACATCTTCAAAGTAAAACGGAAATAGTAAAATTCTGTATATTTCTTCAAAAACGAAAGTATTAAAATTGCAACATTATGTTTTTACATACATATACTCACACTCAGCTTTTCCTAATAATAAAGAATTTCCTTAAAACTGAAGTAACTGTCACTTGATTTTTCATAACTTTTCATACATAAAAAATTCTAAACAAACTTAGAAATTTTGGTGTAAGCCATAATTTATTTTAAACTGTTTTTTTATTGTCGTTTGTAAAATGTTAAAGTATAAAACGTCTATTTAAGTAAGCAAATTTCTTTTGATAAAGTTTTTCTTTATTTATGTTAATTCAAAATAATGCAAAGAATTTGAAATCTTTAAGATTTTGTATAAGCTTTAGGTAGGTATCTATTCAGAATTTTTTTTTAAATCAGTTGAAAGCTAAAAGACGTGTTTTTTAGTTCCGCTTATTGATAGGGCATTTCAGAAATTCTTTCTTTCAAATTGTACCACAGAATCATCTAATTTACCTAAACTTTCTATCTTCTTTAATAAAAGATACATATACATAACACTAAAGTTAATTTAAGGTCATAAATTATAATGGTGATTATCATTGATAAATAATACTATAAGATCATTGCATTTATAATCATGAAGAAAATAATAAAAAACAAAAATGAGGGAGAGAGAGGAATATACAGTAAAACTCACTTAAATGGTCTTACAAAAACGTTAGTAATTTTGAGCACTTAACCTAACTCGGATAAGTGCTTCAAGTAAGGTACTTATTTAAAATCCGTTTAACTGCCTCATGGTAGGTACTTATCCATAACTAATGGCATTTTCTTACAGAAAATAGATGTCTCTTGAGGCACTTGAAAGTAAAATATTAATAAAAAATGTAATATTGTGCTTTGAAAAACAGACTACTTAAGAGGTTTAGGCACTTAAAGGTGAAGCACTTGAGCGTGTATATTTGTAGGCAATTCTCAGAAAATATTAAAATGTCAATATTTCTGGTTTCTAAATGTTTCTATCTATGTAAAATCAAAAATTATTTATAAAGTAATCTAAAAACTATTTACAAAACAAAGTTTCATTACCAGAAAGTGCAATATAAAACCTTCTGCATATCTTAAAAATTCATTAAGTAAAATATTAAAAAGCGAACTTTGTAAAAATAGTCCGGATAGAGTAAATACAATTCCCACTATAACCATACTATTACTATAATAGTCACTAGCTATCATATTATCATATCATATCATTTTGTACGTTTGCATGATATTTCACATAACTAACTATGATAGTCATTTAACAATAGTTCGCTGTCATTTAAAAAACATTAGTCAAGTCATTACTAATTAGTATAAGAGAGAGAGCGTACAAATCATATAAGCTCATTACTATTTTGACGTTATCAAATGATTTTTTATGAGTTAAGACTTATGACTATTATACATATATAATTATGAGTTGTGATTTTATATTATATCGTATTATGTACATAGATACATATGTATGTATGCATGTATGTATAAAATCATATCGAAAACTTATCGAATATTCATATGACAGCTAATGACTAAAATATACTAATACAGTTAGGGGTATTCATAAAATTAATTATACATATGTTAATTATATATACATGTCTAATATAATTTTGTTATGCCAACGTATATTTTTAACGCATATTTTTAACGAATATTTAACGAATTAATTTAATATCTACTTATTAGCAATAAAATTTACATAAATAAATATAAATTTTTTTTTATTATAAAAGAATTAAAGTGAGAAGATTAATATTTAATGTTATTATTATAATAAATATTAATATTTTATTAATTATATGTTAAAAATTCAGACGCCACATTTTTGTATATTATCGTTAAAATTTTGAATTATAATTATTGTACACTAATATTTTGAAAAAAAACCTAAAAATATTTTACTAATAGTCTTTATAACAAATAAATTTAAAAATAATTTATTACATTTTTATTTTTATATTTATATTCATATTCTTGTTTTTTTTTTTTTTTTCAAATAGGAAAACTAAATTTAATGTCACTGACCGGTATTTAGACTAATATTTTTTGTACTGACAATCAATTTTCAAAAAAAAAAAAAAAAAAATGTAAAAAAAAAACGCAAATTTTTAAATAGATTAAATAAATGGCAAAAAATAAAAAATGATGAAATAATAATGAATATTAAAATAAGATTTAAAGAAAATAGTTTTCTTTTTCCCACTATTTTCATCTTCTTTAAATTTAAAATAAAATAATGTAAAATTAAAATTAAAAATAAATATTATGGGTATTTTTAAAATATGTTTTTAATTTTTGTTTTTCTTTTTTTGTTAAAACTTAAAAATTTTATGCAAAAATATTTACCTTAAATTTTTTTATGATCTCTTGTCACTGTAAATCACAAATTTGTAGCCCACGTTTATCAAATACACAAACCAGGCTAATACGCAGAAATACGATATAAAATTCTATTAAAAAAAAAAAAATACAAATGTTTTAAAATATTTTGTTATTATTGTTTTATTTAATTGGTGGTAAAAATAGCAAAGAAAAAGTTTCCATGAAAAATTAAAAACATTAAATAAAATCCAATTTAAACGTGAAATAATTTTTTCTATCATGTAAGTGTGTATGTACATAGATCAGATCTAATGTTGGGCATACATTATTAAACTTAGTTTAAAACCAAGTATGTATCTGTACTAAATTTTGTATAATTAATGGACATGTTTCACAGTCATTTTAACGGTTAAAGGATTAGTTGCGAAAAAACTAAATGTTTTTTAATTGGACTGTACTAAAATTATTAGTTGTGAATTTGGAAAAATTCTTATAGTAAAAAAGTTTTGCATCTCCAAACTATGTATATATACTTGATCTTGATTTAACGAATAGGTAAAGAATTGCCACAAAATTAGAATTGATAAAAAAACCGATTTGGCAGCACTATACCGTTATATACAGAACTGACTGAAAACACAATAAGTATATGTATATGTATTTTTTTGATCTTTCCCTTCCCTTCGTCATTCTTTTTCTTATTTACATTTACAAAAAATTATATGAAGGAATGTTTATCAAAATGTTTTTTTAGCATGGTTTTAAACCAAGTTAAGTAATGTATGGCGAGCATAAGAAACCACTATTATAAATAATTGAAAATATTTACTCAGCCTTATTAGATTTTCCTCCTGTTTTTGTATATAACTCAATTGAACATTGGGTACAGATTACTAAATATTTTAAATATACACATACGTACATATATCTATATGTATTATTTGTTTTTATTTGCCTTTTGTCTTTTGTTGTTATATCATGTGCCAATTTATTTAATAGTAAATATAGTAGTAAACAAATTGTATTTTGAATGAAAAACATAATACTCATTTGTTTTTTTTTAACTATCTATTTATGTATATTATTTTTTACGCTGTACGCTAAATGGCGGGCTGGCTGGTAATCACGTATGATAGGGTTATAAAAAAAAATTTAAAAATAAAATTCTTAGGTACATACATAGTGGCACATATATAATATATTTTTATCATTTTCATTCAATTTTTGATTAAAAAAAAAAAAAAAAAAAAACTTGTGAAAGAAACTAGAAACTTTTCCTATTCTACAAAAAAAAAAAAAAAATAATCTATAAATTATCAGGAATGACCTAAATTGAAAAAAAATTTAGAAAAAAAAAAAAAAAAAAACATTGAATCTCATTTTTAGAACTTATGCGTAATGACTGTTTTAAAAGTTTTTGTTGTTATTTTTTAGCAAAAAATAAAAAAAAACAAAAACTTTTTTTTTTTAAGTAAAAGTAAACGCTTTAAAAGTAAACAATCAAAATTTATCATTTGTTTTTGTTTAGATATCGCAGCTACAGATATTTTTTTTTTTTTTTTTTTTGTGTTTACATTAATTGGCCTAAATTTTTTAAAAAATGTTGCGTATTTCACTCAAATAAATAACACTATTTTTCAATTTCAGAAACAACATAATTTGTTTATATTATGCTCACTGTAAAATTTAAAAAAAACTAAATTTACTTAGAGATTATTTAAAAAACACGTTGTATTGAAATTTGGTGTTTGACAATAAGAAAACATTGTTTAAAGCTACAGTAGAAAAATTTACATTATAGTTCAAATTATTAGATGACATAATTCGGCTTATGGAAATACGTTTGTGAACTATCTACTACCTTAGAAGTTCCCCAGAATGACATATGTATAATATAGCGTGCAAAGATTCAAGATGAACATTAACAACTTTGATTACAGTACGCCAAACATTCATAGAAAACCCGTGCCTCCTTTGTAGTGCCTCCGTACTCATTCCACTACTCTATAGTGCCTTTTGATGATTCCCATCTACCCGCGTAAAAAAAGAATTATATAGACTAGTGAACAAGTAAGTGCCCAGTGCTTTTCCCTTTTAGAGCCTAAAATATTGAACTTGGAAAAATTTCGGATTTCATGATAATTGCATAAAAATAAAATTTTTCTTTCGCGAAAGGGACCTTCTTCGCCGTACTTTACTCAAACGACTAAATTGAAAATATTATTTGACCGGCTTATAATTTTTCTATTTCAGTTTAGTTTTTTGTGACAATATGTTCTAAGATGCCAATATTACACGAATAATTTATGGTATGGTGTCCTGTTCTTTTTGTTATGCTAAAAAATATTTTCCCAATTTTTATTTAGTGATGGGACCATAATATATCCTAATATTGATTTTCGTTCCCACAAAATCAAAAAAAAAGTAAAATCGAAAAAAGTATATTATTTTCGTAATATTTTATTATTTTACTCTAAATAAATTCAGTTTTATCCATTTATATATGTACATACCCAGTAAATAAATATTTTTATATTTAGTAATTTCATAATTTCCAAATAAATAAATTTCAAAAATTAATTATTTTTCTTTTATGTACCATACATACATAAATACAAAAATTATTTTAGAAGTATCTACCAATTTTTCTTGGCTTGTTAAATGTTTATTTAAAAATTTTGTAAAAATTCTTTTTCTAGTATTGAACATCAAATTTTTTTGTGAAACTCCAGAATAGAAAAATTTTGTTCATTTTTCTTTATGTAAGAATGAGCATCTATAGCATCGTTTTGGAGATCTTTACTAGTGATTTATTGCCTATGTTTAAAATATCCACTTTTTTCTTAGATGAACGATAAGCCATTCTCCGATACCAATCAGTTGTATTTTGTGTTCCTTCGCCGTATCTTTTGTATAGCTAACTTAAAAATAAATTTTTTCAACTCAGTTTTCTTTCGACGATTCATTACAATTTTGAAGCACAATCCAAGAGTTAACTGTGGCAATCAGAAACCATTTGAAAAATACTTCCTTTCACCATTTTTCCGATTTCTTTTTTTCATATCTTAAATTTAATTCTTTTTTATTGATTAGCGATATCAACACCTAGCGATGCCATTATTTTATTATGATATGCTATTGCTTTAGAAGAACTATCAAGTACTATTCGTTTCGTCTTTCAATTTTCTTTCAAGTTTTTCATTTTAAGAAAGATGACAATTTGGTACTAGGCAATCTTCTTTATAATGTATCTAGGGGTAGTTGCTGTAAAATCTGAAATTTGATATTCACTCTTGCTTTTCCTTAAGAAGATGATATGTTTTTGCTATTTTTGTTGTAGGTACCGACTGCTGCAAAATTGTAATGTTTTCATTAAATTAATTGAAGTAGAGAACTTTTTTTGAGTTATTGCGCGGACGGACGGATAGACGTATACGACTAAATAGACTCATATTTCGGCGATTCTGATCCGATTCATACACTTGATTCACAATGGTCACAAAATTAAGATTTCAATAATAAGCTTTGAAGGGTTTTAACAAATTAACGTAAGCATAAATTTATGAAAAACTTGAAAACCTAAACTATATATTGAGGGAAAATTTTACATAATTTGTTGTTAAGATATTCATATTTATAAAGCATTACATATGTACATATATGAAAATTGGTCAAATGGTTATTTTGCAAAATGAGATTGAGATATCTGAACTTTTTGAAAATTGAGTTTTTGTGAAGGGATCATTTTGTCAAATGCCTGTTAAGCAAATTTAATTTTTGTAATGTCAATTCTGGTCAAGCTTTACCTATATACTAGCCTCAAATAAATTATACATAATATACATGTCATTAAAATTTGCGTATAATATTAGACTCTAAAATATTTTTGTATTTCGAAAGTTGATCCCAATCCAGCTAATAATGTTATTGTTTATTTCTTTCTCTTGTCGATTATCTATATTTAAAGACAGCGATTGACCCAGATACTAATATCCATATTTGATTGGAAATTCTTCAGAATTAATTTTTCTCTTTCATTATTTATCATAAATTCAATTTTATCTACTTGTGATTGTAACGTTCTTGCAGAGGTAATAATAATGTATTTAAGTATCACTTTAGGTAAAATCAAGAATTATTACTGGATATATTAAGAATTTACTAATTACAAGATTTACTAATGGATATATTTAAAGCATCCAAATATATTTAAACTCAATATAACATGTTATTGCCTACTATAATTACCCAATAAAATTTAAATTCAATTACTTTACAACTCAATATAGTAACAAATAAATATCTTATCTGAAAAATTCAATCAAAACTAATTTGTCTGATAAAATTTGAGGCTTTAAAAGAAAAAAAATTTGTTAAATTAACCAAAATTGGTTAAAAAATATATACCTACATATATACATATTTTAAGTTTAAATGCAAATAATTTTTAATTTAGAATAAGTAGTTTATATGCAGAAATAATGTAAAGATTTATTTTAAAACATTAATACAGGGACTCAAGCTCTGAATTATTCCAAAAATAAAAATGTTATCAATCTTTTCCTTTGTAATATGTTTTATTGTTTGCGTTCCTTTTACACAGTAAACTGTTCTTTTCTACTCCCAAAGTCCGACTGCGCCAGTCTTTGAGAAAAAGTAGATAGGAGTAGTAAATACTTTTATATTAAATATAATTGTAGAGTTTCATATTTTTTTTTTTTTTTTTTATTTTACTTTTAATATGATTCTCACCCAAGATGCAAATTGTAGAGGGCTCACATAAAGAGTTGTATTATAGAATAGAATTCCGTTCACCAAAAATGGGGTCACTAAAAAAATATTTATATGTATATAAAAAACAAAAAAAATAGGTATAATATTATATATGTACATATGTACATAGTATGCATACGAATTTTGCCTACGTGACTGTAACAACGTACATAATAGATAATAGTGATGTACAGCAAAATAATTTAAGAAATATAAATTATATTTCAGATTAATAAATGTAAAAAAAAGAAAAGCATTATGTATAAGAGTTACCTAATCCCTATTCTTAATAAATTAACTAATTTTAAAAATGTTTTATGTAAATATGTTTAATGTTTTAGAAAAAAGGATTTAGAATATGTAAAAAAAATCGAATGATATTGTGTCATACTCTTTTTAATGTTAATTTGCACAAAAATGTTTACAACTTTATAAAACACTAGTAATGTGTGCTTGCATATTGTAAGCGTCAAGCAGATGATTAAATCGCATGATGAAAAAGCATGTTGAAAAAGCATTGTACGGGATCACTGATTTTTATAGTACGGGATCATAAACCCTCTCATTCTCCAACAAAACGGTCTTGAACCATGGTCCACAAACAAAAGTTGTAGAGCTGGTCAAGATCTTTTTAATGATGCCCCACATGATAATATACCGTTGTTTTTTATATTAGGTACTTATAAACATTTTCAGAAACTAAGCAGGGCATGATAGAACAATGGTCCCCAAATTAAAGTTGAAGAGCTCGCCAAGATCTTTTCAATGATACCCCACACAATCATATAAAGCTGATTTTATATCAAGGGCTTATAAAACCCTCTGTCCCCCATCAGCATCCTGGATTCTCCAAACAAACCTTTATAAGCTCACCAAGGCCTTTTTAATGATACCCCACATGATAATATACCGCTGATTTTTATATTAAGAGCTTATAAACAATTTCAAGGACCAAAAAGGGCGTCCTAGAATATTGTTCCCCAAACTAAAGTTGGAGAGCTCGACAAGATCTTTTTAATGATACCGCACATGATAACATACAGCTTACTTTTATATTAGGGGCTTATAAACAGTTTCAGGGACTAAGCAGGGCGTCCTAGAATACTGGTTCCGAAACAAAAGTTGAAGAGCTCTCGAAGACCTTTTAAATGATACCCTATATGACGATATTCGGCTATAAATATTGAAATCCCCATTCAACATATAAAGGGCAACCAAAAAGATGTAATTTTTCTGGATGGTTTCACACCAAACTCTATCAAATGCTTTTTGCAGCTAGTCTCTAGTACATCTAGAAGTGCTTCATTTTTTGATACGAAATGAGTGATTGGTTTCATGCATTTGTTAGGAACAGCTTTATATATATAATAACGGAACGTCCCATCTTAACTCGAACGGAAATGTGTATGATTTATTATAGATTTGTGGACGGAATTCCTATTGTTTTCTGTGTTAAATTTCAATTGTACACATATGTAAAATGAAATACAAAATATGTATATGTGGTGTGCGACATTTTGGAACCATTCTATTCAGCAAAAGTCTTTAGTTGAATTTCCGTGCACTAATATAACTAAATGCCGTGTGAATTTTAATTTTTGGAACTGCAAAGTATAACACGTTAACATGTTTACCGTGCGAAATGCTTCTTGAGGTTATATTCATAAATAAATTATTGTCAAGATTTCAAAATATAACATGGACTTAATAAATAAATTTAAAATAAATGAAATAAAAATGATGAAATAAAAAACCAATATTTTATATTTCATCACCTCATAATGATATGTTATTTCCCCAACAACGAAAAATTTTTCTTTGTTCTTATTTTTCCTCCTAATTGAAATTTTACGATTATCAGACACTCTGTAACTTAAATAATTATATTAAATATCAAATACTTACATATATTGAAATCTTTTTAAATAATTCGATTAAATACAATTAACCTTACAAGTAACTCTCCCATATGACTTCATATGTGTGAAAAACTTCTAATATCCAAAACAAAAAAAAAAACAAGTGAAGAACAAATATAGAACAGAAATATTCGATAAATTATTATAATATTTTTCTTTTTTCTGTTTGTTTATTTTCTATTTCTCTGTTTTTTTTTTTTTTTAGATTATATTCAAGCTTTAATGTATTTATTTTAAAATTATATTTTTTTTTTATTATTATTATTATTTAAGCTAGACAACCTCGTGCTATATTTTTTCATTTAATAATATTTTGCAAATTAACACTCCAAATAAAATTACAAAAAAAGAGAAAAAAAATAAAATAAAATAAAAAATAAATACTTAAATTAGAAATGAATCTGTTATGCTCATTACAATTTTTTTTAAATAAATTATGGGCAATTTAAATATTTTTTATTTAATAAATTATATACATACATAATATGTACGTTAATAAGAAGTGTCACTAGTCTTAAAAGGTCGCTTCAGACTATATGCATTTTACATCTGACATGGCTGAATAAAAAACAGAAGAAAAGAAGTCAGATAGAATTAGAACCAGTTCTAAAATAAAATTTACATAATATTTCAACTTAAATGTCAAAAGTTCGTTTTTTGAATCTTCACACTGTCTGTTTTTCTGTCTGCTTTTACATCTGTCTAGAGCGACCTTAAGTATATACTGAAATTTAAAATTATTTTGTACTCTTCTTGGTACATTATTTAGATGTGGTTGCATTATGTGCGTTCCTTTTAGAAGAAAAGGGTAGTTGAATGGGAGTAGTTGGAAGTAGTTGAGAGTGGTTGAGAGTAGTTAAAAGCAAATGAGAGTGGTTACGAGTAATTTAGGGCAAATGAGAGTAGTTGGTAAATTGAACGCTAATTTTAGATTTTACTCCTATCATCTATACTATTTTTCAAAGACTGGTGTAGTTGGGAGTAGAAAAGTGTAGTTTACTTATTAGTAAAAAGAATGCCAAACGTTATATGTCTATCGATCCTATTTGTGTCTGGGTTTTAAACATCTGAAAAGTACTTAATGATATAAAATCAAATCTTAGAACTATTTTAGTCTTTTTAAAAGATCACTTCCAACATCAGTACAAATACTAAAAGTCCCCCTTTGAGGGCAACCCCATTCCACAACAAAATAAAATATTTTAGCTACTTTATTATATATTATAGCTACTTTTATATTTCGTACAAAAAATCACTTTTAAATTTAATCTCTTTAATATTATAAAATCAATTGAAGATGCATTAGAGAATTCTTCTGATATCATCGTGATTTCTTTAGTTTATTATTTTTAAATCGTCATTAAACTTTTATAGCATAATTATAGAGTTATAGACAATTTGTAACAAATCTTTATTCTAGATAATAGAATTTTGTATCATTGTATAATTTAGAATCATTGTGAGTAATGGTGGATTGAAAGTAAAAGCATGTACTTACATTTATAATGTCTTGATTAATTTTTTAAAGTGTTCTGAAGTATTTCAAATCTTAAATATGCTGCTTGTACATCATTTTGCATTTAGCTTATAAATTTAGTTATTTGAGACCTCTTGATGGGGTTAGTAAACTATATTTGGATTCCCGATACCAGACTACGAAATATTGATATTCATTGTAAAGATCGATATTATTAATAATTATTAAGTAAACCCACTAAAAATACTTGACGCCATAAAATTTTATATACAATTAAGATGAAAATTTAATTTAGTTTTTTTTTTTTTTATTATTTAAAATTAAGGCTTGCCATTTTGTTTCAATAAAAACCAAAATGTAAAGATTTTACGATTTTTTCCTATATATTAAAAAGCATTCATTTATATGGGTATGGCTAATTTTAAAATTAAATTTGCTTTTTTCAATTTTATTATCATTTTGTAAATTGAAAAAGTTAATTGTAAATATTTTATTTAATTATTTTGATATTTAACAAAGCAAAATTTAATTACATAAAAGTTTTCACAAAATATTGTATAAGCTCATTATTTTATTAAACAGGTATATAGGCGGAGAATAGAAGCAGTTTTAAATTTTCTTTTATGTTATTACATGAAAAACTGAGGGAAGGACCGCAGTTACTACATGAGAAACTTAAAATAACATTTGAACACTATAACAACACTTATTACTTACAAATATACGGAAAGTTTATCTTAATTATACTTTAATTAAAAAATTAAATGGAAATATTGAAGAAGAAACTCTCTTCTTAACCCAAATGTCATTTGATTAAAATTTTAAAAGAAAGTTGGTACTAAATTAGTTATTTGTTAAACCGGTGAGAATTTGAAACGGACCTGGTTACTTAATATTTTAATACCATTTAGGACGTTTTTATTTCTTTTTATAAACAAAAAACAGTTTGGATTGTAAAGTTCCCCAATGAAACTATGAAACTTTGTAAGGGGTAATACGAATATTTTGAAAATAAAACGTCAAATAAAAGTCTAATTAAAAATTTGCTTAGGAAAATTATAACGAGAACAGTGAAAAACATCAATGGGCGCATCAATTATTTTCGACATACATACATACATATATCAAAAAAAATAATCGCAATTTTATTAAAAATTAAAAAGATAACAAAATTTTACACATTTAAAATTCAATCGTATTCCTTATACTAACTTTTAATGATTAACCTATATAAACAATCTAACTATAATAAATTAATATAAATAAAAATACCACTAAAATAATTAAAAAATATAAAATAAAACTGCCATAAATAAATTTTTTTTTCTTTTTTTTTTCTATTTACCAGATAGGTACTCTCAAATATACGGTTTTCTATATTTATTCTCGTTTTAGAACAAACCATCCCTTTGTTTTTTTTTTAATTTCGTAACCTAGACATTTTCATATTTCGTTTTGCTTTTATAGCTTTTTGTTTTATTTGCTAGACCTCGGAATTTTGAAAAAAAAAAATAAAAAAATTTATGAAAACAGAACAAAAAAGTAATTTCACTAAAAACTTATTCAAATAATTCGCATCTCTATAAAAAAAAAAGATTCACTTTTCACCACTACACTTCCCGCCATCATATTTGTCATTCTTATCGGCATCAGCAGTATTAGCAAAAAAAAATTTCAATTGTAGTTCAAATATTAAATAAAAAAAAAAACAAAAAAAAAAAAACAAACTGGTTAAAAGTAGATTTAAAAAAAAGTGAAAAATTATAAAAATAAAAAATAACAAAACACAATAACGAATAAAAGCAAGATGTTAAACAGTTATTCTGGTTCACTTTTGGAAGCTTTATAATATTACTGTGAAATACATATTTTGTACATTAGCTTATGTACTCTTAGCATCAATGGAAACATTTTTGAATTTCAGCTATTATATATATAATAGTATGTTAGAAAAGATTGTTGCAATTATGCTGAAAAATTTTGATTTTTTACAAAAAGAAAACAACTCTTCATTGGGGACCTGTGTCCTAGTGGGTAAGAGCGTATAAAATACACTGTAAACACTGGAGTGTGTGTGAAATTTCCTATTCACATTTATGTGGCAGAGAATGATCTAAAAAAAAATGTTCTAAAAAAAAAAATTGAAAAAGCATTGACATCAGTTGTCAAAATGACACAATATGAAGATCAAGTTTAAAAAAAAAAGGGAAATGTCCCCAAACACAAACAAAAGATAATGAATTTAAAATGAACATTTAATTTTTAAATAGCGCAACAATAAAATTAGTAGATGACGTCACAATACAAAATCTGTAAATTCTTAATGAAGTACTACTCTACAGTGTAGTTTAACTTAGAAAAAATATAAAGTTTCCAAAAATATATAAAATCGATACTGTCCAACCGAACGCATTCACATTCTTTTCTAATATTTGACAAGCCGTACTCCAGTCGGTTGTAGTTTTTCTACACAAGATTTAAATGTCAAAAAAAATTTAATTAAGCATTACAAGATGGCATTACAATTTTTTAATGTACCGTTAAATATTCACAAAATGAATGTACCCATATTCAATATTCACACTGTAAAAAAAAAAATAAAGCAGGAAGAAAATTTATTGTTGATAACACTTGCCATATTGCCATATAAACTTAAACTTATTATCATTGTAAATAATTAAATTAAAGAGGTTACCATAAATGAAAATTAAATGAAAAAGAAAAACAAAATAATTTTTATTTTTATATTTTTAGATTTTAGTTTTTTTTTTTTTTTTTTTTAAGTTAAACTGGATTGAATTGGTTTGAGTTTAACTCTGAATGTTGTTAAACAAATTTATTGAATTTTTATTTTGTTAAGTTTTTGCAAGTTTTATTTGATTCTTTTTTGGTTGATCAATGAGTCTGATTTTAATCAGACATTCTGGTTATAAAGTACTCAAATTATATTATATTAAAGTAAAGTATTTACCTTTCCTGTTTACTTTTTTTTGTTGTATTAATTTTTTGTTTACTTACAAAATAAATTGTATGTTTTTTAAGTTCAATTGCTTCCTTATATTCCGAAAAGATGCGGAATTTAAAAGAAATAATAACTTAAATAAATTTTAAATATTTGAAAAGTAAAATAGAATTTTTTTTTTTTTTTTTTTAATACCTATAGGAAATCAAAAAATATTTAGAGTTTGATCAGCATACAAATCTAAATAAAATGATGTTTTAATATTAAAAGTATATCTGATATAAATGACACCTAATCAAATATAATAATCACCTCTGAAATCGATGATTTTTATTAAATTAGATGACTTGAGTTCGTTTGATTTTGTCTAAACTTTTTGTACTATTTATTATTTTTGTTGTTTTATAAAATTTATATATGAATATTGATTATTGTTTATATTTAAATAATCTTAAATAATTATGTAGGTACTTTTAGAAATTAAAAACCGAATAAATTTAGATTATATAAAAATCAATACAAGTGTTTTTCCTTTGCTGTACAGTTACTTATTGAAAACTTTTAATAAACTCTTCCTTGCCATATATGTTTGTTCTACTTACTGTTTATACTTCGTAGCTAGGGATGTTTACCCATTATTAATTATGGTTTACATTAGCTTTCAATTCAGATTTTTTGTTGCAATGCTTAGTTCATCGCTTCGACATATTATATTTCTTTTGAAATATTTAAAAAAAAAAAAAGATAGATTCACCGCTTCAGAACAATTTTTCTGCAGAAGAATAAAATTTAGACAGTTGAAATTTAAAAATGACATTTAAATTATTTTAAATTTTTGTTTATTTAATGAATCGAATAAAAAATTTTTCAAAAAATTACAAATGAAAAAGAGTTTCACACAAAAAGTTAAGGTTAAATCAACTTCTTTTTTTTTTCAAAGAGAAAAAAAAGCTTCCGAACTAAATTTGAAAAATTGGAGAATTCTAATTTTCATAAATCCTCTGAATCCGGGTGAATCCGGCATAAGTACAAAAATAATGTAAATGGTAGTCTCTCTCTCTATATAGACTTAAGAAATTTAAACCTATTTTTTCGTTAGGTTCCGCTATCGATTTTGAATTGCTCTCAACACTTTTAAAAATCATAACGCTTTTAAAATAAAACAGTAAAGATTAAACGAATTAAATTAAAATTTTTGGATATTTCAATTATACATATAACTTAAAAAATATTTAATAGAAAATTAATCAAATAAATAACAACTATAGGTATATTTTTAATTAAATTGTCTTCGATTTTTGGATGGCATGACATACTCAACTCAGAGAACATATTATACTTGTATAATTATACTATAGCTAATTATAATGAAGAGTAGAGTTCGTAGACTGCATTTTTTAAACCAATAAAGAAAAAATTAATTCTTAGTTTAATAACTGTATTTATTACTGTTAAATTTTTACTTTTAAGGTAGCAGAAAAATAATTATTCTTGATCCCAGTAAAAAAATTTAAATTAAACTGTACAATTCCATCAATCAACATTTTGTTGTTATAGTTGTCGTTGTTAAATTCTGTTGTTAAAACTTTTACGCGTCTACACTGGTTTGTTTGTTGTCATTGGTACTTTATATTATGCGAAAATATTTTTTTATTTCGATTGAATTTTGATACATTAAACGTCCATCGTTTTGTATGTAATAAATATTTTTCTGATCTATTATTTGTATTTCTCTTTATTTGTGTTGATAGCAAATCAACCAGAGAAACAGATCAAATTTTAGTTGAAACCATTGCGTATATATTATAAGAAGTAGATCCATTTACCACGTGATAAAAGATGGAAAATTAAAAAACAATAATTTGAAATTGAAATATGTTAAAATTCCAGTACATTTTATTATTAATTTGGGTGGTTTTTATATACATATATTCATATATTACAATCATCTCGATTTCAGTTATTTCTATATACCTAATCCATTGTATTCAATCCAATCATAAACAAATTAATTTGGTTGGTGTTGCATTTTTTCTCTTACACATTTATCACGTGATCGTTTGGAGTTTTCTGATCCTGTGGTGAATGAAACTATTTGTTATAATAGGTATACTTCGATTGACAAAAATAATTTCGTAGTTTTTTTTCGGTTAAATTCATTTTGTATCAGAAACTAAAGAAGTGGGAAAGAAAATGAGGAACTTACAAGTTATAACTAACTACAATAATTCATTGTGGATTGACTCATTGTAAACAATATCATATAATGTCTTACAGAGTCTTTGTATTTATTTATAAAACTTTTATCGTAGCAAATTATTTGATTTTAACCCTTGCTGACCTAAACAATCTTTATCATTACGATTATTTTTTTTACAAGAAAGCGTTTACAAGCATAAAAAAATGAAAAATATAATTTGTTGCCCCATGCCAGATTTTATAAAGACTTAAAGTCTAAAATATAAAATTTTTTAATTAAATAAGTACTTAGTAAGTTTATATTTCCTTTTAATTACTTTACAATTAAAACCAATATGACCTTCTTATTTTTTTTAAGTTGTTGTTTTCTGTTATGACATTAGTAATAAATAAATAAATCAATTTATTTTAATATAAAAATGATAAGATTTAGTTGTACATATTATATATATATATATATATATATATAAGAGCTTATGTATATTTTCTAGTATAGACGGCTAATAATACTTTATAGTCGATTTATAAAATATATCCTTCAATTATATGACACTTGATAAAGTTTTTATTATGTAGAAAAGAAATTTTATTTTTTTATTTTTTTTATTATTATGCTTATTTAATCCTTTATGCCTCTTATTCTTTCTTGCTTTGATAACAAAGTTATAATATTAAAGGTTTACATTTCTTTTGATATTATTATAACATTATTTTCAAAAAGAGGATTAAAGGTATTTAAATATTTTTATATTATATTAAAATTAAACGAAAAAAAATTTATATAAATATCATTTTTAGTACTTAATATATTGTATGTAAATTTTTATGTATGTATTTAGATATACAAGGTGTTCCGCGTTAACTTGAACATAGAGCAAGAGGTGATGAGAGCATAATAACGAACAAAAAATTATATGGGGGAGGAGGGTCTATGATCGACCCTTTTCGAGATATGAGCGGTTAAAGATGTTTTAGCGACTTTTCATAAAAAAATCTATAACTTTTGAACGGCTTGCTATAGAGAGAAAAAAAAATACATTTTGTAGAGTAAGTTGTCAGCTTTAATTTGTGTGTATTAATGATCCCCAAATACCCAACAGTTACAAAGTTATGAAGGTTCAAAATGATTTCAAATGAAAAAATTATGTTTCAAACTCCATTTTCTTTTCAAACACCCTGCATTTGGGGTACTTTTTTTAGCATATTTCGAAACAGCTTTTCAAGCCCTATAAATAGTATTTAATAACTTTTTCTCTATCTCTAGCCGTTGTTGAGATAGATTCACAATAGACCCACTACAATTACCAATGTAAAGAGACAGAATATTGTTTTTAAAGTTTTACAATTTATAATGAATTTTTGCTTTTTACATCAAGGCATTTTTTATCGATATACCATTCGATTTTTGAACAGAATTTTACTTAATTTAATCTAAAGTAATCTAAAGCTTAAGTTAACCTAAAGTATATTCCTTTAATATTTTCTTTGTAGATATTATGGTTTATGACAGATCATTTTTTTAGTTTTATTTATTTTTTTTTTTATTTTTAATTTATTTCCGTCACAAAAATGTAACAAGGAAATTACACAACTTTTGCTTTTTAAGTGTGGCTCTTTCTAAGTGTGGCTGTAAGTGTGGCGCTAAAGTATAAGCGAAGATTATTCTTACGACGTGTATGGAATTCCAACCCTCAAACCCTCGATGATTAAATTTTATATATATTACCCGCTACCCACTAGAAAACGGAGGCTCATTAGCATTTATTTTGTCGGTCAATCTGAATATGAGAATGTTCAAAACTTTTATTAAGGAACAAAACTGTAGGTAAATTTTATATTCATTTATTTACATATATGTTATTTAATGCTTTTAAGATATAGTTGAATAACCACGTGATTTAACAATGTTCAAGTGATTCAATTCTCACAATCGTAACAGCAGTATCTTAAAATTAGTTTATTTTGATTTAGAAAATGATTTTGTTTTAAATTATTGGTTATATGAACTATCAAAAAAAAACAATACAGTTATTGAGAAGAACATAACTGTCATAACTGAACATAAAGTGTCAGAAATGAAAGAATGCGTCATGACGTTCTTTTTTTACTAACTGAACAATCTGTATAATCAAATCAAATGAAATGCAATATTATCGTAAATAAATATACACCGAAAAATAAACAATAAACAAAAAACAATATAACTTTTTTTTTTAATTTATAACAAATTTGATTCTCATCATCAAAAGGTATAATCTGATGGTGTCATAAAATTTCAAACACAAATAAAAAAAAAAAAACAAAAAACAAAATTTCTAATATCATGTGATAAAATTTTGTGATATGATTGAAGTGATAATTTATTAAAAAAAAAAAACAAAAAAAATAAATAATAATACATATTATATAAGTAGATTAGTATATATATTATATAGCTAACTAATAAATAATGATAAATATAATAAACATAATAATGATAATAATAGTTTGAAATACATTTTTTTTTTGTTTTTGTTTTTTTTTTGTTGCCTAATTACACTAATTAAAATTCTTATTGTGTTATTTAATCATAATAAAATGTTTTAATATATTAAAGATTTTTATATTTTGTTTATTTTTATCGGATATAAAATTATTTTTAATTATCGTATTTAATATATTATTTTTGTTTTTAGATATGTATAAAATTTTCAATAAATAGCCTATATTATATACATACATAGATTTTAATTAAAAGAAATGATTTTTAAAATTTTTTTTTTCTGGAAATTAAATTTTACACAAGTTCTATTTTAAAGGTTATAAAAAAATTTTCCATTTAATTTAATAAATATCTCTTCTATAAAAATTAGAGGCTGTGACTGTTATATTAACAATTTGTGGATTTCTAAATATATAAATGTTTTTTTTTTCTGAATTTAATGAGTAGGTACATACATATATAAATATACCAATATATACTTACTGTATATTATAATTTACTGTAAAAGATGACAACAGAGGATATGTTAAATGGACTTATAAAAACAAAAAAAAAAAAAATAAAATTTAAAGACAACATGAAATTTATCTTTAACGGTTCTCAGTACCTATACATATAATACAGACAATGTGGATATTTTATGGTTTTATGAACATGATAATTATTTCCCTTCCAATCTCTATATAATGCTAATTATCCCAAAACCAATTTCCCAAGTAAACATTTTCTCCCAAAACTAAAGTGCACATTACGTTACATATTAAAGGAGCCCTCCTAAGGTTTGATTTTAAAGGCGGTGGTTTTGATTAATTAAGTCAACACTATCCAGATAAACCTCGTGCAGTTCTTTTAAGTGACTTTCGATGTTTTCCACCGTTCCTCGTAAACAAAAATATTATCAATTTTTATTACAATTCAGTTAAGCTATTGTTTATGATTTTTATTTAGTATTATAATTAGATTAGATTAAATTAGATTATTATTTAACAGATATAAGTTAACCCTGAAACCTTTTCATGTAGATCTAATTGTGCGTTACCTATTACTACGTGTTGTGGATTTTGTCTTCCCTCTATAAAACTTCTGTCTGTCCTACTGCCTATGTAAGAAACTAAAGATCTATAGAAGATTTATTGCTGACATTTCTTATTTGGTAAAGCAATATGCTTTCAAATGCATATCTATATCTTGCTTGGAGTAAAGCTCTATAATATTTCAGTACGTGTCTTGGAAATTCTTCATTTTTTTTTCATTTTTTTGTACCTACAGGTTAAATTTTTTATACCTATTTCATTTTTTTTTCTTTAATTCCACATTAGCCACCAGTGTCTGGGCAGAAAGCTGTTTTAGAATTTTCAATTTAAATTCATATTTTTGGGTCTTATGATTTTTTCATGTCATTTCCTTTTATATCATATTTCTCTGAAGCTGCTTAAAATACAATCATTTTAATTCTTTAATAAAAATTTATTGAACATAAAATTTTACTTTTAAATACCTACCTGTTAAAAATTTTATATTTATTTTATATTAATTAAACTTTAGGTAATTATAAACAACTTTTTCTTTTTATATATACAGTTTCTCCTTCTAAATTAAAATAATATTTAATGTCAGATTAAAGCTGTTTAAAGTTCAAAAGTTTTAATAAAAAAGTTAATCTTTATATTATATTTTAAATCAAAAAAAAAACATTTTTTATTTAATTCCAACTTTTTCGAAAACTTTTATTTAAAATAATTTATTTAGAAAATTTTAAGCTTTTTTTTTTTTTTCAATTATCTCTTAATTGTTTTATCTTAAAATTTTACCGGTTTTTTGTTTTGTTTTTAAATTTTTTTTTATCCTGTTAATTAAACAAAAATAATTATCGTAGTACATTTTCTCACTTTATTCTTATTTTTTTTATTTTTTTCATCAACCGTGGAATTTTTACTTATGTAGGTAAAAAAATGTTTATATTTTCATTAAATATTAAAAAAACATTAAATAAAAAATTATACGTCCGTAAAAAAGAAAGAAAAATAAAAAGAAAAAAAATGCCCCATATAATAGACAGGTATAATTTAATTGAAAAAGTATTAAATCCTTTCTTTATTGTTTTTTTTTTTTTCAGTTAAAATTTTTTTTTTTTGTTTTTAATTTAATCCTATTTTTGCATATAATTCGTATAAATTCCGTAATTTCGAAACCATTATTTTTTTTTTTCCAGTTTCCTTATTCTTATGTTGTCTTTTAGGAAACCCTTTTTTATATTAATTGTTTTTTTTTTTTGGTTTTTGTTTTTTAATTTTTTTTTTTTTATATTTAGACAAATGCAAGGAATAATTGGCAAAGAAAATAACATTTGAAACAAGATATTCTCCTTTTTTTTCTAAATAAGGATATTGAAAATTAATACAATAAATACTCACACACTAATAAAAACAACAGAACAAAAAACAAAAACTTGTAACCAAAAAAAAAAAAATTATCCTTGACCTTGTGGTAAAAGTTTGCAGCCAATATACAAAAAAAAAAAAAATTGTAAAAAAAACTTTTTCTTTTTCTTCTCGTTGCAAAGGACGAACTCGAAAACAAAAAAAAAAAAGCAATACACAAAAAAAAAAGCATTAGAGCATACAGTTACTCTCATAAAAAAACGTAAATATGTATGTGAATAAAATTATATTGAAATCTGAAATTAAAAAAAAAAATGGATTTTTATTGTTTTGGATGATTCAATATATACACATAATATTATTCTTTGTTTTAAACTCACATCAAAAATCTCAAAAACGCAATCCTACAACTTTCTAACTAAAGGTACTTAAGATGGTTAAAAATTGAATTATATCGTAAATAAATACGTTCATCTTTTTAATCGAACGTTTTATACGATTTTAGCAAATAAAGTGTGTTTCTCCCACATATTTTCAATCGTCAAATGAAATTAATTTTGTAAAATTTAATAAGAATAGAAGAAGTACAAAAGATATATTATAAAATTTTGCACGTCACTGTACATCAGAAAGTGGATATAACAATCAAAGGAAAAAAACAAAAAAAAAACACACAATCATGAAATAACTGTACCATAATACGGGTGGTAGTTGTAATGTAACTGCTACTGCATGGCTTGACTATATACATAGTAAGTTGTCGTATCGACTAAGTTTTTAGTTTTTGCTTGTTTTTTGTTTTTCTGAAAAAGTAAAGAGCAACCCAATGAATTTTTTTGTCTTCATAGTACATTTTTTTTTTTTTTTATTATTTCGAAGGAAAAAAGTTATCTTTTTACTGGTTTAATGTTTTTTTTTTTTTTTTTTTTTTAAATTTATGTATTTACATTGAAAATGCAAAAAAAAAAAAGAAACAAAAGAAGAAAATTAAAAGACAACATTATAAAGGAAAAGAACTTAAAATTTTGAATTCAAGGGAACTTGTAGTGATTGCGCAGACATAATAAATTTAGTATGAAAAATTATAGAGACATGAGAACATCAGTTTTTAGTTATTATATAAATTTGATATGATGGAAGACTTAAAGTTTGTAAAACTGAATAAGAAATTTAATGGAATGTGACATATTTAAAGCAAATGCACTACAATTTTTTATGTTACCTTTGAGAAATTTTAAACTACAGAAATTGGATGGACATTCTATAATATTTTATCATTCTTATCTTGGTTAACTATTATACAAGTTTTATACCATATCAACTGTTCTAATCTAGCTAACAAACTAATGACAAACAAATAACTAACAAAAAACTATAATTAAATTATTTATGTCGAAACAAATTTTTTAATAACATTTAACACTTTCTTCCAAATTTAAAATTATTTATTTCGATTATATATTACACTTTTTTAAATCTTTTATTGGATATGCTGGATTTTTTGTTGGAAATACTTGATGTTGAAAATACTGGATGTTTTGCCGATCATATATTGGAATCATTTATTACAATCACATTGTGGGATTTATAAATTCTATTAGATATCTATCTGCCTTCAATTTCTTTCATGTTACCCCATTTTTATAAGTTATTACCCCTAACTATATCCCTTTAAATTCATATGATATACCTAAATGCCGTTGTAGTTAGGGGTAATCAAAGCTACCTAATGAATTAAATCTGGTTACACGATTTTACTACATGTGGGTTCTTTCTTGTGATAAAGTTTCTAATACATATTCGTATATTCTACAATAAACAACATAAAATCAAAATTTGATTTCATTTATGAAAAACCCTTAAATTATTTAAATATAAAATCTTTTTGATTTAATCTTATAAAATAATTTCTTTTATACACCTCGTTCAAAAAAAAAAAGCGTGTACATAAAACATAAGGAAAAACAACAAAACCATAAAATAAACAAAAAAAACACACATATAAAAAACAGAAAAAAAAAAAAAAAACAAAAAAGCAGATTCAATCAGGTGACGTGCTTTGTATACATATGATTTCCTTTATCGATTTTCTTGTATTTGGAAATTTCCTTAGAATTTTGGGAAAATAATTCAGTCTAATTTATTTGTTTTTTGTTTCATATTTTTTGCTGTTTTTTTTTTCTTTTTTGTTTTGTATTTCTGTTCCAAAAAAAAAAAAAAAAAAACAAAATTATTTAGAACCGGTGTGTGCAACATTCAATTGATATGAAGAAGACAAAAAATAAAATAAAATTAAACAAAAACATAAAAATAATAAAAAAAAATGTGAAATGTGAAACGAAAATACCACGAAGAGATATTGAAATATTTAACAATCAAAAGTTGAGTCCTTAATATTAAAGTAAAAATTCTCTTACTTCTTATTTGTTTTTTATCCACGTGCACTGTCACCTTCTTTGAAAATCATGTTATTGCAAGTTACATAGCTGTACCTGTAATGTAAGCATAGCATATATACATAGGTACATATTTCATTAATGCTATTAGTTTTTTTTTCAGTATTCTTTTCGTTCTGTTCATTTTTACTTGTTTCATTTCAAATTGTACTTCAGTAATTTTTTTTTTTCTGTATTTGGATTTGTTTTTTCCTGTTTAATTCATTTCTTTTTTTTACTCTACTGATTTTTAGACTGTTTATTGTTATTCATTTCTTTTGTCTAACAAAATAAAAAAAAATTTGTTGTTTTTATTCTTTTTTTTACAGTTGTTTAATTTATTTTTTCTTATAACAAAACAAAAAGAAAAGAAAAAAAGTTAAAAACAAAAATACAAAATACAACTACAATTTTATAGTTTAGTACAATTGTATATTTCAAAATTTAACATAACTTTGGTAATGTTTTGTTAGAATTCGAAAGACTACCACCCTTAGTAAATAAAATATCACATACAAAAAAAAATGTTTGGCTTCTTACAAATATGCAAAATATGTATATACACAAAAAGATGATTTTTCAGGTGTGGTTTAAATACCATTTTTTTGGCAATTATTTTGTTAATTTTTTATAATATAGTTTGACATACATACATATGTAATTTAGAGTCAATTAGAATTTTAGTTCAAACTTAGTGGAATTTCTTTCACTTATGTAAAGAGATGAGATCATATATTCTTTTTGGTACATATACATAATATGTATGTATGTCTATAGCAACACCAGAGAGCTGTAAATATCTATCTACTTATGGTAATAAACATATTAAAAAAAATTTAGAAGATACTTAACAAATTATACTTTATATTACTGTTAGTTAATTTGAAAAGAGATTTGTTAAATTTAAAAAAAAATACAAGAAATCGTAATTTGAAGTGCTAGAAAACTTATTATAGCTCCATGGTCAAAACTTCTATTGCGAACTCTGATTTACTACAATGTAAGCATATAACGAAATATCAAAAAAAAAAAAATGTTTTTTCGAAGTTGATTTACTTGACTTTAACAAATAACTTTTATTTAAAAGCATGCATGATAAAAGACACAGAACTTTAAAAGAATGATATAAAAAGCCAAAAAATTATATAAAAAAAAAAAAATAGATTACAATTATTGTTAAAGAATTACAAAAACTAACCTTTAATATTTAAATTTATAATAACTGTACAAAAGAACACGATTGCAATAGAATATCTGCTACTAGTAGCTATTTCTTACTGATAGATTTTAAAATATTGAACATTTTTGTACAGTTACTGGGGCCGGGGCATAATTTTTTTCAATTCTGCAAGCGTGAATGAAAACTGAAATACACAAAATGTACACAAAAAAATTATTAAATTGTTAACAACATTAGTTGTTAACTAAACAATATAAACTACTAGAAAATCCCCTGTTCAATTGCACAATTTCTATAGATGCAAAAACATTTACGATATCATGCTGACTCCCTTATTAACCTCCCTAAAAATTTAATTTTTACATCAGCACTATTAAAAAATCGTTGGAATCACTTACTTTATTGTACATAATACAAAAAAGCATAAAACAAATCTAAACATATAAAATAAAAAGAGCTGGGAACAGTTTATTAATTAATCTCGCCGTTTGTTCGTGGCGGTAATTTTTGACAGTTTTTTTAATCATTGAGAAAAAATAGTCCAAGTTAAAAAAACATTCAGGGTAAAAGTTCGTGGCGATAAGTCAAAAATTGTTTGAAACACATGTATAAAAAGTGCACAATAAAAACAAGCGAAAAAATACCGACGATATTTTTGCCCGGCTAAAAAATATATATTTTACAATTTTGTAGCGGCGAAATCAATATTCATATGTAGTGTAATTCATATATAGAAGAAAAATTAATCAAGGAAGTAATTAATCGGAAGAGTAATAGTAAATTAAATGAAGACATATTCACTCTTGTTAGTTTCAAAAAATGTTTTTCATCACTTTCTTTAATTTCCATATAATATTTTACGAAGAAATCATTTTCTTCCGATCTTCATTTGCTATGAAATTCGAATTCACCCACCAACCGCTACGACATTTTGTTTTTGTCTGTTTGCTTCACCAGCTTTTATAATAGTGAAAACAAAATCAAAATAAATTTTTTTTTATAAATATGAGGCTTACTATAAATTTTGCTCTATTCACTTTCAGGCCTTTTAATTTTATTAAGAGTATTTTTTTTTTCAAAACAAAGAATCATTTGAAAACTGTCAACAGAAGATTAATAATTTATTTTTAATTTACCGCTGCGACCATTATGGTTGTGGCGGTCAAATTTAAAAATTAAAAATTTGCTTTAAATCGAAAGTAATTTTTAAAAAGTAAAAAATCTTAAAATTAATACTTTTAATGAAAATTTTGTGTCTCTGATAATACTTTTAGTCGAAGATTTCTGTCTCTGATAATAAAATTTTAAATTATTAAAGAAATATACAGAAATATCATCATTACCAGTTTAGTTTACATTCAGTGTGAGTGGTTTATTATAGAAATAAAATATTTATTTTTACATGTTGGCAAGGTCTCGCCAACATCTTGTATATTATATTATAGATATAAATTTTCCATTTTTTTTTTATATATAATAAAAATACCGACTTTCTCGTTTGCATTCTCATTTGCACTGATAAATACTTTGTAAAAAAACTTTGCACCGTGAAAACTAAATGTCAATTTTTTGCATTCGCACTGTTGCGGAATTGAAAATCAGTGTACAAGAACTGTCAAATTTTCTCATTTGCACCATTGCGGAATCCTGCCCCTGAACATATTATATAGTGAAAAATAAAAAAAACACTTTAATATAATATTTTATCCTTGCTCTCATCTGAATTGCAGAAATGAAAATTAAGAACTAGACATTATCTTAGCTCAGTCTGAAGATTATGAAAAAACTGAAGACTTAATTTGAACACTTAACTGAATCCAAAGACTTAAAAACAAATAAATTCTACGTTGATAAATGAAAATAATAAAACATTTTGCATCAAATATAAACGTAAACTAGATTTTGTATAAGAAAACCCTCGTCAACTATAATATGATTTATACTGCAAAAGAGTTTTTATTAGAACTAATGAGGATCGAAAAAGGTAATAACCTTCAGTAGTATAATTAGAATTAAATTATTAAATTTATAGATAAACTAATTTTATGTTATGTTATGTTATGTTATTTTATGTTATGTTATGTTATGTTATGTTATATTATGTTATGTTATGTTAATTTTTAAAAATTATTTCGGAAAAATAGTATTCAAAAACTGTCCTTTGAAAATAAAACGCTTTAAGGAAAACTTGAGTTAAATTGTAAAATAATAAACTACCACCTTCAAAAACCTTACTTTAATATAAATAGCAAAGCCTTTTGACAATTTTAAAGTATTAAAATGTTTGTTCTATATAATAATAATTACATTACACGTCAAAAAATTTTGCACATTTTCAGGTCTGCCAAAGTGCAAACTTTAAAATTTTTTTATTGTAATCAGTAATCAATCACATAAAAATCTTTTCATAACAGAAAAATATAAATTTGTTCTAAAGTTTTAAGTGCATTTATGTTGCTAGCATTTGTTTAGACTTAGCTAAGTTAACTACCGATTACTACTTTTAAGGATTTTGTGCCAAATAGAGGTTGGAAGTTTAAAGAAAATAATTGTTAAACATGCGGTACACAAAACACATTTAAATATCAAATTTATGAGACGTTTCCACGTTAAAAAGTACTAATCAAAAGTATTCAAATATTTAATATTAGTAAAGGAAAGTGCTTGACAGCAGTGAAAAGATTTCGAAAAAGATAGACTGACAGAAGTGGTAAAGGACAGGTGAATGAAGTTAAACTAACAAAATATGTGATAAGAATTTATTTGAAAATTGCTAAATTCATTCATTTTATATCAAATTATATTAAAATAAAATTCATTCACAATACCTACTTAAAAAAAAAAATAATAATAATAAAAAAGCATATCTTGTTAAAAATGTTAAAAAAAAATGAAAAAAAAAGAAAACATTAAGGCAGAATGTAAACCAACGGTTTTTAAAAGCGCACATTTCCAAAAGATAATACAAACTGTTTAGAATTTTGGCTTGCACAACAATTTTAAATTCCATTTAATAACAAAATATATAAAAATAAGATTTTTTTGCAATTTTAAGGGGCTGCAAGTCCGGAACCCTATATAATTAAGAAAAATCGTTAGCACACGTAAAAATATATTACTGAAGCTTTAATTTTTATGTCTTGCAAAAACGAAAAATTTGTACAAGGTTCTAAGTTAAAGGTGTCTAAAAATAGCAAATTTTCAATTTTTGAACCCTAATATCTCTTAAACAAGGGGCGATACAAAAAAATAAAATTACATACAATACAATTTGTAAAATTTTCTGAGGAAAATTATACTAATTCTAGAAGTTCTTCCTTGTCTCAAAATTTGAAGTTCCTATTTTAAAGCCTGCCGGAGTTATGGGAAAAAAAATATCAATCTAAAATAGGGCTGAGAAAAAAAATCAGATATACATATCTGAAAATGGTTTTTTTTTTGCAATTTTGAAGGGCTGCAACTTTGTAGAACAAAGTTGTAGGTATACAATTAATAGATACCGTTAACACACGTAAAAATATATTACTGGAGCTTTAAGTTTTATGTCTTGCCAAAGATAAATGTTTAGGGGTGCCTAACAAGTTACAAGTATTTAAAAATAGCAAATTTTCAATTTTTGAACCCTAATATCTCTTAAACAGGTGGCGATACAAAAAAAATTTCTGAGAAAACTTATACTAATTTTGAAAGTTCTTTCTTCCTTCAAAATTTCAACAAAACATGAGATGTATGCATTTAAAAATAGAATTTTTTCAAAGTTTGAGGGGCTGTAGTAATGGAGATGGGTTCATGAAAAAGTTGTTCTACAACATTAATTTTTTTATCCTACCCATGATTAAATTTTTTTTTTTCTATCTTTAACGGTGTAGAAGTTTTGTAAACAGACGGATAGACGGACAGACGAACGGACAGAATGAAACTAATAGGCTCACTTTTTCAAATTTGTTTTTGGAAATGTGCTAAAAAGAGAGAAAAGGATAAGCAAAATCATTAATTAAAGAGTTAAATATGTGAATTTAATTTAAATTTTTCTAAATATAGGCGAAAATTTACGGTACACTTTGCTTTTGTTTACAGTTTTTTTTTTTTTTTTGCTTATTGTTTCCTTAATACATATATGTTTGTGTTTATTTTATTTACCTACCCTTATTCAAATATAATATAGATACATAATTATGTATATACTATATTATTATCTATATATAAGTTTGGATTAATATTTAAAGGATTTTTTTGAACATTTGTTTTGTAATTTTTTTGCTGATGATTTTTTTTATTTAAGACGAACTGGAAAAAAAAAATACCGACGTTTTGTTTTTTTTTTGCTGAATCACCTGAGTTTATATTTTTATTATGTGTGTATTTGAATTTTGTGTTTTTTTTTGTTCTTTTTTTTCTTTGTGATATAATTAGAAATGATTTATGCTGAAGGCTATTTGGAAGGAAATTTAGTATGTTTGTTTCTTTTTTTTTTAAAGCTCTTTTTGTCTTTTTTCTTTCTTCCTTTTTTTTTTATTTTTTTCGCTTGTTTTTAATTCTACAGTATATTCTACTTTGTGGGGTGATATCGTTTTTTTTTCTTTTTTTTTTTTTGTGATATTCGCGAAACAATAAAAATGAATCCTACCATATATCCTCTTATAATATTTAAGTTATTGTATGCGTTTGTATAAATGTACATATAAAATGTATGTACCTACGCTGAATGAAAAGTGAAAAAACCAAAAATAAAAAAAAAAAAGGAAACAGAATGGGTATGTTTAAATATAAATCATTTCCTTGTGGTTTTGTATTAAACTTTTGACATTAAATTTAAATAAATTATTAGGTAAGAAAAGAAAGGAAAATAAAAAAACGTGAAAGAAAAAAATAATATAAATAAAACGCTGATTTTAATATTTTATTTTTTTTTATCTCTTTTGTTGCTTTTTTTTTGATTAGTTTTTGTTATATTTTTTTATAAATTTGACATTTCATATTTGAATAAATCATATTTTTAGCATATTTTAAAATAAAAATTTTTAAAATGTATTTATATAGTTTTATTCAGTTCGCCCATCTGTTCGTCAGATTTAAGAACCAGTTCAGAAAATTTCTTCATAATTTTAGATAAAATTACACAATTTTAACCATGGATGGATAGATCTCATAAAAATCTGAAAAATAAGAGAAAAATAAGAGTTGTAACCCATTTTTTTTTATGTAGCTTCACCTATTTAGACCATACAGCACTTTAAAGTTAGATGAAATTCAATCCAAATCTATTGTTTACATCTAAGTACTGCTGAATATTTTTTTAATCTGTGAAAACTCAACCTCAAACTCAACTCAACAACCAATTCAACCTGGGAATTTTTAAAGGTTAATCAATATAAAAATTATGGGATTTTTTTAAATTTGGTATTTAAATTTACCTTTAATTGTGTTTTTCAAAATTTTGATTCCTCTGCATTCCTCTGATGCCTTCCAAAACATATTTACTCAGAACCTGCAACAAATTAAAGAATAAGCATTTTATTTTTAAATTAGTTGCCAGATTTTTTTAATAAAATAGCATTTTCTTAAAAGTGAAAAAAGTGTATACTTATTCATTATTGTCTTTTTAAAAATGTGCTACTTTAAAAAGCTTTGATTTTATATACTGCCTTGTGTTTTGTTGTTTTAAACGTGAAATCTGATTATCATGAGATATTTAAAAAAAAAAAAACTTGACAATCAATAAGTTTGTTTTTTTTTTGTTGGATTTTAAATTTGATTATGATTTGAAAAATTAAAGTTATTTAAATTATTGTAAAAAAAAAAGTGTACCGGTATTGTTCTCCCCATGACTTTTATGAATGCTGAAATAAAAACCCAGATTTATATTGAACGCTTTTTAAAATACAAATATTTCGAATATAAAATAAACTGTTTAATATATTATTATATCAAATTTGCAAAACCCTCTAAACTGTGATATTGCTCTGTATGCAGATGACACCATTTTATTACTATCCTCGAGAAATCCTAATAACATGTACCTTCAGAATTGTTTCGCTAAAATTACAAATTATTACAAATAGGTGGAGAATTAAAATTAATATAGTGGAAAAAGTAAAAGAAAATTTGTTAGTGAGTTTTCAAGAAAAAGAAAACCCACTAGAGAATCAGAAGAAATTTAGTGTTGGAAAATAATGAAAATAATTGAAACAAGGTAGAATCTAAACCAACGGTTTTTAAAAAAAACAAAACTAAAAGAAACCGTTAACACACGTAAAAATATATTACTGGAGCTTTAATTTTTATGTCTTGCCAAAGAATAATTTGTACAGGTGCCTAAGTTACAAGTGTTTAAAAATAGGAATTTTTAATTTTTGAGCCCTAATAGCTCATAAACAGGGGGTGGTCCAAAACAATTTTCTCAACAATCTTATACTAATTCTAAAAGTTCTTTCTGGTCTCAAAATTTCAAGTCCCTAAGTCCCTAAAAACGTGCCGGAGTTGTGAGGGTAGAAAAATCATGCAAAATTTGTTTTATATAATCATGCAAAATAGGTTTTCGCACATAACGGTCGAATGGCGTTTTCAGATTGAAAAAAATTAAGCAGAACATGAGATATACGCATTTAAAAATAGTATATCTATTTTCTATTTAACTATCCTCACATAGTTTTGAATATTTATTAAAATTGTATTCAAATTAAATGTATATAAAGAAGCTTTCACACGTAAAAGATGTTTAGAATTCGAAATACAAGTATTACTATATAAATATTGATGAGCACCCATTATCTTGGCTTATTTAATAGCAAACTTTTTTACTTAAATTGCGTTTTAAAAACATATCATTACCAAAGACATTAAAAATCATAAAATAAATATATGTTACTTTAACATAAATCATTAAGTTGATTTTTTTTTTTTTTGCCACAATATAAATATTACAAGGAAATTACACAACTTTTCCGTCCCAGGTGGGTTTGTAAATGTCTTAATGGGGAATTATACTTAAAACGTGTGTGAGATTCGAATCCACACTCACTCGGTGTTACCAAGACTCGATCATTAAGTTAATTTTTTAGTGTTAACGGAAAATACTTGTAGCACATTGCAAAGCACCTTGTAATTTTCTGTTGGGAGAAAAACAAAATTGATAAATAGCTACATATGTTGTGATTGTGATATCTCGAACGTCTCAAACACCATTCACAGTAATTTATGTCTGAAATTCTAAAGTGCTAGAAGGCAATGTAACTGAAATCTAATGATATACATACATATTTAAATAATCTTCCATGATAGGTAGTTTTACTTAATATAAGAATTAATTTCTCCTACTACAATTTTACCATACTATATATTATTATACTATACATATAGTAGGTAAATTATGATGAATTATACCTCCAGCTAATATAGAAATTCATTTCTTTTGTAAACATCGAAAAGATACAATGATTTTCCTTCAGAAGTGTTCTTTAAAATACTGGATAATTATAATATTATCTTACATAAGATTTAAAAAGATGTGAACAACTTCATTCACCACAATACTCGTATATTCTTATAAATCTTAAACCAATTTTTATTACTTAAAAGAATCTTCATTTTCCCAATCAGTAGAACAGTTTTCCAATAGTAGAATATTACGGTTAATTTGAATTAACCTTAATTACAAGTTTATAAATAAGTAGTTCTCGTACCACTTCTCGCAACAACGTCTTTCGCTATTATAATTGTCATCCATAATTGTTAATATATTCAATTTTCTTTGTCTCTTTACTTTTTAGATTACAACAATTTCAATTATATAATTTGGGTACCTAATCATAAATAGCAAACATTTTTAACGCAATATTTCATAAAATGTTAATTACCTTTATCAAAATATTAACAATATTTTTATTTTTTACCTTGTCAAATAACATGATATGATACCATAAAATAATCAAAAAAAAAAAAAATGTTTTTTCAGACAATATTACAATATAACCATCACTTTATTATTTTTCATATTTTATGCCTATAGACATCTTTTTAAATTTTAATTTTTTTTTTTTTTTTTTTTTTGTTTTATGCAATTTTCCTAACTCAAAATTTATTGACCTCTTCAATCATACATTTTGGGGTCATTTTCTTTCTAAGTAAATAAAAATTTAATTTATTAGAAAAATAAAAGCAAAAAACAAAAAAAAAATAAAATAAAGAAATATAAAAAATTTAAATATTGTAAATATTAAATTAATATTTATTACGAGCAATTTGAATTTCATTAGTTTTTTCTTTGGCGCATAATAAATTAAAACAAAAAGAAAAAAAAAGAAAAACAGAACAAAAAAACAAAAAAAAATATAAAAACAAAATTTTAAAAACTGAAAAATATTATTGAAAATGAAAATGAAAATGCGAAAAACAAATCATAGCACAAAAAAAAAAAAAAAAAAACTAAAAACAACATCATTTTAGATGAAAAATAAACATCACGACATCGTCTCATTCGGCCCAGAAATTTTTATTTTATTTCAGTAAATAAAAAATAACCAAAAACAAAAACCATTAAGAAATAACAACAGCTATACATACACAACAAAATAAAATAACAAAAAAAGTACAATAACAACCAACCATTCATTATGTCAGACTTAGTTTAAGTTACTTTAAAATGTACTTGAATTCTATTGAAACAAAAAAAAAAAAAAAAAAAAAAAAAAAACAAACAAAATGAACTGTAATGAGATCTCAAATAAAATTCAAAGACTATGTGGGCATTTTTTAATAATAATTGTCTACTCATATATAAAATGTAATGTTTAAATTTAAAATTAACAATATTTTGTGTACTTGTTGCATTATATTAAATTTAAATAATAAAAAAAAATTAAAAATAAAAAATAATTTGGTTAATCCATTTACTTTTAAATGTAAAAACTGGTGCTATTGAAATACTTAAAAATTCGAATTTTATATTTTTCTATAGACCTTCTTCTTTTCATTTTAAACTCAATATTTACAGTAAAAGCTTGTTTTTAAATCATATTTTATTGAGTCAGATAATATTTACTTAAGAATTTATTCGAGTGATTTCTATTTATTTACTTGCCTAACCTGTCACCATCATATACCATTCAACACATCAAAGTGGCTCCATATATGTAATTATCAGTTTTTATTTTCAGTTTTTTTTTTTTTCAATAATACGTCAGTTTTCTTTCCGTCTGTCAAGACATTCCGTTTCACACTATTTCTCTCCGTACGTCAGACAAGAGAGTTCCATCTGTCATAATCACAGTTGGATATATGTTTTTATTTTAATAACAGCACTTCTATCCCTAGGTCGCTACTAAGTTGAATCTTTATCAACGACTATAGAGGATGTTAATAGGAATTTTCTCTACATTGGATTTAAAACCCAGTTATATGTCATTTGTTTACTCTTTATAGGGTTTTATATTGTAAGAGTTATTAGGGTTGCATTAACTTAAGCGATAACTTTTTAATTATATATGTATATTATATGGGTAATTTAATTATGTTTTACTTTTGTGAAGCAAAATTAAATTTAAGTGAAAATATTTTCTTTAGCCATTCACTTAACAAAAATTAATCTAACTACTGACTAGAGTAACATTATCATTTCTATAACAATGTGCAACGAACAGTAATCTGTTCTCTTTTTTCAAGAACTCAAACTAAATTTTCTTGTTGGAGAAACCTACAATGCGATAAAAATAGATAGATTAGTTAGTAATGGATGAGAATATGACGCCTAAGATACCCAATAGCTTTTACGATTTACTGTCACAGTTACCTCAGAATTTACCTCTAACAATAATTTAGAAGAGTGACGAACTTTAGCTATACGCACTGATTAAATTAAAATGTCGATAAGGTAAATTTAAAAGGAGAAAAAACCATATTTTATGTAAACATTTTAACGCAAAAAAAAAAAAAAAAAATTTTTAGATAATTTTTATTTAAGAAAAATATAAATCAAATAAAAATTTAAAATATAAATCAATTAAATTTTTAAAAAATAAACAAAAATGTTATGTACCTAATGCCAATGTCGTAAAATGAACAAAACGTTACAAAATTATTATTCAAAAAAAAAAAAATGGAATTCGTTCAAAACACCAATCCACCAATTCAGTTCAATATTTGATATCAATATTTTTTACTTACATTTTTTTTTAGTTGTGCAAATTTACACTGTAAAAATAAAATTAAATTATCTAACGGTTGTTACAAAAAACAGCCACAAATACTCTATTTCGATTGGCTAAAATTCACCGTAACGGAAAATTATCGTATAATATGCCTAAATAAAGCTTAATGCTATATCTTGTAAGAGTCATAATGTGTAAAATGAGGAGAAAATATAAAAAGGCTAATACCTTTCAAATTTATATGACAGCACTCCGAAAGTTGTCCTTTTTTAGTCTGTTATTATAGTTTGTCCCAAGTTTAAGTTTTTTTTACCACAAACACTAATCATTAATGTTAAAACAGCACCGATTGTAATTTTTTTTAGGAATTCAAGTGAAAACTTTATATACCATGAATTTATCCTTCTTATATCTGAATTTTTTCCGAATTCGCAGGTGACACATGACACATGATATAAAAGTTGTTCCTTCGGTTAAGATTAGAACTAGTTTGTCCCTTAAAACATTTGTTCGTTCGGAACCTTGGTTCAAATTAAAGCTTCAAACCTCAAATTGAACCTTGGTTAAGATTAAACCTTGGTCCAAAAAAAAAAACCAATAATTAAAAAGTTATTTTATATTCAACAAATTAAATAATATATAGTTTAGGTTTTCCCATTCATAAAATCCGAATACCCAATATATAATTAGGTAAAATATTTAGGATAAACCTATTACAGTTTTGGCAGTCAAAATAAATCACGAAATATTGAATAGATTCAAAAAATTTCTGAACTGCTGGTTATACTTTTTCTATTATTGTGTATAGAACTCATAAAGTTCAAGTACATTAAAATAAACACTTTTAATTGTCAGGAAAAACCTAAAAAAATATTTCGAAATAGCTGGTACTTATAAATAACCAAAAAAAAAAAAATAAACTTTTTTTGTATGTATGTATGTATAAATGAATGTAAGTATGTACTCGTGTATGAATTGAATAATAAAAAAGTTTGCCAAATGTAATTTGGATTGTCCGTCATGTAATTGATTTACAATTAGAAACGCTTTTAAATTATTTTTGCTTTTTTTTTTCATTTTGTTTTTAATTTTTTCGTTAAAAAAAAACTTATATGTATATGTATGTACAATTGTATGTAAATGCACGTACATAAACATATTAATATTATATGTATACCTATATTTTAAGTACATAAATCAATTGTACAAAAAAAAAAAAAATATTATTAGTTTTAGTTTTTCATTTTTTGTTTTTAATTTTATGTTTTATTTTTTTTTTGTTTTTTTTTTTTTTTGCGCTTTATGGAAAGGTGTTAAGTATCAGCCAAATGAACTACCACACCCATTTAAAGATTGAGTTAGGTAAGTTACGCGATTAGAATATTAAATAATTTTATTTTATTTTATTTTTTTTTTTTTGTAGGAAAAAAAAATTGGTTTTTGTATTTTTTTTTTTTGTTTTTGGTTTATTTGGGTTGTTTTTAAATTATGCTTTAATGCTACAACTTAAAATAATATTTTCATGTATATTTGTATATATGTTTGTCTGTGTGTAAAGATACAGGTTAAATTTATTTAGTATGGTTAGTTTTTTTTTTTTTTCTGATTTTTTCTTTTTTATATACTTGTTCATAAATAGATGGTGTGCGCAAATTGTTGCCGCTATTTAACCACATTTAATATTAAAACATACATAAATATATTGACAGTAATGGACATTTAATTAAACACATATAAATGTTAATATAGGCTGCATGTCTAGTATATATTTCGCATAAGTATGATCGGGTGTAAAACTCTTTATTAAATTATTATTGATAATACAATGAATAGAATTAAACTAGAACTAGAAAAATAAAGGATGTAAAATAAAAATATGCTTTTAGAATTATGTATTATTCTTATATACTATATTAATTATCCTTAAAGGATCGGATTTTTTTTTTCAGTTTCATAATGTAATATGTATAAAATAGAGTATCCGTCTATTCGTGTTTGTTTTTTTGTTTTTTTCTTCACAATGCATTCTTACATGGACCATCTAGATTTCTATTATTTTTTTTTTGATCCATTGAACGATGCCGGCACGGAAACAAGTTTGGCTTTTTGAGATTTGCATTTCATTTCTTTTTGATGCATTAATCGTTTACGTTTAATTTGTTTTTTGTTTTTTTCAGATGATCAGATGATACCGTGATATCGTGATACCGTGAGATGATCAGATGATACATCAGCACATTCTGGGATTTCTTTTATCTGTCTGTCAAAATTTGTTTTTAACAATGAATTATGATAAATTTAACTGGAAGTTATTTTTGAAACATAAAAAAGTATCTTATAAATTTTTGTTAAATTTCCAAAAAAAACGTTCTAAAGATTTTTCTATAAAAAATTTCTTTTATAAATATTTTTCTTCAGTTTTTGTTAAAATAATTTAAGACTATTCATAACTTATTCGCAAAGTTGATTCATAACTTATTCGCGTGCATAATTTATATTTCTATAAATTAAACTTCGGTAAGCCAATTTTTTTTAAGAAGTAGGATAAGGGAATCCTAGTTAAAGTTGAACTCCTCATAAACTTTGAAAAGAAAAAAAAATTATAAGGCATTGTAATTGCCATGCGCCGCCAAGTTGTGATCCTGCTGCTATATGATTAAAAATATATAGGTAATTGTTACTTTCCTTCACCTGATAATTATTATAAAGATAGAAAATGCATTTTTAATTATATTATATGTTCTTAACTGTTATTTTATTAATGCTCAGATATTTATATGCAATATAAAAACCGTCAAATTAAATATTATTTAAAAAAAAGTCAGAATTATGAGCATATTTTCTTTTTTTTTATTGCTTTCATATTTGCATTATTAAAGTTTTAAGTATAATATACAAGGTGTCAAAGAAAAGATGGGTAGTAGGTGGAGGCAAAAATAGTCGACTTATCTCATATTGTTATTGAGCAGAATCTGTTTTAAAAATCTTAAAGACCATTTTGTAAAAAGGTGCTGTAAAATATAAATAAATACATTTGTATAATTTATTAAGAAAGACCTAGCTCTTAGCTACTTTAAAACTATCGGCTATTATTTAATTAAATTTAAGTTGTAGTCGTAGCTGTATTTTAAAAAAAATTAGTTTTTTATTTTTTAATATTATTATGTTTTTGTTCTTTTTTGTGTTTTTAATCAGCCACGTCCAATTATTTTGTAATTTTGCACAATTAAAATTAAAACAAAAAAAAATGAATTTTTGTGATAGTCCCGATTAGTGATGGAGGCTTTAAGGGGCTTTGAGTGTACTTTGAAAATTATACGTGCATGTTTCAATAACGGTAAATATCTCACGAACAACTAACGGAATCATATCGGTTAATATAGATTAAAAGAAGGGCTTTGAAATGTTCTTTCGAATGATGCATCAAACTCCCTTATGAGATTATCAAATTAAAGGCAGGGTGATTTAAAAAAAACAAAATTAAATTACAATTTTTTTCTTATTTTTAATTTTTTTCAAAATTTTGTTTTCAAAACTATAGGTTATACTAAACCTTTCCCATAATTTATGCACTCTTTTTCGTATGGAGATTTTAAATTCAATAATCGTCAGATATTTCAGAGATAAACTCTCATTTTGTTTTAAAATGTTTTTTTTTTATTTTAATTTGACATGATAGTTTCCACTTATTTTGAAACACTCTGTATATTAGATATCATATTATATTTTGTACAAATATAAGTATATTTATAGACATATATATATAACATATATTATGCATATTAAGTTAGGTTATGGTTGTTTAAATTTATTATGAAAAATGTTGATGGTTTTTTTTTTATTTTATTTTATTTTTGGTTTTTTCTTTTTCTTTCATAATTTTTCATTATTTAGCATAAAAATTGGGTACTTAATGTTCATTAGAATACAATAGAAGAGATGGAGAGCTGTACAGAGAAATAAAATAAATGGGAAATGTAATTATATTATATTGTACATGAGTACATATTTAATATATATAAAAATTAATATTTTTTGGTTGTTTTTTTTTTTATACATGGCTAAGTAATTTTTTTTTTTTGTTTTTCAGTTTATTTTTATTATTTTATTTCGTTTTTTTTTTTTATTTTTCTTCTTTTGAAAATCAATTAAATATTGAAGGCCATTTTTGAAAAGTAAATAATAAAAAAGAAATATAATTCAAGTTTCTGGTAATTTATCGCAATTTCAATTAACGAAATTACAATTTTTTAGTTCATTTGATAATTTTTTTTGGTTACATTTAAAGTATAATGTGGAAAATTTTTTCGGTTTTTCCGATTATCATTATAATTTTTTTTTTTTTTTTACTAACAGTTTTTAACATCTTTTTTCATACTACAATATTTTTTTTTTTTTGATTTTGAGATTTTCTTCTCTGTCTTGATTTTTATACATAATTATTACTATAGGCCTACTAAGAAGTTATACTGAATTTTTGTCCATTATTTGGCCACCAAAAAAAAACAAGCTTTAAGAAAGGTATCTAAAGGTATTTATTGAGAAGCACTTCAATTAGTGAAAATGAAAATTTAATAAAAATAAAATTTAAAAGGATACAATATTGATCTAAGAACACAAAAGATTCAATTTTTAAATTTTTTCAAACACTAAAAGTGTCTTCTTATTTTTGGAATGCAACTCCATAATTTTTCTTGCAAGCTTAATTGAAGGAGATAAAAATTATTCCCATTTTTTAACATTTTGAGATTTTAAAGATGTTCAATCTATTTGAAATACCATTTTTCATATTTGAAGCTTCCTTCCGTACAATAACCCTTACGAGACATTAAATGTCAAAAAGGTGGATTTCAATTCAACATCCTCCAGTTTTGGCTAGATGATTTACTTCGTTTTTAATTGAATTAAATTTGAGTTTAAAATCCAAGTATAACAATTTACAAATTGCAATTTTAGTGAAGTAAAAAAGGACTAAAATATTCTTAAGTTATAATATATCGTGATCACCAGTTCCATAACCAGTTTTTAATCACTTAGGAATTTCCACGGTATAGAAATGGGCACTTAAAGGCTTCCAAATGTTGTGTGGAAAAGAGTTTTCTAAGATATAAGCATGATTGATTTTAGTTAGAATATAACAAGTGTTATTTACGAACAGTTTATGAAAGAGAATTAATGCTATTAGGCGTAAGGGTTGTTTTTCTATTTTGAAAAGGAACTTAATGAAATCTGAAGGTTATAATAGTCAATATGTGAATTTGTACTCTATTTTAAATCAAATATATGCTTTATATTGTTTGAATTAATAAAATTAAAAATAAATCCCTGAATCACAGGAAAAATAACCACACAGCGATTCATCACAGTGCATTCGGTAGGCTGTGATCAACATGGAAGTCAACACATATAGCACGCGGAACGAAAATTGGAATTTTCGAGGCGTGTGTCAAATCGATATTCTTATATGGAAGCGAGACTCGGCGAAGCTTGTATTTAGAAATAATATACAAAAACTACAAGTCTTTGTAAATAAATGCCTGAGAATAATATGTCGCATATTCTGGCCAAGGCGAATTATCGATAATGACGAGGCAAGAGCCGATATGGGTCCAAATTAGGAAGAAGAAGTGAAAGTGGATTGGTCACATTCTTAGGCATCCGACAACATCAGTGGTACGTCAATCGCTAGAATGAAACTACCAAGGTAGAAGAAATATGGGAAGGCCAAAATCAATCTAGAGAAGAACTGTGCAAAGCGAAAGTGACCTATCTGGAAAAACATGGTCGGAAATAAAAATATTAAGCGCAAAACACAAATAATTGAACAGGTTATGCGGAAGCCCTGTGTTCCCTAGGGGAATGATAAGGAAAGAGGCACATTTTTGAGACTAATTATTTCTGTTGAGCATTGGGAAAAAAGTGAACTAAAATTCGTCATAGCCAAAAATTAGCTTAAACAAAAAGTTTTATTGGTCGGCTCACATTTAAGAGGAAAAGAGCCCTCCATTTGGCTGCATCCAGTTAATTAATACAAATAAACAAACAAATTCTTATCTAAACAAAAAAATGAGAAGGCAATCTTTATTATGACTAAAAATTTGTTATGTGGCTAAAGATTGTATCCATCAAACATATTTTTTTGGTCTAACTACATTATTCTGACAATGAGTAAACATTACTTACTAATCATATAGCACACATTGTCAATTTTCAAATTGATTTTTGTTTTTTATTTTTAACATTATTCTAATATTTTTTTTTGTGTGTTGCAACTGTTTGTGATAAAAAAAAGTTAACTTTAAATGATAAATCGATTTATTATTTCTATTTTAATGAATGGTGGTTATGTTTTTAATAATTTATTTTTTATTTTATATATTTTTTTTTTTGTATTTATTTTCAAGTGACATTTAAAAGTTGATTTAATGCATCTATCGCATATTATGTATTTATAATATGCATATTGTATGTATAATGTACAAATGATTGATAAATCATGGTTTTTATTAATTTATACAAATTTACTTTTAAATTTTTAAGAGAGGATTAATTTGTCATAAAAAAAATTGTTAATTATATCCAATAAGTTTTATATATTATAATAAACATTTCTGTTTTTTTTTTTTTTGTTTTATTAATTTTGATTGATTAGTAAAAAAAAATATTGTTGAAAAAATTACCATATTATGAACATTTTTAATGAACACTGCACAATAAATTCTTATTTCTTAATGCTACTTTACAATTTTGACACTATTATATAAATACACACACATATGTAGTTGTTTAATTTTCGACTTACGGCTTATTACACATCAATATTTAAAATCAATATTTCATCAATGTTTTGTTCATGTTCCGTCAAATATTTTATCCGCATAATTTAAGAATTTGGTTAAAATCAGATCGAAAACCATTTTATTTTTTGCTCTTATCAATATTTCTGCCAATTTTTGAAAATTATTATCTCCTATGGTATGACAATATCTGAAAATTAAAAACAAACAATCAAACAAATAAATAGGTCGAGATATTATATATGATAAATAGCAACTTAAAAAAAAAATTTAACTTTACTGTAATACTTTTTAATACTTTAATAATACTTTAGTTCTCAATCCTCAATATTTTATATACCCCAGCTATATGTAAAAAAATTTAGCGATCATAAATGTCGCTAATATATGTAAGTACTTTGAGACTTTGAATGTGATTTTCTTCATTTTGTCTTGTGTTCTCGTCAATTATGTCTCATAATATTGAAAATTCTTTTTTATTAGTTTAATTTAGGTAACATCTTTTCCAATGAAAACAAAGATCATGTATGTTGAATTTAACACAAAAAATTTCGTTATAGACAGAAAGAGTGGAGAAAAAGTTTAACTGATGAAATATATATATATATCAGTTTCAACAAAATTTGAAACTCATATAATGAAGGTAGTGCTAAAAAAAAGGTGATAGTAAACAGCAATAAACAAAATTAACTCTGTAGGACTTGGTAATCCCAATGGACACAACGAAATTCCAAAACTATTAATTTACACATATGCTATGATTTATATGTTTATTTCCACATGGTTCGTTGAGGTAATCCAACAAAAATCAAATGTTGAATATTAGAAATTATATCCAAATTTTTAAATGTGCCTGGACGTTGACAAGTTTTTTTTTTTTGTCAATGATTAAAAATAAATTTATAACTTGTAAAAGTATATTAAAATTGTTTGTGTTTTATAAATATGTTGTAAACTATATAAAAAACTGGCAATAAGTTGTTGAGAATTATGTTAATTAATGATACTTACTTTTTTGTTTTTGGTTTGAATCGAAGAACAAATATAATTATTAAAATGTTATTATAATTTTTTTTTAATAAATCATTTTTTAACCTGTCATTAGTGTTTTTTTTTTTTTTTTTACACAAAACAAAAATTTCAATTTAATTTTTAAGTGCATTTATTTAAATATCATTATTTGTTTTAAATAAAAAAAAAAAAAAATAGTTAGTGTGGGCAGACCAAGGTAATTAGAATGTGAAATTTTTTATTGTTTTTAATAGTAATTTAATAATTTTTTAATTTGAATAACAAATAATAAACTTTTTTTATATTTAATGAAAAAAAAAAGTGTTTAGCGCTAATAGAAAACTTTAGAAATAATAAGAACCTTAAGTAATAATATTATAACCTTTGAGTTATTACTATGAAAAGGTTCGATCAGGGCTCCATTGCACCAACTACTAATCTCTAATGAAATAATGAAATAATCATCTTTTGATAAGTTTTTATTCCACCAAAACAATATTTGGTAATAACTCAATAAAGTTTTGATAATTGAACAACCATCACTTTTCACAAAAAATTATTATATGATTAGTCAGCATGGTTGGTGCAATATAGGGCCCACGTACCATTTTCTATATAGCAGTTTGATGTTCAAGAAATTCATATGTTACTATTGTATGTATTTTGAGAAGTCATGTTATCCAGAAGGATGCATCACTATCACTAATACAAGTCTTAGCAAAATAAAATCGTGGACGCTGTAAGTAAAGAACCGTTAAGAGAAATTTCAATATCCTATTCACATTCCATTTCCCAATTTCAATTTAGCTAAACATACATTAGTGTTAAAGAGTTCGGTCATAGTGTTAAATTAGCTTGTAAATATTATGTATAAACAGTTTTATTTATAAAATCTCTTGAAAAAAAAATTTTCTAAAATTTAAATTTCATTATTATTGCCAATTTTACAAAATTTTAATTATAGGAAGAATAGTAAAATTATTTTACATAATTTTTTGTATGTATTTAATATAAATTGACAGCTGTAAAAGGAGAAAAAAAAAACTGTACGTATAATAGGTACTGTTAGAAAATTGACATGGAAAATAAAATTTCGTATAAAAACTTTAAATTCATTTATTATATTTTTTCCACTTATTTGTTTTTTTTTTTTTTTTTGAAGTTTTTACTTATAAAAATTAATAGACATTGACAGTACTGAATATTCATCAATTAGGAAAATTAAATTGGTAATCAAGAAAAGATTTTAATTTTATTTTATTCTTTCATAAAAGCAATTTTTTCAATTTTCTTCTTATTTTGTTTTTGTTTTTTTTTTTTTAATTTTCCTTGCAAAATATATTTTTGCAAATCTTTTAATGTCAAATCAGCCAAATAAACTGTCAAAAAGGCAACAACAACAAAAACAATTAAGAACAAAAAAGGAAAAAAAAAATTTAAAAGGCAACTTTGACAGATTGTCAATCTCAAAAAAAAAAAAAAAAAACAGAAAATTTAGATGTTTTTCTCATATATGGAGATCGGAAAAAAAATTCCTCTATTTTTTTTGTATTTTTTATTATCTTTTCAGCCATACTTCAATGATTTACAAGAAAATAAAAACAAAATGTTTGACATATAACATCATTTTGTTAGGTTTGTATTTTTATTTTTCGTTACAGTATTCCCTTTTCTAATAACAGTAAAGTTTATTATAAATACCTACAGTAAAAATCAAAAATATTGGATCAATATCTTTATTTGTTTTTTTTTTGGAATATAATCTTGTACAATCCCATCAGTTCATAAATATTTTCGAGCGTCGTTTGATAGAATAGGTTTGTATCAAAATATATTAGGAATATTTATGAGTGTTGCATCTATGAGTGAATATCTATGAATGGTGTGATCTACTAAAGTGTGGTGATGTTACATGCCCATTTTAATGTTTTATATGTTAGATGAATTGGATTAGTTTCATAATTCTTTTTAAAATTAGAAAACTGATATAGTTGCCATTTAAAAACTAATGAAAATTTAAAACCAAATAATAGATAGCGTTAAATATTCTATCAGAAGGCTAAAATAAAAAGAAATTTAATCTAGGATTAAACAATCGTCTCAAAGTGCTATAAAATAAATATATGTTATTTGTGCTTCTTTTATTTTCGCCTAATTAAAATCGCATTAAAATTTAGCTTTTGACCAATTCATGGTGTTCTAAAATCTAGATCATTTTCTGTAGAAAATATATCTATATAGAAATTAATATTTTCATTAGCGTCTAGTATTTACAATTTTTATTATTTTTTTGCACATTACATTACTTTATTGTAAGACATGTAAGAAATGTAAGACATTAAGAAATAACTGTAACTGCAAAAAAAAAAAATTAATTTATTGGGTACCCAATATACTATTCACAATACAATTTTGTTTTTCTTTTCGTTTTTACGGAAACAAATGGCGATAATACTTTTTGATGTTTATTTCAAGTCAATTTTCAAGTAAAAATGAACAAAATCATGATTGACAGCATGAAAACCTGTCAAAAATTCACAAAAGAAAAATAATAAAAAAAATATCTTTTTATCTCTTTCTTTTACAAAAAAAATTTTTTGAGTTATATGTACTTTGTTTTTTATTGTTTTTTGGTTTCTTAAAGCAACGGTTAGACATCATTATTTCAAAGTTTCAAAGTTTTCTTAAAAATTTTTCAATTTTATTTGTACGCTTAGACTATAATATATTTAAGACAATAAAAACATTTGTATGAACGTCAATATTTTTTGACAATAAAAAATTGCAATCTTTGAAATAAAATGGTAGTTTAGAAATAAAATATTGATTTAAATTGCTTTCTTAAATTTTGAAATTTTAAGCATTGTATTGAAAATTGTAAGTATTAGAGAAAAATACAGCGCTGATAATGATACACCAAAGCATATACGAGTATTTAAAACTATGAGAAAACTTGGATAAAAATTTTCAAAGTTTTTGATGTCTAAGCGCAGGGTTTAACATAATATTTTTGAATTAATTGAATAGAGCAAAAATATTTCCTTGTTCGTTTTTACTATACTTATATTGATTATTGAAATATTATAGAAATATGAAAATTTATATAAATTTCAATTCAATTTATTAATAATATTAAGGAAATATTCATAATGCTATGAAGTGGATTTGTGTTTTTAGTTTAGTATTTTACTTTTGTTAATGAGAATTGGATGTGTTTCAAAATAAACAACTAGATACATGCATAGTTTTTAAGTTTACATCAGGGTTGATTCCAGCAACGAAAAAAACCAATGCTTCTTGATCTCGCGAAAAATAGCCACAAATATTAACAACCTTATGCTCTAGAAAGAGCTTTATAGCACTCAACTGATTTAAACATTCTGAATAACGTGTTTAACCATAAATTGACTTGGTCAAATCACATTTTTGATATAGCTAAAAATGCAGCCAAATATTTGTGGTTTTGTATCTCTGTAAAACTTACTTTTCTGAACCAGATTCACTTCACAATATCTTTAATGTGTATATATTGTGTATATATGTGTATAATAATGTATATTGGGCCGAAAATGGGAAATAATACACACATCTGGGTTGAAGTCCCCCTAACAGCACCGGGTTACCTCAACATTGTGGAACACCCAGCTAGTGGTCTAATTAGCGATCCCAAAGCTCACTCCACTCAGCCATCACCGTACAGTTGGGTCATTACTGTTATTTTATAGGCATCTTGTAGAGATAAATAGCTGTTCGAAAGAAATTAAACATTTAATGCCTCCACCTAAGGTTGTTCTATGAGAAAAAAGGATTCCGACAGTTCCCACTTCTGCATCATAGAGCTTCTAAGATAGCGTAACACGGCTTATGAGACTTGTTTTGTCATGGTCGCTTCACGTTTGAGAAATCACTTTTTATCACATATGCTCCCAAATACTAACTTTGGCATTTATTTACATTCATATGTGTACGATTTAGTAAAGTTACATAACATCTTTATCCAAAATGAACCACACAATTTTTATCCATCTTTTATAATTTTACATTTTTCCTTAATCACTTTTTCTCTAGAATCTTTCTTGAAGTGAAAAGAAGTTTGGCTTAAAAAGATGATTTTAGTTGATTTTGGTTTTGGGAACACTATCCGAAAGAATCAAATGCAATTTGTCTAGTTTAAAAACTGCAAACTGAGTGACTATTAAAATTTTCTAGGTGATTTTTGTAGAAAAAAAAGAAAAATAAATTGTTCTCATAAAAATTTTTAAATTGATTAAATTTATTACTTTATTTTATTAAAAATCCTCTGAAATTCTAAAAGGCTTAGAAATATAAATATACACTTTCACAATAAAAGAAAAAATTCGACATTCATTGGTAGCGAACCCAGGTAGGAAAGAGATTCTAAACAAACAAATACTAAAAATTGCCCTGGAAGTTGTAAATTAGGATAAATTACCAATATATTGTCAGTAGCATGATATATTGTCATTAGGCAAAACGAGGAAGAACGATTCGATTATAGTTCTAAAAACAATTAATTTAGAAAATGAAAACTGTTAGAACCCCTTCGAAAAAAAAAACAAATTTTAGAAAAATAATATATCTTTTGTTGATAAATAATTATACATACAGAATATTATTTTTACACAGTTTAATAAGAGACTACTGTATTTAATTTAATTGAAAAATATCCCACTATTATTGGATAGAGTGATGATTTCTTATTGCTGTCTTTCAGAAACAAATCTCACAACAATAAGTATCAGTTGTTACATTTTTATTATGACCTATGACCTAATTTTGTCTGAATTAAAAATTGAAAGTAGAGTTTCTTCAAAGAGTTCTTCCAATAAACTCCCAATTTGTATTGTACTATTATGTAAATGATATTATCATTCTTGCATTTTAAATTCTCTCTTGATTTATGTATACCTTTAAAAAAATCTCACATCCTCTATCAAAATAGACAAAATTGAACTCTTGAAAGATTTAGGTTTACTTAAAAAAAAAAAAATTAAGTAAGAAATTTTTGAGAAGCGATGAATGGAACACGAAGAAAATAACAAAATCGTTTATAAAATTAATCGGCTCTATTAAATAACTCTGCAAGAGAATTTCTCCACTAAAAAAAAAACGATATTTTAATCAATTCTCTTTTTTTTAATACAGAGATTTTTTTCTTCTTAATGGTCTCTCTGGGAAAAGCTTGAAGAATACATCTTTTAAATAATATTGAAATATTAAATCTTAATTTGACTTATTTGATCCGCTTATATAATCGGAAATAATTTCTACCCTGCGCAGGATTAGTATAGTTTTGATTATTAAATTTAAAATTTTTTATTAATCCTATTGTATCTTTAGATAATTTAATATTATTTAATAAAAAAAATATTTAATACGTTAATCTGATTACGTTAAAAAAAAAAAAAAAAATTACTTGTCAATTTGAAGATTTATTTAACATTCATATTTTTAAGATTTTTTAGTACTTAAACTTTGTTATATTAAAACAATAATTATGTAAATGATCCTTTTAATATGTTCGTAACAATTTTGTAAAAAAATACAAAAATCTAAAAAAAAAAAAATACCAAGAAACACCTTAAGAAAAAAAGAAAAAAACAAAATTCAAAGTTTTAATTTTTAAACTCATATTTTTTTTTTTTTGTTTTGTTTTTATCTCTCTCATATTTCTTTGATTCTTTTGTACACATATTCAACATAAATTAGAAAAATTTGAATCCATATTTAAAGAAATTAGTTTGTTTCCTTTTTTCTTTTGGTTTTCTTTTTTTTTTTGTTAAAAAAAAAAATTAACAAATAAATCAAAAAGAAAAAGGATAAAAAAGTAAAAAAACAATTTGTACAAATTCTTAAGTTTTAACGTTCTGAAAATTTTTAATTTCTTATAAAAAACTTTTCTTTTTTTTTTTTTTTTTTTTTTTTTGATATTTTTTAAATTTTGAATTTGAAATAAAACATTAGAAACTTTTTAATTTTTATTAAAAGATATTATTATATAGAACATAGTGATGGACATATTTTTTATAACAGATTTTGACATCCATTTGATCGAAAATACCTACTTGTATATATCTAACTCTAACTATTATGAGACCACTTTATTATTTATGGAACTTATCTTTGCTCGATCGAATCGAATGTACCTATAACTGAGCTTGAACTCAAATCGCACTTTTCCAAATAAAAAATCCCAGTTCAAGCGTAGGTTTTGTTCGCAAACATGAAAATTAAGTTTCTGCTCAGTTTTATACATTTGACCTCTTGTCTTACTTTTACTTACTTGTACTAAACAAGTATTTAGTGTAGCTTACTACAGTATTAAAATTTGACAGTTAATAATAACTCTATGTGTTTCGAATTAACAATAAATAAGATTCTAAATAAAGCAAAAAACGTTTGACTAGTTAGTATAAGTCTTATATATTCTTAAAAGTGATAAAATAATTTTGATTTAAGAATTATTTGTTTTAGTTTACCTTCTTTTGTCATTGGAAGTGGATGAGATGAGATGAGAATTATATTAATAATGAAACATTTTATAAAAGTCTTTAATTTAAAAAGGAAATGTATATATTTACAGACTATAGTTAGTTAGGCTCTACCTTTCTAAAAAAAAACCTATTGATCTGTTTAACTTTAAAACTATATATAGTTGTAATTATCTATAATATTTTTTTGACTCAATAACATTCCTCGATCTATAAAAGTTTATTCGGTATCTCTTTACCACCTCTTAGTAATATTTTCTAGTATTTTTTTTATTACCTCCTCTCTTTATTCCTCCGCCATATACTATTACCTTCGCATTATCCTTTTCTATCTCTAGTGAATATCATGAATCATCAGTTAAGGGTTTCATTCGATTATCTTGACTGAAGGTGGAGATGGATTCATTTATTAAGAAAATTACACTATCAAGAGGATATTTTTGGTGTTTTTGGGAAATTTCTACCACCATTACAAAAGGAAAAATGTCTACTCATTATAAATACTAAAAATATATATGGAATTTTGCTGAAAATTTCAAACAAATGCCAGGTGTGTGAAAATCTGACTTAACATTATGTATATTATGATATGCTTAATAGTCTTTTGCAAGTATAAATTGGATGGACCTAATTATATTGAAAATCCATGTTTCATCTGATATGACTTTTGGTTTACCTTAATGATGCTTTACATTTATTTTAGAAATCATAAAAATAGTATTATTTATTTCAAAATTTATGAGAATTTCCCTGCCATATGGAATATGACAGAAAAATGATGACTTCGTTTCCCTTTCGAGTATGGAAGGGATATAAAAAATAATTTTTAATTTTTAAAAAATGACTTAAATTTTTTCTGGTCTTATAAAGTTTGTTATTTTGTAAAAATTAATAGAAATAATTTCGTTCTGATTAATTAGAATACTAAAAATGTTTCAAATTTAATGTCTTTTATTATAAAAAATATATCCTTAATATTTTTTTCTTTAATTGTAAATATTTCTATGCATAATACATAAAAAAAGGTATACTTATATATACATAATAGATATATACATTTTATTTTAAAAATAAGTCGACCCAATTAAGTTAATTAAATCTTTTCCATTACAATGAAAATACGTTTAAATGTGTCGAAAAACTCTTTTACGGTAGATTAGCCCATCCTTATACAAAAAAAAAAACAAAAAAAAAACTTTAAATACAAATATACATCTAAAACCAAAAACATATATATTTATACATATTATAATATATATATATATACACTTATACATATACAACCACTTAAATTGTACATATTTACTTCATCCCTATAAATTATGTCAACGCACGTGGAAAAATTTAATCCATAACACCAAAAAAAAAAAAAAAAAAAAAATCAGAAAAAAAAAGGAATAACAAAATTAAAATAAAAACAGTTAAAAGGAAAACAAAAATATAAAAGGAAAAATCTTAAAGAAAATAAATCAAAAACCATCAAGAAAAGCATTTTTGTTTTCCAAAAAAAAAAAAACAAAAATTATAGAAAAAAAAACTTTGTCTCTCCATTAGTATTACTTTGAAGAATTTCCACAATTTTCTTTTCTGATTTTTCATATTTAAGTTTATGTTTTTTGTTTTATTTTCTTTTTATTTTTTATTTTATTTATTTATTTTGGTTTCAGCAGTATACTCTTCAACTCCTTTTCTTCTCTAATTCTTCCTGAATGTTTTTTTTTTTTTTTTTTTGTCTTTTGAAATACTTGTCGTGAATTTTAATTTCTGTTTTTTGTCTGTCTGACATTGGATTCCCTTGTCTAATTCAGTTTTTTTTAATCTTCAAATGTATATCTCAGCTATAGTATCTATTACTGCATAATATTATGATGATGGAAATTTATATACTCAACTATATATGTATAAATTTAAATGTTAAAAAAAAAAAAATTAAAATTAAAATTAAAGAATTTATTTATAGTTATTTTTTATTTTTTTTTTATTTATTTATTTGTTTGTGTAATACAAAAAAAAAAAAAAAATGTTTGAAAATAAAAATGGATCATATTATACTGTTTTTAAGTTTTTCATTTTCAACCAATATCTATAAATGGTCAAAACTAAGTCTAATATTATGTTTTTCCAGTCTAATATTATATTTGTCATCATTTCTAACAAAAATTACAATTATAAGAAAACAAAGAAAATAATTTTTTAAAGTTTCTGTGGTTGGAGATACCCTTATAACTGTAGACGTTTTTAATAGGATATTATGTAGTTTTCATACTGTCAAAACTGAAAATTCATCAGCCAGTCAATTCGAAAAAAAATTATACGTATAACAAAAGTGTACTATATCGGAAAGTTTTGAATTCCTGTTAATTTCTAAAAACCAAGTGGAAAATTTGAATAACAAAACCATATTTCGACTACAATACCAGAAAATGTAGTAAAATAGAGACGGTAGCAATAGATTAAGGTTTTTGGTATATGAAAAACGGATGTAATATTTTCTATGCTATGCATCGGATTATGGAAGGTAAAGAAAAAATTATAAAAGAATAATAATTAAGTTGGGGATGGTTTGGTTGGTATAAAAATCGTATATAGTGATAATTTCACTAATTTTATCAAAATTGGTTAATTTTGTTAAAGGTAATCGTAATTCCATTAAAATTTTGTATGATTTGTTTTAAATATTTTTTTCTTTTCAAATTTATTCAAAAATAAAATTGTTTTGTTGAAACAATTGAAACAAATGAAAAATATTTTTTATATTATTTTAATTTTTCTAATTTTTTTTATATACTCCTTAGTTTTTTATATTTTGTTTTTATTATTTTTTTGTGAATTTTATTTTATTATTTTTGGATAAGTAAAAAAACAAAATCTAATCTTTATATTAACTTTTCTATAATATTTTTTTGAAAATTCTTAAATCTGTTTCATATTTCATATTCGAACTTTTTAATTTTTAAAATTTTGTTATTTATTAATTTTTTTGTCTTTTGATTTTCTTCAACCTTTTTCATTACTTTATCCTGTCTTCTTTTCCATTTTATATTACATTTTTTTTGGTTTTTTTTTTTTTTTTTGTAAATATTTTCCAATGGTTTCTTTCAAAAATTTTTTAAATTCTTTTAACATTTTCTTACATTAAAAAATTATAATTATTTTTTTTTTTTTTACGACAAAAAAAGTTAATTTAAATTAGGTGACATACCAACAGGTTGAAAATTTTTGAAAAGAAATTAATATAATCCTTTATATATCGTTATATCATCTTCATACTCATTTTTGTCCTCAATAAACGTATATAATATTTGAATATTAACATATATATATATATATATAAATACATATATATATATAGGTATATACATATTAGAAGAGAATACTTGCTTAAATAAGTTAGTAGAACATCCTTTCCTAGATTTTTAATGTGATTTAAAAAAAAAAAAAAGAAAATTTAAATTCAAAGAGTTTGAAAGTAGGTCTTTTTGATTATTTAAAAATTTTCCGGAACAAAGTATATATATAAATAAAATATAATATAAAAAGTTTTTCGAGAACTAAAAATTTAATAAAATAGCACAAAATATTAAAATTAAAAGTGAATGATGATACATTATGTATATATGTAAAAATATTTGAAATATTTTTTAAAGAATTTTAAAAAGAAAATTTATTTAATACAAATATTTAAAAAAAAAGAAAAGGATTAAAATAAGTATTAAGGATTTTGTTTATTGTCTACAAGCATAAGTTGAAAAGAAAATGCATCATTTCATATTTATTTTAGTTTATCAGAAAATAAATTCTAAACTATATGTGTTTTCTTTTTTCCTAAGGGAGGTGGGAATCTTCCAAAGACACCAAGAATTTCCCCCTTGGTAATGTCAGATTCTTACTGACTAAATCCACCTCCTCCTTTACCCAATATAATGGGATAAAACCTTTACCTGCGAACGCAGTATATTGGCTAGGGAGTAGGGATGTACTTGAAAAACTACTTAATTAATGTTAGTGATGGTTAGTGGTAAATGAGAGCTACAAAACAAATAATCTAATAGAGAAATAGGAAATACGTATTCATATTAAACATTGCGAGAGCATGTCAATTAAATGTTAATGTGAAATTATTTACACAGACTACTGGTGCTAATCATGTTCGTACAAAGTCTGCCATTTAGTGTTAGTTTTTTGTTAACGCTGGTATAAAAAGCTGGAACATTGGTTTGTCTTTCTTAATATAGGTATGCGAAATAAGCTCAAATTTGACGCAATTTGTAGAATGAAGATATTAAAATGCTTGACCAATCTCAAATTGTTTGGGTTTTCATTATTGGTTTTCGAATAAAAGAGAAATGATATCACTGAGAATAACTAACTGAACAAAGCCACTTAACGGTGTGACTGAAGGAAATTCAATTTAAAGAAGATCTAATCTCATAAGGTGAAAAATGTATCGGATCAGCTTCGTAAATGCGTAAAAAAGAATTTTTTTTAAATGATTGAATACGTGAAGTATCAATACTCCGCTAGGTAGATCATTGTTAATTTGAATATTCAAGGATAAATTTTACATTAGTACAGTGAAGAATTGTTTTGTAATATACTGATCAAAAAATTCTTTTGACCAAATCATAGGAAATCTTAAAGTTGAGTTAGCTTTAAAAGTGAAACCAACTTTTTAATGATTTGCCCCATTAACGTGATATTCATAATAAATGGTTGAGCTATTTCCTAACTTTGAAAATTTCATAATTTTAATATTATTTATTAACATTTAATTTAAGATTATTGTTTCTAAATAATGCGACGAAATTGTTAAGATTAGGCTGCAGTAACAACTCACAATCACCAATGGCAGTTATAGATTTGATAATTTTGGTGTCAACAGCAAAACTATATATGAAGATAAGAATCGGAAATGTATAGAGGGTTATTATATAGATCGAATACGATAAGAAAAAGGGAACAAAGAGGCATTTTAGTAGGTTTATAAAGGAGTTAATAAGGATTTAAAAAAAAGTAACTTATATTTTGAAATCCAAAAGGTCTCGAAACATTTATGTGCAAGTATAAATAACTACTGTTCATACGAAAACCTATATACAATACCTACAATTTACAAGTAGCACTTCCCTTACGAAAAAATAGGAAGAATATATTTCTTTTTAAATTTTCATCCAGGAAAAGTGAAGATAAACAAATCCTTATAATTAATATTATGATATTGACATTTTTTTTTTGAAACAAGGAAACCAGAAAAAAATTAAACGAAAAATGCTGGCTATGGTTTCGATAGTCATATCACTTTCATTTTTTATGAAAAACAAAATTTTTGATTTCGATAGTCATAAAAAAATGAAAATAATGATAAAAAATGAAAAGAAGCTGATTTTGATAGTCGTTTTTTATGAATATATCTACTCATTTAAAACGTCAAATTTTCTCATTTTGAAATTTTTAAATGAGTGCTTGTAAAATTGGATTTAGGAAAAAATTATGAAATATTTTATTTTTATTAATGTGAAAATTTATATTTATGTGAAAATATGCATTTTTATAAGCAACCTATGATAATGCGATACCATAGGTTGCAAGAAAGCCAATTATTTTGTAAATTAGAAGTCGTTCCGATATGATTTAAAAAAAGGTATTCACCGATTTTGTAGTAAAATTTACATATCATAAAAAAAAAATAAAAAAGTTCAACTTTCAAGCCTGCCCCAAAAAATAGAATAGAGAAAAAATAGAGTTTTTTTACTATTTTTCTATTACAATATTGGGAACTACGTTTTTTAAATCATATTGGTCAGACTTCTTGCTCTCAAGATAAGGAGCTTTCTCCAAAATAACAAATGGTATTTATAGAAGTCAGTATTTATTTATTGTTAACCTTATGCAGCTAATATTTAATAATTTACGAGCACTTAATTTTTTACTTAGCTTTTCTTTTCTTTGTGTAGCCAAAACCTCAAAATAAGAAAGTATTGCCGGTTTAAAAGAAAATATAAATTATTTTAATTTTAAATTCCATTTCATTTTCCCCGACTGTCGATATCACAAAAAATTATTAAAATGAAATGAAATTTTTCATTTTCATTTTTATGAAATTACTATCGAAATCAGGGCCGATTTCTTAATAAACAAATTTTTGAACTGTTTTGAAACAAAAAAACGGCTTATAATAACAGTATAGCTAGAATCTCAGCTATTCATATATTAGTATCAGAAATTAATTAACATAAGGATCACATTAGAAATTCATTAGTATCTATCAGAACAAGAAATTAGTATATCAAAAATTTCTGATTAATTTTAATAGAAGAAAAAAATATTCTCACAGCATACTACAGAGAATATAGTGTGTACTTTACTATAAAGCTAGGTACTTTAAAGCTGAACTGCACAGGAGGAGTAATAACAACCTATCATTCTTTCTATCAACCTACCACTCTTCCTATATCCTACATATCATTCGTTTAATAAAGTAAATGACAAAGTCACACCTTAATATAATGAACTTACATTTTTTTTTTTAAATTCATTATTTAAATTATGATAGATGAAAATACAAACAAGTGAAACATTACTCTGTTTTATTTAAATTAAAAAGATTGTATAGAATGCAACATACATTGTTTTTTTTTTAAAGAATAACTTTTGCATTACTTTAAGTACTTTTTGGTAAACTTGTACACCCATATTTTACAATAACAAAAAATTAAATTTCTAAGTCATGAAGGACTAAATATATTTTTTCTTTTTTTAATGCTGAGGAGAACACCTTAAAATGTGAAAATATACAAGGACAAGTTTTTCCTATATATTTATTTCAGTTTCATTCACATTTGTCATGGAAAAAATTTTTCCACATTTTTTTTTTTTTTTTTTTTTTTTGGATTTTTGGAGTTTTACAGCTGTTGAAGATTTTTATATTTTTTTACCGTTGGGATTAAAATATTTCCAAAAATGAAACTGAAATCATTTCAAAAATATAATATTCAAGAAAATAAAACAAAAACAAAAAATTACAATATAAATTTTTAATATTCAATGCAAAATGTTAGATTCTCAGAATTTTTACACTGTATTAAAATACATCAACACTTTAGGAGTTGCAAATGAATACAATTTTAATAATTTATTTTCACAAAGTTAAATCTTTAAAACTTTAGTGAAACATTTGAAGTTTCTGGTAAATAATTAACCCTAAACAGTCAAAATCGATATTTTGTACTATACTAGTTTTAGAACTGAATGAAAATCACGTTTAATAATTTCTATTACGTTTAGTAAAATTTTTTTTACTCTTTTTCCAGAAATTAATCATAGGATTTTTGTATAGAGTGCTTGTTAATACATAATATTCATCATCATCATCTTTTCGTACTACAGCCGAGATGACCTTCACCTTGGTTTACTGCGCTTTTCTCTAGTTTCAAACACCTAACCCTTAAATAATTTTCGATGTTATCAAACTATCTACTTCAAAGAGTAACTAGGCATTCATCTAACATGACAGTTAGGCATCTCTAGCCATTCTTATAACACAGTCGCCTATTTAATTTTTTGATGTTTTATAAATTTTACTACAGCTTCATTGTTGATTATCATTGTTGATTACATCTTCATTGTTATATAGCTATTTTGTTTGTAGGAACAAACATTTTTCTAACAGTTTCCTTCCGGAAATTCTTAGGTGTCATTTTAGGCTTCAACAGTGTCATCGTCCAAACTTCTGATCCATATGTTACAACAGACCTCACGAGTATTTTATACATCAGCATTTCACTTTGTCTACTTAATATTTTCGATTTGAAGAGTTTTCCATATACGTATAGTATAACATCTATTACCCATTAGAATATTCTATCTTGAATGTATTAATATTATATTAATACACTTTAATTTAAATTTAAATAAAATATTTATCAAGTCAAATTTATTATTTGGATGGAATTTTTAGTCTATCTGATAAAAACATGTTTTTTATTATAATTAATATTAAATAAAAAATGTAACCTTGCTACGACAAAGTTTTTAAAAGTTTAAACATATGAGAATATAAATTCAGTGGCTTAAAAATGAAGTGAAATTCTCGAGATATATATGTATATCAATGTTTGAGAGCTATTATTGTTTAGATATAGGTAATGCAATATCATATAGATATTTTATAGATAGATAGATTATTGCATTTGCAGATACTTTTTTTTAATGTTGCTTAGGGGAATCTAAAAAAACTATATATCCTAACTATCCTTTCAAATCTACATATGTGTTATATGAACTACTCCAGGGGCCTCGGTGACCTAGTGGATAAGAGCGTATAAAATACGCTGTAAACACCGAGGTAGTGTGCGTTCGAATCCTACACACATCGTACGAGTTATTCCCCCTTACGACATTTACAGCCACGCCTGAAAAGAAAAGGCTGTGTAATTTCCTGTCCACATTTATGTGGCAGAGAAATACAATAAAAAAAAAATAAAAAAAAAATGAACTACTCCAATTGAATTTTTCAAGGTAAGATTACATTTTCGCAGATAAGTTCCGGCAGTAGCTTATCATATGTATCATAAATAAAATGTAATAAAATTATACAGCCTCTAGTTAAATTTATCTTTAGTAAAAGAATTTATACTTTTACTTGTGCAATGCATTCCATTAACTATTGTCGAAAAACAACTTGAAATATGGAAATAAACGGAAGCAGTTAATATGTTCCGTAATTTATTTTAATAAATGCAAGAGAAACAAGTGCATTCGAATCTGGGAAAAAACATAATAAACGCCTATTTAGAAGCATTTTGCCTATAGTAGGAAGGAGTTGAATTTAAATGACAAAAAAAATGGAATTTATTGAAAATGACAGAAAAAATTTATCTTAACACCTTTATAACTCGGATTTAAAAAATTCCTTGTCTAATAGACATCTTTTCTTTTCCAAGTGAAAATGATTTTGAAACAATTTTCAATCAAAAATCGATTTTTTTTTTGTTTTTGCAACAGAAAATATTTATATAGTACTTGAGGATGACATATAGTTTTTTTTTTTTTTTTGTTATTTTTTTTTAATTATTACTTTATTTTTAAATTGTAAATTTTTATTTTGTTTCATATTTTTTTGTTTTTGCCTTTTTAGTCGTTATCATAAATTTTAGTATAAAAAAAAAAAAAAAATGAACTTACCGTTAAATTTTAAAGAAATAAAAAATAAAATCAAAAAAACAAACAACAACAACAAAAAAAAAAAAAACAGAGACAAGAAATAACATCGGAAAAAGAAATAAAAACAGTTATATAAGAAATAAAATAAGAAAGAAAGAGAAAGAAAACAAAAAAAAAAATATATATATATTATATTATTAGAAAAGTTTGGAATTATATGGAAAATTTTCTCTAATCTCATTATGCTAACTTTGCCATCGGGGACAGAAAAGCTGTCATGAAACAAATTCATAATAAAAGAAACAAACAAAAAACAAAATATGAAAAATTTTTATATAAAGTTAAAATGAAAAAAAAAAAAAAAAAACAACAAAATACCAAATAACTTTTCTTTTTCAAATTTATCTATATTTCAATATATTTATGCATATATACAAATCATATAATATATACGTTTATATATTATGTTATATATGTGTAAAATACATAAAAACTCATATTTCATAAATATATTACATTAAATTATATACAAACAAACGTACATATGTAAATAGAAATTTTTAAACTTTTTATTTTATTCTTAAAATGAAAAAAAAAAAAAGAATTTAAAAACATTTTCTTGAATAAAAATTTTCTTTTATAATGTTAATTTTTCCATCGTTTTTCATAAAATGTATAAAAAAAAAAACCAAAACAAAAACAACAAAACAAAAAACAATGGTAAAATAAAAATGTTAAGTAGGAAAATGGTTTATTTTTTTTTTTGGTAGAAAAAAAAATTTTTTTTTTCTTTTTTCTTTTAAAATTTGTTAATAAAATTGAATTTGTTTTTGTTTTTTTTTTGTTTTAATGAAGTTTTTTAAAAAAAATTATTTTAAGCTAACATTTTTATTTTGTATTTTAAACTAATGGAAATATTAGAAAAGTCACTTAATCAGTAAATAGGTAATATGTATACTTTATTAAAAAAAAACTTTAATAAAAAAATCCTCTTTAATTGATTCTCTGATTTCTAAAAATGAAATTGAGGAAAAGAAAGGAAGGATTTAAAAAAAAAAAAAATTTTTTTTCATCCTTTTCTATTTCTTTTAAAAAAGATTTTTTATTAATGATTTTGAATTTTTGAAGTTTTAGTATTCTAAAATAGTCACAATTTATGATTTTTTTTATCTAAACTCTTTGCATCTTTTAAAGTTCTTTTTGTAAAGTTTAGTTTTGATCAGTTGCAAGTTAAAGATTTTATTAGAAAAGTTTTTTGTTTTTTTTTTTTAATTAATTAACAGGACATTAAGAACTGCGGTATAGAAAAAAAAAACTTTTAACTTAATTATAGTTGATGGACCAATGTCCATGTCCATGTCCAATGATGTTTAAAAGTGTAAACGTGTTGATAATATTTTTTAAAAAATATGTACTGGGCATAGCAAATTTTCCGGCACCTTCCACCTAAAATCTTTTTTAATTAATCAATTATAGTCAATTGTAACAGTACTTTTTAACAGATTTTCCAAAAAACAAAATTAATATAGTAAAACAAATTTAATTATGTAGCCCCTCACCCCGTTATAGCAGCTACAATCCTTTAAAATTTGATAAAGACTAATTTTAAAATGTGTATCTTTATTTATCTTAAATTTTGCTTAATAATTTTGTAATCTTTAAAAACGTCAAATTGCCGTGACGTTTTGTCTTCGTAAATTAAAATTATATAATTTAAAGCAATTTAGTATTTAAATTTACCGTTATCTGAAAGCAAATTTTACTTCTGTCATACCTCAGCAATGATTCTAGATATAGAATCTTGGAATTTTAAGAGAAGAAAGATTTTTCAGAGTAAGTTATCTTTAGAAATTTTTTCCAGGAGGTTTCCAGGTTTGACAGGAGGTCAAAAATTAAAAATTTGCTATTTTTAGACAACTGTAACTTATAGGCACCAGTACAATCTATCCCAAAGGAAAATGTAATTATCAAAATCCCAATGCACCTTTAATAATATTTAGTTTCATATTCTGTCCTGAAGTTCTAGAAAACTGGAAGAAATTAAAAATAAGGATTTATTTGCTCTAAACCCATTTTATTTAGTTTTGTAAAAAAAATTGTAAGATAACATTTCCGGTAAGGTGTTACTAATTTTTAATTGATTTAATATTAATTTATCGATTATATAATTTATCGAAATTTTTGTTTTGTCCATACACATACTTACAATAACTGACGTTAAAACTCTTTTATTTCATTTAAATTTTAAATAAATTATGATTTGACAATATTCATATTCCCTTTCACTTTAAATCTTTAAATTTTTTTTTTTGCTATATAGAGTAAATTTGAAAATTTTTCAAAACTTTTAACAGACACGTATACAGAAAAGAGACAAAATATATCCTTTAAATTCAAAATGCTATAAGTTATTTTAAAATTAAGAATGCAATATTTCTTTCCATTTTGAACGTACAAATGTGACATTTAATAATATTAAAAACACAAAATAAAAAATAAAGTGAAAGAAAGAGAAAAAAAACAAAAAAAGAAATGATGACAGATTTTGAAATGTACGTGTGTAATACTTTAAAGAGTTATAATGACACATATTTTAAAATTTTTACAATAAAGAATATTTTTTTTTCTCTTTCTCTTTTTTTTTTTTTTTTTTAAATATACTCATATGAGCATAACAGATAGGCAGAGTTTTTAAAGTTATGAATTTCATTGGAAAGGTGAATATTATAAATATACATAAATATGCTTACAGGGTGTAAGAAACAAAAAATTAATATTGGAGAAATAAGATTAGTTGAAAGGGAAAGGATTCTTTTATATATTTTAGAATATCAAGTAGAAACCAAAAAAAAATATTTTAAAAGATAACTGTAGTTGTCATTTTTACCTAACCTTTTTCTCAAGGTTTATCGTTATTTTCTTTATTTACCTTTTTACTATTTGGGATCGATTATTTTATTTTCATCCATCAGGGGACATATGATTCATCATCGATTTTAATATTTTTCAAGTTTTTACGTGTCTAAGGAAGTATCTTGTGATTTTTTTTTTGTCTTTAACTGACCGTACCGTAACATCTAATTTGGTTTTCTTTTAGATTTTCTTTTATAGGAACAATTTTTGATCTGTTTCTTATTAACTATATATTTATAACTTTTCTTTTAAAATAAATTATTAAATAAATAATAATATATTATATAATAAATAATAAATAATAATATATAAATAATAATATATAAATGAATATTATCCCAAAGGTTTCGGAAATGTTTTTGGCTTTGCGATATAACACAAATTAAAACCTTTAAATATAATTATATTCTAGATATTATTGCATACCGTTAAGTTTTCTGTTAAGTTAAAGTACTTTTACTATTCCTGCTAATATTGCTCGACAATTTGTATACTAAGATACCAATGGAAGTTTTTGACTTCCTTTAAATTATTGGAATATGATCACTTACAGTTCTATAACTATATGCCTATGATTATGTTGATACAAGATACAATTTGGATAAATGATATAACTTCTTAGCAGTTTCTCAAAATTTTAAAATTATAAAATAAAATATTAAAATAATTTTTTTTTTAAGTTCATTCCTCTGCCACATATATGTGATAAGGTAATAACAAAGCTTTTCAGGTGTGGCTATGTAAATGTCGTGAGGCGAAATTATTGTTATGGTGTGTGTGGGATTCAAACCCACACTTTCTCTGTGTTTACAGCGTATTTTATACGCTGTTACCCATCAGGCCACCGATGGCCCCTTATAATTAAAAGTCTATTATTCTATGTTTCCTTTAATCAACTGAAATTATATAAACATTTACTCCTATAACACCCTATAATATAATTAATACATTCTATTCTTAAACCAACACTCAATTAATAAAAAAGGAAATTTATTAAGTCAAAAAAAGCAAAAGAAAAAATTCTAAACAAAGGACTGTTAATTTAGTTTTTTTTTTTTTTTTGTCAAAGGTGAAGATCAAAAGATTTTATTCGAAATAAAAACAAAAAAAAATAAAGTTTTAATCAATATTTTTATACTTACATATAATTTATTTTTAAATTTTAATAGAGAAAGAAAACAAATAAATTTGTTCCTTTTTTGAATTTCTCACTGTTTGATTTTAACGTTATGCGTACTTCCGTCTCTTTCTACCTTTAATATAAATATAAAAAATAAATGTTTGATGTCATAACTTTAATTCTAAATAAAATGCTTATTAAATGTTTATGCAAAAAGGAATTATATAGAATTTTTTTTTTATATACATAATTTATATACAGAAAAGATTGATACCTAAATTGCCAGTCTGTCGTATACCAAACGTTATCAGGATTTATTTTTTTTTCGTAAAATGCTTTTTCAAATGAATTCTGTATAGTGGTGCAATTCTGAAATAATGGCTTTGTGATATTCTCCAATGTTAGCTTTTATATATTTTATTTTTATATTGAACTTAGGTATTTACTCGTAGTCCTATTAAATATGAAATTCGGCTGTTACTACTTACTATTATTACAAATTGTGCAACTTAAAATGGACTGTTGGAATTTTAAAAGGCTACTATGGAAATTACATATGAAAAAAAAATTCTTTGTTTTTTTGTTTTTTTGTTTTTCTTTAATTTCAAATCAAAGCTACATAATCAGAAAAAATATTACCATTTTAACAACGACATAACATTTATATATAATATATAGATATATGCTGTATGTATATTGTATACGTATACATACATTACATTATTAATTTTATATTTCAAGGCAACATATAAATTTAACATCATACAAAAGAATAAAAATATTCTTTCATAAATTCAGATATTATGAAAAAACGACAAAAATTTTTTCATTAATAAAAAAAAAAAAAACAAAAACCAAAAAATCAAAAAAGAAAACTATGTATATAATATTTTTCTTCCGATTATTTTCGTATTTAATTTTAGTGCGCATAAAAACATATCAACAAAATCATAAATTGTCATAAAAACCAAAAACAAAAAATGAAAAAAAAAAAATAATAATTTGTTAACGCATAAAATTTTATTAGATATAAACATGCGAAATTTCATTCATTAAATCGTAGTTTTTTTTTACAATGGGATCATTAAAAACATACTAATATACAAAATAATGTTTAATTTATTACACCGAAAAAATACTGAAGCATAGTATCGGAATTACGATTTTTCATATATTTTGATTAAAAACTTAATGAAAAATTTTGACTTTTGACCGGCCACTTTTCCATTTGGTCGTTCTAAACAAAGGATTCAATTAGCAAGGGAATATTCATTTTATTGTCATTTCCTTTTATATCATGTGATTCTTTTTTATATCTGATTTTTTTTTTCTGTTTACATGCCTAATTTTCTAAATAACATTTTCGATATATCATTTTTGTACCTGTATTTCATAGTCTAATAAATGAAAACTCTAGAAAGAAACGAAAAAATTTCATTCTAATATACCGCTATTGTATCTACACATATTATAAATAGTTTAAATTTGGTTCTTACTAGATTAAATTGCTCATTTGTTGTAATTTTAATATTTTTAAGCCTTAGAATCATATATTATTACGTATAGGTTACTTTAATTCAGGCAAAAAGAAATTACTTTGGACTCTAATTAAGAATCCGCATCAAAGCCCATATTTAACAAATAACTTTGGGCTATGATGAGCATAATTTACTAAACTTCTACCAAAGCAAATCAGTAAATTCTTCAGCATAGTTTTAATGATAGAGAAACCGAATTTGTAAGAAAATAACCAACCACAACCACACAACCACACAACACACCCACACAACCACAACATAAACCACAACCAACCACTATATGCAAAAATGCAACAAAAATTGTTGTTGAGAACAACAGAATATTCCTAATAAAGTATAATCAAAATATAACGAAATTTAGGAAGAACATTGTAATATCTTTCTTCAAAATAATATTTGTTTTCCACCGTCTAGATCTTCAAGAGGAAGGAAATTTTTCCAAGAGGAAGAAAATAAGGAAAAGAATAGTTTTAAGTAATTGATTTGAATTTGAAGAAATTAATAGAATCTTTTTAAACCTTTGTTTCTGGACGAAAAATTTATTTTATGTTTTTTTTTTAGATAGTGGAAAACTCCACGCACAGGATGCGAACACACAGGCAACACCACTATTACTAGTTAAACTATTAAAATTAGTCCAATAATTCAAACCATTATTTTAAATTTAAGTCTATAATTTTAAAGATATCATTGATCTAACAATGTCTTTCGATTTTTGAGAGATAAAAGTTTTTAGTTTAACACACTTCTAGTAGTCTTGTTCATTTAAAATGTCTAACAAAGTTTGGATCATCATCTAAACGTGAAACTTCTACATTTATATATTGAAAAAGACGAATTTGATGGCCACTTTTTTATTTCGTCTTTAATTAGCGGGATCCGGATATCACCATGAAGATCAATATTAACCACATACCAGGGAGCAGTGAAAATATTTTGCAATATTTTATTTTGGAACGTTGGGAGGATTTTAATATAAAGGTGATTAAGACAATACCCCATTTCTGAATCTCGTATGCCCAGACAGACTTAAAAATGTGTTTGATCTACATAAAACTTTTTTGTACGTAGAAATCGAATATGTTCTACCAATAAACAAGTACAATTATTTGTACCTAATCTACAATTCTTGCTTGTTTTTTCTTTTTATTATTGAATTTAAGTTTTGCATTAATTCTTCTTGATATCAAAACCAACTATAGAATATAATTTTTCATCATTTCGAGCTTTTTTTGCAATTTTCCCAAATTAATTGCAATTTTAAACAATTTAATTTTGATAATTTGACTGTATTTCAATTATATTTAGAAAATCAAATTTCAAAATACTAAATCAAAAATTGTTCGAATTTTATAAAATTATGTTTCAGCAAAAAAAAAAGAAAAAATAAACAAAAATAAGAAGAAAAAAAAAACCATGTTTTGGATGGAAAATTATGGTTTCTGCAAAAATCTTGCCAACCTATTATTAAAGTAAGTATACAAATTTAGTCCAATACTTCAATGTACCATTTTTATGAATATTTGCATATATATATAATTTTGTATATATGTACGTATGTTTATAATAATATATTCTAATAATATGTTTATGTGATATTATGTATATTTATTTTTTACTATACATATTATTTTGATATATTTTTATTTATTTTTTTTTTTATAACTTTTTATAAAATTTTTTATTAAATTTTGTCGTTAAGCCAAACACATTTTCTATTTTTCAGATGTACTTCAAAATTGTTTTTATTTTTTTATTTTTTAGAATGTCCTAAAATATAAAATATATCAGATATATTTAAGTATTTGCGCAAGGATATTTTATAACCTTTAAATAATTTTAAATTAAAGAAAAATTGTAAAAGAGAAAAGTCAGCTGTCTCTACCACAGGACCGACCACCACTACACGAAAAGTACAATGCCAAAATTAATAGATTTTTTACATAATTATTTATATCAAAGTAAAATAACTTTTAATAATTTAACAACATTTTGTTTTATTCAATAACAATAATAAGCAATGAAATCGTAAAAATATATGTGCATTTATTCATACATAAATCCATTTACATTATTATGTAATGTACATGATTTTTTTTTCATTCACAGCATACATACACACACACACCCACATAGAGATATCATGCTAAAAAATGTTTTCAGCCTTTTCAGCCTTCTCCACACCGGAGTAGTGTATATTTGCTAAAATCTCGGGTACAAATTTTTAGTATGAAAACAATACCTACATAAAATGAAGGTAAAAATTCAAATGATTGTATCTGGATTTTATGGTCCTAATACGGAATAAAATGTTCTATAGTAGTTAATAATTTTTTTTGTTGTAAAATACGGATGTGCTAAAACATACTTGTTTAGAATTATTTATAAAAGCATGTAGGTACATAGCTTTATTTAGATTTTGAAGACTTTCTCGATTATGTAGAAAATTTCTACCAAATGTGAGAATATCATTCGTTTTTGTAGTACCTGCATGAAGGTTCTAATAAACTGATTATATTTAACTTCGTGTAACAGTTTGAACAACTTAATCGTAATTAGGTAGTTTTTGACTATGACTAAACATATATGGTTTATAAAATTTAAATTTAAATAAAAAATATTGGTTCAAATATTCGTTCAAATAAAATATTTTTTTTTTTTTGTATATTAAAGAACTTGTTGGAACTTGAACTTTTCCAATGTTGTATGGGATGCAGAACTATCAAGTAATCAGATCATTATATAATATATATAAAATATAAAGAACTAGAATGAATATTAGATGATAATATGTACAAGTACAAGATTTTTCAAGAACGTATCTACTAATCTACAATAACAATATTTCGAAAGAAACTCTACTTCAGTTTTATAATCGAATTAGTCCCGTAACCTGCCAAAATTACGGTAGTAAAATAAGATTTCGTACAAAAATTTTGGATTTAACTTTTTTAATAAAAATGAGGAAGAGTGCAGTAGAGTAGACTGAACCAACTTTGGGATACCCGTATGAACATAATATATACTGGTTTTATAAAACTTGATCATCTTTTAAAAAATTTCAGATGTTTTAGTACCGCCGTTAAGTACCAGGATATATATATATTCATGTAAATTTTAGAATTGTATGACAGCTAACCGGATCAGTTACACAAGAACAACCAAATTTTACAGAAGTTACTGCTTTGAAATCTAATCGTCTTTTGTAAAATTTCAGATACCAAGCTCCCATAACTTCCAAGATTTGCAAGCCACCTGAACCTGCTGCTCCAGCACAACCAAATTTTACCAAAGTTATTAGTATATATTTCGACATCTTTTCACGATATTCCTAGTTTCAATAGACTCGGAGTTATTTTCATTTAAATTGTAGTTGTATGGCATTTAAATTGTAGTTGTTGAAGTTGTATGGCAGCTACGCGAAGCTGTTGCTTCAGCACAACCAAATTTTGCAGAAGTTATTGCCATAAAACTCACTAATTATTTGTAAAATTTCAGATGCCAGCTTCATTAAGTTCCAAGAGTTTCTAGACCAACCAAATTTTACAAAGTTTTTGGAATGTAACTCGACACCATTTAGCAAAATTTCAGAAACATAGCGAAACTAAAAATTTTGCAAAAGTGACGTAAAAAAAATGTCAGCATCCTAGCTGCTTTATTTTTTGAGTTATCGTGCGGACAGACGGGCGGACGGACGAACATTGCTTAATCGATTCAGAATTCGATTCTGAGCCGATCCATACCTTTGACACTATATTTAGTTCGACTCCTTTAAAGTGTCACAAAATAATGTAATGGCAAATTTATTATACTCTTGAACATAGTTCATACGGGTATAAAAATTAGTTATTTTATTTTCTAAAATTAAAAGATTTTAGTCTTAAATTTGGAAAAATTCAGAATAGAAAAGTGTAAAAGTTAAAATTTATGTGGTTTGTATCTTCAATTGATTTTATCTTAATTCATATATAAGTAGCTAATTTATAGAACAATGGCAGTAATAATATAAACAAACACAGTGTGCAATTGAAATCGAATATATCCATATTACGAAAATTATGTATTTAAGGTTCTACTAAACCTGTTATGCATAACTTTACTATAAATAAAACTAAAATTTAAAATAAATAATTTATTCATAATTAAATAGAAATAATTAAGATGAGCCGCTACTTGTATTAACTAGCGAGAGGAAGGATCACAATATGTATATATATTTTGCATATTCACCAAGGTAAATAATGATTTAAATAATGAAAATAAAATCAACAAAGCAATATATGTAAAACCAAAGATTTTTAAGGGCACATATTTTGTAAAAAGTAATAAAAACATTTTAGAATTTTAACTTGCACCAAATTTTTTTTTATTTTAAATATAAAAAAAATTCTGAAAAAATCAAAAGACTGTTTCTTTTAATTTAAAACAAATCCTATGTATACATCAACCAGATCATCGCCTTCTCAAAATTTCAAGTTTCTGATTAAATGTTCTGATTAAGTGTTCCAGAGATATTTATATTTTCGAAAAAGTGTTCAACAAAATTTGAGATACTATAGGTATATATAATATGTATTTAAACTTTTAAAGATAGGGTTTTTCTCAATTTTTCAATGAATAGGTGTACATGACAAAGTTTTATTCTATGATTGTTATTTCGGCTATACTTTCCTTTAGGTCCCGCGCCCAATTTCCTTGAAATTTAACATGAATTTGATTGCGAAGGTCATTTAAAGGTTAAATTGATTATTTTGAAATTTTTCTAGCATTTTGTAATATTTTACTTAAACCGTTATATTTTTCGTCTACGATAGTATACACTATACAGGAACCATTTTTATAATCTTGTAAATCAATACTACATTTAATAAACATTTTGTTTCATCTTAATTGGTGCTACCATTTCTGAGATACTGCACTTCACACCCTTTTCAACGGATTAATTTTCCCTGCACGGTTAAAATTGCATAACACATAGAAAAAGGAACGAACAGAATCACAAAGGTTTAAAATAAATAACAAAAATTTTGGGGTTTGTTTTAGCCCTAGCAATAATTATTTTTTACATTTATTTGATCAAATAAAATGTGTCCCCTTTTTCTATTATTTATAGTAAACAGAATTTATTTATTGATAATAATATTCAAAATTTTCTATACTATACTTTCATTCTATTCATTTTTTAAAGTGCTTCCATTAACTCTAATTTTGTTTTGCGTTAATGACCCATTTCGACAAAAAAATGAAAATTTAATTAATTTTTTTTTTGATTTAAATTAAACCATTGAACAAATGAAAATAAACTAAAATATCACGAACAATATTCTAATGTTACAGATAGGTACAGTATAGTATAAATGTTATATGGATGGATTAACTACGATATATTAAAGTTAAAAGAAAAATTATGAAAAATATTATTTTATTTGCCAATAATTTTATATTATATTTTTTAATAAGGCATAAATTAAAAATTACTGTTATTTAAATTCGATATTATTGACATAATATCACTAATTTAGTTTTCAATGTCATGTATTTGATTATTGATTTGTAAATGTATAATTGTTATGAATTTTTGTTTGGTGTTCTAGGTTACGAATTTTAAATGAAAAAGTTCCAAAACCCAGATAAATTAACTTTCCCTTTTAATGAGATCTGACCCACTATTGCGCCTTTTAATGAAAGTTTTCGGCTCTATTCACTAGGCAGCTAGTTAATAAGTTAATTAAAACCGATAAATTTCTAATGTTTTATCGTGTAAACCTGATAAATTATTCATATACAAGTAATATATTAAAAATAGATATTTGTAAGACATTGCGACAATGCCAGTTACAAATAAATCAAAAACTTTTTAAAATTTAATCGATTGACTCATTCTAATTAAATTTTATTCAATATGTTGATTTTGACAAAGGATATGGTCATACTACTGACAGAGGAGATGGTCAATAATCTTATAAAGGACTTTAAGGATCAAATTTGAAACGGCATTTGAAATTGCCACTTTTGATAAGCGGAAGTTTCAAATTCAAACCTAGAATTTGTGATTTATTAATATATATAATTTCATGGCATTTAAAAGTGAATCTTAATTTTAAATATATCAGTTCATATTATTATATCACATACCTGTCTACATTTTAATTTTAATTTTTTTATTTTTTTAATGTATTTCTCTTACACATAAATGTGGACAGGAAATTACATAGCCTTTCCTGTTCAGGCGTGGCTGTACATGTCGTAAGGGGGAATAACTCTAACGACGTGTGTAAGATTCAAACCCACACTCCCCTCGGTGTTTGCAGCGTATTTTATACGCTCTTACCCAAGAGACCACCGAGGCCCCCCATACGTTCAGTACAGTGCCTTTTGACTTATAGTTTCAGATATATTTTTCATATTTTGAAATTAATTCAAAATTTTCGTAATCATTAATTTTTCATAGTTAAAAATATATCGAGAGTTCACTGTACAATCATTGTTTATATATATATATATATATATATATATATACTAATAACTTTAAATTCATTAATTTGTTTATGGTAGGAGTACTTGTACGCGTATAAAATTTTTATTTTCAAATAGCTTTTATATATTTTTAAATTCAGAACATTTAATTTGGCTGGTCATTTATACCCACCCATAACTTCAATTCACTTAAGAATCATAATATATAGTATCTGTCGTCGCTTATCAAATTTATAAAATAAAACAAAAAAAAAACCAAAAATGAAAAGAAAAAATAAATCTAAAAAAAAAAAAAATAATCAAAAATTCTGTACGCGCCACAAAATATGCATTTTTATTATACAATCAAGTGAATTTTATTCTAGTCAAGTTACATTAGAGTAGACCAAAGTTAAAATCTGCCATTGTTATAATATTCATATTTTATTTATGTATATTTAAAACTATTCAAAATTCAGTCATCTTGTAATCATAACAATGAATAAAAAACAAAACAATAAAAATAAAAAAATAAAACAAAAAAATGTCGGCATAAATTAATTTATTATTCTGAAAATGAAATTATTTATATTCTTAAAATAAAACCGATCAAAATAAATACATCTTTATTAAAACGTTTCAAATATTTTTCTTTTAAAAAGAAAGTGACTCTTGTTGATTACTGATAAATCATATAGTAGGTAAAAGAAAATTTATATTTAAATATTACAATAATTATCTAATAGTTTTATTAATAACTTGAACAGCTTACGAAAAGAAAAATAGATAATAACTGACTATAAATAACTTGTTTCAATAACTAGATTGAATTATTGAAATAAGAAATCTTTAAGATTTAAGAAAGTAGAGAATATATTATAGTGAGTAAGTAGGTAAGTATACTTTTTCACTTGAAATAACACATAGGGGTAAGACAGATTGTATATGATTTCTCTGGTCACAGTAAGTTGAGCCAAAAATTAAATTATAGTCTATATCTAAACCTCATATAACCTTTATATTTCTTATGTCAATCAGAAAGCTTCAGGGTGTGATCAAAATAAGAGAAACAAGCAAACATAATAAGTTTCGACTAGTCTTCGAATGAAATGAAAAGTTTTACCAATGACTGCAATCTTGATTGTTCCTATATCTTTTTGAGAGGGAAATTTACGCCATCTCAACCTTCGAAAAAAGTGAATTAAACAAAATTAAAAATTCCTTAAATATCGATCTAGCAATAATTTAAGAGTGGGGAAGTATTTACTGGGTAACTTTTAATGCTTCAAAATATCATAGCAATTACACCATACCAAATTGTGAAAAATATTACCAGAATATTGTGTTTCCAATATGTATAAGACGTCAACTTTTTCATTTTCCTTTTAATTTTGCTTCTTAACGTAAAATACATGTCCCTTATCAATTTTTTCTCTTCTTTATTTCCTAACCTGTATACTGCGCAAGTAAAACGGATGTTAATAGGATGTTCATCTCATCATGAGAAAACTGTATGCCTATATAGCAATATGAGATAAGAATATATTATGTATAATGCATTATGTATAACAGCAAAATTTTGAATCTTAGCAGTAATTTACACAAACAATTAAAACTAATTCTTAACAAAGCTAAAGAACTTTATAAAAACAAAACTAAATTCAGGCAAATCTATAAATTCAAAACTGAATAAACAAGAAAACCTGATCAGGTTGGTGAACAATAATTTTTGTTCACAGGTTGGTGAACAGAGCACTCTTTTTAAAACTTAGTCTATAACTTTAAGTATATTTATTTTGTACTTGAAATTGTATAAGTTTATTTTGTCTTCTTTTTTTTTTAGCTTTTAGTGATTTTAGTTTAACGTTGTTTAACTATCCTTCTTCCGACATTTGTTTTATTTATTTCCTTCTTCTTTCTTTTTTAAATAACACAGTAATTCTAAAAATATTTTAAATCTAATAAATTTATTGAAAATCAATTATTTCACTTACGACATTTTCGCATTGAGATGTTTCTTCAAAAAAAATTTCATATTTTTTACACCTGAGTCTTAATTTTATAAAACTTCATCTTAGAAAATGTTGCAGTGAAAAACAATTTTGATTATAATGAGGATTGTAAAACTGTTTCTCGACTTGTACGTTATATTTACTCCATATTATATAAATGTTTCCGGATTTTGTAATCTTTAGTGTATTTTTAAAAGTGGAATGGGAAAATAATCAACATAGAAAGTACACTAAAATAAGAACAACGGTTGTAGGCTAACAATTCAGATGTATTTAGAAGCAGGACCAATACAAAAACATATGTTAAACGAAAACCTTCCTCACAATGAATTGTAGAGCTGTAAAAGAAAAAAATAAGGAGTACAGTTTCTAATACTCCCAAGAATACTAAACTGTTAATGAAGCAAATATTTTTTTGTTATACATCATTTTAATATCATTAAAGTTTTACTATTTACTTAAAACCATCGATTCTAATTTACCGTCCATTTAAAGCTGGAAACTTATATTTAACAACAAAAAAAAAAAATCTTTTGAGAACCTTTGCCTAAAATATAGGTTAAAAAATATTTAAAAGTAATAAAAATTAATTACTACAGTTATTCTTCGTTTTAGAAAAATCAAAAAATGAGTAAGTCCCTAATATCCCATATAATTTTTTTTAGAATCAAATAAAACAAATAAAATACAAGACCCACAAACAATTTTTAAATTATATAATGAACATACACACGAATATGTATGTATAAATGAAAGTGTTTTTCATGTTTTTTCTTTTATATCCTAATTTTTGAATATAAAAAAAAAAAAAAAACAAACCTAGACAATAAAATGAAGGATTTTTAAGTCACTTTGGTCATAAAACGTTCTTTTAAAAATTCGCTATATCGTTTTTGTTTGTTTTTCTTTTTGTGTTTTTTATTTTTCTTTTTCTTTTTCGTGAATAATTAATAACTACGTTGCCATTAATTTCTATTTTATTTTTTTTTATTTTTTTTTTATTTCTATTCTTAATTTGTTTTTTTTTTTTTTACGAATTGTGAACATTTGAAAGGCAATACAACTAAAATTCCAAAAAAAAAAAAACAAAAAAGGACGAAAAAAAAAAAATAAAACTGTTTTATGGCTATCCCAGAATCACATTTTCATTAAAAGATTTTCATGTTTTTAATTTTATTTCCTTTTGTTTTTTGTTTTTTACTTTTATTTTATTTTGGTTTTATGGGCCCCTTGAAAGATTTACGCATATTAAACTTTGGGTATTTTCTAATTACAAAAATACTTCGTAATATTTTCTTAAAATTGTGATATAAACTACCCCATAACACTTGATCTCTTCCTTTCTTCCTACTGTTTCATCTTTTGTTATTTTTTTTAAAATAAATATTCGTTTTTGCATTTTAAAAATTTTTTTTTTTTATGAATATGGTATTTTCTACAGAAATAACAATAAGTTACTATTTTATTTTTTGTCTCTTTCTTTTTGTATTTTTTTTGATAGAGAAGAGAATTTCTTAAAGATTTTTTCATTGAAAATGAAATAAATTCATGCTATTTTGAATTTTCTTCAAAAATAATAGCACATGGGATATATAGGTTTAATGGTATACAGTATGGATACATTTTTGTTACAGCTCTCCCTACCATATAAAAATTCCTCTATATATAATTTATTATGTAGAATTCTTTATTATATGGTATAGAATTAGCCCTTAAAGACACCAGCAAAAAAACAAAAAAAAAAAAAACAAATTAAAATATGGCCTATTAAATAGAATAAATTTTTGTTTTATTGTTTTTATGTTTTAAAATTGTTTTTATGACATTGGCACAGAAAATATAAACTGAAATTAAATATGAGTTTTTGATCCTAACCATTAAAAAACCAAAATATTTTTTTTTTTTTTTCCGAAATACGAAAAACAAAAAAAAAAAAAAAAGACTATAAAAACCATAGGGAAAAGTGTATTTGGAAAACAAAAGTCTAATAGATTTACTCATATACTTTTTTACTTTTATAGTCCATCTATATTATGGTGTCATACTAAAATAATAAAATCTTATGTTATAGTTTTCTTACTGCGCCCTTAGTTTTTTTGTTTAATTGTTCGTCATTCTGTTGGAATAAAATGCGGCTCAATTCATCTGGCCAAATTAATTGAGTTTTTAGATTACCCATGTTGCCTTTAAAAACAAAATCGTTTATAGCCTTAAATCTTGCACTTTCTATAATTAAAATTATTATCCTGATGGCAGTAGACAACTAATACTCTTGGAATCTTCTAGAAATTATCTTACGTTCATATTTAGAATATTAAATTTTTAAAGTTGTAATATGATTTATTATTTTATTAAATGTTTTAAAGATGTTTTTAGATAAAGAAATCGTTGAATCAATTAAAGTACAGTTACAATTTTAGTTTAGGAGTATTTCGTCCTTCAACACTTTTGGACTTTTCAGTAAACTTGTAGGCCTAAATCGCCCCGAGACATCCCCTAGTTTAACCTTTCGTTTAGTCTTGTGTATATTTATATGAAATCTTTTAAAATTGATCTGTGAAATATAAGGACTATTGGAAAATATTTTTCTGTAAAAATCTTAAACCGCCAAACAATTGGAAATTACTAACTTTGGTGGAAATTCGCTTTGGAAAAAAAAATTATGTTAAAAAGGATTCTATGGAGCTTAAATATAAAGGATTAAATAGTGTTATTGAAAAAACGGTAAAAACGTTATCTATATTCTTTTATTTTTAATTTTCTTGACATTTTAATTTTCTTATGGTTTATACATAAATAAAAAATCATAAAAAAATAATTTATTTTTTTTTACCGTAATATACGTTGAGATGTCAATATATTAAAATAAACATCAAAACCAATAACAGTTTTCTAGGGTGTTATTTTCCATTTTCATTTTTCTTTTTAATTTTTTTACCTTGTTTTTATGTTTTGATTTCTTAGCAAAAATTTTTATTTTGTATCAACTAAACATACATACAACCAATGTGAAATAGAATCATGGTCTGGTTTTTTTTTTTTATTAATAGTAGATTTTGAATATAATATACATGGTCAAATGTTGATGGTCAAAATAAAATTTGGATATTCTTAAGTTTAATTATAATAACATGTTATATAAGAAAAAAAATTTCAATTTTATTTATATTTAGGTAGCGGACCGCGTCATTTTACAGGAGTCAAAAATGGTATAGGAGTATATAATATGGTAGTTTTTATTATAATAAATTTAATATTTCATTTTAAAAGGAATTTATTTGGTTTTTAGTTTTAGGAAAAGTAAATTACACTCGAATATATCAGTTATATACGATCAGTCAATCTTTCTCCCTCTTTCCCATTCCCATTAAAAATCAATTATTAAGGAATGAACAAACATCCCCAAAAAACCAACCTAGATTTTCGTTTTGCATAATGTTTATTGCAAAATAAAATAAAATAAAAATTTAATAGCATTTTATTTTTTTTTGGTTTTTTTATTTTTGAAGTTTTTCACTTCGAATTCTTGATGAGTTTTTATGCGAATGGTCGATTGGTCTGTGCTCATTGTAAAAACATTTATAGTGTATAGCTTTAATTATAATTTTTGTTTTTTGTTTTTTTTTTTTTTTTTTGCAATTTATTTTTTATTGCTTATATTTTTTGCTTATTTTAATTGATAAAATTATTTTTACGACCACTTTCATTTCATGAAATTTTTAATTTAAATCATCATTTAGTAAATAAAAAAAAAAAAATTCTATAGATCTGAATAGAATAACTTTATATACTTATGTATAAATATTTGGAAAACCCCTTCCCCCCCTCCCATTTCAGTAAATAATTATTTTAAAGTATTACTAGAATATTGGATTGTAAACGATAATGATGAAACGAATAATAGTGTTTTATTAGAAAAATGGTGATTTAGAATAATTTTAAAAATATTTAGAAAAAAATTAACTCAAATTTGTATACATAAGATTTATTTAGGAAGTGTTCATTCATTTTAATATTGAAATACGTATAGTACAAATTCTTAGATGGCGTAATTCAGAATATGACAATTTGTTCAGGACTTGAATATCGTGAATGTGGAATCATCTTCCTTACCTTATGGGGTCCCCCTCCATTTTTCGATTTACATAGGTTTAAGAATGTCAACATTTCTATTCATCACATTCCCGCAAACCTAAAATTTATTTTTACATGATAGCAAAATATTTCCTTGTCCACACAGTATAATAATATGCTACAGGTTCCCTAACCTATAATAGTTTGTTATAAAATGGGATGGTGTTTAGTGGGTTGTGATATTCACCTATTCACCCAGCCTTGATTTTCACCTACCTCCAAATTCTGATATAGACTCTATACAAGATAAATATATGTTCAATTAGATAAATATAATTTAGAGAACGAACCTTAATCTATCAGTTTTAATAATATTTTAGAATAATAATAAGGTATTGGGAGAGTGTACCTATATAGAAATTTCATATTTAATTTTGCTCAAGAAAAGATAATTTTTATTTATGTAATTTGATTTGCTATATTTAAAATATATCTATTTTTTCTTGTTTTATAATTAAATTTTATTTAGAAAAGAGTCGCGACATTTGAATACAAATTGAAAAGTTTTACAATGTTCTCTAAACTAAACTAAACCTAAAGTAAGTTGAATTAGATTAGATTATTATTTAAGAGGTATAGATTACATTGCGACGTTTTGATATAGATCTATTACGCTTCTCCTGTTACTAAGTGTTGTAGATTTTACCTCCATTTATAATAATTCTGTTGGCCCTACTGCCTCTAAGAGAATATAGATTTGTATAAGGTTTATTGATGGAAGTTCATCTTCGGCAAAGTATTATGCTCCTAGGTGCACATATCTTGTCCGGAGGGTAAGTTTGAAACACTAAATTTAAATATCCCATAACTAATCGATCTAATAACTGAATCATCTGGTATTTATTACTTCTGATTATTAGTGAATAATACTATCCTATATGGTTTCTGTATTTCAGTATTTCGTTATTACAATTAATGTAAATCATCACTCATGAAATAAATAAATACTTCATTATTAGTCCTGTTTTAACTCCAATTTTTTATATTTGGAAACATAATAATATATTTTTAAATCTCTGGTGCAATTAGGAAAAGAATCTCCATATTATTTTAATAACTATTAATGATATATTTTAATTTCTTTTGATCTTATTAAGGTATTTATTAAAGTTTGATAATAGATTTAAATCAAATGTTATTCAACAACTAATATGAAATTGAATCTTAAAATTATAAAACTAAGGTCTCCTGTACACTAAGAGTCATTTTGTCAATAATAAAATTTAAAAATGACACCAAATTTGAGTTAATATGCAATTTGATAAAAAGATTTGAATGACATATAGACTGACAGATTTTTAAATTGACAAAAATTGACAATAAAATTATGAATATGTCACTTAGTGTAAACGAGGTATTCAAGTCATTCTAAAATGTCATCAGTTTACGATTAAAAACTTTCAACTATAATAGAGACTTAAAATTTTAATTTCTTCCATTTCTTTTTTCACTCTGTATACAGAAAAAAAAAAGAAGGAAAAATGTGTGTAGTTGAACATGAATAGCTTTAAATAATGAAAATTAGTTTGATATCATATATAATGTCCATTTTTATATTTCGTATAGTACAGATATAATAATATTATGAAACTTAGATGCTAATGTTTATTACTGGACTCAATTTTATGACAATTCTTGTAATAAAAAGTAATTTTTTGTTTTGTTTGTTGTTTTGTTCATTAAATTTGTTTTTTTTTATGACCAAAGAAGTTTGATGAATTTTGAAGTGTTTTTAAATTGTTTTTGTTTTTTTTTTCTTTATCTTTTATAAACTCTATACATTTTATAATAATATTATTATTAATTCACAAAAAGTCTGTCTACTCCCTTTCCGTTTTATTAATTATTAGCAGCAGTCGAATTTTATTTAAAATAGTCATTACTACTATGTGATAATAATGTTAATATTAAATAAATGTAATAATAAATATGTCGCAGTTTATATAGTTTCAAGAAATTACAATACATTATCTATGGTATTTTTACGAGAATATAAGTAGTTTTTATAAATTAGAGAATTGAAGAGACTGTATTTATATATAAAATTTCGTAAATAAGAAAGATTTTTTTTACCTCCTTAACATTATTTAGAACTAGAAAAATAAAGTAGTTGCCACGCTTATTATTGCAAGCTCAGTAGTCAATTTAAAAACTCAATTGCCGAATACTGATTAGACTGAAGGGTTTGTTATTTTTATTAACATTTTATTATATTTTTTTATTTTAATATATTTCTGCTTAAAGGTGATAGTAATGAGTTTGAAAAATGATGAACCTTGATAGTTGGAACAAAATCGTCGAGAATTAAAGAAATAATAATGTCCGCTAATAATAATCATCAAAATAATAGACCACTTCTTTTAATCACCGCTTTGGATTCCCTTAAAGAGCGGTGACAGGCGTCCTATGCAACACGATTTTTCCGGTTAAAAACAACTTGAACACAACATTTATAAGACTATAGTCAGACCTATATATCGAACGAAGTGCCAACCAGTAAATAATAAAATAACATAAAAATGAACGCATGAGATGAGAATATTAAAGTTATCCGCTAGCATGACGAAATTGTATAAAGTTTGAAACGAAGACATACAGCGGTACTTTCACACAGAAGCACCTTCAATTTACTTACATTAAAAACAGAAAGATGGTGCTTTTGCAACATGTGAAGAGACAAAAAACCTGCTGTTTCAAAATCTCTTAACATACAAATCATTCCAAGGACAAGACCTGGGAGACTATCAGCAACATGGTTTGGAACAGTCAATAAAAATATTAAGAAAGGAAGACTGCCGTCTACGACAACCGAAGACAGATGTTTTTGGCGCCTCAAATCAAAGAAATCGACCGTAAATAAGGGAAATGATGACGAAGAAATGAAGAAGATTTCGAAAGTAAAAGGTATAAAATGGGTTCAAGGTTTAGTTCTAAGATAAAAGCAGCCTTTTTAAACTATAACTATTTAGATTAAAAGAAAAAAAAAAACTTATTATATTTAAAATTAAAAATAAAGAGCACTTATCTTTGCAGCTATACTTTTGATATAAATACAGTTAGATTTTAATTTCCTTGTAGTTTAAATGTTATTTTTAGTGATAATTCCATTATAATATATCAGTAAGTGAATACCTTTTCTCTTGAAGTTATCAAAAATGAAAAACTCTTAGGTATTGATAAAACTTACTCAAAAGTCTAAACTTTAATTTATATTTCTATGTATCAATAAAAGGATACAATGACAATTAATATGAAATCTAATATTGTTGAATCACAATTAAAGATATTTATTGTTAGAACACCTCATAAAACAAATTAAACCCCAAGTATAGAATATTTAAAAATAACTACCATAACAAATATCAAGTACTAATTGAGTACACAATATTTGCAACACATACATATGTGTATATAATATACACAACATATAGAAAATATATACATATACATGTATATATAAGTAGATACTGTAAGGAAAAATAAATAATCATCTTATTGCGCGATAAAATTCTATTGATAAAATGCTTTTAATATGTATATTTCATTGCATTTCAGTCAACTAGCTAAATAACTGTATACTTACCTATCATATGTAACTGGTTTTCAACTGGGATATGAGCAAAAACTTAAATTGACAAATGAATAAAATTTGTTATCGTGGTTTGTTGTTGTTTTAAATGTCGGACGATGAATCTAACAAATGACAATGAAACCTTTTTCTTTTCTTTCTTTTTTTTGTTTTTATATGTGAACGTCTTTTTAAGGACATTGCACTCGCTTATATTTCAATTCAATACACGTGCATATAAATAGTATATATACACATATATATATATATATATATATATATATATATATATAATATGTATTATGTACATTAAATAAGTAGGTGTATAACATTTAGCACAAAATATATAATTATATATATACATACACATACACATCTATATTTATATATATAGATAGTATAGAACTATTTGTTTTTCGTTTAAATTTAATTATATTTTATTTGCAAAATGGCACGTTTCTTTAAAATTCATTTAATTATACATACATGATATCTATATATATAATATATATATATATATACATTTGTACATTTATTGGTTCATTAGATAGAACATAAAATTTTATTAGATTTTTACTTAAATTTCTTACATGTATATAATTAGGTATTATAAAATTTAAAGAAAGTTAAGTGGAATTAAAACTGGTAAAAGCATACCGGTTAGATTTATTATAATTTAAAGCTGTTGTATTGAAATGAGTATTTAACGAGTTTAATTGACAGACAAATTATAAGATATTAGCATATTATTGTAAAAAATCTGTTGCTTATTTCCATTGATTTGTAATAATGTTTCTGTTAGGCCTCTAATATTCAATATCAAATTTAAGAAATTTCCCAGGTAAAATAATTTTACGATAAACTTTAAATTCAAGAGCTGTTGATGTTTCGATGTTTGCTTTACTTGCTTCACTTCATTTAATTTGTCAAAGTATTGAAAGCAATTGATATTTCAATGCTTATGTTGAAAAGTTGCTTTGAAATCGCTTGTGACAGTTTTTGTAAATAAAACAAAACAAAACAAAAAATTTTTACGATAAGTTAAAAAAATTGAGTACATACAAAAATTTTATTATTGTACAATTTTTACCACATTTTTCAAAAAAATTCATATCTCCGAAATACTTTTAGATAATTCCTTGAAATTTTGAGAAACCTTTCAGAATTAGCATAAGTTGCATCAAAAAAACATTTTTTTGACCCTGTTTAAGTGGTATTAGGGCATACAAAAATTGAAAATGTTCTGATTTTAGACACTTATAATGGCTTTTCTTAAAATTGAAGAAAATGTCTTTTGATTTTCCACAATAAATATTCTTATAGATAAAATTCTGAGAAAATTTACAAATTTTGGTGCAAGTCACAGTATATTCTAAACTGTTTTTATTGTATTTTCGAAAATGTGCGTCTTTAAGAACCTCTAGTTTTGTATTCGGCGTTCATGTTTATACCCATACGATAGGATCGGGTATAATAAAATTACTCCTCCGTTTGTAACACCTCGAAATAAGCGAGCTAAATATACCTTCAAAGGTATGGATCGGATCAGAAAAAAATTATAAGACTTTTGAGCCAAGTCCGTCCGTCCGTCCGTCCGTCCATGAGCACACTAACTCAAAAACTAAGAGAGCTAGAATCTTGAAGTTTACACAAAATATTCTGGGAGTAATTTGCAGGTTCCCAATTTTTTTTGATTGAGTTTGGACCAAAACTTAGGGTAGCTCTCGAACACCTAACTTTTAGATCCTCACATTTTTTTTGAAATAGAGCTATGAAATTTTAACTGCTGATAGATCTCACAAAAATATTAATTTAATTTTTATAACTTTTTTTTGTAGCCCCACCCGTTACGGAGCTACAGCTTCCCAAAGGTTCAAAAAAGCTCTATATTTAAATTGTTATAGCACAAGTTGTATAAGGTACATCTTCATTTTGAAAACACCAAACGATTACTACTTTTATTAGCTTTAAAAGTATATGTACAATAAATATATATTTGTGGCATACGGTGTCTTAATTTACCGTTATGCGAAACTCAAATTTTGCTAAATCCTTTAACCCTTCTATCTTCTAAACGGTTTAAGTTGGAAACTTGAAATTTTGACAGAAGTAGACCTTTGAAAATTAGTATGAGTCATTTCAGAAATTTTTTTCGTATCACTCCCCGTTTAGGAGCTGTAAGGGGTCAAAAACTGAAAATTTTCTATTTTTAAACACCTGTAACTTGAATACCTGTTAAAATTTTTTTGAAGTAATACACAAAAATTAAAGCTCCAACATTATACTTTTATTTCTGTTAACAACTTTTTTTAATAATATAGGGTTACTTTATAATTGACGAAAGTATTAATTGATTTTTTCAAATTTTCTAACAAATTTGTTCAACAAAATTTTTCCATTTTGTTTTACTCGATAATTTGAAATTGATGAGGATATAATGCGTAGTACAAAAAAATGTAAAAAAATAAACAAAATAACGGTTGCTTGAAGAATTTTTATTTATATGATATTGATATACATACATACTTATATAATATCATGTTTATTTACATATCGTATATGTCACTGACGAATGAATGATAAGAGGCGTATATTATATAGCGCCGTAGTTACATACATACATATATGTATTTTATCGTACTTATAAGAAATTATTCTATGAATGGAAATATTTTTAAAGAAATATTGCAATGTATGGCGATATACTTATAACAATATAAATATACTATGTACGCATTAATATAATATAATATTTAAAATTATATTTACTGTTTTGTACTAAGTAAATTTAATATACATTTACCGCTTAGTATTAAATGGTACTATAGAATATTTGAAAAAGTTTTGGATTAATAATCGTTATGTGGAAGGTTAGAATCTGCTTTTGAAGATAATGTACATATAAACATATAGTTTGAATATATGTACAACAAAGAAATTATAAAATTCACCCAAACTATTTTAAAATACTAAAATATTAAAAAAATAATATTGTAAGCAAAGTGACTGGCTGTGAACATACTAACGGTTCGTACGAGTATCTAAGAGTTGATAAAGTCAACTGTATTCTTTCTCGTTTTAAATTGTTTTTAATTATAAGAATTTTAATATGAAGTTAGTAGAAATTTTTGTATATATATAAATCATATATTATATTCAATCTTTATATTATAATGATTCTATTTATAATATTAAGTGGCAAAGTATTTAAAAGAAAGTATTGAAATGAAAATTCATAAAATTAATATTTTTGTTCCTTTGATTATTTCGAGTGTTTTTTGTATTAAAACAAGTACACTTTATGGTAATGGTGTAATTCACTTCAACAGTCAAAATATATAAAGAAAGTAAGGAAATAATGTATAAACATTAAAACATCACCTTAATTCTTGTTCTCGTTTGCATATTTTATATTGTCATCTTCTGATTGTAAACAGATTTTAAAAAATATCAAAATTTTGTAAAACTCAACCTCTTAAGAAGTCAACCACTTAAGAATTTAATTGGATAGATATTTAACTATTAATTGTAATTTTTTTTTATTAACAAAATATATATATTTAAACGTATTCAACAACAGTGAAGAACAATTAGTGGATTAGTGAATGTATGTGTGTGTGTGTGTGTAGTGACTTAGAAAATTAGTACATACCTATTTAATTGCAATCTTTTACAGTATCGTATAAGATAGTGTATAGTTTCTGGTAAAATAACTTATATTATATATATAGATATTTTACTATTTGAAAATATTACTTGACATAAATTATTACACGAATACAAACATAAATAAATAACGATTCAACATGGAAAAATTTTTGATTAATTTCAATCTACAATGCTTAATATTTCTTTCCATTTTTATTATCCTTATGAATGAAAATGTAAAGGTTTTCATATGTTGATATCTATTAAATATATTTTTTTTTTTATATTACATGTATAAGTACATACTATGAGTAAATCATTTTAAAATTCATTCAAGTCCATGTATTTTCAAAAATAAATATTTTCATTTCAATTAAGAGCAAGTTGTGTACAATTGAATTCATTATAAGTTGATTTAACTTAACAATCAAAATGTCACAGAACTAATTTTAAGCGATACTCAAAAATTTAATGGTAATATATGATTTTCTTAAATGTTTTATGCAAGAACTTTTTGTTGCTTTGATTTTATTGCTGACGATCCATTAATCTGGTAAATTTTTGATTTTTTGTTACGATTTGAAGTGCTGATTTTATGTGCTGAATCAAGTACAACGTCTACCTAAACAAGTGATAATCTGAAAAATTAATGCCTCCAGTGTGGTGTAAAATTACACATAGTCAAAATGTTTCCAAAATATTCAGATTCGGTTGAGCTATATTATACATCGGGTCGTGGCATGAAAGAAAAAGACTTTGTAAGACTTTGTAACTAATGCCCAGCGGATTGTTTTAAGTGTTTTCTATCCTAACAACCATTTAAATCATTTAAACATAATAACTGATCTGTGGCGGATCACAATAATTGTCAGCTTCAACGTCAAAGATGATAATTTTAAAGTTTTCATTAACTCTTGCTTTTCAGCCAATATAATGCAATTGTTTAGAAGTAAAACAATTTTAAAAATATTCTCAAACAATTTTTTTAATTAAAATCCTTAAACATGTTCCAACAATATACAATTCAATGTAATATAGTACAAAAGATAAGGATGAGTTTTAAAAAAGACAAATTACATTTTCTTTTGTCTGCATCATTCATATGATTTTAAAATTTTTTTTTTGCTATTTGCTATACATAGATTTATATGTATAGATATGTATAAACATAAAATTAAATATCAACTCTTTATTAACGTTTATTGACATTTCATTTCTAAATTGTTATTTGACTGACATTAAAAATCGTTACCTACATATACAAATAAATTTATTGTATAATATTTAATGCATAATCTAACACGATATATCTATAAACAAATGTTTATAAATATTTATAAGTATTTTATATAAAAATGTATCTAAATAATTGATGCTAAAAGTAATTAACTCATCAACTCACTGTCCATTAACTTTTCTATATTTAATTGCAATTGAAATGAACAGAAATTTGTAAAAAGAGCAAAAAATAAAAATAAAGAAAAACGCAAATAATAATAATAAAAAAAAAAAAAAAAATATTATGCAATTTACAAACATTTTCTACACCATAATAACGTGTGATTGGCGAATTATTTATACATGTACAAAAAGATGACTAAAATATATGGAAAAAAAATGTTCAATCATTATTCGATATTGGATAAATGCTAATTAGTTTTTTTTTTTTCTTAATTGTGATTTAAATTTCGATTAATTCTTGGATAATAACTCTTTTTTTTTGTCATGTGGAAATTAGTTTTACAAAGTTTTTCAACTATTTTCAATATTTAAATGGTTTCAAAAATGGTTGAAAAAAAGAAAAAATTTAATTTGAAAAATAAATACATAGATAACAATTTTTATTAGAATATATTATGTGATATTATTAAATGGTTTTAAAGCTGTACATTTTCAAAATGGTAATAGAATCGTTAATTTTTAAGTATAAAATAGAATTTATGGATAAGTGATTTTTTCAATTCCATTCGAGGGGCCTCGGTGGTCTAGTGGATAAGAGCGTATTACATACGCTGTAAACACCGAGGGAGTTTGGATTCGAATCCCACACATGTCGTAAGAGTAATTCCCCCTTTTGACATGTACAGCCACGCCTGAAAAGGAAAGGCTGTGTAATTTTCTTGTTATGTTTATGTGGCAGGGAAATGCGCTCAAAAAATTTCATTCTAAAGTAATTATTTTGTAATTCAAATTATTATTTTTCGTAGAATCAAATATTATTTCTTCTATATTTAACAGGCTCTCGAATATGAATTTCTAGCAATAAACCTGTTATACAGATCTTTAGTTTCTTAAAAGCTGCAGAATTATATACTTCTCTTAATAAAAATAAGTGGAGGTAGGGCGTCGCAGTAATCTAATGGGAAAGAACGTATAAAATATGCTGTAAACACCAAGGAAGTGTGAGCTCGAAACCCACACACGTCGTAAGAATAATTCCCCCTTACGATATTTATAGCCACGTTTGAAAAGGAAAGGCTGTGTTATTTACTTGTCACATTTATGTGGCAGGGAAATAAACTCAATAGGTGGAGGTAAAATAACACGTAGTAATAGGGGGAGTGCAATCCACATTAAGATTCAGTTGGATTTATACGTTTAAATAATAAGTTTATATAATCTAACGAATCCAATTTTGTTAAAATTGGATTTAACATATATAGATGGAAATATAATATTTTTATATCTTCTTGAAAAAAGACTGCACAAATTTCAAAATTTTGGGTATTTCAAAATTTTCAAATAGTTTTTAAATGAAAGGGAATTTGTAATAAAATTTTTGATAAAGAAGTAACACTGCCAAAATTTCAAATTCCTAGATTAAAATATTTTGCAAATATGGATTGTAAAATTTTGAAACAAATGCTATTAGATATTATACATATATTAACTTCTATTTATGAAGTAACTGAAAATATTATTTAAGATTTTCGAATTTAAAAAGTATTCAGGAAAGCCTAATGTATGTATATTTAACAATTTGAACAATGGTTAATTTTTTAAGTTAGTCGAATAACTTCGAAGATATGGGATCTCATACATATAATAAGCGCAAAATATACCATTTTAGTAATTGTAATGTTGTGCAGATACAAATTATGCAATAACATTTTGAACTATATACTAATAAAATTCATTTTAGAGTTTTTTTTAAGATCAACCAAAAACTATGTTTAGTTTAAAAGTAAATTTCCAGAATAGGATCAGGCGCTCTCATATAAAACAAATATAAAAATCTTTTGATCTATGTTGATTCAAGTTTCAAACATATTATTATATGCTTTTTATAAAATAAAATATTAAAGATGACTTCAACAATCTAAAGTTGTTTATTCAATATAAAAAAATTGAACATTTTGTACATATTATTACCGGAGCTCTGGGCGTTCTAATATAAAAGAAAAGTCAAAAACGATATAACTGAAACGTACCATTTGATATTTTAAAATTTTTCGATATTGTATTTGTGTATTTGATTAATTAGATGATAATGACATGATTATTCAAAAAACATTTTTCCAAGGATCTTTTTCTTTTAAGTGATAAAACTGGTCATTCAAATAAAAAATTAATAATATTAATTTCTCATCATCTTTGAAACTTCTGAAAAAGGAAATTTGAGAAAAATCCTAACTATGTTCTTTTTCTGCCGATAGTACAGTGCGTTTTGTTAAAACCTCTATTACATTGTATATATTGTGGCGATTAAGGGATGAAATCCTGTTAGATCTTTTTAAATTTAACTTACTCCAAGCATATTTGACTTCAGCCCAAATACTAATTATAGAGAAATAGATCATGTACAGTTTCTTAGTGTATTGGCTTATAGTTTGAACCAATATTTAAAATTTGTCATATAAATTTCAAAATTTTCTTTATCTCGTCACTTAGGACATTTTATCGACTACGTACTAATTAAATAATAATAAAATAAAAATTAAATTGATTGATTTAACACAATATTATAAACGACTCAATTAAAAGAAAATATTAGTTACCAACTTCTATAGCAAACGACCACCATATTTACCAAAGCTAAATATAACTCTATCCTATATATTTAAACGAACTATAAAAAATAGAAAAGTAAAATAAATATGAAGGCATAAAGGAAAGACATATTCAAGGCACTTATAATAATATAAAATAATATTTAAAGATATTATCGAACATTAATAACTTAAGGGCTTTATAAAAGTAGGTTGGTCAAAGTTATAAATTAATTTTCATTTTTATTTTCGCGTTTTATATTTTTTTTATAATTTATTTAACACTATTTTAAAATTGAAACAATTTTAAGCATCTGATAAAAATAATATATTTTTTTTTTATCCTGTAATAATTATATAATTAAATTATATCATAAAATTAATAATAATTTCCTTAATCATTAAATATAAATTAAAAATATATTACTTTTAAGGTTGATTTTTTTGTTTTCTTATATGTGTTGGTGTTATAAAAAAAAATTATTTTACTGTCTAAGCTCATATTTTTCACTAGTTAATGGGTGGTTTTTTTTTTTTATATTTAACCTAGGCAAAACTCAATGTATTTTTCAAAAAAAAAAACCTGTTTCAAAATAAATGTCAAGTTTTTAAATAAAAATTTTTATAACTTAAAAACTAATAAAAATTCTTTTTTTCTTTTAAAAACGCCTTAAGCTCACACTTTAGTCTAAAGAAAAACCATATGAATTTAATTATTTCCGATTTTCTCTTTATTTTCATTTTTTTTTTTTTTTTTAGTTCATTTTTCCTAAGTTTATTTTTAACAGCTTTCACCATTAAAGTGAAATGCATTTTAATATTCCTATTAGAGTTTTCCACACTAAACGACAAACATAAAACTTAAAATTTACAAAAAAGATTTAACTAAAATGTATTTACTTATGTTATTTAACCTTGGAGTGGGCGCATTATTTGAGCTTATATGAGTATATGTGTGTGTCGTATATTTTACGACATCAAATTTGTTATTATATTTTAATGTTAGAAATAATTTAATAAAACTAAAAATTGACGAATTTTCGATTAAATAATTTATAAAAATTATAAATATTCGAAAATTTAATTTAGTAAATTAAAAACGCGAAATATCGCTTGTTGAAAAATTTACGATATAACCTACCAACTTTCGTTTAAACTTTCAAAAAAGAACTGAGAAGAAAATCACCAGATGTTTTAACGCTTGGCAATGGGCATTATATTGTTTTTTCGAATTGAAGTGCTTGATTTTTTTTCACGAATCAGAAAGGTGTACTGGCTCAATTACTATTTTTACCGTAAATTTTATGATCGTACCCACACTGAAAGATTAAAAATGAAGGCTAAAATTTTTTACAATTCTGAAAAGATTTAACAATATAATACTTAACCAAAAAATACTATACATAGGTACTTAGTTAAACTTAACAGTATTATAATATATTTAACTACCAGGTACCGAACTTTCTAAATTCAAAATATAAATTTCGATTTTAAAATATTAGAAAATATTAAAACCTTTTCATAAAATGTGTGTTTTCGTAAAATGTGTAAAAAAGAAAAAAAAAAATGAAAAAGGATAGCACATAGAAATCATATAGGTACATACCTTAAGTCATAAGATATAGAAATCCGTAATCCACTACAAATATGAAACCTCTATATTGTATAGAACAATTTATTAAAATGTCACGATAACAATTGATAATAATCATTGTATCGTGCTGCCGTCTGCCATCTTATATAATAAACGTGCAATTATCAAGCTTTAAAAATTTATATATATATTTTTTTTATTTTATTTTTTTTTTTGTTTTTTTTTCTTGTTTTTTTTTTGTACTTTGAAATTTTAAAAACTTCTAGCCTGCAAATAACATTTCGTAGGCTCCCACAGACGACAATCAAATTGTTTTAATGACATTTAAAAACATCATAACACAAAATATATATTGTGTATCGTGTGTCCAACTTAAAGATACCTAATAACATTAAAGCAGATAATAATTCTAAAGAATAATTCAGATCAAGTTCGATTGGGTATAGAGTTACAAGGTGCTTATAGAATATAGAGGATCATGTACAGTTTGTGAGAATATTAACTTGTTATTTAGACCAATAATTACAACATATTATAGGAACTTTTAATTTCTCTATACATTGTATTGTTGCTATTAAAAACTGCATTTCACAAATTATTTTATTTTGTTTACATTTATATGATTATGAATGTTTTATATGGTTTTTAAATGTTTTTTGTTTATCAAAATTATTTTTAATTGAAATGAGTTAAGAGTTCACAGCTGTATAGAAAAACGGTGCCTATTTCCCGAAAATATTTTGTTTTATACTTTATTAGTTGAATATATAATTGTTGACAAAGGGAAATATTTTTTTTATAGTTTCACAGCCGTCAATGTTGTTACACTCGTCAATGTTATCACATTCGATTAATTTAAGTTACATATATATTAATTATTATTTTTTTATAAATTGAATAAAATCATCTTAAATATAAATTAAATTATTATATGAATAGTAAAAAAATTTTTGCATTAGGAATAACTTAGAAATGGGACATCCTATACTGGTATATCTAAATTTTATTTTTCAATACAGGTAATGTACAACCCTGCCAATAATGGTATTAAACATTTTTTATATAATTTTTCTAATCAAAAATGTTTTCCTAAACAACTTAGACTTGAATTCTACAGTTATCTTAGTAGAATCTGAATGAAATAATATCTTCAAGCTTCAACTTGATATTTTGTTGCAGAAAGATTTGCTGTAAAAATTTTATGCTAAAAGAATGCTAAAGTTTAATCTAAGAATTTTTTAAAACAGCTTTGGAATTAAATGATACACTTTCCACCCGAGTAATGCAAAAGTTTTTTTTTATTACAAGAATAACTCACTATTAAGCTGTACCTGAAACAAAAAAATCAAAGATAAATGACATGACTAAAATTATATGAAAATAAATTCCTATATTTGATGAAAACTGTACACGTGGTATTAATAATTTATAGGTAATCTAGGTACCTAGGTCATTATTTTCATCTAAAATCAATGAATGGAAAACGTTGATTATTTTAAGAAATACTAAATGCTTCAAAACTCAGTAGTTGTTAAACAACAAAGCCCTATTTAGCTTATGTTTCTAAATCTTAAGAAAACATTTTATTAAGTGTTGCCATATAAATTATTGTTATATATATGACTATTCCATTTATAACAATTTAATTATAAAATATTTTTGATAACGGTTTTGAGAATTGAACTTATGTCAATATTTTTTAATTATAGTTTTTTAATACCGTATATTGACTTTCCTAAAAATATCACCGAAATACGGATAAAACTAAATCTGGCACTACTACATATAGATTGCACCAAAAAAAAAAATTTCTTTTTTTTTTACTATCGATACATTTGAATGCAATTTATACTGTGCAGTGTGCACTCTGTATATTTATATTTAAAGTAAAATTGATTTAAAGTTGTTATTACATTATAAAGGAAAATGACTACAGTTTGATATGTGTCTGATGGAATGTTAACTGAAAACAAATGATTACAGTTACATATACATATTTATTCATGTAAGTTAAAATAAAATAATATCTGCCTACATACTTGCATCATACATATATACATACATGAAAATAATATATGTATATGTAGATTGTAGGTAGACATATTACATAAACACATTTAAATCCCAATACACGACAAATTAATAATCTGTACGAGACACATTAATATTTATTTGCAAAGTAATAAAAGTTTACATTATAATTTTTTTTAATTTTTTTTTGCGTTTTAATGTTTTGTTTGTTTGTTTGTTCGTTTTTTTTTTGTTTTTATTTTGATTTTAACAATAAAACAAACAAAAATTTTAAATTATCATAAGAAAACTAATTAAAGCTTATATAATTTATATATAAAATAATTAATAAAAAAAAAAAAGTAAATATTAAATTTTAATTTGTACTTATAGTTAATTAAAAACATATAAAAATATACTTAAAAGATTTTATTTATGCATATTAATTAAATTTTAAGAAGAAATTTTAAGCGCAACAATAAACCAGCTCTTATTTAATAGGTGAAAAATTATCCTTTTTTTCCATGATCATACATAGGTCTATATATCATTATGTCCGCTTGTCTTAATTCTAAATTAAAATTAAAATTTTATTTTCTGATTGGACCGAAATGAAGATATTTTGGTTTTTTCTTTTTATGCCGTTTGATAGAACTTTTGGAAAACTCACAGTAGCTTTACTTATTCTTCAATTGTTTTTTCTTCAGAAAATTAGAAGGATTGTCTGATGATAATGTGATTTTGTATATTGTTCACTAATGTTTATAAACATCCTTTTACAGGAAAAGCATAATTGAAAGTAGTTGGTAAATGGAACGTTAATTTTTTGTTAAAAAATTTTAATTACAGCCATCCGCTGAAAAATTTTGAGTATTTACTCCTAATTATCTACTCTTTCTCAAAGGTTGGTGTAGTTGGGAGTAGAATAGAGTAGTTTACTATGTAGAATGAAAGCAAACATTACAAATTTTAAATTTTTGTTTTAAGCTCTCCTTTATTTTTTTTTTGTGCAAATTTAATAAAAATTTCCATTATTTGCACTTATAGATTATAGATATGAACCAACCATAAATAAAGATGTTTCAATTTGTAGTAAAATATTTATAGTTCTATTATACCTTAAATGTTTCTGTTAAAAGTAATTTGAGAAAAATAGTTAAAAAAAATATAAAACAGAACAATTACCTTAATTAACTGAAAATTATAATATTTATACCCTATCTACAAATTTCCCTAAAATAAATACAAAAAAAATTTTTTTTTAGCCTGTATTTACTATGTCCTTCCATTTGTCTGCTTAAAAAATTTCTACACCGTTTACAAAAAAAACATTAAAAATTTAATCACGCATAGGTCTCTTCAAAAAATTAGTGTTGTAGAAAAACTGTTTTATGTAGTGCTACCAATTAAAGAGCTACAACCCCTCAAAATTTGAAAAAGCTCCATTTTTGAATGTGTATATTTCATATTCTGCTTAAGATTTTTCCAATTTAAAAATACCCCACCCCCCCAATATAAAATTTTGTAAATTGTAAAACTTAAAAATAAAAAAAAATCAAAATCTTAACTAATTAAAACATTTTAATTGACCCTTTGACAGGTTTGGCAGATTTATACAAAATTTTTATTATTAAACAAGGGACGCCCATACATAAAAAAAACTAGGCTTTGCGAAATAATATCAAACGAAATAATCCGAAATGATATAATTCCGAATGATCACAACTTAAAAAAAAAAGAACAACCAATTAAAAAAATGAAATTATTTCCAATGACATATGACATAACTCCCAATATATTTACACAAATTCAACAATATTTTCCTATAAAATTTATCGGTAGGAAGTATCATTCAGTACAGATTTTTAAATATCTCCCAGACATAAGTTAAATATTTGGCTTATTATTAAAATATAAAATTTATAAATTTTGATCGGTATTTTGTAACTGCCCTTCGATGCTTGACCTTTGTAACTGCAAATCATAATCAGTTTCTTCGTTTTCTTTTTACACTATTTCTTGGAAAATGTTATAATCGCATCTCATTTCGCCACAAATTTTATTTTCTTCAAAATATATTCTATTTAAAAATTATTGTAGCTATAATATTTGAACTGACCTTGGAAAATATAAACTATCCAAAAATGAAATAAGGTCCAAATGTTATAACTTCCTACTACTAGAAGAAATAGAAGAAGAAATTTTGGGGTACTTCATAAGTTTTTACTAGAAGAAATTTACTAGAAGAAATTTTGGGGGTTACTTCATAAATTTTTACTAGAAGAAATTTTGGGGTTTACTTCATAAATTTTGTTTGGGTTTATTTCATTGGGCGTTAGGCTGACGAGTCGTAAATTATATGTATAATAATTAGAAGGAAGAGATAGAGAAACTATTTAAATACTTAAATTATAAAATAAAAATAGGGTTGATATTAATATCTTCTAATATAATCAACGATTAACAAGTAAACAAAATTATTTTTATTATAATTTTTTTTTTAAATTGAAAAATTAAGGTGTATTTCATTGAATTGTTTCTTAAATTGTTTAAAAAAACAAAATAGATAGTTTAATTTAATTTTTTTTTTTAACACATTTTTAATTTTTTTGTTTACAAAAATGCGTGTAAACAAAGAAAAATAAACAAGTTAATTACTTTATCACCATTAACAGTATATTGTACACATATATAAACATCTACAAATAAACTTTAAATAATTCTATACGTACATATTTTGAATATTTCGAAACATTTTTATTATATGCTCTATATTCGAATATACATATGTACATATATATTAATATATATGTATATATATATGGTATAGGTAAATTGTATTCTATTAAAAGTAAAAGTGTGCAAAACATATTATACCGTTATTATAATAAAAATAAAGTCAAATATTAAAAAAAATATTTTTTTCTAGTTTTATAATAATTTTTAAATTACTCCCATAAATATGCAAATATTAAATGAAATAACGTAAAAAAAATGTATGACTATTCACTGCGATCATAATAATTTCACTTTCATCATTAAGATGAAAATGATGACATTTGAAACGAGGTAGAAAAAATTTTGACGAATTCGTAAAATAACAAAAATAATAGAATGTGCGTTTAGATGTTTTCTAATAAAATATTAGAAAAATAATTATAGTTTTCTGGTTACACTTGTAATCATTGCCCCACTCAGAACAAAATAGGAATAGCGAAATAAGTAATGTAGACGAATTTCAGTTGAATAATTTATTCTTCCAGATTTAAAATTAAATAGTTAGATACAGTTATTCTGATGTTAAGAAGAATAAATTAACGAACCCCAGGGTAATAATAACATTAATTAATACAAATACTAAATACTAATATTAATAATAATAGCTGGAGAGACAGTAGAGCTGGCTTCAATTATTACATCATACAAGATGATGTTATATATACTACTACATGTTGTAATTTCTTCGTCATTGGCAGCAAAATTGCAATAACGACTCCCTTACAGTTTCAGTCTCCCAATTCAAGTTTCCGTATCCTTGTCCTATACTTTCCTTTCCCTAGACAAAAACTGCATTAGCAGTTACGAGTTTCGTTTCATTATATATTGACAAAAGGGGATAGTCATTTTAGCCATTAAAAATCTGGCACTACCAAGGCAGTGTTTTTGAATAATTCTTTGGAAAATTTCCATCATCACTTAGGAAAAAATATTAACAAAAATTTGTATGATTACATGTATTTATAATGTACGTATGATTACATAATAATTTCTTAATTTTAAATGATAAATCGAAAAGTAAAGAGCCAGACAGAATGCATTATGATTTCTTAAAAGACTAAACATGAAAAATAAACTAAAAAAAAAAAGCATTTTCATATTAGTAATAGTTTTGTTTTTTTAGTTGTTGTTATTATTATTTTTATGTTTTTTTTTAACTCTATATAATATTAAATTATACCATTGTGTTTACTAATAATAATAATAAAACCAAAATAAAGAGACACAAAGGAAATATGTATGAATTTGAGGGAAAACAAGAACGTGCCAACTTCAGTAAATTTCATAATAAACACTATGAAAATTTTTTGTGTAAAAAAAAATTCCTTGGCATGAGTACACGTTTCAGTGATAAAAAATAACGCAAAAAAAAAAAGAAGCAAAACAAAACATTAAAATGAAAACTATAATCGCTGCGTGAATTTGATTTTCAGATTATATAGATCCACGATTTTCTATTGGGACTTTCTCTTTAATTCTCTATTCAATTTTAAATCTAGGGACATCAAATTTTAAAAAGTAGAAATTTAGACATTAGAGACAATAAAATAAAATTATTTTTAATAATTATGATAATAATAGTGAAAATTATTTTGCTTTTGTTATTTTAAAAACATTTAAAAATACATTATTTTAAAATTATATAAGAAAATTGTTAAAATATAGTGTATCATAGTATTTAAGGAAAAGAAAAGTTTAAAGATTAAAAGAAAAATTTGATTTTACCTCTATATGATCTGTCATGAACATGAAACATGTCAAGTTATAATTGAAGGAACAGTACTTTAACTTCTTAATAATAAAAACTGAGTTTTTTAATAATCAAAGCTTACCTCCATATTAATATTGAAAATTAAATCTCAATCTTTTATTTAAAGATCCTGCCAGATAAAATTGAAAAGAGATAGAGGTAGAAGGTAGTTATTTTAAGCAAATTAAAAACTATATACAGTGTACCCAGTATTAGAACGACTGTGAGACAGAATGTACCACACTAATTAAAAAAAAAAATGTACATAAAAGTTGAAAACCCAGTAATGATGATTGCATATGCTTCTAAATGTTTAGCGATGAATATAAATACAAACAGTTGAAAAACGAATGCTAAAATGATCATTTAGAGTGATTTAATTTTAGCATGAGATAAGAAGTTTTAAATTTGCTCCAATTGCAGAACAACTGCAGGAAAACATGCTTTAATAGTAGGGGCCTCGGTGAAATAGTATAAGAGCATATAAAATGCGCTATAAACACCGAGGGAGTGTGGATTCGAATCCTACACACGTCGAAATAATAATTACCCCTTACATTTTCAGGCGCGCCCCAAAGTAAAGGCTGTGTAATTTTCTTGGCACATTTATGTGGCAGAGGAATAAACTTAAAAAAAAAAGAAATGATTTCATGTCCATGGTGCGAAAATATAATAGTACTATCGCACCTTGGTAAAGGTGTTTAATAAGACGACCACGACCATGCTATATGAAAAACAAAGGCCTATTGCTCTTAAAGAACTTCCACTTTTGTTTTCATACATAAAAAATTCTAAGAAAATCACAATTCCAAACTGTTTTTATTATCTTTTGCAAAATGTGCGCTTTTAAAAGTGTTTGGTTTATATTCTGCCTTGTTTTTGTTAATTATATTTTTATTATTATATCTACAAATTTATTTTTAGTTTTTTAATAAGTATTAATATATTTTTACATTTCAAATCATAATTCATTCAAAACAGTTACAAATTCCATATTAGCTGTACAGATATATAAATGTAACATAACAGCTTTTATTATAATCGCAGCCAGACATTATTTTATAGCAACATCCAATTATGTCTCGCAAATTAGTAAATTTGTTTATGAAACAAAATAATGTTAATTTAAAAATTTAAAAATAAAAATATTTTCAAAACCATAAGTGGGCGTTATGAATAATTATGTATAATTGACGGATCAAAGAAAACATAAAAAGTAGTTCATTAGTAGTAGAATTCAACTGTAGCATTACCAAATTATTACTTATATCATTATTAGTCTAGCACTAATTTAAGAAGTTAGTTCCATAGTAAATACTTTTGTTATGAATCTTAAAATTTTTGTTTAATATATTTCTCTGCCACATAAAAATTTCACAGCCTTTCCTGATCAGACGTGATTGTAAATGTCGTAATGGGATAACTCTTACGACGTGTTTGGGATTCAAACCCACACTTCCTCGGTGTGTACAGAGTATTTTATACGGTCTTACCAACTAGGCTGGTCTTACCCAAAGAACCCCGAATCTGAAATTTAAGAAGATTTATAAGATTTTCAAATCTTTTACTTTATTTTTAGTTAATTTCATAAATCATATATTGGTTAAAGTTCAAAATATTAAAGTATCTATTTCTAATCTATAAAACTTTAATCAAAAGTAAAAATTGAAAGTAAATATGCAAATATTTAGGATGCTTAGACTATTATACAACACTAAATAAATTGCAGGACAGAACTGTTCTTCCCCATTAAACATCAATCTAGTTGGAGTACTTACTGATCTGGTGAATTCTGGTTTATAACTGCAGAATTCTGGTTTATAACTTAGTTCTTTCTAAAACACTTATATAGACTGGTTAAATTTAATTTCGAACTGTAAAATACCGAACCATATATATTTGGTCTAGAAAGAAAGGTACCGTTTATTTTTCTAAAATCCTGCACTACGAATGAGAATTTTCGTGTTTGGACTAAAATTGGTATCTTTTTCCTCCAAATGTTCACCCAAATAAATTTAAATTTTATTAAATAATTTGTTTTATATTTTATTTACATAATATGTTAAATCAGGATCAGATCATAGTCAAATAAATAATATCTTTAAAAAAAAAATAAAATCTGTCTCAATGACTTGCAAGAATTTAACACTAAAACTTGGAAATTATAAACGCTGAAGGAGACAATTTTTTAAAAAATTTCTTGCATACTAGTAAGGATCATCGATACAACTTCACGATCATTCATCCTAAATATTCCACCTCAAAAAGTGAAATTTGAACAGTAAGCTAATAGGACGAAGATCAAACGCAAAGCTTTGAACAGTGTAAAGTGTTGCATTGTAATACTATGGAAGCATGGTTTTATAAATGATGTACAATAAAATTCGCTTATGTAGGTTCCCGATAAGTGCCTTTTTTATTTTAGAAACCAGAAATATTGACATTTTAAAATTTTCTGAGAATTGCATACAAATATACACTTTTAAATGCTTCTCGTTTAAGTACCTAAGCCTCTTAAGTACTTCCTTTTGCAAAGCACAATATTAAATTTTTGATTTAAATTTTACTTACAAGTGCCTCAAGAGACATCTACTTTTGATACCGAAAAAATATTAAATTTTTGATTAAAATACATCATATGTACTTAATTTTTACAATATAATTTATTTTAATACATACATATTTTATACAGCTTATACTACAGCTGTATTTTAAGCAGCTGAATTTTACAGCTGAACAGCTATACAGCTGAATTTTAAGAAAATTTCTGTAAGAAAATGTCATTAGTTATGGATAAGTGAGGATAAGTGACCATGAGACAGTTAAACGGATTTTAAATAAGTACCTTACTTGAAGCACTTATAAGAGTTCGATTAAGTGCTGTGTTGGGATAAGTGCTCAAAATTGCTAACATTTTTGTAAGAGCATTTAAGCGGATTTTACTATATATATTAATTGTAATTTTAAAAGTCCCTCAAATTCACCAGTTTTCTAAACAAAAGTAATATGATATTCTACCATTTAAAATGTTTTCCTTTCTGTATTTTGAACCATTGTAATTTACGTTTGAGCAATATAATATAGTGTTAGTTTACGGAAGATGCAGTCTTCACAATTACCACATTCGAGACGATTATAAAAAAACACCATATTATAAAAAACTAAACCGGCAGTTGGATTTAAATTCAATTTGAGTCGTTAATAATAATTTTTCATATTTATTTTATGCAAGTAAAATATTAAAATCTATTTTTATAAATAAAAAATTTCAACAAAATAAATAAATTAATAATTAATTATAATAAAAATGAAATTCTAAACATGGAAGCCCATAAAAACTAACTAATAATTCATTTTTCATAGTAGTAAAGGTCAGTATTCAACCTTCATATTATTTTTCCTATATATGAAATTTAAAGATATTTATTTTTGTTTTTTATTTAATACTCTAGATACTATAACTAACTAATAATATATTCGAAATAGGTATATATAAATATGATATTTGTATAATAGTTGTTTATGTCATTTGTTTGCATAATCATAATTAGCTATGCATATTGAAATTTTAATGTTTTAATATTTTTATTTTTGCTTTTTGAATTCTTTGGAAATTTTCAATATTCTGATTTTTGTTTTTATATTAAAAATTGTAATAAAATATAAAGATGTAAATATAATGTTTTTTTTCTTGATTTTATTATTATTAAATTGCATATGCATATTTTTTTTTAAATTACGATTCCTTTTTAATACATAAGCCCAAATAGCCCGTTTCATTAAATTACTATGAACAATGAAATGAAGGTCACAAAAAGTGAGGTCTAATATAGAAATACAATTTGGCTATAAGGTTTAACAAGAGTACAAATTTTATAACATATTTTTAAACGAATCTGTAATCAATACCAATGAGCTTGAATTCTTAATATTTTTTTAAATTTATTGGGACATGGTGGTTCTGAATCTAGTTTGTAACTCTCTTATACGGAACTCTGAATTAAGTTTTATTAAATCTTTATTAAATCGTTTCGAAAATCTCGCTTTTGTAAAAATTTGAAGGTTCTTTCGAAAAGCGTTTCAAAAATATGAAAGAAGAAAAAGTGTTCAAAAAGCTGATGGAGTGAATAATTGTAAACACATTGCTGTTTAAAGATTAAATAATTAAAGGTTAAACAGAAAACAGTATTAAAAGTGCTGTAAATCAATTTGAAATAACAATTTCGAAAGACTGTAATCAAAAAGAAACAACTGACTTGGATTATGGGTATATTATTGATTAATAATATCACAAAAATTAGAGTTACTGGTAAAACGGGGTGGAATTGATCAAAAACAATCTAAAACATTTTTTAAATGTAAATAATTTGCAAAATAAAATAAGAAAAATTCCATTTAATTAATTGGACATTAGTATTTAATATAGTAAATGATTTTACAAAAGTTCAAAATATTAAAAACAATATTGAATAAATTAATTTTAGTTGTGATTAAAGTCAAACTGATCTTGGGATGTCTTTGATAAAAAGCTGCAAAACTATTAAAATTACCGCATTTTGTTTTAAAATTTCTATGTTACCTCGATGTGTCGGGGGTGTCTTTGATTGGAAAGTGGTGACTCACCAATATTCATTAAATATATTATACTTACAATATTAAATTCTTCCGTGAAGTACTATGTTTTTCTAGTATAACAAAATTTTTTAGCCGCGTGCAATAATCAAAAAAATATTTTTTTATTTTAAACATGCGCCGACTCGCCACTATTCAGTCAATAATTCAATACGACTACTCTGGTGTACGTGTACGTAATACATGTTTACAATAAATGAATCATATAGAATTTTTTTTAAATCAAAGCCTACTTATTATTTTAAATTTGAAAATGTATGTGTCAAAAAAAACAAAATCAATTTAACCCCGTTTTACGGTAGGTATAAATTATAAATTTATCAAAAAAAAAAATATTTTTATCAATATTTCAATTAAACATAAGTAAAATCAACAAAAAATTGAACAAAAATGATTTTCGAAAAGAAATATTGAATAACATAAATTTATAAAATATAATCGAACAGTCAAAATAACTATAGCACAGTAAAACTAAACATGTTATAGAAGAAAAACATTATTAAAAATTAATTTAATAAATAGATAATGAAGAAACCCAAGGGCTTTTAAAAAAGCATATTACCAAACTGCCATTGAAAAATCAAATCAGATTTTTGTCAATTTTAAAGTAACCCTACATTATAAAAAAATTTGTTAATAGAAATAAAAATATAATGTTGAAACTTTTATTTTTGTATATTACTTCAAACAAATTTGAACAGGTGTTCAAGTTACAGTTTAAAAATAGGGAATTTTTAGTTTTTGACCCTTTACAGCTCCTAAACGGGGGACGACACAAAACTATTTTCTGAAATGGCTCATACTTATTTACTCCTCTATCTCGATCTAACTCCTCGTAAAATTTCAAATTCTAACTTAAACAGTTTGCAGAATAGAAGGGGTCAAAAATTTTGCTAAAATTGCCTTAAGTATAACGGTAAATTATATTTTATATATACATATTTCTCAAGCTTATATAACAGCAATTATCGTATGGCATTCCCAAATTAAAGATATACATACTTTATAGAATTTGTTTTATAACAATTTAAATATAGGACATTTTCGAACTTTGGGGGCTGAAGCTTCGTAACGGGTAAGGCTTTAGAAAAAAATTGTTCCATAAAATAAATTTTTTTGTGATGTCTATTTCTAGTTAAAATTTCATTACTCTCTTTCAAACGGTGTACATCAGCGGTGTAACGGTGTATTTGTGCATCAGCTATAAAGCAACTATACATAAAAATTTAAAAGTACTGTTATCTCATAATATTCATATTATGTATTTAAACACTAAAGATCTATATAGATGTGTGTTTTGTATGTGTGATTATACATAAAAAATTATATTTATTTCTTTTTAGATATACAATTATCTTAGTTCTATTGTGCCCGTTTGTCCAACCATTTATCTGTTTACAAAACTTTTACAATAATTAGGAAAAAGTAATCAAACTTTAAACATGAATAAATTTTGTATAAAAAGAATTTTTTATAATTTGATTTATAGTTTACGTACATTTTTAAAACTTTTTAAATTATAACTACAAATCATTGTACTTTTACAATTTATATTTAAGTTACCATTTAATGAAATAGAAATTTAGCAACACCCTGTATTTGTCAAACCTTTCAAGGTAGAATGATGTCCCGTATGGAAAAAGTTGTCCTTTAGTCCTTGAGAATATATGATTATCACCACAAAGCAAATTATTGTATTGATGGTTAAGAATTATAGAAATGTGTTCAATTGTGTATGCTGTGGTCCGAACTTCGGATATACTAAATAAAATTCACATAGGCTTTTCCGTATAATTGAAAAAAGTTCCAATTGATTTTACAAATTTAAGATGATTCAACTAAATAATTATTAGACTAAATTAAAATTTAAACGAATAAATTATTTTATATAGATAGGTGTATTAGTATTAAGAAAATGTGTGTTCTCTTGATACATATATGTATATTAAATTTATTTACTTTTATTTATTTTTAAATTAATTATAACAAGGTAGAATGTAAACCAACGGTTTTTAAAAGCGCACATTTCCAAAACTCAATACAAACTGTTTAGAAGTGTGACTTACGCAAAAATTTGAAAATTTCATGTAATAAGAAAAAATGTGAAAATAGGACATTTTTGAAATTTTGAGGGGCCGTAATTCCGATATCCTATATAACTACAAAATATCACATAATTTTGATATTGTTTTATATAGATAATAAAATTTTCGATCTTCTGGCGGTCTTAGATTGCAAAACTATTACGCAGAGCCTGAGATATATACATCTGAAAATAGGGCTTTTTCGCAATTTTGAAGAGCTGCAACTTTGGAACCCTTTACAACTAAAATAAACCTTTAACACACGTAAAAATATATTACTGTAGCTTTAATTTTTATATCTTGCAGAAGTAAAATGTGTACAGGTTCCTAAGTTGCAGGTGTTTAAAAATAGCAAATTTTCAATTTTAAAGCCCTAATAGCTCATAAACAGGGGGTGGTCCAAAAAAATTTTCTGAGTAAACTTATACTAATTCTAAAAGTTCTTTTTTGCCTCAAAATTTCAAGGCTCTATCTAAAAGCGTGCCGGAGTTATGAAAGTAGAAAAATCATGCAAAATTTGGTTTTCACATAACGGTAAATTTAAATACTAAATTTAAAAAAATTGTATAATTTTGATATTAATTTACAAAGATAAAAGAAATACCTGTCGAATGACGTTTTCAGATTGAAAAAATTTTAAGCAGAACATAAGATATATGCATTTAAAAAAAGGGCTTTTTCAAAGTTTGAGGGGCTGTAGCTCCGTAATGGGGGGGGCTACATGAAAAAGTTGTTCCACAAAATTATTTTTTTTATGAGACCTACCCATTGTTAAAATTTTTTTTCTCTATCTTTAATGGTGTAGAAGTTTTGTAAACAGACGGACGGACGGACGGACGGACAGAGTGAAACTAATAAGCACATTTTTTCAAAATTTTTTTGGAAATGTGCTAAAAATATAATTTAAAATTTAAGTTCTAACAAATAATTTTGTTGATGAAAATTACCCCATTTACTTTTTTCGATAACTACATAATGAGATAGAACTCTTCGCTACTATGATTCTGAAATTCCGATATTTTCAGTATGAAATTAATAAAAAAATCTTCGAATTTATCACTGTATCATTTAACAATTTAAAATGGATTTGTACTTTTTCCGGATGTTAACCATAATAATATGTTAAACTTTTATTTTTCTTTCACAATTAATCCTTTTTTATAGGCATGAAAAAATTCAATACAATAAAAATTCTTTCTCTTTTGTTCTTGTTTAATTATATAGTGTTTTTGAATCTTCAGCTAACCTTCTTTTCTTTTAACTTGGCGATTTCATTAAATATATATTGGTTTATCTTAATATTAAATCTGACAATCTTGAATTAACTGTCCGTCTGTATTTCTTTATACCCGTACGATAGGATCGGGTATAATAAAATTACTCCTCCGTTTGTAACACCTCGAAATAAGCGAGCTAGATATACCTTCAAAGGTATGGATCGGATCAGAAAAAAATTCTAAGACTTTTGAGCCATGTCCGTCCGTCCGTCCGTCCGTCCGTCCGTCAGCACGCTAACTCAAAAACTAAGAAAGCTAGAATCTTGAAATTTACACAAAATATTTTGGGAGTAATTTGTAGGTTCCCTATTTTTTTTGGTTGAGTTTGGACCAAGCCTTAGGGTAGCTCTCAAACACCTAACTTTTAGATCTCCACATTTTTTTTGCAATAGAGCTATGAAATTTTAACTACTGATAGATCTCACAAAAATATTAATTTTATTTTCATAACTTTTTTTTGTAGCCCCACCCGTTACGGAGCTACAGCTCTCCAAAGGTTCAAAAAAGCTCTATATTTAAATTGTTATAACACAAGTTCTATAAGGTATATCTTCATTTTGAAAACGCCAAACGATTACTACTTTCATTAGCTTTAAAAGTATATATACAATAAATATATATTTTTGGCATACGGTGTCTTAATTTACCGTTATGCGAAACTCAAATTTTGCAAAATTCTTTAACCCTTCCATCTTCTAAACGGTTAAAGTTGGAAACTTGAAATTTTGACAGAAGTTAGATCTTTGAAAATTAGTATGAGTTATTTCAGAAATTTTTTTTGTATCACCCCCCATTTAGGAGCTGTAAGGGGTCAAAAACTGAAAATTTCCTATTTTTAAACACCTGTAACTTGAACACCTGTTAAAATTTTTTTGAAGTAATACACAAAAATTAAAGCTCCAACATTATACTTTTATTTCTGTTAACAACTTTTTTTAATAATATAGGGTTACTTTATAATTGACGAAAGTGTTACTTGATTTTTTCAAATTTTCTAACAAATTTCTTTAACGAATTTTTTCCATTTTGTTTTACTCGATAATTTGAAATTGTTGAGGATACAATGCGTAGTACAAAAAAATGTAATTAAATAAACAACATAATGGTTGCTTGAAGAATTTTTATTTATATGATATTGATATATATACATACTTATATAATATCATGTTTATTTACATATCGTAAATGTCACTAGTGAATGAATGATAAGAGTATAGTTGTATATTATATAGCGCCGTATTTACATACACATATGTATTTTATTGTACTTATAAGAAATTATTCTGTCAATGGAATATTTAAATATAATATAATATAATATTTAAAATTATATTTACTGTTTTGTACTTAGTAAATTTAATATACATTTACCGCTTAGTATTAAATGGTACTATAGAATATTTGAAAAAGTTTTGGATTGATAATCGTTATGTGGAAGGTTAGAATCTGCTTTTGAAGAATGTACATATAAACATATAGTTTGAATATATGTACAACCCATAGTTCTAGAAATTATAAAATTCACCCAAATTATTTTAAAATACTAAAATATTAAAAAAATAATATTGTAAGCAGAGTGACAGGCTGTGAACATACTAACGGCTCGTACGGGTATCTAAGAGTTGACAAAGTCAACTGTATTCTTCCTCGTTTTTTCTAAATTTTTTATTATATTTGATCGTATTTTGTTGCAATTCTTTTGTACGTTTCCCTTTTTTTTTACTTTTTCTGTTTTCCTTTCCTGTTTAAAAGCATGTTTTGCCACTTTGACATTCTCGCATAGAAATTTGTTTGTAATACGTACAACGCTAATATAGAATAGCTTGCCACCGGTAGTATTCCTAAAATTTGGCAACCATAATGTGTTCAATATTATTAAATTCAAGAAGAACATCAATGTCTTTGTTCAAAACTCTCTTCCCAATATCCGCCAACTTTACATATTCCTCAATTTCATTTATTCCTATTTCTTTATTACTATATATTTTCCCCAATTCGCAAACCAAATAATACGATACTTCACGATGATTTCTAATTTAATGTTTGTTTTAAAAGGAAGGTGGCGTTTATTGGTTCATGTCCAACACTGTCAAAGAGAATTTGGACATTGATTTCATTGATTTTTTTTGAAATTCTCACCCTCATAAAAATAACTCTTAGTTTAGATAACAATATTAATATATATTTGAATTATTTTTGTTTACTTCATTAATTTGCTTCATTTCTTCTATTCGCCATTTTTATTATATTTAATGAAATTCAATTCTTTCAGTTCTGTTAATTAAATTTCTAAACTAATATTATTAACTAAATAAATCCAAAAAAACAAACACAAAAATGAGATGTTAAAGGCTTACACTCATTAATATAAGGAAACATTACCTTAAAAGAACACATAATTTTTAAAATCTAATCATTTTTTCTTTGCAAAAATATAATGTTAATTAACAGTTAATTAAAAAACAAAAAAAAAACAAACATAGATTATTTGCAAATTAATTAACTGTACCTATAATTCTATTTATAGCACTAATTATAAAAATTAAAATTAATACATTTTATTTAAGTTATCGTTAATTAACATAAATTCAATTTATTGAACAAATTGTGCAACTTTGAAGCTTAATGACATTTTTAAATTAACAGTTAATACATTATATCTTTAAATGTCAAAATTATAGCATTTTATCATATTATATTAATTAATTAAAAGATATTTATTGATCAATTTTAATAAATTTTATTTTATTATTGGTATAAAATAAATAAACGTTAAGAATTTTAATTATTTATTTTTAATAGATACGTACAATATTTACAAACATAAAAACTGCGCAATTTTAAAAAATAACACACTACTTATGAAAAGAAAAAAATGCAAATTTTAATTTTTCCTTTCGTTAATTTGTTTCTTACAAAGATAAATGTAACACTTAACAAAATTCATAAAACAAAGATCAAAATTCTTAGAAGTCGATTGATCAAAAAACAGAAAATATGGCATAAAATTTAAAAACTTCACAACAATTTTCTCATTTAATAAAATTTTAATCTGTATAGCATTAAAAATAATTATTTGGCATTTTGTCAAAATGTACAAAAAGCTTAAAAAATATTGTTAAGCTTTAAAAAAGGTATACATATGTTTCATCAATTTGAAAGTTTTTGGAAATTTTCATACTTACGAATATCTGCATTACAGCACATTAAAACATATTTACGGGACATTAAAAGTTCTGCTAACGAGACTCCTTTACTAGACTGTGATTTGTTGCATTGGGTCGAATGCCTAAAATGGCACTTGAACTCAAGTCTCACTTTTTTAAGCAAAAGCTTGTGCTGGCTTCCAATTTTAATTGAAAAATTTAAGCAAAAATTAGTTTTTACTTAAAAAAAATAAGATTTGAGTTTCAACTCACTTTTATGCATTCGACCAAAAATCAGTTTATGCTAAACGAACTTTTTATTAAATGATTTTAGACAAAGTATACATTTGCAATTTGGATTTTGTCAAAGTACAATATATCTTCCATCAAATATTATCTATGTCTCAAGAATTTTTCATTTATGTATGCTGCAATTCGTATAATTTACTTTAAAATGGTCATCAATATAATATAAAATTTAATTGCGTTGAAATATTTAGTTGAACACTATAAGATGTATGCATATTTTAGAGAGAATAAATATAATATTATAATATATATTTTTGACCGTAAGCATAATAGCAGTAGTTTTATTGTACAATTTTTTTTTCACTAACATAATATAAAATTCAAAAGTTTACTCCTTAATGTATGCAAATATTTTATAATTTCTTTTGCATTTATTTATATGATACATTATAGAATAGAATTCACTTTTTGAATAGAAAATAAAAAAACATTTGTTTTTTTTTTTTTTTGACAAAATCGAAAAATAAATATAATTTTTAAATAACTAATGTTGAAGCAATACAGATTGACTGATAGTGAATGTTATAGAAGAAGTAAGAAAAGTAAGCACTTCTGGGAGTTGTTTTTCTAGCAAAATAAGTTTGAAATACTACAACAAATCAAATATCGAAATTTGATAATGGCAATTTTTACATTACATTGTAAAATCACCATAATTTATTGGTAATTTAAAATAAATGCAGAAAGTACTGTAACAAAGTTCTTTTTTTTGTGGAAAATACCCGATAGCTCTCAATAGGAGTGGGAAAACAATTTTTAACTAAAATTTTATTATTTAATAGTAATATGACGTGAGGTAAGCTACAGTCATTTTAAGGATAACTAATGATTCAAAAACTGAAGCTGAATGTTATGTGATATGAATAATAAATGACTTAGTGGATGCCCGATGCTTCTTATAGGAATGGAAAAGAGAGAAAAAAATATGACGTGAAGACAGACAATTATGATAAATTAAATATTTTTTTTTTTTTCTAAATTTAATTAAATTAAAAAGTAGAAAGAAAAAATATTAGAAAATTATGTGCATTTAATCAAAACTTTATGCATGCATTATTTTCAGAAAAATACATTTTAAAAGAAATTATAAAAATCTTAATGATGTGGGAATTTTTACTTACAAAATAATGTTGAGTTTATGTGGTTTTTATTTTTAAACGGGATTTGTTGGTTTAAAATTTCTAAAATTAATTGGTATTATAATTCATATCTAAAACTACAACAAAAGACAAACAAAAATTGATTATTTTGTGGCATCTAAATGAATACAGTAAAATATCTTAAAATTAAATTCTCTTAAAATGATGAATTTTATAACTCGATATTTGTTTCAAGTTTCATTGGACTGCAACAGAAGTTTTCACTGTTTTAAAATACCATTGTATTATAGTATAAGTAAACGCTTATATCTTTATGATTAAATGATTTTTCATCATTAACATGCCTACCATGACTACCATGGTCATTGCATCATCATCATCTTTCATCATCATTCCTCCAATGCAAAACTTTAGTTTTACATGTGCGAAGATTTAGCTTTACGATCGCTGTCACAAAAATATTTTTATGGACATTGATTTATCCAAGTAACAAAATCAACCCGTCATCAAAATACAATTTTATCGTCATAATATAGTGAAGAAAATTATGATGATTGATCACTGATATTCTGTCAAGAAGAACTCTAGTGTGTGTATTACTAGGATGTAAAATTGACGAATAATTTAATGAAGCTTGAACTTTAACTTTCGTTACGCTAAAAGATTTAAAATTTTGATTATTATAACATGTTAAATATTTTTTCGATATTAGGTTGTATAAAGAAGTTTAGTTAGGAGAACTCTCCTTCCCCCGGTGCTGTCATATATGGCAGAGAGCATAATACTAGGATATACACTTAATATAGACGATAGAGAGAGAGAGAGAGAGCATAATACTAGGATAATACACAATCAAATACTCTTTTCAATTCTTTTATTTTGTCTTCAGATTTAGCTCTAATAAAAATGTTTCAAAATGAACACCATTATGCATATTATGCCAATATGAAAGATACAAATTTTTATTTTTAACATCAATGTTTATTGTTGTTACTAGGTCTTATAAAATTTAAATTTGTTGTTACTAGGTCTTATAAAAGGTTTTATAAAATGTTTCAAAAATTTCTATATTATTATGAAGATTTAATTAGAGAATAAAGGTTATTAATTTATTTTGATTCTGATTGAAAATTTTTCTTGATTTTATTTTTTTTTTTTCCTAAGGGTGGTGGGAATTTTCCTAGACACCACAAATTTGCCTTAGGTACTGTCAGATGCGAGCTGACTAAACCCGCCTCCTCTTTTAGCCAATATATTGGGATGAAACCCTTACCTGCTAATGCAGTATATTGGCTAGGGAGTAGGAATAGAAATGGATAGGAAATCGGATAATTAATAAGTTTTAATGCATAATATGATAAAAATAACAAATTTAGTTTGTTTATAGGATCAATCAAAAAAATATTAATTTGCTGCATTCGAAGTTAGAACTGTGAAGTTCTTCGAAATCAAATAAAGTAAATAATAATGCAAAAAAGTTCTATTTTCACATTTTTTCTTATATAAAATTTTCAAATTTTAGTGCAAGTCACAAATTCTAAACAGTTTGTATTGTCTTTTGGAAATGTACGCTTTTAAAAACCGTTGGTTTACATTCTGCCTTGTTACAACATAGTTTCATTTTGTCTGAAAATCTTTCTAATAATTTCGAAAACGGTTTTATTTTAAAAATTTATATTTTATACTTCAGATCCAATTTGCATGACCCATTTAAAAAATTTATAACCATTATAATCGCATACTGGACATTTTTATAAAAGTTAAATTTAATTATATTTTTTATATATACATATATGTACATATACAGTTATTTTATATCGTAATACTAGAAATTGAGTCAAAATTAAATACCTATTCTAATAAATTTAGAATTATTTCATTTTGTTGCCAAATTGATGTTTTTTTTTTTTTTTATATTAAAAATTACAACAAAATATTTTACACAACAAAAAAAAAACAAAAAAAAAAAAACAAATTACACACTAAATTTTATAAGAATTTTCTATTTTCGTAATTTTTTCTATCCTAATATTTTACGTCGAATGTCACTAATGGCGCTATTTTAAAATTTACTTTTAATAAAAATAAGTATGTATGTATATGTTATTATACTTTGCCAATGAAATTTTAGAAATTTACATGCATTGTACAGCTGAACACTTTCTACATTTGAATTTCTACAATAAATTTTATGTACATAAAAAAAAAATTTTAAAAGTGCAGCGTAGAAAAATAAATAAAAACACAAAAAAAAAAGAAAATTTTAAAACAAGCAAATGAAAAACAAAATAAAAAAAAAAAACAAAACAGAATAATGACTAGGAAAACATTAAAAAAACATAAATAAAAAAAAAAATTAAATAAGGAAATTAAATTTTATTTAATCTTTTTTTTTTTTTTTTTTTATATATTTTCCGTAATTATTATAAAAACAAAATAAAAAAAAAAATTTATTTTTTTCTTCTTTTTAATTAATATTTTAATCGACTCTTTTTTTCAATTATGATTTCTTGACTATAGTTTTTTGCCAATTTAAAAATTATATGGTAATATTAAAAATTTAATTTTTTTTTTTTTTGTTTTCAAGGTTATAAATTTGGAAAATGGAAAATAATTTAAGATTTTGTATATAATGCTTAACTTTCTTGTTCAGCCATCGCATTCTCATTTATATAAAAAAAAATCTGTAATGTGAGGCTTGGAAATTTCAAATAATGAATTAATATGTACCGAACTTTATTGAATTGGCGTTACAAGGTTCATGATCATCATCAATCATTGAAATTTTATTAAAAATATAAATCTTTAAAAATTCATGTATACTAGCTACGTCTTTGTTAAGATAATAAAATAATATATAATTTATATTTTGATTAAAAACGAAGAAGAGTGCAGAGAAGACTGCATCAAATCAACTCTAGAATATCTGCACGAACATAATATGTGCTGCTTCTATAAAATTTACTTATCTCTTAGGAAATCTAAGATATCTAACCTAATTAAGTATACAGCGAAATAAATTTATGTGAATTTTGGAAAATGTATGATAATTACTCAAACTCGGTTGCCCCGAACCAACCGCTTTAAATAGTAAAAATAATAATTTTACAAAAGTGACATGTTAAAAATTTCTAAAACGAAGACTAGATCCTTTATTTTTTGAGTTATCATGCGGACGGACAGACGACAGTTACGGTTAAATCGATTCAAGATAAATATATTTTGTCATAACCAGTTTATCTTGTTTAAGGTGTCACAAATATAATGGCAAATTTATTATATTCTGGAAATCATGTTCCTGCGTTATAAATAACTTCGAAAATAATACAAGCTCCAAAAAATTATTGATTTAAAATGATAGTATCTTAATCGTTATTTGAAAATGATGTTGTTTAATTGAATCTTATATTAAACCCCTAAATTTTTACTGTATGAAGCACTGTATTAGTATTGCATTCTAACCTGATGTCTTATTTTAAAATTAATCAAATCTGGTTTTTTTACCATTCAACTTAGCCATCAATGGAGATTTTTAAAAAGTAGTATTTTTGTAGATATGATCTAATGTTTTGTTATTAAATGCTTACGTTCTAAGCACGCAAACATTATTTTTATATTGCCGAATAGTATACCCTTCCTTTTAAGTATAGGATTAAACCATTTAAGTGAACCTATTCAGAAGCGGGTATCTGACTATTTATATGTAAAAACGATGAAATAGCGAATTAATAATAGCTTTGTAACAATCTGTAAATTTCTTTTAATATTTTAACTTTATATAAGCATTGTATATAAGATAAAATTTAATAAATTTTCTTTATATTATAATGATTATTTTTCAAAAAAAAAAAATTTTTTTTTTAATTTTAAAGTCAGTGACATCAACACCTTGTTTAATAAGTATTTAATTTAAAGATTTAACTAATTATAGATATGTAAATAAATTAATGTTAAGAAAGAAAATATATTTACATACACATATAAGTAAGTATGTATAAAGTATAAATAAACAAACATGCCAATTTATGCATGATTTCATTTATGATTATTACTCTGATATTGTTTTTTTTTGTTTTTTGTTATTTATTTTCTAACATTTAAAAATATTTAATTATAGATACAATTAATGGTAAACAAAAATGAAAACAAGGGAATATCTAAAAGCTAGTCACTTATGCAAGCTTTTAAAGTCACATATGCATATTTTCAAAATAATAATGTAAAGTGTTATCTAATTTTTATAAAAGGAGCATTAATTTTCATAAAAATTTTAAAATTTTCTTATGCAGGATAATAAGCACAATATAAACCTAGTTTACGGAAACATTGTACAATCATACCACGCACGTACTTCAGCCCTCGCCCCTCATTTTTATTTACTTTGAAATTTTTGAATTTTTGTTTAATTTGAAATATTTAAAAAAATTTACAACATACTTCTGTCAAAAATATTAATACGAGGCCACGGTGGCCTAGTGGGTAAGAGCGTATAAAATACCATGTAAACACCAAGGGAGTGTGGGTTCGAATCCCACACACGTCGTAAGAATTATTCCTCCTTACGACATTTACAGCCACGTCTGAACAGGTAAGACTGTGTAATTTCCTGTCCACATTTATCTGGCAGAGAAATGCATAAAAAAAAAATATATAAAGACAACTAAGAAAAAAAAATTATGGTTAAATTGTACAACTTGCCTATACACTATACAACATAAACTATCAACCAAAGATTCTGCTTAAAAAATTAAAAAATTTTTTAATATTCTCTCAATCATTTTTCGAATCATCAACAAAATGGTTGTACAATACTGTACCATACACGATACAAGTTTTTATACTTGATGCACATCCAAGTCAGACGTATACGGTAGGGAATTTTAAAAATTTATTTCTTTTTTTTTTTTTTAGCACTGCACATATGTAACGAATAGACCTATATTAAAAAATTTCTCAACAAAATATATTTTTTAATGAAATTTTGTTAAATTATAAAGTGCTTTTACCTTAAACGCATTTGTAGTTTTTTTAAAGAGACGGAAGCACTGCCAAAATAACGCTAATAAACACAATTTTTCTAAATTTTTTTTAAAAATGTGCTATAAAATAAAAATAATTTTAATATTATATTATGTATACATATATATGTACATATACATTGTTTAATTTTTTCCTTATATTATTAAAAGGAGAAAATTTTTTTTAAAAAAAAAATTATTTTTGCCAAATTTTTTTTTTTTATGCCAAAATGTCTAACAGAAAATCTGCGTCAGAACAACAGGTTTGAATGAAATTTAAAATAAAATAATATAAGAAAATAAACGTGTAATAATAAAAGAATAAAATACATATATGATATACATAATATTCTGCTATACAATTCAAAATATACAGTTTTAAAATTAAAGAAAAACAAATTTTTCAATAACAAAATCTAGTAATTTGTATAATTGATGTCACATGACTTACTTAAGGTTTCTATGAATAAGTAATTTATTATCATCTATAAGCAAAGAACAGATATCAATTTTTTTTGGAAAACAGATTTCTGGCATTGTTATATTTATGTTTGATGGTAAACATTTTCAAAAAGCTGAGCTTTATTTCGAATGGTCTCTACAAAAACTTTATAAATTTAAAAGAAGAATAAATTAACTTAATGCATTTTTTTATGAAATTCTTAGTGCGCTATATTTTGTATTAGGTTCACCTCCAACAATTCTAATTAAATAAGGAATAGTTACCAGGTTAATTATAATTTTGGGATACCAGAAAGTTGAAAGAATTTCTGTAATCAATATTCGTATACTGAAATTACCTTGATTTTATAAGCTTAAATATTTTAACATATTTACTCGACTTCTGCACCTACCCTCTAACTCTCATTAAATAAGAAATCTCTCCTATCGTATAAAAAAAAAACCGGCTTATTGGCAGTTATTACGCGATGTCAACAGTAATCGTCAACACAACAGATTCTGACCATGAGACGCTGTTGCATTTAACTGTTGCAATTGAATTTGTCTATGCAGTAGTGTATATCCCATTATGAATTGAAATTTTGCTTAAGAAGTATCGAGCATTTTATATCGTGACAAAAAAAAAATCTCAACCTACATTTATACATTTTTTATTACTACTGTCTATGTATTTGTGAAAATGCAACAGCTCAGGCAGAAATTTTTTTTTTGAAAATTTCTCTTTTAACGGCTTACACTAGTGCGGCAAAAATATCAACAATTCCCTACCACAAATAAATTCTTGGGAAAGAGGATGGGAGACAAAGTGAAAAAAGATGCAAATGCAACAGTTGCTAATATAGCGCAATGAATTACAAAAATATAACGTCAGACAATTACCAAACATATTAGAAATAATTAATTTTCTTTTAGAATTTTACGAAAAATTTAAAAATTAGAATAAACAAAAGTTAACGTCAACTAATTGTTAATTTTTTAGAAAAATAAAAATAAAATAATTACAAGTGAAATGTAAAATGCATTCAAGTCACACAGCCACATGCATAATTTTAAAATACAATACACAATAGATAGTTTTTAGTTACCTAATTTTTTTTTTTTGTTTTTTCTGGAGAACTGCTAACAATTTTTATATTAACGTGTGAACATAGAAAAATGTTTAGATTTCTCCACATGTATACGTATGAACACACTCCACCAACCTACACAATATTTATTATTTACTAATAATATATGAAAAACGTAAACATTATAAAGTAAAATTTTATAAATAAAAAAAAAAAAATCTGTTTTGTTTGTTTCTCGTTCTTTTCGAATGATTCAAATTAAATTTTGTTTCTTCAAAGTCATTAAGTCAAAATTTTATTTTCGATAATTTCTATTGTACCAGATAATGGCACGTTCATTAATAAAATATATATTTTGTAACCAAAATTTTAGTTTAAAATATAACGTTTTTTTACGACATACAACATGGTGTTAAAACCGGTTAAATAAATTTAACATATGTTTTTTTAAAATATTCTATTCTAATGCTTAAAAAAAATTGTTTAATTCCATTAAAAGGCTAAACAACTGTCAATATCAAACTTTTTTTACTTGGTGATCTTTTTTTGGGTAGAGTGACACTCGTTGTGTTGGAACGCAAGAATAAGCTTAAAACAACACGGCATAATATTATATTTAAAGTTATTTGAAGCTGTTTTTTATTTTTTAATATCATTTATCATTAAGACGGTGATAACCTACCGACACTTATAAACGAATCTTCTATGTTGTACAGGGACGAAGATGTTGTTACTTCTTTAAAAAGATAACGAAATTACTTTGAAGGCAGTTATCTTGGAAACCGTTAGATCCCTCATTCCAGAATCATTTTTATTTTTATTTTGAACTTCTCTACTATACCTCCGTTCTTCGTGACCTTTGAGTTTCGAACCCTCTAGCTGTATATTTATCAAATATTTGAGATAACCAGATCATAACTAATAATAGTTTTTACTATTTTAAGTGATTTTTCATTTAAATTGATAAGGAGTTAAAATATTGGGAGTTAAAATTATATTTTTTTATTAAAGTCATCATGTAATCTTTACAATATATATAGTTCTGAAAATCAATTAAAATGTGGTAACAAGCCAATATACTCACAAACCGTATATGTAGTTTTTTATTAATACCGTTGTGGCCATATATCTACATATATTAATCTTATGCAATCATTCGATTAGATCTTGAATGATCAACTAGACTTTTTTCCCTAAATCGTTGTAATATTGCTAATGTAATAGCAGTTTAAACGGGACACTGTTTGATCAGCAGACTTATCAGAAGGTTTGGACTACCTTCAAATAACTTTTATAGAAATTGTAAACGTGAAGCGGAAGAGGAATTAAACTTTCACCTATGGTACGAATGCCCAAATCTTTCTCTAAAAATAAGAAAGTTTCTTGAAAAATTCTTCTTAAATAACGTTTTCGATTTGTCGGACGTGGACTTAGAGTTTTTCCAAACTATCACATTAAACACTGCATTTCACACTAAATTCTATTTAATCATACTATTTTTTTATCCGAAAACACCGAATAGTATCGAAAGGTGCTGTCCGGGATTCATCGCACTTAACACTTGATTATCTGTCAAAAATTAGTGTTTTGAAAACCACACTAGATGATCACACTTGCTCTAAAAATAATTCTTTTTTGTTTTCGTTAAAAGTATAGTGAATATAAAAAAATATAAAAATTAATAATAATGCAAGAAGTAAAAGAAGAAGGAAGATAATAAATATTATTCTGCGATAATAATATTTCTTTAATATTAATTAATACAACTTTTTCGGAAAATAATAGAAATTGTAAGTTAATTTTTGGTTATTGTATAAATTTATATACCTATCTAACCTATGTTATATATATACAGCTTCCACATTTCAATTTTTTTTACCAAAAAAATTAAAATTAAAATAATAAGAACTGACAATTGATATGTGCATTGAAAATTTACTCAATATTGCCATAACGATCATAAATAATTTTAAATAATACTAGAATAAAATGCATTTTTACATCTGTCAAAATAAATTTGACATAAAAATGCTATAAAAATATGCATTAAGATTCTACTCCTAAAAATTTTTTAACTGTCATAAATTTGTAATCGCGGACAGAAATTTAGTGATAAATAGAAATACAATACAAAACTTCCAATTTAATTAAAATCATATTTTTGCTTTTGCTTATATTCTGCTATAAAATACTATTTAATTTACCATTAATACTTTTTTTTTTTTTATATTTTTTTCCATTATTTAAATTAAATTAGAAATAGTAAAATACTTTTATAAACATTTCACTAATAATATTTCTAAAATTTAAAATCATATTAAAAAAAAAATATTTGTACTCAAAAGAACAAAAAAAAAAAAAAAAAACAAATCTGATAACTTTTTATTCAAATCTAATTAGGTTACAAGGACGTTCATATAAAAAAAAAAAACATTTTTAATTAAAATTTTTAGCAAAAAAAAATGTTTTTGTTAATTATTTTGTTTACTTTTTAAACTCTTATCATTAAAAAAAAAAAAACAAAAAAAAAAAAACTGAAACAAGAGTAAATTTTTTGTTATATTATTTCTGTTTATATCAGTACTAGAATTTTTTTTTTATCTTATATTAAAAAAAAATTTTATACAAGTCAAAATGTTCTCAATATTATGATTAAAACAAAATTTAAGATTTTACTCTAAAGAAAAAAAAAAAACTTATTCTAAAATGATGATAACCTAAATTTTGTATTTTAATTGAGTATGGCTTTATTTTATTAATTTATTAATTCAAATTTTTGATGATTACAAAGGAATAAGAATATTCTAATCTGAAAGTTATTTTTTAGCATAAGAATTTTTAAGAGGCTCGAAAATTTAAACCAAATTAAACTGATTTTTTTTATTAATTAAGTGAATATCAACAACTTTGTTCACAATATGCCTGCCAATTTGAAATCTATTTTCATTCCTTTATTCAACTTCCTATGACCAGGCAGTACAGTGGTACTAAAGGTCGTATAACCTATTGTTTGGTCAAAAAAGGGAGGTGGTGTTTAGTGGGTTAAAGTGCTACACACTCATAGAGGAATCGTGCTCGTTTTCACTCCTCTATAGTGTCTTTCGATGATTCCCACCTACCCTCGCAAAAAAAAAAAAAAACAAAAAAAAATTATTTAAAATCTTAGCAAAAAAAAGAAAATAATTAAATTTTATATTTACTAAAAAATGAGCAAACAATTTATACATCTGTACGTATACATGTAGATGCTACTGTAGATAGAAAAATTTATTTCTAATTTTTTATCAAATTAATAGGTACATGTACTTATAGCAGAACCTTATGAACCTTTCATGTACTTACAGAAATTTTTTTTTCCTTTGAAAATCTATATCAAAATCATATATTTTTCTTTAAATTTGGTATTTAAATTTACCGTTATGTGAAAACCAAATTTTTCATGATTTTTCTACGTTCATAATTCCAGCACGCTTTTAGATATAGGGTCTTGAAATTTTTAGGCAAGAAAGAACTTTAAGAATTAGTAGTTTCCTCAGAAAATTTTTTTTGATCAGGGGGTTTATCAACTGTAAGAGCTGAAAAATAGAAAATTTGCTATTTTTAAATTTCTGTAACCTAGGCACCTGTACACATTTTTCTTCGACAAGAGAAAAAAAATTAAAGCTCCAGTAATATATTTTGACGTGTGTTAAGGGTTTCTTTTTATTGTATAGGGTTTCAGAGTTACAGCTCCCCAAAATTGCAAAAAATCCCTATTTTCAAATGTATTTATCTCAGGCTGTGCGTAGTAGTTTTATAATCTAAAAACACTAGAAGACCTCAATAATTTTTTTACCTCAATAAAACAATATCAAAATTATGCCATATGTAATTTACTCTGTATTTAAATTTACCATTATATGAAAACTAAATTTTGCATGATATTTCTTTTGTCATACATCCGGTCGCTTTGAGATAAGAACTTGAAATTTTAAGACAAGAAAGAGCTTTTAATATAAATTTCTGCAAAAAATTTTTTTGTACCACCCCCTGTTTAAGTCAAAAAATAAAGATATGCTGTTTTTAGAAACCTGTACTTAGGCACCTGCACACATTTTTCTTCTGCAAGATATAAAAATTAAAGTTCCAGTAATATATTTTTACTTGTATTAACGGTTTTTCTTAGTTATATAGGGTTCCTGATTTACAGCCCCTCAAAATTGCATAAAAGTCCTATTTTTACATTTTTTCTTATATGAAATTTTCAAATTTTGGTGGAAGTCACTATTCTAAACAGTTTGTATTATCTTTTGGAAATGTGCGCTTTTAAAAACCGTTGGTTTTCATTCTGCCTTGTTTAAAGACTTTCGGGAACTGAAACGTCCAGCAATCTTAACTGTCTTGAATGGATACTTGAATTTTTTTCAATATCTGGGGTTTTTACTTCTTACTGTATAGTAATTTAAAATTTTTATAAGTAGGTAGGTATACCCTTTTACTGATTTATACGATTTATTTAAACGGCTGCAGTATTAAATACTAGAAAAATGGATAAATATTATGTATAGGGCCAATGTGATTGGACATTTTTTTTGGAAATTTGGATATTTTCAGAAGAATTCATCTTAAGAATTTTATTGTAATTCTTACACAATATGAACCTTATTAATTGCTTTACCGTTATATATATGTAGAATGATTAATATACGAGTACATATACATCCATACGAGTATACATATACATATGTAGTTTAAATTATTCTACATTCTTAATTTTAATTCATTATTTCCGATTGATTTTTCCAAAAAAAAAAACTTTTATCTATTAGTGGAATAGATTTTAAAAAATAAATAATTCCCAAAATAATAAAAAGAAACAAAAATTTTAATATTCTGGATCTATGAGTATTTATTATACATATTTATTATATGTATGTATGCATGTACATTATTTCAAATGATCGATCAAATATTACATCTATATTTACTTTATAAACACTAACTAGAAGATTATAATAATTTTTGTTAAAATGAAATTTGTTTCTATAATCACTAACCTATCTCTAACCTTTCATATATACTATGTACATAGACTTTAGCATTACATTTAGGTTTACTCTTAACAACTCGAACGGATGCTTTATAAAAACCGCTTCACAAATTTTTAAAATTTCTAATCCTTAATTGCAGTTTACGAGATATCTGTCAGTTTTTGTATACATATATCAGTTGTCTAAATAAAAAATGAAATCTATATAAAGGAATGTATACATAAATCTTTCAGCTAAGACTGGACCTATCTTTCGCAGTTTATACCAATAAGTCGTATGAATCTCCGTTATTCTGGCGGTATTCATAAGACATATTCTTAGATGACATCATGTTGGCAGTCGATGCTGTTTCCCGTGCCTTGAAAGTACAATTTTTAATGTAAAAAAAATGTTCACCTTATTTTTGTTCATATTAAAAATGATTAACTTATTTTTGTCACTTGATGTTTGACCATTTCCTGTTATTGTTATTAATATAATTTTTAAATTTAATGATTCTGTAATTTTTGAAATTGTTTTTATCATAAATTCAAAGAAATTGGAAAATTTACTGGAAATTTACTATAAGTATTTAAATACTAACAATACCTTTTATGTAGTTCCAAAAAAAATAAATGATAAAAGTAATCAATTGAAAATTATTCATACTGTTATTGTTGTTAACAAAATTATTTGAAATATACTTAAAAAACAAGTCAATTACTAATAATTTATTTGTGGTTGCAAAATTTTTACATGCTTGTCAACATTTTTAATAACAAGAATAAAAATCATGCATTAACTAAATTGCCCTAATGACTCACATTAAATATGTGTACAGTCACGGTCAAAATATTACAAAAATAAAAATTGCTTTGTTCGTTTCATTTCACAATAGAACTGTTTTTTTTTATTCACCTTAAAAATAAAAACAAAGAAAAAAAAATTAAAAAAAGAAAAAAAATAAACAGAAAAAAGATAGAATAAAATTAATTTAAGTGTATTTTTAGTCATCGAACTTATCGGAACATGTCACAACAGGTATCATGCCATCAAAAGAATTTAGATATAACATTTACTGCCATTCACCGACAATACATACAGGAGCGGTACGAATGCTCGTATTTCAAAAACTGGTTTTTAAAAATCTCGTTTTTTAAAACCTCGTTTCTTAAAATCTCGTTTTATCAAAATCTCGTTTTTTAAAATCTCGTTTAATTTTAAAGCACGGTAAATCTCTTTTTTGTTTAGAAAACACAAAAAATATACATACATACATATGTACATACATAATATGTATGTATGTATGAAATTGTTATTTTTAATTTTTATCGAATAATAATAGGAGGGATTTTAGAGTTGGATTCAAAATCAGGTTTGCCCCCTTTTCCAGAATATTTATATATGTACATATATATACATATGTGATATTCTGAATTAGGAGAAATTTTAAAGTTGGATTCAAAAGCAGGGTTGTAATAATTTGTTTAGCGGGGGCTTAGCGGCAGCAGCCCCTACTATTTCAAAGCTGTTCATCTTGTAAAATGTATGAAAAAAAAAATTAAGAGGTATATTTTAGAGTTTAAATATTCGACCTTTAATATCCATATCTTTCTTGTTAAAATTTTGCTAAAAATAAAAAAAAATTAAAAAAAAAGCGAAAAAAGAACGAGATTTGGTTAAAACGAGCTTTTGAGATACGAGTATTCGTACCCAACCCAGTACATACATACATATTATGTATTATAAAAATACAGTAACTATAGTAAGACATTATTTAAAAAAAAATTCTATACAAGTTCAGTCTAGACTGTATGACTCTTTTTTGTGTTATGTTTTTAGATGTACATATAGTTTTATTTTTAACAGTTGTGCTAGATTATCATATCTGTTATCAATTATATTGTAGATTCAGTTGTTTTTTTAAATTTTTAATTTTAATTTTTTATCTTATCGTTACCATAAAAATATATCGTATGATTTTTAGAATTGCATCATTTTATTTATAATGTTTTTTGTTTTTTTGTTATTTCGATCTTTATCAATTATGTATTTAAGTTTTTTTTTATTTATGTATCTTTATATTTTTTTGTTTGTTTTTTTTTTTATTTTGTATTTTAAACTGATAATGAATCAAATAATATTGTAAAAGTTGTTATTTTTATTTTTTATTTTTATGATTATTTTTGTAACAACAAAACTTATGAAATAAAATTAATTAAAGTTTAAAGTTTCTTTTTTGTAATATGAAATTGGTTCAGAAATAGGAAGAGATTTCAAAATTAAGAAAATTATAGAGATACATAATATTAATTAAAAAAAATATACATATGTACATATACAGTAATAATATACATATGTAAGAATGTACATATGTACATACATATGTAATTAAATTAAAACAAAGAATTAAAAAACCAATATTGGATATACATACATACATATGTACATAATATATACTATTATATTACTATAATATATTTTGTACTATAGCCTATAGATATACATATGTATGTATGTATAAACATATATTTTTTGTGTATAGAGTTCAACGCCCTTTTATTTCTTTTTAAAAGGTTTAATTTCAAAATTTTATTATAGATAAGAATAGGATTCTTTATTTAAGGACGGTACTAAGCTAAAAAGGAATTTATCTTTCAATATTACATAATAAAAACTCTATGTAAAACGAGGAAGAGTGCAGTAGAGTAGACTGTGTCAACTCTGGGATACCCGTATGAACGTAATATATCCTGTTTCTATAAAACTTGATCATCTTTTAAAAACATTCAGAGTTTTAGTACCGAACTACAGAGATATATTTATGTAAATTGTGGAGTTGTATGATAGCTACCCGAATCTATTGCGCCTAGCTTCATTAAGTTCCAAAAAATGCAAAAAGCCTGAACCGGCTGCTTTAGACCATTCAAATTTTACAAAAGTTTTTGGCATGCAACTCGACACTTTTTCACTAAATTTCAGATAGCTAGCTTCAATAGACACTGAGTTATTTTCATTTAAAAAGAGAAGTTGTATGGCAACTATCCGAACCTGTGATATCATCACAACAAAATTTTACAGAAGTTATTGCCATAAAACTCGATCATCATTTGCAAAATTTCAGATACCTAGATTGAATAGACACTGGGTTATTTCCATTTAAAGAAAGAAGTTGTATGGCAGCTACTCGAACCCGGCGGCCGAAAATGCTGGAGTTAAATAGCAAAACTAACAATTTTGTAAAAGTGACGTAAAAAAAATTGCAGCCTCCTAACTCCTTTATTTTTTGAGTTATCGTGCGGACGGACACTGAGTTCTTTCATTTAAAAAGAGATTTTGTATGGCAGCTACCCGAACCCGTCACACCACCACAACCAAATTTTACAGAAGTTGTTGCCATAAAACTTGATCATCATTCGCAAAATTTCAGATACCTAGATTGAACAGACACTGGGTTATTTCTATTTAAAGAAAGAAGTTGTATGGCAGCTACTCGAACTCGGCGGCCGAAAATGCTGGAGTTAAATAGCAAAACTAACAATTTTGCAAGAGTGACGTAAAAAAAATTTCAGCCTCCTAGCTCCTTTATTTTTTGAGTTATCGTGCGGACGGACACTGAGTTCTTTTCATTTAAAAAGAGATTTTGTACGGCAGCTACCCGAACCCGTCGCACCACCACAACCAAATTTTGTAGAAGTTGTTGCCATAAAACTTGATCATCATTCGCAAAATTTCAGATACCTAGATTGAACAGACACTGGGTTATTTCTATTTAAAGAAAGAAGTTGTATGGCAGCTACCCGAACCCGGGGACAGAAAATGCTGGAGTTAAATAGCAAAACTAACAATTTTACAAAAGTGACGTAAAAAAATTTTCAGCCTCCTAGCTCCTCTATTTTTTGAGTTATCGTGCGGACGGACACTGAGTTCTTTTCATTTAAAAAGAGATTTTGTATGGCAGCTACCCGAACCCGTCGCACCAGCACAACCAAATTTTGTAGAAGTTGTTGCCATAAAACTTGATCATCATTTGCAAAATTTCAGACGCCTAGCTTCATTAGGTTCCAAGAGGTGCAAGAAGTCTGAACCGGCTGCTCTAGACCAAACAAATTTTACAAAAGTTGTTGGTATATAACTCGACACTTCTTTACTAAATTTCAGATTCCTAGCTTCAATAAACACTGAGTTATTCTCATTTAACCGGATAAGTTGTATGGCAGCTACCCGAACCCGCCACACCACCACAACCAAATTTTACAAAAGTTGTTGCCATAAAACTTGATCATCATTTGCAAAATTTCAGACGCCTAGCTTCATTAGGTTCCAAGAGGTGCAAGAAGTCTGAACCGGCTGCTCTAGACCAACCAAATTTTACAAAAGTTGTTGGCATGTAACTCGACACCTCTTTACTAAATTTCAGATTCCTAGCTTCAATAAGCACTGAGTTATTCTCATTTAAACGGAGAAGTTGTATGGCAGCTACCCGAACCCGCTGCACCAGCACAACCAAATTTTACAGAAGTTGTTGCCATAAAACTTGATCATCATTTGCAAAATTTCAGAAACCTAGCATGAATAGATACTGAGTTATTTCTATATAAAGATAGAAGTTGTATGGCAGCTACTCGAACCCGCCGACCGAAAATGTTGGATTTAAATATTAAAACTAACAATTTTGCAAAAGTGACGTAAAAAAAATTTCAGCCCCCTAGCTCCTTTATTTTTTGAGTTATCGTGCGGACGGACGGACGGACGTAGATGGCTTAATCGACTCAGAATTCGATTCTGAGCCGATCCATACCTTTGACACTATATCTAGCTCGACTCCTTTAAGGTGTCACAAACGTAATGGCAAATTTATTATACCCTTGAACATAGTTCATACGGGTATAAAAACGTGAAGGAATACTGAAGAAAAAAAATTCTTTTCTTTTTTGAAAATAACACCAGTTCAAAAGAAAAATTGAATAATATTATATTTCCCGATAGATAGCACTATACTACCGTCTATATTGTATTTCCTTTCAGAACTAAATGAAAAATCTTCAAGGAATTTTGACAGTCAAAAAAAATGTACAATAATAAATATTTTGTACTTATTTAATTAGAAACTATTAATTTTAGAAAAATATGGATGAATACTTTTTTTCAGATTAGTGAATTTGAAAGATAAAATATCATTAAAGTTATTTGAATTTATTATTAAATTACTTTTTTTTTATGCAATAACAAACCTTTTTTTTTTAAGGGACAAAATGGTTTATTATTGTAAATTTTTTTAAAAGAAAATAAGAACAATAGGGGTGTTCACGTAAAAGTTCAAAATAGTCTTGTATCGGAGGATCGGAGGATTTGAGGAAATGTTTGACAGAAATCGTTGTTCTTTTATGAATAAAAAATTTGCATTGATCCTCGACTATAATATCCTCTACCTTAACCTTATTGCATATTTTATTTACTCGAGGAAATTTTTTTGAAGTTAATCGAGGATATTTTTTGAAGTTCATTTGACATTCCGTTTTTAGAATTTATTTGGAGTTAAGAATTTATTTGGTTTCAGTTTTGGAATTTATTGGGAGTGCATAAAATAAAAATAGCATATTCTAATAAATAATCTATAAAAATACTTTAAAATTATTTTTTGGCAACTTAAAAGAAACTGTATATATATAATATAACAGATAGATACAAATAACTAACATTTTTTAAAAATACCAATCAACATTTTTAGGAAGATACCAATAAAAGTTTCTCTAAACCAATCAACATATTTGTCATCTATAAATTTTCGTGTTGTTGTTGATGTTATTTGGAAGGAGTGATAGAGAACTATCTTTAAACCTAGGCGCTGTGACGCGTTGTGCACCCTAACTGCTTGAAATTTTTGTTTATTGCAGAGGCTCATCGAACCAGGTATAATAAAATGGACGAACGTACTTTGGTCAATCGCTCTCACTTGGGAGAGATCTGTACAGTAGTCCTTTCCCAAAATTCCTCTGATTTGGGATTGTCTCTGCTTACTTCAATTTATATTTTCAATTGATTTTTAAAATTCCAAACCCTGTTAAAATTTTTAAAGATACATACTGTCAAAATTCTTGAAGATGTAAACATTTTAGCCTTTCTAACTAAAGTTGATCTTACATAATTTACCAACTGGCTCTCGTACGAACTACACGTTTACTTTTCTTGTTTTTTTTTTTTTTTTTTGAAAAACATAAACTTTTTCATTAAGATTACTATTTTTCCATTAAAACTTTACTGAGAAATTTAACAGTAGTATTACAAATTTTTTTTTTTCAAAAAAAAAGTAAAAACTAAGAAAACAAAATTGTTTAAATTTATAGTAAAAATGTAATAAATTTATTTTTAAATAGACACTTAGAATTAATCAACATGACAATTGATTATTGATTTAAACAATTGAACTGTCATAGATTATGTCATCTTAAAAAAAAAAAAGTTTGCATACGAAAAAATTCCAGTAAGTTTTTAGAGTGTTACTTCAAAATAATATACGTATTATTATGTCACACTTATAAGAAAAACGCTTCATAAAAACTTCTCTTAATTTTAGTGTACTTTGACTTTTTAATTTTATTACTCAGTTACTGAATTACTAAATAATTTTAGTTACTAAGCAGTACTTTTAAAAATTTTTTATTTATACATTTTCAAAAGTAAATTTAATATAATATGGATTAAATATTTCTAAGATAAGATTAGATAGTTGTTTATGTTTGTTTTTTATTGACTTTACCGTTATTTACCGTTATATATATTTATTTGATTTGATTGAAAGGAAAACTAAATTATTTAAATACTTCAGTTTAATCAAATGGTTACCTATAAACCTAACAATTTCATTTTATTTTTAATAATAATACAATCAAATATTAATTGAATAACAAATAAAATAATTTGATTTAGGCTGGGGGCATAATAGGCAGAATGATAGCAGAATTCGATTCTATTTTTCTTTTTAATTCTGTTCAGTCACTTTGGGGCAGAAAAGTGAGTTTTTTACCATTCTGTTAAACAGAGACCGATCGATATGAGCTGATTTTGATAAAATCAAATATTTATGTAGAATTTTTTTGTGAAATTTAAAATCGTAAAGGGAAAGGTAAAACAAAAAGAAAATAATTATTTACTGATACCTAATAAACAATAAAGAACATTTTATTATACATATGTATATACTTACACGGAAAATTCTTATGAAAAGAAAAAAATATTTGACATTCTGCCTTACTTGACAAATTATTGAGTCGGCATAAGTTCTAATCAATTCTGATGAATGCAAACAAAATGATACACGACAGAAAAAAATTTCGATAAAATCAAAATTTATGTAGAATTTTTTTGTGAAATTTAAAATCGTAAAGGGAAAGGTAAAACAAAAAGAAAATAATTATTTACTGATACCTAATAAACAATAAAGAACATTTTATTATACATATGTATATACTTACACGGAAAATTCTTATGAAAAGAAAAAAATATTTGACATTCTGCCTTACTTGACAAATTATTGAGTCGGCATAAGTTCTAATCAATTCTGATGAATGCAAACAAAATGATACACGACAGAAAAAAATTTCTAATAAATTATGTAATCAAAAATTCTGCTTAATATACGACCAGTCTAAACATACAATTAAGTCAAAGTAATTTTTTTTTAAAGTTCCACGAAACATTAAATAGCTATATCGAAGAAAAAGGTTATTTCTGATTTAGATTCCTACCATAGTCATGTTTCCAAAAAAAAAATGGAGTACATGCAAAGGACTAAAGAGGCACACAGCAAGTTTTTTCGCTCCGTATACTGATCTAATAAAAATAACAGAGACTTCTTCCACAAAAATTTTTCAAACAAAATTTCTTTACAGAATCCTGCGACAATGAGTCTTAAAATTTATTATCAAATTGTCAGAAAGCTTCGTACAAAAACAAAAAATGTCTTATTGAATTCTGCTATTATGGATTATGATATGTATCTCTTGACAGAAACATGGTTAACCTCATCTATAAAAAAATTGGAAATTTTTAAACAGCTTAATATATTATGTTATGTTTGTAAGAGTTTCACAGTTAACTTTCACTCTATTACAATTAATTAAAATTTAATCACATTCCGAACACTAATCTCTATAGGTACGTATTTAAGTCTATTTTGTTGTCTTCACTACACGATATAAGCAAGTAATTAGGTTTAAAGATCTTGTAAGTTTTTTTTTTAAATAGTTTAATTATTAGAATTTTTTATTATTCGTATCATTTTAAAAGAAAACGACTGTCAAACGTTCATTAAATATCTAGTTTACCGTACGATATTTTATTTCCAAGATTAAATGAATGAAAAAGCGTTGTCACATAATATTATAATGTGTGATATTAACCTTAAACAAAAATACTCGATTATTTAAATTGTATCATTCCCTATTTATAATATCTTCATGTTCATCCTCATATTATCATGAGGGTTAATCTTGAACGATTCAAGTAAATTATATTTTGTTTAGGAAAATGTGCATATGTACCATCAATTGTGTGGTTTTTGTATGATCATAATATTAAGATGTGGGTCAGTTATACTCTGCAAAGTTCATAAAATACTTGAACCAAAGTATATTATTACCGATACTCATATTACCGATACCGATACTATTATTACCGATAATCAACCAATAAGGAAATTAATGTAGACATACATATGTAAAATAGTAATAAAATATTTCCGTACAAATGAACTATATAACTGTTGCAAACTTGTGCTAATTAAAAATTGAGGTTTTTTAAAAATTGTGATTACCAAACAAAATAATAATAACTATTATAGCTCATCTATTCAATATATTTCCATATAAAATATCAAAACCAAAGAAAAACAAGGCAGAATGTAGACCAACGGTTTTTAAAAGCACACATTTCCAAAAGATAATACAAACTGTTTCGAATTATGACTTGAACCAAAATTTGAAAATCTCATATAAGAAGAACTGTGAAAATAGGAATTTTTTTTGCAATTTTGAGGGGCTGTTAGTTCGGAATCCTATATAACTAAAAAAAACCGTTAACACATGTAAAAATATATTATTAAAGCTTTAATTTTTATGTCTTGCTGAAGAAAAATTTATACAGGTGCTTAAGTTAAAGGTGTCTAAAAATAGCATATTTTCATTTTTTGAATTTTAACAGCTCACTAAAAGGGGATGGTCCTTTTCTGAGGAAAGTGATACTAATTCTAAAAGTTCTATCTTACCTTAAAGTTTCCAGTCCCTATCTACAAGCGTGCCGGATTTATGAATATGGAAAAATCATGCAAAATTTGGTTTTCATATAAGGGTCGGTAAATTTAAATACTTGATACATACAAACATACTACTAAAATACATACTTGTATAATTTTGATATTGATTTATAAAGGTAAGAAAAATTCTGGTCGAATGGTGTTTTCAGATTGAAAAAATGTTAAGTAAAATATGAGATATGTATCTACACATTTAAAAATAGGGTTTGACAGGCTGCAGCTCCGTAATGGATAGGGCTGCATGAAAAAGTTGTTCTACAACATTAATTTTTTTATGAGACTACCCCCATACTTAAAATTTGTTTTCTCTATCTTTAACCGTGTAGAAGTTTTACAAACAGACGGACTGAATGAACCTAATAGGTAAATTTTTTCAAATTTTTTTTGGAAATGTGGTAAAAAGTATGTATGTATATACATACAAATACATTTTATAATCCCTGACATTTATTTTCATAAAATAAAATAATTAAATTTGCAAAAACCTAATCTAAAAAAACAAATATAATTATCAAAAAAAATAATTATCATTAAAAAAGTTTTTAAATATTTTTAATCCAGCTCAAAAATATTTAAAAGCATAGATCAACTTCCTAGAAAGTTCAAGAATGTGTAAGCTGATTAGCCAAATTAATGAAAAATAATAATAATAGCAACTATAAATCTTCTTCTGTCATAATATTTTAATAAATTAAAATAATTAATTTCTTGATATACTTACTTATTATATACATACACACGTACATTAAATAATTTTTGTTTTTGTTTTTTTTTTTTTTTTAATTTTCTTTTTTTTAATTTTTATTTTACGTAAATCCTTTATATAAAAAGTGTACTGGACAACATTTTATAAAAAATATACAATAATATGGTAAACGAACTTTTCTTCGATATTTTTTTATTTTTGTTTTTGTCAAAGTTGTCATAATAATATAATGGTTACCACCTGATGCAATAACAAATTTATATTTCATCAGAATTTAAAATAAAAAAAAAAAAAATTTTCAATACTAAGTATTGGAAATTATTTAACATTTTAGGTTTAATACTAAAAATAAAAAAACACAATTGGATGGAATAAATTTCAGCAAGCCGGCAAAAAGAGTTCAATAAATAAACAATTTAATAATTAAATAAAGTAAATAACGATAAGGAAATAATGAAATTAAATTAAATACAAAATTTTTTATAAAAGTTAATAGTTATATATCCAAAGAATAAAACTATAAAATAAAAAAAATGGGGTTAACATTACATACAGTTTAGATCAAATAAATAAGAAATGATTAAATAACTATTCAGATCTATAATCGTAACCTTGGGCTTAAGTTAAATATTAATTTTGAACTAAATTCTTTTTTGTTTTAGTAATGTATCCCTTAACGGATGGACTTTACCTAATATAATCGAAATTTTCATGAGTTAAATATTTGATGTAAAATGTTTTCCTTTCTGATTTTGTACCTATCCTGTTATTTTCCTTTCAAAATTCAATTATATATAGAGAATATTTTTCTCGTTCGAATAATAGAATTGATAATATATGTATGTACATTCCATTTTCTATACAAAGTACAGCGTTTCTTACAATATGTATATCAAAGCTTTTAATATTGATTTGTAAAATATATTTATGTCCCTATCATCACATAGAGCGATTAAAATTCAACCTATGCTCGTAATCGTATATACCCGTTTGAAAATGAAAAACTTAGTCAATCTTGCCTTAAAAGAGAAAAATAAAGTTGAGCCTGTTAATAAAATCTTACAAGAGTTTCAAACAGTGCTGAATTAACCTATAAGCAAACTAAGCACTTCTTCAGGGTATCATGATAATTGGGACACGGCAAGAATTCTGCAATGACAAACAGTCTCATTTTTTTTCTAGTGTAAAAAAATTTCATACAAATAAATTCTACTCAGGTTGTATACATTGAACTTTAGCCTATTGCAAGCGACCCTAGAAATCTGGTACTCTTATATTCCGACTTCTGATACCTAAGAAGCCGGTTGTTTATGCCTGTAATTATTTAAAATATTTTACTCAATTCTGCTCAGGTTGTAAACTGACTTTAGCCTATTGTATAATTGGAACCCTAGAAATCTTGTACTCTTATACTCCGACTTCTGATTCCTAAAAAGCCGGTTGTGTATGCCTATTATTATTCATACAAATATAAATACATTATACATGTTAATTTTTGTAAAATGTGGTATGCTTGTTTTTTAGATGACATTTTGACGATTAGTGTCAAAAATCTTAGTGTCAATAATTTTACAACGCTAAACTTCAAAAGTGCGTTTACGATTGCTAATCTGAAATTTTGTTAATTCTTTCAAATGCTTAGAGCATCTATTGGTTTTAATCTGGTACTGGTTTCCAGTAAGGATAACCGTGAAAACTGGTTAATGATTTCAGAGAAGAATAAGATATAAATTCAACGTATTTTTATATGTACATCCAAAATAGTTAATTATAATTCAAGAAAATAAATATTTCATAAGCTGCACAATTTTTACAAAATATGAAAGCCACATATGAATGACATATAAAAAATCAAACATCAGATATTATAGAAAACGAATAATTTAGTATGTAGTATTTACTTGCCTTGACCAAGCAGTACAATATTATCATTCATGGCCATATTATAACCTATTGTTTGATCATAGAAGAGAGGTGGTGTTTAGTGGTTTTAATTCCGTAACACACTCGTTGGAATTCATGCACATTCCCCTCCTCTATAACATTATATTCGATCATTCCCACCTACTCTAGGGAAGGCCCTCTACTCAAAAAAAAAAACAAAAAACAAGACCATACAGATGAAATGGCAAAACTGTTATAAAAAAAAGTTTCCTACAAAATGAAAAGTTTTAAATAACTATTATTTTATTTTTATCAACTCAAAACGAATAACCAAATTTATGTGTATGTATGCATTAATATATTAATTCTTGTATAGGTAAGTATATATTATGTAGTTTTTATAATTAATGAAGTAAAATTTAAAAAAAAAAGCTTGATTTTATGACTAAACATGATACACGTACTCGGAAACTTAACTATCTATATCGAATATCGTAAAAATGTCAACAAGATATTTTTTTTTTTTTTTTTTGTTTTCATATTATGTAAGTACATACTAAATAATAATACTTAAAATATTATATTTTATATTATAATATAATATAATATGTATATCCATGTATGTACTATAATATTATATGACGTTTTGAAATAACAGTAAATCGAAAACAAAAAATAACTTTAACTAAGTTTTGCACAATCAGCTTTAATGGAATTTTACAATGAATTGTAGAATTTTCTATAGTTAGTTGAAAGTTAATATTTTTGTTGTTTATTACAAAATCATGACCTACGTAAATATACACTCATACATAATATAACTTATACATTTTGTTTTTGTTGTTTTTATTTACTATCTTAATTGTTTTTGCTTTTTTTGTCATATCGAATGTTGCAATTTAATTTTTATAACTTTATTTTTCTGATAAGAATAAAATATGATATAAACAGAGTTAAAAAAACAAGAAAATATAAAAAAAAAAAACATTAGAACAAAATGAAATAAAAATAATAAAAAAAATTTTCGTAAAAAAAAAACAAGTTGTAATTTTTATTTTTTACACATAGTTAAAATTTAATTATTAAAAATCATTGTGAAATTGAATAGAAAAACAATTTATGTTATGTTAGACTTAAAAGAAAAACGAGGAAGAATACAGTTGACTTTGTCAACTCTTAGATACCCGTACGAACCGTTAGTATGTTCACAGCCTGTCACTTTGCTTACAATATTATTTTTTTAATATATTAGTATTTTAAAATAATTTGGGTGAATTTTATAATTTCTAGAATTATGGGTTGTACATATATTCAAACTATATGTTTATACATTCTTCAAAATCAGATTTTAACATAACGATTATCAATCCAAAACTTTTTCAAATATTCTATAGTACCATTTAATACTAAGCGGTAAATGTATATTAAATTTACTTAGTACAAAATAGTAAATATAATTTTAAATATTAAATTATATTATATTATATTTAAATATTCCATTGACAGAATAATTTCTTATAAGTACAATAAAATACATATATGTATGTAAATACGGCGCTATATAATATACATCTATACTCTTATCATTCATTCACTAGTGACATATACGATATGTAAATTTATAAATTTATATGTAAATTTATTTACATTTTTTTATACTACGCATTTTATCCTCAACAATTTCAAATTATCGGGTAAAACAAAATGGAAAAAATTCGTTTTAAAGAAATTTGTTAGAAAATTTGAAAAAATCAAGTAACACTTTCGTCAATTATAAAGTAACCCTATATTATTGAAAAAAGTTGTTAACAAAAATAAGAGTATAATGTTGAAGCTTTAATTTTTGTGTATTACTTCAAAAAAATTTTAACAGGTGTTCAAGTTACAGGTGTTTAAAAATAGAAAATTTTCAGTTTTTGACCCCTTACAGCTCCTAAACGGGGGGTGATACAAAAAAAATTTCTGAAATGACTCATACTAATTTTCAAAGATCTAACTTCTGTCAAAATTTCAAGTTTCCAACTTTAACCGTTTAGAAGATAGAAGGGTTAAAGGATTTTGCAAAATTTGAGTTTCGCTTAACGGTAAATCAAGACACCGTATGGCACAAATATATATTTATTGTATATATACTTTTAAAGTTAATAAAAGTAGTAATCGTTTAACGTTTTCAAAATGAAGATATACCTTATACAACTTGTGCTATAACAATTTAAATATAGAGCTTTTTTGAACCTTTGGGGAGCTGTAGCTCCGTAACGGGTGGGGCTACAAAAAAAAGTTATTAAAAATAAAATTAATATTTTTGTGAGATCTATCAGTAGTTAAAATTTCATAGCTCTATTGCAAAAAAAAAGTGGGGATCTAAAAGTCAGGTGTTCGAGAGCTACCCTAAGGCTTGGTCCAAACTCAACCAAAAAAAATAGGGAACCTACAAATTACTCCCAAAATATTTTGTGTAAATTTCAAGATTCTAGCTTGCTTAGTTTTTGAGTTAGCGTGCTGACGGACGGACGGACGGACATGGCTCAAAAGTCTTAGAATTTTTTTCTGATCCGATCCATACCTTTGAAGGTATATCTAGCTCGCTTATTTCGAGGTGTTACAAACGGAGGAGTAATTTTATTATACCCGATCCTATCGTACGGGTATAACAACTTATACGTATGATGTGATTTGTATATATTATTATGTAATAAAATATTATGTATGTATGTACATGTATGTATGCACAATTTTAAAAAATTTCAAAAATTGGTTATTTCGAAAAAAAAGTTTGTTTTCGAATTCTGAATCGTATACTCTTTGTTATGTGTATTGATTCAAATGTCTATGTTGTATTATTCATTTATTGGTATAATATGCGCAGTTACTACATACATATATATAAGATTTTTAAGAAACTCCGGTTTTTCTTTTATTTCGGCCTTAAACCAATTTTTGGAAAGCACTGTATAAAATACACAATTCGCTTGCAACAAAATTTTTTGACAGATCGACATGCTGAAATGGCCAAATTGATTTTGAATGAAATATACCTATAGTTACCATACAAAATTTGCTATCTTTCCATATCCAAAAATTTGCTATTTTTAAATTGAAAAAGTATTCAGCAGAACTTAAGATATTTTAATACATAACAAAGTTGACAGGTTAATCAATATGTACATAAAAGAACTGCATAAAAAGTTGTATTATGATCTGTTACTTTTTCTTTAGTTTACTCATGGTTAAGTTGTTTTTATAGTTTTATCTTTATCGGACATACATAAGTGTAGAAATTTCATAAACAGACAGATAGACGGATGAACGTACGGACAGATTGAAACTTATAAGCATACCAAAAAGAACGGTTTATTAGCTTTCATTCAGCAAAAGTTTAATAATTAAAAAAAAAACTTAAAAATTAATTTCTTCCTTTGAGATTATAGAATATTTCTGCAAGGTTTGAAGTCAACTATTTCATGCCAAACCGTTTGGTCTAGACAGTTAGAAAACCAAAAACCGTTAATTTACTATCATGTCGCAACGGTTTAGAAAGAACAGAATGTAAAATAGCCTATAATAATTTCTAAGTAGCAGGGACTAAGAAGCAGTTTTTTTGTCAAATTTTATCAGTCATGTGAGGGATTTGGTTGGACAAACAGACAAACAGAATAAATTTTCTATACTACATATTATATATTGTTTATTTATAAAGTAGTTTTTTTTTTTTTTTGAAAAGAAAAATTAATTATCTTTTTATCTTTTTTCAAAACAATATTTTGATTAAAAAAAAGCATACCACTTTAAGGTTATATACTTTTGTTTCTTAATAAATTTTAAATTTATTAATAGATTAGATACAAATAGACATGTTAACATGTCAACATTGTATCTTTTAAAAAAGATTTTGTAAGCAATTTTCTCAAAATTTAGGAGTGTTTCGTCCTGCAATATTACTTGGAGTCTTGAAAAGGTTTTGTGATCTTGTATTGCCTAGACAACCCCTGATTTAAAATTTTCGATTAGTCTTATACCTATATGAAATTTTATCAAAATTAGCAAAAAAAATTTTCGATTGGTCTTATACTTCGCAGATGATTTTGATAAAATTTCATATAAATATAAGTATAGGACTTATTTTAAACAAGGAGTTGTCAATACAAGATAACACTACAAAGAGCAGAAGCAATGTTGTAGGACGAAACACTCCTAAAATTTGATATTAAATATGGGTACCTACATATTTACATTGTTATTTATTTTAGAATGTTATATGTAATATTAATATTCCAAAAGAGTTCAAAACTTTTCCACCGAGAATTTGAGTTATATGACAATAAAATGAATAGTTAGGTTTTCTTATTTATTTGATTTGATTGTTTTCCCATTATATCATTATAATACATATACATATGTATGTATGTCGTGGTATTGAAAAATTATTCTTATTTTGTTTTCTTTATTGTGCGGAGGTTGAATGTGTTACAATATACTTACTACAAGTATATAGCTGAACTTATACTTGAACTTTAATTAGAAATATAAAATTGCTTTAACATCATTTTATTTTATTTTATTTTTATTTATTTAATGTATAGGTCAGTACATGAGTGTTATAAATTAAATAATATTTATAATAAATAATATTTTTATAAAAATGCAAGGAAAGCATTAAGACATACATATTTAATTAATAATATAATTTTAAGTCAAATAATTTACACTGAAAAACTTGTAAACTTGACCAGCTGTTTAATTTTAAATTTAACAAGTATATAAAAATAAATTAGAAATTAAATTCTTTCGCTTTTATTTGAAACTTTGGTAATTCAAATACTTCTTTTAGCAACGTTTATTCTAAAGAGCTTCTGGAAAACTTTACAATCGCACAAGATACGAAAATATCATTGGATCCAATAAAAATAAAATGAAAATTCTAACAAATTTCCTGTCGGAACACTGTCTGCTAAAGACGTACTTAAACAAAATTGAAATAAAGAATGATGATTCTATCAAGAAAATGTGAGTCTCCAGGACGCACGCTTAAAAACTATGAAGATTTACTCCGAAAAAATATATGTACCTAGCACTCTGCACGTATGTTGCTTTACCAAAGATAAATTGCCAGCAATAAAAATTTTTAGTTTTTTAAAGGCAGTAGTAGTATTATACGTGGAAGGAAACTACTCAACACGTATAGTAAGGACAATAGATCTACATGAAAAGGTGTAGGGGTGTTACTTATATCTCTTAAATAATACAACTCTAATAACCACTTTCGTGTTGAGAAGTCGTTACTCTTTGGGATTCAATTATAATACTGTTAATATAAAATATATATGTATTGAAAAAACAAAATAATAAATTTAAAATAATCAAATACCTACAAAGAATAAAAAAAAAACTCTTTTATTTCTTAAAATATTGAATGAACATTTTGTTAATTTTATTATTTTCATTTCATTTCAATTGGAAAAATAGTAAGTACTCATCAAATTCATATTCATCAATTTTTATAGCCAAAAACTCTATCATCCAATTATTTTGAATGAAAATTTTAATTTCCTTTTTCCATTTAAAATCGGTAAATAGTTGATGATTCCTCATAATTTGTAAAAATTAAACTCGTTATATTGTACATTCATTCATACATAATATTTATGTACATATACATACATATATACATACATTTTAGATGTAGAACGTGCCTAAAAGAACGAACAATTTTTTAGCTTTTTTGTATTAGTTGTCTTATTTTGTTTGTTTATTCGTTCTAAAAACCACGTATACCCTATTTTTTTTTTTTTTTGTATTTGTTATTATTTAGTATTTAGCATACCATTTTAACTTTTTGTATTTTATTTTTATTAGAGCAGAATCCGGAAATAAATCCCTTACCAAATATTAATAATATCCAGACACACGTATATATGTATGTACATATGTAATAACTATAAAAAATAACCTTCAATGATTATCCGTATCACAAAATAAACTAAATGGTAGTAAATCATATTTAAAATTTAATAAAAACATAAAGGGAAGAGTTTATTGATAAGATTAGTTCATGTTTTAGCATTTTGTCAAAAAAATTTTTTGAAACATTTGCTAATTAATTTCACTCTGTTCGTCGTTCTCTCCGTCTGTTTACAAAAATCCTACAACATTTAAGTTAGAACAATGAAATTTTAATCATTAATTAGGTATGTTGAAAAAATTAATGTTGTAGCTACATCCATTGCGTAATTACAGTTCCACAAAATTGGAAAAAGTACTATTTACAAATTCTAATTATTTCAAGTTCTGCAATCTAAAAACGTCAGCTGAAAAATTCGCTTAGACATCTGTAATTTGAACACTTGTGCATAATATGTCGTGAAGTTGACATTAAAATTAAAGCACCAATATTTTAGTTTTGTATGTGTTTTGTTGCGTTTCGTTAAAATTTAAGAAAGTATTTCACATTTCACAAACCAAATATGATTTTATTGTCTTTTTGGCCTTTTTATACAATTTTGATTACACATGGAACTTCGTTTTTATATTGCTTTCAAAGTTTTAATACATATATACTTATCTACATTATGTACATAATATGTAGTATTTGCATATGTACATTTTCGGTTTATTGTTATTTTATAAGCTTTCCATTCTCACTCTTTTAATTTTTCCAAAATTGTCAATAATTTTTTTTTTGTTTTTCTTTTATTTATACATAATATTATGTACATAGGTACATTTTAAATTGTACTTTTTATATTTATTATTTATTTAGACGCACCTTTATAATCTATTTTATTTACCAAAGTTAAATATTTATTATAATCGCAATTTAATGTTTATTCGTCACTAACAATAAACAAAACATAATAAAAATAAAAAAAATAAAAAGAAAAATTTAAGAACGATAATAACAACAAAAAATAAATAACAGTTTATTTTGATAAACATTAAGTAAATAATACCGTTAAATAATATTAAACTGGTGTTAGTAAAAATCAAAAAACGAAAAACATTAATAAACAAATAAATGATGAAAATAGGCGGGCAGACAATTATAACGGCACGTTCACATCATACACAAAGTATTTTTCAAAAACAGTGAAGAAAATCATAAAACATTCATAAACAAGAAAATCATAAACAAGTGATAGACATTGCCACTTTATAGTTAAACTCTAGTTAATTTTATTTGTAGTTAATCTATAAAAATAAGTGTTAAGCGAATTATTAGGAATAAATTTTAACAATGGCAAATGAAGGGATAAATCATAAGGGGAAAATGGTTAAGCAACAACTATTATACATAATTTTAAGCAACAACTATACTGATACATAATGTAAATCTATAAGTATTTCGGTTTCAAATATTGCCAAAATATCGCCGATTATAAATACATGTATTTTTTTCAGCTATCCCAAAATCAATACATACACATAAATAATTTCATTTTATATTTTATAACTCACAAAATATATTCAGAAAACAAAATTAGATTGCGACTTGAGTTTTTTTTTCCATTTTTATATGTATACACTATACATCCTTTCAATACATATATATGTGTTTGATTGTTGTCATTAGTTGTTACTGTTACAGTTCAATTTAACTGTATCTTTGCAGTATAATCTCTTTTTCAAAGTTTACACTACACATTTGATTCAACTACACAAAACAAAAAACAAAACTATACAGTGATACCCTTAACAATCAAAACAATCGAAGCCAAACAAAAATAAAATATTAAAAGAAAATTGGAAAAAAAAAAAAAAAACTTAAGAAAAAAACCAGAGATAGAATAAAATTTTCTTGAAGTTAAATGGACTGATAAAAGTGCAAAAACATTTTCCAATTTGAATATAATTTAGAAAGAATCAAAACAACTGAATATAGCATATAAGCTACATACATAACATTATGTACCTATATAATGAAAAAAATATTGTTAAAATATAATATAAATTTAAAAATGATAAGAAAACACAACATCAAAAAAAAAAAAAATAACATTACAATCAAAATACAAACATAACAAAACGTAAAATCAAAGCACTGAAAAAAAAAAGAATGAAAAAGAAAGAAACATACATATTTATAAAAAAAAAGAAGATGTCGAGCCTCCTCTTTCAAATTATAATATACATAATAATATAATGATAATGTGACGTCTTCCAAGGCTGATTTGATTCTTCTATTCTCTGATGATTGACGTAGAAAATGAAAAAAAAAAAAAAAAAAAATTACGATTAACTCTACTTAAGATTTGTATACGTAAAAAAAAAAAAAAAAAATAGAATAAAATAAAATAAAAAAAGGGAATAAAATAAAAATTAAATATATTATAATATACAAAAGTGATATACCTACATAAATTCTATCTGATTCTATTTTTAAATTTGTTTATTATTTCTTTTATTTATTTTTTTTTGTTTTTTTAACTTTTCGAAAGCTAAATAAATCTTGAAAAAACAAGAAAACAAGAATAGAAAACACTTTATACTGTCATTGATGTGATAACATTTGGTAGCTTTTGATTATTTTGTTTAATAATTTTTTTTTTTCTGTCGCAATTATATTGTTATACTTAAAAGAAAATCTCCTCATTTTGTTTACCGCGATTATTTTTTATTTTTTCTTTTTGCCATTTTATTTTTTCGAGGTTGTAGCCTTCACTTTTAAGTTTTGTGCATATTAATAGATAACATAAGTATCAAAAATTAACAAATACATTATCAATTTACTTATACATTTATTTGTAAAATATTTTAAAATTTCAAATATTTTTGATAAGTGATAATATTGTATAGTATAAAAACAAAATATACATAATCTGTTTTAATAGAAAGCATTATAGAATTTTCAATCGAAAAACTAAGATTAAGAACACCAGTAAGTACAGAATTTACTTAAAGTTCTATTTAGTTTTTACCCTAAATCCAGTTTAAGTCAATATTCTTTAAACAATTAAGATTTAGGTTATCTTAATTCCAATTCCATTTTATAATTTTTATTTAAATATCAAAAATTAAAAAAAAAAAAACATGTTTTACATATACAGGGTGTTTGGCTCTCGTAGGATTTCCGTGAAATGAGTGATCGCGGGGCATATCTAAGACGAACAAATAATTACATGAGAGAGGAGGTGGGTATCTATTTTCATTGCTTTAGAAGTTATAGAAACTAAACTATTTTTCATAATTAATTTCATAATTTAGTTTTCTTTCAATAAAATTAGAACCAAATAAGATAGAATAAAAAATAAGTATGTATAGCATTTTAAGACTTATTAAAACAGTTTTCTAAACATTACTCTAGGGTTCGCCTGTCTGTAATTATAAGGGCTTAAAATTAATAATATTATTAACAAACTATTAGTTAAAACCCTTTTATAGTAAAAAATAACGGTGTTAACAGAAAGAATATTTTTTAGTGCAAACGAGAACTATACCACCCTATTATAGCTGTATATTACATATAACTCTAATGTTTTTTATAGGTTAGGCATATGATCAAGATGATTCTATTAGCAGTCATAAGTATTCATTAAAGATTCATGGAAAATTCTTAAAATACTCCTTCCAATTTCTAAGTATATAATATGTATAAAATTTATGTATGTATGGTACATGCACAGAAAGGATGAATGATAAATACCTTTTATTTTATTTATGCATGATATCTGTTTAAAAACTCTTTCTAATGAAATCAATATTTTTAATTATTAACTTGTTTTATGAGTTTTTAGATTGAAAAAAATTGGTAATTAGGATAATTATAAAAGTTATGAAAAAGAAGAAAACCAACTAATCCGAAATAAACTAAAACTGAATCCAACATCATTCAAATTTACCGTTATATAAAACTTAAATTTTGGACCCTACCTAAGTTGTAAACTTCTTGTATCTACGACTAGACACATACATATGCACATAAGTTATTTAGGAATTCATTTAAGTAATAAAACTTCAGCAAATATCAGAATCTAGAACCCACTGAAAAAATAAAGATTTTTACTAGACTTTGCGACAATAACATTCTATTTGTAGCAAAAATAGCTTAATTGCAGCAAATGAAATTGATAAGAAATGATTAATATACAGTTGAAGCAAAGAATATTTGATTGCATCAAAAATTAGTTTGGTTGTGGCAATATTCTTAGAAGTTTTATTCGTTTAGAAATTAAATATTAAATGGGTCTATTGCTGTAATGGTAAAAAATGTCAATGCTGATAATTTTTCTGCTTATTTTTATTGTTGCAATAGAAAGTGCATTGCACAAATCGTAAAAATTCGATTGCCGCATTATTTATTGGTCGTAAGCACCACCCGAAATTGATTCAATAAATTTTTTTGTTTCATATTGTCGCAGCAATTATTTTAAAGTTTGGTTGCAGAAATACCAACTGAGTCTGTAGCCACAATGATGTTGAAATAATAATTCTGTAGTAGTTACAGAAAAACTGTACCCATAATAAGAATATTTCATAGCAACAATCAAATGACTTCACAATTCCTTTGTACCAACAGAAACCTATTGCAGCAACAAAAAGTCTATTGCAGCGATTCTGCAACCGCTAAAGTTTTTCGTAGTTTTATAATATATCATCGCGCCGGATTTAATTAATTTTACTTCCGTCAATGAAGAGCATGATTTTTTAAATAAGTGGAAAATTTAATTAATAAATATAAATACAAATATAATTAATTATAAATAACTTATAATTAAATAAATTAATTAATAAATTAATTTAATTCTCTTCCAGGACAATAAAAAGTAATCATGATAATTATTATAGTTGGTAAGGGTAATCGAACTCCTATTGCAGCAACTGACTTTGTATATTGTGCAAAAAGTATGTATTGTGTACATGATTTTCTGCTACGAATTTCTGTTGCTCCAATAAATATTATGTATTGTCAGAATAAATAATTGATTTTGGCAATAGAATATTGATTGTCGTTAATAAGCTATGATATCGTAGCAATAGGAGCGCTTTATAACTGCAACGTATCTACATTTACCAGAATTATAAAAATAATTCACTCAATTGTTATGTTCAATTACTACGAAAAATTAATAAACTTTTGCTGTGACAGAAAACTCACTATTGCCCAATTTTCAAATTCAAATATTAGATATATTTTTAAAATTGGTAATGAAGTTTTTCAATTATACTGTGTTTATTTAAAATTGAAGAAAGTCTCTCTTAATTTTTCTTAATTTTCTTCACAGAAAAAAAAATTTTATATGAAAAATTAAAAATTTTGATAATGTCACTAACATTTTGTTTAAAAATGTTTTTTATTGTTTTATTTTTTACTGTTTTATTTATGTGTACTATTACAAATTTAGTTTTATAATCAGAAATTAAATTTTTGAAGCTACCCTGCCTGATATTTTGAATTCAGCGGTTACTTTTCTACATACAAAATAATTTTTACTTTTATTTAATGTAGAGAAAAAAAAATTATCTTTGTGTTGGTAATTTTAAATCAGAAGTTCCTCAGAACTAGGTACTGAAACAACAATAATAGTATAGCTGCTGTCATATCGCTCTCTTTTTATAACTGAACACCTACTCAAACTAAACTGAATTAAATTAGCTTGTAAATTTTTACATTATTTTTATTCAAATCATTATCATAATATTTTATAACTTTAATTTTAAATTTAAATTAATTTTATTTTCACCATTGTTATTTTATGACTGAAATGCTATGAATTAATTTTATTATAAAAAATAAATATAAAATTAATAATTTATTTTAAACTGTATTTTTATTTGGTAAGGATACAGAGTTCTGAAAAAGTACTAAATCAGTCCTGAAAAAGTACTAAAACAGTCCTGAAAAGAAGTTTGATGTACTTTCATTCAGTACTGAAAAAGTAATAACAAAGACCTAAAAGGAAGGAGAAAAACTTTTAATGTATTAGTGAAAGAGTACTGAATCTTTTCTCCATCTCTCCTATTCATTTCAGTAGAAAAGAAGTACTTCCATCCATTCCATTTAGTGGTGTAAAAGTACTTTAATAGCACTTTTGGGTTATCACGTGACAGTTATAGTGTTCAGTGATCGAATTTTTTAACCATTTTTTAACCTTTTAGTTGTAGGTCGCTCAATGAATTTGAGATTAGTTGTAGGTGCAATGAATTTGAGATTAGTTGTAGGTTAGTTGTAGGTGCTCAATGAATTTGTCTTTGCATATTAAAAAATTATTAACACCCATCATACCCGCAACATAGTTATTAATACTCATACTGTTTAAATGATTTCTTCAAAATTCTTTAAACTACTTAACAATATTATTATAATGACCAGAACCTTGTCTAAATTTTACATACATAGAAAAACATGATAATAATAAATTTCGAAAAAAAAACAAAAAATAAATAAATAAAATTTATTATTAATTAAAATTATTGTTATTTGTTTTTGTTTTTTTTTTATTATTGTTATGGGGGTTTATCTTTTATTTATACTCCATTTAATAAAAATAGAATTAATTTCATATCAAAAAAAAATTTATATAAAAGATAATTTAATTATTGTAAAAATGTTATCCAAAAAATTCTATTAAAGTGAAATTGTTATTTATATTATATAAAAGTACTTTAATAACTTTATTAACAATACCTTTAATTTATAAATTAATAATAAAAAAAAAATTATTTCCAAATAAGGAAATTTATATACTGTTATGTTTTTAAATACTAATCACAAAAATATCATGACGTTAAAATAACGTAGGTTTTGTTATTTTTATAATGTATATATAGATATGATGATTAGTTTATACTGGTTAAAACCAATTATTATAAAAAAAAAAATGTATTTTTTAAAAAACAAAAATAATATGTTTTGAAAACAAAATAATATTGAATAATGGATTATATAACTAAAACCTACTAAAATGGTTTACAAATATTTAGAATTATCTATATAAAATTTACAAGTCATATTAATTATATATGATTGTAATAAAAGCTTAATAAAAATATAGAACTCAATAACATTTTTATATTTTATTACTAAACTTATGTGTACACAATAAAATAATACCGTTACATACAGTATAAAATGGTATCTATAATTTTAAGCTTAAAGAAGCTTGTACATATCGGTTGGGTATACAAATTATCGCGTTTCTTAAAATCTCGTTTTATCAAAATATCCTTTTTCAAATTCTCATTTCTCAAAATCTTATTTTATTAAAATATCCGATTTCAAAATATCGTTTTATCAAAATTACATTTCTAAAATCTCGTTTTTTTTTTGTTTTTTTTTTTAGTACATTTTTCAAAAAAATAGGAGCCTCGGTGGCCTAGTTCGTAAGAGCATATAAAATACACTGTAAACACTGAGGGAGTGTGGGTTCGCATCCCACACATGTCGTAAGAGTTATTCCCCCTTACGATATTTACAGCCACGCCTGAACAGGAAAGGCTGTGTAATTTCTGGTCTACATTTATGTGGCAGAGCATTAAAAAAAAAAAAAAAAAAATTTGAAAAAGAAGAAATTGATATCAGAGACCGAGTGTACAAAATCTAAAATCCTCTGAATTTTTTTTGTTTTCATATATATTGCAACATTAAAATCAATAAAATAGTGAGAGTTGCGGCCTCAAACCCCCCTTTAAACTAATTATTGAAACCCTGATTTTGAATCTAACTCTAAAATCTCTTGTTTTCGTATCGAACACATTATTCGATAACAAAACCCCCGTTAAACAAATAATTGAAATTCTGATTTTTCACCAGCTCCGCCCCCAATTATAGTTTTTCATATACAGTTGAAATCAACATCAAAACTATAAAATAGAAAACTCCGCTAAACAAATTATTGAAACCCTGATTTTGTGAATAACTTGAAACTCTATCCTTAATCATACATTTTCATACATATTCAACCCTCAAACTCACCTTAAACTAATTATTGAAACTCTGATTTTGAATGCAACTCTAAAATCTCTACTTTTCGTACCCAACAACACATTAAAAATTGTAATTTTTTGTATTTTTTCAAAAAAGAAAAGAGATTTACCGAAATTTCTAAAAAAAAACGAGATTTTAAAAAATAAGATTTTGTTAAAACGAGATTTTAAGAAACCAGATTTTTCAACAACGAAATTTTGATAAAATAAGATTTTGAGATACGAGCATTTGAAGTGCTCCCATACAGAACTGTCGGTTTTTCAAGGTTTTATGTTTTATTAATTTAAAATAATTTTACTTTCACATGATTTTTAGATTGAATATTTATATAAACTTCTAAATATATACCTATACATTATATATGTACATACAGTAATATCAGTCTACGTCATTTATATTTCCACTATAGTATATACATATATACTTATACCTATGTTTTGCAAATACGTATACTACCATGTAAATCTAGAGATGTACGATGTAAATGCAGAATGTACATATCTTCAATAATTTCTTTTTACAGAGAATGAAAATTTGACTGTAAATCGGTAAGTTTTTTTTTACCCGCAAAACTGAATCATTGCGGTAATGCAAACATCAGATACCGATGCAATTATACAAAACAATACACAAATTTATATTCACATTATTAGTCATAGAAAAGCTTTATATGAAATTCGGACGACAGCATAAAACTAAACTTGAAATGGAATATTACTGTTTTAAATAAAAATTTAAATAAAATCAGCATACAAAACAGAATATTTGAATGGATTAGTCTAGAATGAAAAATTTAATCTAAAAAAATTACAAATAATGAAAAATGTTTTTATAAGTAGGTTTGATGATATAAAATGTTTAGTGAGGTCATTATACCTGTTTAGTACGAATGTAACCGCTCATAATATAATAAATTTGCCATTACGTTTGTGCACTGTTAAGTAAGCGAAATCGATATAGAAAAGTATGTATATTATATTCTTGTTTAAAATCGAATTCTGCTTCTATTAAGCCATGTTTTTTTTTTTTTTTTTTTTTTTTTTTTACGAGGGTTGGTGGAAAACTCGAAAGTCACCAAGAGGAACTGCACGTACTTCCTCAGGGTAGTGTTGGACTTTAACCAACCAAAACCATCCCCCTTTTAAAACTAAACTTTAGGATGTAGCCTTTAATACAAATGTACAGTTTGGTTTTGGGGATAGGGATGTGGAAAGGATAATTGGGGAAATTGGAATTCGGAAATTTGGATTATGGGGATAGGTAGGAAAAGCTTTCTAAAATTGCTAATTTCGCTATTTGCCATAGAACTTATTCCTTATATGAAAATAACTTGCGAGTTCATTAAAGCTATATATAGGTATCTAAGATTTGTGAGGTAAAATTAAGTCTTTTGAAAACAACGTCGCTGTAAAATTTTGTTAGTCTAGTTGGAGCAACAGCTTCCAGTAGCTAATATAGGTACATTTTCAAAATTTACATAAATATATCTTGGTATACTTAGTCAAATTAGATATCTAAAATTTTATAAAAGATGATTAAGTTTTATGGTATAACAGTATGATTTTGTTCTTACGAGTATCCTACAATTGATAAATGCAAAACTCTTTCTCCTTTTTGACAGAAAATTATAAAATTAGAAGAGGTTCACTAACAAAATAAAAAAAAAAAAAACAAATGTTTAGGAAATGCTTGTAAAAATTTAAGGATAGTAAATAATGGCGTTCCTATAATTGTTTTCAAAGTTATATAGAAGTTCAGAAAGATAGACTTTTACTTTAAACGTTCGTTTTTTATATCCAGGTACCGTGGTATTTAAATGTGCCAAGTAGCTATAATCCTTATTTCCTGGTAGGAACAGAATATTGCTATACAAAACAAATAAATTTATTAAAGATAATTTTTAATATTTTAATTGGCAAATTGAGTATACTTAAAATAGAAAAACAATAACTAAAGCACAATAAAAAGTATATTATGCTATACTTAATATGATAAGAGTAAAGACTTAAATGCATATATGCAATTTTATATTTGAATGTATGCATTTCAGTCTTATAAACATTAAATAAATTTTTTTTTTTTTTTTTTTAAATGGAATTCTAATTTAAGCTTAATTCTCTAACGAAAAACTCATTTATATGCTTCAAACAACTTCAACTCTTTTGCTTTGAGTTTAAACTCATTTTAATGCATTTGACTCATTTTCTTTTTAAAATTAGTACAATTTTTATTTATTATTAAAGTTATTGTGATCTTTTTATAATTTGTGGTTATTTTTTTTTTACATTAATTTTCATTTTTAAATTCACTTTTTCAATATTCAGTTAAAAATACATTACAATAATATTAATTTTTCTCAATTCATTTTTTTTTTTGCATTTATAAAATTTGCCAATTTATTTCTATTTACTTTAAATGGAATTTTATTTTCTATAGAAACTTAAAAACAAACAAGTAATTTAAAAAAAAAAAAAAAATGCGCAAAAAACCAAAATACCCCTCTTATGAAATTTTGTTTTTAAAAATAAAAACAAACAACCACTTTCTTAATAAAGGGGGGTAAATAAAAAAAAAAAAAAAAATTAAAAAAAAATACAAAAATCTTAAAAATTAGGTTATTGTACGAAAAATGAATAAATAAAAAAAAAAAAAAAAAACTGACTGTTGAAGTGGAAATCATTTTAGAACTTTTCTATTTTCTTTATTAAAAAAAAAATAAAAATAAAACTAAAAATACCAAATGTAAAAAAAAAAATTTTTATAAAAACAAATATTTTAGTCAATTGAGTTCAAAAATAAAAGATAAAAATATCAAAAAAAAATAAAGAAAATGCAAAAAAAAAAAAAAAAAAAAAACTTTGTTGTTTTTTACTTAGCTTTTTTATGATTTTATTTCTAATTTGATAATAATATCAGGAGGGTGAATATTTTATGGCTTGTTTTGTTTTTTTTTTTTTTTTACTTTTGACTTTATTTTTATTCTTTTTAAATTTAGATAAAAATCATAAGTTGAATGATTGATAAAATCAAGTACAAGATTTGGTTTGTTTTTGTATTTGTGCTGTTTTTTGCTCATTTTTCTAATTGATTGCCATTTTTTTTGTAGATAATTTGTTTAAATATAACTTTTTATTATATTTAAGTTTGGATTACATTATCAATTTGAGTTTATTAAATGATATGCCAATTAAATCAAAATAATAGAAAAATGGGTGTTATGTTTCTTGTACGACAATATTAATTTTTATAATTTTGTGTTATATATTTTGTATTTTAATATTTATTTTATTTTATTTGAAACATCTGCAAACTACATTTGACTGTATTTAAAATTTTTGATTTTTCATTCTACTTCTATAAGGAGCATAGAGCATCGACTAAGTCATTTATTATATTCACATTTTATGTAATTATTAATTTTACTAAGCTGTTTATTAAGTACTCGACTTTAGCTATTGTACAAGACTAAACAAGATACAAATATTATAGTTAAATAAATTTATTTTATTTGTGCGCCATCTATTATCTAGTAAATTTATTTTCTTATTTAATTTATTATACTATTTATACATGATGAAAAAAATATTATTATTTTTTATTAATCTATAATATAAGACTTAGCTGGAATTTTGAACAAAAGGCCGGTGTCTTAATTAAAATTCCATTGTCATCCAATTGAACTACCATGATCTGTATGTTGACATAAGAAGCTGTTGCTTAATTTTTTGAATATTCTAAAAATTGTCAATTATTTTGGAGACTCCGCGAAAAAAGTTCTCAAAAACAAAATGAAACAAGGTAGAATGTAAACCAACGGTTTTTAAAAGCGCAAATTTCCAAAACTCAATAAAAACTGTTTAGACGTGTGATTTGCACAAAAATTTGAAAATTTAAAAAATAAATTTTAAGAAATTTTTTGTAATAAGAACAAACGTGAAAATATGACATTTTTGAAATTTTGAGGGGCCGTAAGTCCGGAATCCTTTATAACTAAGAAAAACCGTTAACACACGTAAAAATATATTATTGAACCTTTAATTTTCTTGCCGAAGAAAAATTTTTACAGGTGCCTAAGTTACAGGTGTCTAAAAATAGCAAATTTTCAATTTTAGAGGCGTTATAACTCTAAAAGAGGGGGGGGGGGGGGGTGCTACCAAAAAATTTTCTGAGGAAACTTATACTAATTCTAAAAGTTCTTTCTTGTCTCAAAATTTCAGATTCCTATCTAAAGGCGTGCTGGAGTTATGAAAAAAGAAATTTCATGCAAAATGTGGTTTTCAGATAACGGTAAATTTAAATAGTAAATTACAAAATATTACATAATTTTGATATTGTTTTATATAGATAATAAAATTTTCGATCTTCTGGCGGTTTTATATTGTAAAACTATTACGCAGAGCTTGAGATATATACATCTGAAAATGGGGCTTTTTCGAAATTTTGAAGAGCTGCAACTTTGGAACCCTCTACAACTAAAATAAACCTTTAACACACGTAAAAATATATTACTGTAGCTTTAATTTTTATATGTTGCAGAAGTAAATTGTGTACAGGTTCCTAAGTTACAGGTGATTAAAAATAGCAAATTTTTAATTTTTAAGCCCTAATAGCTCATAAACAGGGGGTGGTCCAAAAAAATTTTCTGAGCAAACTTATACTAATTCTAAAAGTTCTTTCTTGCCTCAAAATTTCAAGCCTCTATCTAGAAGCATACCGGAGTTATGAAAGTAGAAAAATCATGCAAACTTTGGTTTTCACATAACGGTAAATTTAAATACTAAATTTAAAAAAATTGTATAATTTTGATATTAATTTACAAAGTTAAAAAAAATATCTGTCGAATGGCGTTTTCAGATTGAAAAAATCTTAAGCAGAACATTAGATATATGCATTTAAAAATAGGGCTTTTTCATAGTTTTAGGGGCTGTAGCTTCGTAATGGGTGGGGCTACATGAAAAAGTTGTTCCACAAAATTATTTTTTTTATGAGACCTACCCATGGTTAAAAAATTTTTTCTCTATCTTTAACGGTGTAGAAGTTTTGTAAACAGACGGACGGACGGACAGAGTGAAACTAATAAGCACATTTTTTCAAAATTTTTTTGGAAATGTGCTAAAAAGTACGTTTGATATATGTAGGTATACAAAAAGCCCCCAAAACATATATTTCATAAAAATCCCGAAAATAAACGGAAAAAGACCTCCATTTTGGGCATTTTTGATTTTGGGGACATTTTTCTTGGGGACTGTTTTCATGGAAATTATTTTTGAATGAGTATATATTTTGCTCTTGAAGAGAAGTTTTGATTAATACTTTGCATGTTAAATTTTCGTTTTCAATTTCAGGCTTCAATTTAAAATAATCACTATTGAAACTATATTTGAAAAAATTTGATCTAATTTATTAAAGTTAGGTTAGCCTAAATAAATTAATATTTTGAGTTTTAAATGTTTGGTAACTTTATCGATGATATTCAATTCAACTAACACAGACTTACTCAATATGTAATTAAATTAAAACACGTTTAAGTACTAATCATATTTAGGAGCATCATAACTATAAGAAATATCAAAAATATCTTCAAAAGTTATAATATATTTAAATTAAGTATTTTACAAGTTAAAAATATTTAAATAAATGTATTATATTATATTTTAATTATATATTAAAATATAACAAGTACACTTGTACCTAATATAATAAGTATATTTATAATAAACATTTTAATTAGAAAAGAAATAATAGGTACATGCTAAAAAATTCCTAATTTTATACGCCTAAAAAATAATAATAAAATTACAATTCGTTTAGCTAAATTTGTAACGTATGACTAATATAAAATTACAAAATCAAAAGAATGATTGAAAATGAGGTTTTGATATAGTAATAAACTATCACGACTGTTAAAATTCCTAATAAAATGCATAATAAGTAAAGATATTTTTTTTGTGTTCCATATAACGTTCCAAACGGCAACGTGTCATGATATCCCGAGTCATAATACCCTTGGGTGTTATGTTCCACCAGTAGCGAGATATTATCGCCAAATATTATTAGCGATGTAATTCCTACCAGCGGTAGTCTCCACTTTCTTAAATCCACTACAATGCCTTTGGTGGGAAATACTTTTGAATGGGTCATAACATCAAAAATAAATAAAAATTATTATGGCGTTATGGTACAACAATTTAAGTGCATTGTGACTCACTGATAATGAGATATTATATCCAAGGGTAATATTGGTTGGGGCCACATGACAATTTGCTGCTCCAAACAGTTCACATTTAAATATTTTTGAATAGATTTTCTCGAAGATCATATTATATGTATATACTAAAGTAAAAACTCTTCTAAATTTTTGAGAGACAGATAAAAATGTTAAATGTTGGATTTTTTTTTATTTCATTAATATTTGACTTATGTTTCACTCCGCAATAGAAAAGTATCACAGAGTAGCTTTTACTATTTTCGAAACAGGTCTTTAAAAGTTTTATCAAATAATTTAAGAACATGAGATTTTAAAATTCCAAATATTAATTTGGCTATATTAAATCAAAATAACAGGATGGTTTGATTTAAAAATACTTAAGCTGGGTTTATAATTGTTCAATAGTATATGAATGTACTAATCAAAGTCACTAAAAAGTAAAAGTACTTTAAAGATCAAAAGGAAAAAAAAAAATATGCTCATATCAGTTTGCAGTTTTTCGAAGTTTGTGTTTAGGAACAAAAGTTTGTTAAATAACTCTAAACAGAAAAAAATCAAATATCTCTATATTTTAGAATTTACACATTTTTTTTTTTTTTACCAAAAATAAAACAACAAAAATAAAAACATGCAATTTTAACCACTTAAGCGATTTTTCCAACATTAATTATACACAGGATCAATAACAATCAAAATTGATACCATAGATAACAAAATAAGCTAAAACACAAATCGTAAAAATTAAAACAAGAACCAAAAAAAAAAATTATTGTAAAAAAATTTTATGACAAATGAAATTGATATTGGTTGGTTACTTCGGTCCAATAAATTTTTGATAATAGATAAACTAAAAAGCTGTTAGAATAAAGATTTTCTTTTGGGCTCCGCGAAAACCCCAAAACCAAAGTCCAATTTTTTTTTAAATTTTAATATGCAAAAAAATCCCCAAAACCAAATTTTTATAAAAGTCTCCAAAATAATTTTCTTAAAAGTCCACAAGGAGCCACTCTTTAGCTGATACAAGAACTAAAAGAAACTTTCCAACGAATTAATTAATTACAAATTGCACAAAATAATGAACCTATCGATAATCAAAAATTGAATAAAATTATTTTTTACGGTAAACACAAATCATCTGATTTATAATCACAGATATATTTAATTTAAATTAATTTTAAAATTGAATTTTTTTTAAAAATTACAGAAAATTTTAAATTAAATTTAAAAGAAAACAAAAATTTAACAAAAAGAATAAAAATGTAATCTACCAATTTAAAATTTTCTTATACTTCAACTCTTTCCACTTCAACTTTTTTTTTCTAATCGAACAAATTTTATCAACTGTTTATCGTATCCAAAAACGACTTTTAACGATAATTTTTATTATTAAATAATAAAAAAAAAAAAAAAAAAATGAATACAAAGTATATCTAGTTATCTATACTCGTATATAGCTAGATTTTTATGAGAGGAATTTATTCATCCAGAAAATATTATTGTATTGTAATGTAGTAAAAATAGGTTTGACTTTTCTTTTTTTTTTTTTCCTTCAGAAATAAATGATTTTATGATTGAAAAATTTTACAAAAAAAAAAAAAAAAAAACAAAAAACAACAAACAAAATTAATTTATTCGATATGAAATCAATAGAAAAGGAAAGTAATAAATTTTTGTCTATATGTATAATATGTATATTTTTTTTATAACTTCTTTTTAATAAGTCAATATGGAAAAAGAAAAAAAAAAAATTTGGAAATATCGTAAAAATATTGTACAAAATTAAAAAAAAAACATATATACTATATATGTATGTATTATAATCATAAATATATTTTTTTGTTTTAGTTTAGTAAGCATATAAATAAAAGTAAAATAAAAATAAAAACATATAAATAAAAATATTAGAAATGAGGAAAATTTTTAAATTTTCCCAACAAAAATATTAAATGTTTTCTTAAAACATTAAAAATAACAAAAAAAAAAAAAACAAACAAACAAACAAACATGTATTTTATTAAGCGAATCAAATTCTTTAAATATGGTCACTTTAATAATAAAAATCCAAAGTAAAATTAAAACAAAACAAGGCAGTAGAAAAAATAAGGGGTTGTAAAAGTGGTCATTTTCAAAAGGACAATAAAAATCATTTTTAGAAAAAAATTGTGAAAATGCAAGAGACACTTTCTGCAATTTTAAGACAAGTTGTTAACACATGTAAAAATATAATATTGGAGATTTAATTTGTATGTATTATTTATGACAAATTTACACAAGTTACAAGTGTTTTACTTAAAATGACAAATTTGCACAAGTGACAAGTGTCAAAAATTTGCAAATTCTCTATCCTAAGAAGCTCTAAAATAGAGCGAAGAACTAACATATTTTCTAAGATATCTTATATGTTAGTTCACAAATATTATCTTCTCTTGCTCAAAAATTCAAAGTTCAGACTAAAATCTTTCAGAAGATTTCGAGGCACCAAAATCTTGCAAAATTTTGTTTTAATATAACGGTAAATTTAAATAAAAACGGTAACTATAAATTACAAAAATTATATATTTATAATATTTTAGAAACTTAATATATTTGTATCGTTTAACGTTTTTAGATTGAAAAAATAATAAGCAGAACTTGTAAGGTATTTAAAAATAGTGCTTTTCCCATAAATTTGTGCAGTTATGTAGTTACCCATAATGGGTAGACTTCAATAAAAAATTTATTCCACAAAATAATTAAAAAAATAATTCAAAATAATAAGGCCCCATGCTAAAATTGCACTCCTCCAATTTTAAACGGTGTAGTAGTTATGTAAGCAGAAGTCCAAACGGTAACTTTGACGGAGAGATGGACAAGGTGAAATAAGCATATATTTTGTCAAAATTATTTAGGAAATATGCAAAAACGATATATTCACGATTTTAAAGATACAATTTATAGATAAGAAAGTTAATTAATTTTTGATAATAAATTAAAATTGTAATAAATTTAAAATAAAATAATTAATTACTTTAATTTTTTATATTTATATGTATATCGTAATTATTGAAATTTATTCTTTAACTTTAACCATTTAATTTAGTTTAGGTTCACTAATGTTAACTACTATAATCAGTTCAACTGTTTAGATAGTACATAACAGTCATGTCCATAGTACATAACAGTCCCGCATTGCTTGTTCTATATGCTGTTTAACCCTTATATCAAAACCTTGTTGAACCCACCTTTAAACAAACCCTTTGTACTTTTGTACAAATATGTTTTTCATACATTTTGTATAAGAAATAATATGTCAAAAAATAAAATATTTCTGTTTTTTTATAACTTTAATTCATAACTTAACTTAAATTTAACAAAATATTTCATAATTTAATTTAAATAAGAAAAGAATAAAAAGAATTCAAAATAAAAAAAATTTTAATTTTGAGAAGCAGTGCAATCAAAGCAACGCAATTGACATCGTTTGAGTTCCCAAATCCTAATTATTGTCTCCACCAAACTGTACATATTTTCAGAATGTCTTTGATTCAGAACAGTTTAATTGAAGATATTACGAAGTTACAGATTTGCACTTCAAAAAATGTGGAAGATATATGGATATATGGGAAGATATATGTGGGTTTAAACTTAATAATGTTACATTTGTACAAACCCTTGGTAAGAGTTAAAATATGGAAATATATAAGAGTTAAAATATGGAAATCCAACAGCATATCGTTAAACATTGCTTAATTTAAAAACATTAAATCTTTTGAAAGAAGAAAAGAAGAAAGAATTTCTTTTAAAGAAGAAATATTCAACTATCATAGTTTATACTGTACATCCTTTTTGGTTTCTGATTTGCCTTTTAAAGGTTCCTAATTTGTATAATTTCTTTCTTGAACAGTTTATAATTTATCCATAGAGTTTTTTTTTACCCTTTTTCCCTTCCTACTTACTTTCTTACTTATGTCAGTGATATGTTTGAGTTTAATATATTACCGATCTTGCCTTGTTCGGCTGGTCCAGTTCCATTCCAACAAACATCTATTATAGTCAATTTCGTTCAACTCATTTTGACAGTTACTTTCATATAAATTGTTGGATATTGTTTTCTACCACTTATTTTTGATTTGACGTTTAGAGCTTTTAATCTACAGCACAAGTGCAGAACACAGAACTGAATATAATTTTAACACTACCAGCACAGGCCACAACCATGGATACGACGCCCAGTATACCAACTACCTTGTGGTGCACTAATTATAATAACGCGATTTCTTTAGGTATAATTATTAAGATAATTACTTTGTTTACACGATAGATATATTTTAAATTTATGGGAAGGAAGGTATAGTCGTCTCTTTTCTTCTTATATGTTTTTCTATCCTAAGGTATTCAGTCAAAAAAATATATTTCGTCCAATCAACTGTTTAGATTTATGAAAATAATGTAAAGGATTTTCTCACAACCAGTTCTATTTAAGAGATTTTAAGTTGTTTTATTACTTAATAATTGCTTTAAAAATTAAATTGAATTAAGGTTATTATAAATTTTAACTACTTGTACAGTAACAAAATAAGTAATAAAATTCTTAAAAAAATTAGAAATGAAACTATTTGAACTTTTAGGAAACTATTTCTGAAGAAATTAAAGCAATACATAAGTCGAGTTTACTCAGTTGTTTCTCAAAATAAAATTAAAATATTGATTTGCCTATTTATGGGTAATATATCTATGGTTTGTTAGTTTTCCCTGACTAACAATTAAAAAATGTATCCATTTTAACAATTCTCTGCTACGACTTCAAAACGTTTAAAAATTCAAAAACGTTCATGGCGGCCGTAGTAACGTTATGACTCAAAACAACAATTTATAAAGATTTGAAGTTGGTAGCAATGGATGTTGTTGTGGTGGTAGTGCAATTGTAATTAGGGCATAAAACGTTATAATTATATTAGAAAATTTTTTAAACTACAGATGTAGGCATACAATATATACAATGGATGTGTAAATATAATATACACCTATAGTTATACCCGTATGAACTATGTTCAAGGGTAAAATAAATTTGCCATTACTTTTATGACACCTTAAATTCGAGCTAGATATAGTGTCAAAGGTAGGGATCGGCTCAGAATCGAATCTTGAGTCGATTAAGCCATGTACGTCCGCCCGTTCGTCGGCACGATAACACAAAAAATAAAGGAGCTACGAGCAGAATTTTTTTTTATGTGACTTTTGCAAAATTGTTAATTTCGCCATTTAAATCCAGCTTTTTCGGCCGCCGAGTTCGACTACCTGCCATACAACTTCTTTCTTTATGTGGAAATAATTTAGTATCTATTGAAGTTAGTTATCTGAAATTTTGCAAAATCGTATCAAGTTGCAGGCCAACAACATCTGTAAAATTTAATTCTGCTGCTGCGACAAGTTCGGGTAGCCGCCATGCAACTTCTCTTTTTAAACGAAAATAACTCAGTGTCTATTGAAGCTAGGTATCTGAAATCATGTGAAGATGTGTCAAAAACTGTCAACCTACATGCCAAAAACTTTTGTAAAATTTGGCTGGTCTAGAGCAGCCAGTTCAGAGCTTCTTGCACCTCTTCGAACTTAATGAAGCTAAGCGTGTCTGCAATCTTACAAATGAAGATCAATTTGTTTGGCAACAACTTCTGTAGAATTTGGTTGTACTGTTGAACAGATTCGGGTAGATGTCATACAACTCTACAATTTACATAAATATACCTCGGTAGTTAATGTCGGTATTAAAACATCTGAAATTGTTTAAAAGATTGTCACGTTATATAGAAACAGGATATATTACGTTCATTCTAGTATCCCAGAGTTGAAACAGCCTACTCTACTGCACTCTTCCTCGTTTTTCATTTAATGTTGAAAACCCTTATTATTTTCATATTATTTGTAAAATTCCTCTTGTTAAAATTACATTTTTTTTCCGAAATCTTATCTTAATATTAAAAAATATCTTAAAATTATATTATATAGTATAAATATATAAACATAATTTATTATTTATATTATTCAATCTTTTAAATCTGTTTTTGTTAAAAACAAATCAAGCTATCAAAAAATATTATGGTTATAATAATGAAAAGTTACGTGTTTTTACTATATATTTTGCTGTATATATTTCCTTTAGATCTTTAATATTCGATATTTTTCATCAGACAATATTTAAAAAAAAACAAAAATTTAATATTTTATCAATATTATAGATATTATTATTATTTTTTTTTTGTTTTTTTTTTTTTTATGAATTGATTGTTAACGTTTTTTCTTATATATTTTCAAAAATTAAAGTGAAAAACTAAAAAGAAAAAAAAAAAAACAAGAAAAAATTTTATAGAAAGAAAAAACGGTTTATGGCAAAAAAATATAAAAAATAAAACTAAAAATAACAAAAATAGTATTTTTTTTTTTTTATATTGAAAAAAATACTTTAATCCAAATATCGTAAATTTTATCTATATTAGGTATAATATACATATATATATCAATCTATATAATATATAGTATAATCAATCTATAAACAGTATAAAGGTCGTAAAATATAAAAATATTGAAAGACAACGCTATTAACTTCTATTTTTTTTTTGTTTTGTATCTTAATTTTTTTTTTTTTCTTTTTATTATTTTTGTTGTTATGCTCATTTTAAATCAATAGATCAAAGATACTATGGTTTAACTATAACTAAACAAGCCTAACATTAACGAAACCTACTTTATTTTTATTTTTAATTTTTTTTTATACATAATATTTATACATATTTTTATTATAATAAATAAGTATATACATACATATCTATTTTTCAAATATTATAAATTAAATAGCACGTTTAGATGTTTCGCATCCTTTAGTAAGATTTTGCATTAATAAGATAATGTTTCAGGATTTGTGAACTTTTTCTATAGTTTCTAAATACATTTTAATTCTGTGTCATAAATTCGTTTAATTTTGTTTAATATATTTCGACTGTGTAACATAACTTGAACTTAAGAAAATTAAAACTAATGCATATTACATTGAATAAGATAATTAAAGTCAGTGACAGGACATTTTAATCATCAATTAGGAAATTTTTAAATTCAATCCTCAACATATAACAAAAAATGTTTGAAACGTTTGAAAAAATGAAATATGTATAAGAAATCAAGCCAGGCAGATTTAGAGAATTTCGTAACTGGGAAAAAATTGCACCAGTCTGGATTTATTAAAAAACTCAAATAAATTCGATTTAAGAAGTCATATGTATAATTAAATATGAACGTGTCCATAAAATAAATTTATACGATCAAAAACTTTTTCGATCAGAAGTTTTTAGTACGCCACGTTTTAATGAATTATGCACATTACAATGCATATCAAGTTTTTCTACTTTTGTGTAGATTTGTTTTTTTCTTTAACAATAGTGTAGAAACTTAGAAGTGGAATGTAATTAATTTTTGAGTTTCGAATTAAATTAAAGGAAACCTTTTAAAAGGGTACAAAAATATTATGAAGATCATTCCGTTTTAAAAATAAGTTTTGTTTATTAATATTTGAAATATTGTACAGAAATGGTCGTATTCTCATTGAAAATGTACTTTAATCGAAAAACTATATATATATACTAAACATTTTGGGAGAATACCATCATAAATTGGTTAATTTAAATTAATTTTGTTGATAAATAAAAATAATAAATTAATTTAATAAATCACTATAAATTATTAAAATAAAATAAATTTTCTTTTTTATTCATTTTCATTTGACACACACTGTATTAATAAAATAAAAAAAAATAAAAAAACTTTTTAATTCTTCCAAAAAAAAAAAAAAAAAATAAGATACAAAAATTATAGGAAAATTTTTCACCCTTTGCCGTCAAACTGAATAATAATTTCATATACAATGTCGAAAAGAAAATATAGTACCTATTAGTGTTATATATTAGAGAGTAAAGAAAAACAAAACATAAACTAAAAATTAAGGAAAATATTAACAAAAGACTAAAATAAAATAACCGTAACATAAACAACGAATCCCATTTAATTTCCATTGGCATTAGAATAACTCATAAGTCTTCTTCCCTTCGGTTAGCCCAGCTGGGTATAACAGAATAAATTTTGTTGACATATTAAATTTTTTTCTTTAATCTTTCTCTTTTTCTCTTTATCCACATGCCTTCCGTTTTTAACTTTTGTTCTGTTTCTTTTTTTTTTTTTTTTGTTTTCTGTACTTGACTGCTTTAGATACTTGCTTAAATATTACTATTTTTTACTCTTTTTGTTTTTTCTATATACATTTTACTTATCTTTTAGATTTTATAGTTTTTTTTTTATTTTTTTATTTAGTATAAAGTTATGAATCAAAATATAAAAAACAGCTACGGATCCAGGCCACGTTTTAACTATAGCCAACATCAAAAACAAAAACAGAAAAAATAATGAAGGATAAAACAAAAGGAGAATAAAAGTAATGAAAAAAAAAAAACAAACATAAACAATTTTAAACGCAATATTATTATCAGCAACAGCAAAATAATAGCAGAAACACCAGCCTTTTCGAGCCTCTGGATAAATAAATATAGACGAGATGGTCAGAATTAAAATAAGAAAACAAATCTATATATGTATATATAAATTTATATAACATATAATATATATGTATTTAGCTAATATATAACTAATATACACAAATTTATTTTTACAGCTTTTGAAGGCCAAGAACCAACCCAAAATATAAAAACAAAATAACAAAAACATACAAAAAAAAAAAATTCAAATAAAAAAGAAAAGAAAACCCATAATTAACGTCAAATTGTAAATTGGGCTGTAAAAGTTTAATCGAGTGCTTTTTTACGACTTTACGCATTCAAGCAAAATAGGAAATGACACTCATCAAACTTTTATTGGGTTTATGGAAAAATAACTAACAGAAATTATCAAGAAAAAAAAGAAATAGCAAAAACAGCAACAATACAACAAAGAACTAACGAAGCTAAAGAGAAGTCGAACAAAAAATCAAACAAAAAAAAACAAAAACCAATAAAAAAAAAGAGAAGGAAAATTAAATAGATGAAAAATAAGAGAAATACTTTAAGAGTGTGATCAAAACATCTATAGGAGGTATTATATTTCTTCATTTTCATAGTGATTTTTTTCTTAAATGTTTAAAAAAAAAAAATTTTACAGCTTTGGTTCAAGGTTAGACTTAGACTGACATAGATCTGATGCTGAAAGAAAACTTAAAAAGTTGAAAAAAGAAAAAATAAGAAGCATCTTTAGGTGGCTTAATTTGAGTGGTATGTAAAGAATTTTTTCCACAAATTTCGCACTCACTTTTGACAACATAACGAAGTTGATGCATGCTTGCTCTAAAAAAAAATAAATTCGTACACACCGGACATCAAAATTGTAAAAAACGAACCACTCTTTATCTTCTACAAATAATATTAGAAAATTTCCATGACAAAAAAAAAAATTCAAAATCATGATACACTTTATATTGTTCTTAAATGATTTTGAAATCATAAAAACAACTGAAATATAACAAAATAAAAAACGATAAAAACTTAACTAAAAAGTCGTAAAACTAATGATAAAAAACGAAAAAATATGAACTCAAAAAATAAAAAAAAACAACAAAAGTTTTCTATGACCAAAGAAGAGTTATAAAAGCAAACAACTTATTCAATACAAAAAATATATACATATATATGAAAGCCATTACCAATTGTTTGGTTATTTGGTTTCTTCTATCAAAATATTAAATTGGATCTCTAAATTTTCAAATGGACGGACATGCCATCATATCTGAAAATTTTAACAAATAAAAAACGGCCTTTCTTTGGTTTTTTTATTTTTTTTTTTTTGTTATTTTGTTTTATTTTTTTTGTTTTTTTGTTATAGTTAAAAATTGGTGCTGTCAATGATGACAATGATTATGATATTGATAATGTTAGTGTTGATTATGATGGTGATGATTGTAATGATGGGATAGACTACAAAAATGGTTTATTTTCTTCTTAGGGTGGAGATTTGGTTTATTTCGTTTATTTAGGGTTCAAAGGAAACAAAAAAAAAAAAAAAAATTTTTTTTTTTTGTTAAGGTCTTTTGTGGATTTTGATAAATTTAATGTGTATAAAATGATGGAAAGGGTTGGACTTGAATAACAAGCAGTTTTTAGTGACGTTTTTTTATTTTTATTTTTTTCTCTAAAAGCGATCATTATTCTGATTGATGAAATCATAGGAAAAAATTTACTATAAATTTCTATACCCTTTTAATCATTTATGTACTATGTAAAATTATAGCTAAACCTATAAAATACTTATATTCTACAGTAAGGGACAAATTTTACTTATACAACTATTAGTTAGGTATTATTTAAAAGAATTCATCAATTGAAGACTTTAGTATTGTATCTATATGCACATACATATATTGACTTCTATTTAGGTTTTTCTTTTATTTCATAACAATCTTCTTCTAATTAATACTTTTTAAAATGAAAACAACATAATGGTATTTAGTTGCAGTTGAACATATGTATTTAATTTTGATGTTGGTTATTCCCCAGATGATGTTTTTTTAAGCAAAATATGTAGTTAAGTTTTGGTTTATGACTAAGTAATCAATATATTTTATGAATATTTAAATACATATTTTTGACTTATGTCGTTTTCTTTTCTGAAAAAAGTTTTGACCTGAAGTTGCACTTTTTTTTCAGGTCACATTTTTTCCGTTCTTTTCTGAAAAAAAAATGCAAAACTGAAAAAAATGTTCGTGTTCTTTTCTGAAAAAAATTTAGGGCAAAACTCGCACAGGGCAACAGTTTTTTTAAAAACTTGACCCGAAAATATTGACGGGGCAATAAAATGAGTTTTGCACTCTCCAGAATGACAACATTAAAAAATATATGTATATAATTGTCACTGTCAGTTAATTAGTAAATAGTAATTAATGACAATATAAAAATACATTATTTTCATTTATTTGGTTGAGTTTTGAAAAATATCTAGTTTAAAAAAAAAAAAAATTTATATTTGATTAGAAACAAGTTTAAAAATTTTTAAATAAGTAAAATATAATTTGTAGACAAAGAAATCAGTGCAGCAAACTGAAAAAAAAAATATTGCCCTTTTTCTGTTGTAATCTAAAAAATGTTCAGGTCAAAACTGAAAAAAAAAAAAGTGCAAAACTAGAAAAAATAGGTTTGACTTTTTTCAGTTTTTCCCTTTGTCAGCTCAAACTTTTATTTTCAGAAAAGAAAACGACATTAGACGGTTCCCAAGAATTACAAGTAAAATTATTACACATGAAATAAAACTTTATTTTTTTACACTATATTTTATACAATTTTATTCTTAATATTTGGTTAATTCAGGTCTAAATACCAGATCAGTCTATGTCAATTTATACAAACTTCAATTGTTGACACATGATTTACTTTATAATTGAAAAAAATGTCACTTAGTGCCTTCGTTAACGATAATTTATTAACATGGAAAAACTTCCATTGCTGAAAAATTAATTCAAAATCAAGTATTGAAGTCTTTTTACAATCATCTAAAATAGATACTTTTTTAAATGTGGGTATAAAGAATAATACTAAAGTATACCGATTTTATATAGAATCAAGAATTTTAGATAGTACTGCAATAGGAAAATTGAAGAATTCATCAAAACAGTAAAGAAACAAAGTATTAATTAAATTCAATATAATTTTAATTATTGCCCATTTTTACTATATACATTGTGAGAAGTAGCTGCAAATTCGTTATAATGGATTGAGTACATAAAACTGATCTTGAACTTGAATCCCACTTTTTCAAACAAAAAAGTAGATGAATTCCGTAGGTTTTTGTATGAAAAAGTTTGATTTGAGCTCAAAATCAGTTTTATGCAGACGACCCATAAATTTAAAATATTATTGTGATTTATCCTCTATATGGTTATCGTTATACAAAAATATTTTTAATAATTTTTGTCGGATACTGTATATGAATAAATAAGAAACATCAGTTGTTTTTATGAAGTAGTGTGAGAACACATTATTTATTATGTTGTGCTTGAAAAATCTGGACAAACATAGCAAAAAAATATAAAAACCCTCCAGTTGGAAAAACAGATTTTAATATTAACAAAATGAATAACCTTCAAAAGTACTAAAAGACACTTTAAAAACTAAACTTAATAAATAAAAAAAAAAAAAAAAAATATTTATTTTGTTTAATTCAAAATATAAGACTTTAATATCAAAAACTTTGTAATTTTTAATTAAAGTTTGTCTGTTAAAAAGTAATTTTTCTTTTAATTTTGTTTTTAGATAATTTTTTTCATACTAAAGCAATTTTAATCGAACGGAAACCACAACCCAGTTTTCGTACACTGGGATCAAAACACACTTGCAATTAAAAAATGGAAATACTGTTTTTGTAACTAGTAGCAATTATTATCTTCCAGTTATTTTGCATAAAATTCGAGATTAACAAGGAGTTCGAAGTAATCAAATATAGTTGATATACAATCTATCTTTTCCTTTCTTTATACAATATATTTTGAACGTATCTATTAGGAGGAAACAGTTTTGAGATATAAAACCAAAATATTTCATCTTGCCTTAAAGGTTTTTAAAAGTACAGCGTATTCAGTAGTTCATAACAAATAAAAATGATGTCAGTAAAAAGAGAATCTATCTTACACGGTTTCAAGATTTTTTTTTTGCGAGGGTTGGTGGGAATCTCGAAATACACCAATGAGATCAACGTGCCAATTATTTTTGGAAGTGTTGCACTTTAACAAACTAAACGCCACCTTCCTTTTAAACCAAACATTAGGTTAGGGACTATGTTACAATGAACTGTTTGGTTTTAGGATTGGGAAAATAGGAATAAAGAAAATTGCCCAATTTAGCATGTTATTGGATATTGGAAGGATTATTTAGAACAAAGATGTTGATGTTCTTCATGAATTTATCAAAGTCATATATTATGTAATGATTGGCAATTTAAAAAAAAACATCCGGGGGCATGCTATTCCATATTCGCGCTATACGGATTATAAACGAATTTCCCATGCGAATGTCTTCTATCTCGAGATTTTTAAGCTATAAGGTTTAGCCAATGCAGCCCTTCTTGTATCACGGTTGAAATTTTTGAGAGGAGACATTAAGGTTTTTATTTCTTCTGAACAGGTTCGTACACCAATACAATATCTATAAAATAGAGTCAATGCTCTAATAATTTGATTGTATCTTAGAAACTATTTACATCCTAGATTTATACACTGAAAAGTTGGAAAAGCTTTGCATCATAGGTTTTTATTGAATGTCGACCTAGCTTTTAGATACTTTTCAAAAGATATTACATTTTATATCAAATTGAAAAAAGTTAGCCTATTTTTTTAAGAATTTCTTTTTATTCATCATAAATTTCCTCCATTAAACCTAGTATTAACGTAGTCCTTTAATAAGCGAAGTAACTTTTTTGTTTGATGAAGTTAGTTTTTAAAATAAATAAAAAATTTTATAAATTTTTAATAATGGCAATAACATTCTTTGCGCAAAGTATTAAAGTGAGTATAATTTTATTCTAAATTATCCAGGAAATAAATAAATATTTAATTTTTTTGCTTTATAATTCTTCAACTGTTACAGTAATCTTCGATTATCCGTTTCAAGAAAGATATTTGAGAGTCGGGTACCATCTATAAGTACAGTTGACCTATCGGCAGAATGTGAATATAATTTTAATAAGCATATCAAGAAGAGCAAAAAAAATGTTTATACTTTAAGCAAAAATAACAATATTTCAGTATTGTTCAACCGCTTCATTAATCTTTGAATGGCAAATCCTCCATACCACACTAGGTTCAAACTTTATATGAAATTATTTAAATTTATTATACAAATGGGAGTAATCACAAAAAATGAAAATGCAATCTAATAGGGAATGAAAATATCATTTTATTTATCTATGACTATATATATATTATTGCAATAATATTTATTTTTTTAAGGATATAAAACATTTATCATTACGTTTGTAATACTGTAAAAAAGATTAAATATAGATATGGGGAAGTACATAAATTATATTCAATCTCAGAATATTAAATTCGTGATTCAATTTAGTTATATTATAATATTTAATGACAACTTCGATTTTAAAATTAAACAAATTCACTCTGTCGGTTCGTGTAGCTGCCAAACAAAAATTTTTTTTTTTTATATGATCTTTATTAGTACAATTCAGAGTCTAATTATGACGCTGTGTATCTGAAATTTTGTTAATAGAAGTTAATTTTTATGTCAACGACTTCCGCAAAATTAGGTTAGTTTAAGGTAACAGATTTGGATAACTGTAATATAAATTTAAGGATATAAGTTTTTTTTTATATCTTTGTACTTAATTTAATTAAAAAATTAAAAATTTAATTGAAAAAAATTTAATTAAATGTTCATTTTTGTGCGTATCCTAGAATTGACAGAGGTAATTTTACAGTATATTCCTTGTTTTAAAGAAATATTCATTGAAAGATACTTCAAAAATTCAAAAATAAATAATAAAAGTTATAAATAATTATTATGTATTTTAATTTTAAAATTAATAAAAAAAATAAATAAAAAAGATACTTATAATTAAATTATCAACTAATTAAAAAGGTTTATTATTAGTTTTTGATAATTGATACAAATTTATATTATACCTATATGTATATTCGTATATTTGTAATTACATACAAATTTAATTAAGAATTCATATAATTAAAATATTATTTTATTAAATATAATTAATATATTATTCAGTTTAAACTAGATTTTATTTAAGCACGTACTATTTTTAGTTTTTTCTATCTTGTTTTCAATAATTATAAAAAGTTGCGTGAATTACACTTGAATTTAAATTTTTTTTTTTTTTTTTTTTTGTTACTAATTAATGCTAATTACAAATTAATTAAAAATTAAATTTTTTAATTTGATTTAATTTTTTTGTTTTTTATTTATTTTATAATTTTTTTTTCTATAATTTTTTTTTTTTTATCTAATTATACGTGAGGTTTTTTAATAATAAATTTTTTTTTGTTTTTTTTTTTAATTTAGATTTAGAATTAAATTAAATAAAAAAAAAAATAATGGCAACAAATTTTTTTTTTTTTCATTTATTTCTGACGTAATTTGAATTGCATGTGATTAATTTAAATCGTGATGATAACTTAATTTTTTTTTTTATACAATTAATTGTACGTGTACAAAATACAATATCAGTCTATCGATTCGGTCAATCGATTTGAATAAACATAAAATGGTTAAAATATTGTTAAAACAAGGTAGAATGTAAACCAACGGTTTTTTAAAAGCGCACATTTCCAAAACTCAATACAAACTGTTTAGAAGTCTGACTTACACAAAAATTTGAAAATTTCATGTAATAAGAAAAAATGTGAAAATAGGACATTTTTGAAATTTTGAGGGGCCGTAAGTCCGGAATCCTATATAACTAAGAAAAGCCGTTAACACACGTAAAAATATATTATTAAACCTTTAATTTTCATGTCTTGCCGAAGAAAAATTTTTACAGGTGCCTAAGTTTACAGGTGTCTAAAAATAGCAAATTTTCAATTTTTGAGGCGTAATAACTGTTAAAGAGATGAGATGAGAGAGGAGATGCTACCAAAAAATTTTCTGACGAAACTTATACTAATTCTAAAAGTTCTTTCTTGTCTCAAAATTTCAGGCTCCTATCTAAAGGGGTGTCGGAGTTATGAAAAAAGAAATTTCATGCAAAATGTGGTTTTCACATAACGGTAAATTTAAATCGTAAATTACAAAATATTACATAATTTTGATATTGTTTTATATAGATAATAAAATATTCAATCTTCTGCCGATTTTAGATTGCAAAACTATTACGCAGAGCCCGAGATATATACATCTGAAAATGGGACTTTTTCGCAATTTTGAAGAGCTGCAACTTTGGAACCCTTTACAACTAAAATAAACATTTCACACACGTAAAAATATATTATTGTAGCTTTAATTTTTACATCTTGCAGAAGTAAAATGTGTACAGGTTCCTAAGTTACAGGTGTTTAAAAATAGCAAATTTTCAATTTTTAAGCCCTAATAGCTCATAAACAGGGGGTGGTCCGAAAAAATTTTTTGAGCAAACTTATACTAATTCCAAAAGTTCTTTCTTGCCTCAAAATTTCAAGCTTCTATCTAGAAGCGTGCCGGAGTTATGAAAGTAGAAAAATCATGCAAAATTTGGTTTTCACATAACGGTAAATTTAAATACTAAATTTAAAAAAATTGTATAATTTTGATATTAATTTACAAAGATAAAAGAAATACCTGTCGAATGACATTTTCAGATTGAAAAAATCTTAAGCAGAACATAAGATATATGCATTTAAAAATAGGGCTTTTTCAAAGTTTGAGGGGCTGTAGCTCCGAAATGGGGAGGGGGGGGGCTACATGAAAAAGTTGTTCCACAAAATTATTTTTTTTATGAGACCTACCTATGGTTAAAATTGTTTTTCTCTATCTTTAACGGTGTAGAAATTTTGTAAACAGACGGACGGACGGACGGACAGAGTGAAACTAATAAGCACATTTTTTCAAAATTTTTTTTGGAAATGTGCTAAAAAATAGTAGTGTTTGAATAGTATTGAAGGCGAACTGAAATAAGAAATTACAAAAGACCAAAAATTTATTTTATTTGAATCTATTTGAAAAATATTATAAAAATAACATATTATCTAAAGTGAACAAAATCGCTTTACTTATTAAACAATAAATGGTTTTAAAGGCAAAATCCTATTTTATTTGTTAACTTAAAAAAGTCTCGCCGTTTGCTCATTAAAAAATTTAAAATTCCGGGTTATCCAGCTATTGGTGCAGTGGTTGACGCACCGCTTCTCATTCATAAGGGAATGAGAGGTCTCGGGCTCGATTCCCGGCTGGGTACAATGATTATAATATATATAAAAAAAAAAAATATTCATATATCGCAATATATAAATACTTAATATATCACATAATATCTCGTACATCCCACATTCTTACTAGGAAACAGGGGTTATAGCTACCTGTCACATTTATGTACCACGATACCTGTATATAAATAAATAAATAAATAAATAAAATTGCGGGTTATTTCGAACAGATTTCAATTTGTATTTAATACTTTAATATCTTCAAATTTAAAATATTTAGGAATCATCAGTGAGTCATCATATTTGAAAACCAGGCGCTCATATATTTATGGGAACAAATTCTTATGCAATATAAAGGGTATAGCCCAAAACTCGTAGTATATTTAACAGCCTTTTTATTTATATTTGTAGAAATTATAAAGTAAAATTTATAAAATAAATTTAAATATGAATTATTTATTTTTTATTTTTATAAGACTATTTGAACTAAAAAGGCCGTTAAATATACTACAAGTTTTGGGTTACCCTTAGGTTAGCGACTTTTTCAATATGTTTAAAAAAACCATTATTCTTTTAGAAACTAATTAAATTAATAATAGAGATTTAATACAAAATACTATTTTCTTGCAAAAAAAAAAAAAGTGCTCCGTGGAGAGGTAGTAATTTAATTTAGGAATGTACCTCCTCGTCTATCTTAGGGTACTGAAGGGTAAACACTGGTACATTTATAAGAAATTTCATTCAAATCGGATAACAATAGTTGTATAGATTAGAACATAATATCAAATAATATTCGTATTCGAATAATTTAAGGCGGAGCCATTGAACCAGCAAACTCAAATTTTCTGTCCTAATACAGGAGCGTGTAAGACCAATTCGTATACCAAATTTGATTAAAATCCAAGACTTTTTTTTTTGTCTGACCACGTGGTTTTTTTTAGAACAAATCATATTTTTTGGAGAAATCATATAATTTTTTTTTTTGGATTCTACACCTTTAAATTAATATAGAATTTCAGCGAAAACTATTTTTTTTTTTCGAAAACCCATCACTACACTCATAGCATAGGATTTATACTATGAGTAAGAAAAAATTAACTTGAATAGGTATTGAGTTTTTTATTAAGAGGTTAGAGAAGAAAACGAGGAAGAATACAGTCGCCTTTGTCAACTCTTAGATACCCGTATGAACCGTTAGTATGTTCACAGCCTGTCACTTTGCTTACAATATTATTTTTTTAATATTTTAGTATTTCAAAATAATTTGGGTGAATTTTATATTTTAACCTTCCACATAACGATTATCAATCCAAAACTTTTTCAAATATTCTATAGTACCATTTAATACTAAGCGGTAAATGTATATTAAATTTACTTCGTACAAAATAGTAAATATAATTTTAAATATTATATTATATTATATTTAAATATTCCATTGACAGAATAATTTCTTATAAGTACAATAAAATACATATATGTATGTAAATACGGTGCTATATAATATACATCTATATACTCTTATCATTCATTCACTAGTGACATATACGATAAGTAAATAAACATGATATTATATAAGTATGTATATATATCAATATCATATAAATAAAAATTCTTCAAGCAACCGTTATGTTGTTTATTTATTTACATTTTTTTGTACTACGCATTATATCCTCAACAATTTCAAATTATCGAGTAAAACAAAATGCAAAAAATTTGTTGAAGAAATTTGTTAGAAAATTTGAAAAAATCAAGCAACACTTTCGTCAATTATAAAGTAACCCTATATTATTAAAAAAAGTTGTTAACAGAAATAAGAATATAATGTTGAAGCTTTAATTTTTATCTATTACTTTAAAAAAATTTTAACAGGTGTTCAAGTTACAGGTGTTTAAAAATAGGAAATTTTCAGTTTTTGACCCCTTACAGCTCCTAAACGGGGGGTGATACAAAAAAAATTTTTGAAATGACTCATACTTATTTTCAAAGATCTAACTTCTGTCAAAATTTCAAGTTTCCAACTTAAACCGTTTAGGAGATAGAAGGGTTGAAGGATTTTGCAAAATTTGAGTTTCACATAACGGTAAATTAAGACACCGTATGCCACAAATATATATTTATTTTATATATACTTTTAAAGCTAATAAAAGTAGTAATCGTTTGGCGTTTTCAAAATGGAGATATACCTTATACAACTTGTGCTATAACAATTTAAATATAGAGCTTTTTCGAACCTTTGGGGAACTGTAGCTCCGTAACGGGTGGGGCTACAAAAAAAAGTTATTAAAAATAAAATTAATATTTTTGTGAGATCTATCAGTAGTTAAAATTTTCATAGCTCTATTGCAAAAAATGTGGGGATCTAAAAGTTAGGTGTTCGAGAGCTACCCTAAGGCTTGATCCAAACTCAACCAAAAAAAATGGGGAACCTATAAATTACTCCCAGAATATTTTGTGTAAATTTCAAGATTCTAGCTTTCTTAGTTTTTGAGTTAGCGTGCTGACGGACGGACGGACGGACATGGCTCAGAAGTCTTAGAATTTTTTTCTGATCCGATCCATACCTTTGAAGGTATATCTAGCTCGCTTATTTCGAGGTGTTACAAACGGAGGAGTAATTTTATTATACCCGATCCTATCGTACGGGTATAAAAACCCAATATTCAAAAAGTTGTTACCGTAAAACTTAATAATCTTTTACAAAATTTCAGATTTCTAACTTTTTTATATATAATATGAGCAAATACATTTAATTTGCAGTATAAGATACGAGCAAATACATTTCGCAGCTAGCCAAACCTGCTCTGTTAAAATAACCAAATTCTTGATGAAGTCATCAGAATAAAACTGAAATCTTATGATAAAATTTTAAGCACCTTATAAAAACATTAAGTTATGCTCATATAAAAAATAGAAAATATATGACAGTTAGGCGAACTTATTACTCTAAAGTCTAGACTCTAGACCAATCAAATTTTATATTGATCGTTTGAAATGAAACTTCCGATAATACTAGCTAGCATAATTAAAGACTATGTGATAAAAAAAAATTTGCATGCCAATCGAACTTGTTAAACTACAATAGAAAAACTAGTATTTATATAAAAATTAAATGGTAAAATTTCAGAATACTAATTCCACTATTTTTTGAGTTATCATGCGAAAGAAGGGGTGAATGCACTTAGCTATCTCGACTCAGAATTCAATCCTGGACAAGAATGTGTATACTTTACTTTTCCATATCTATACATCTCCTTTAAAGTTTCAAAAACGTAATAGCAAATTTATAATACCTTTGAGGAACCTTCATACGGGTGTAAAAAATATAGATTAAAATTTTTCAAGTTTACTGTAAAACTCTACACTTACTGTGTGTACATTTATAAGGATAAAATATAAAAATTGATTGAGGTGAATATAAAGATGAGGTGAACATTTTCCGTTAAAAATCTATAATTTTAAACAGGCACACTCTCGAAATATGAAAAATCGATGAATGAGGTAAATTTAATAGCACCTATACAATTTTAAAGACAAATTAATTATTAATTAAATTTGTAAAATAACAAAAAAAAAATTTTAAAAAAACTTAAAGGTTATAATTATTTTTCCATAACTGTGTAAAATGTTCAAATTTAATATTGTTTTAACAAATTATTAAAAAAAGATTTTTTTTTTATATATTAAACTTTTTTTTCATATTTTTTTTATCAAATTATAATTGAGGCCAATTAAAAATTTTTATTAGGTTTTTCTAGGTAATATATTTAAAATACTCTGTGCAATTTTTAACCGTTTGGAATTTTTTCTACCCCATACCACTTTTTTCTTTTATAAGTGCTTTTATTTTTTATTTTCACTAATTATTTATTAAATTGCTAATTTTTGTCAAAACTTATTATTAAAAAAAAAAAAAAAAATGTAAATCTATGAACCCTGACATAATGAAAACTGAATATTTTACATCATTTTATTCGCGCTATCTGTTATTTTTTTCTTTTATTTCATTTGAAATGAAAATTTTTATAGAAAGCTTTTCTCCAAATTATTTCAACAGAGATGATGTAACACGTTTATTTATCTGTTCTCATTTTTTTTTTTTTTTTACAAAATAATCATTGTTTACTAAAATGAAATATTTTCAATTTAAATATATGTATCTTTACAATTTAAAAAAAGTATTAAGACACAAAAAAAAAAACAAAGCTTAACTTAGACTACAGGTATGAACGATGAATTTTACAAACAAAGTTACCATATCATTATGTATATTTATTCATAGTAGCATTTTTAGCAAAAATTTATGAAATTCAGTTTAATGAAAAGATAAATAAAATAAGTAAATGCAACAGTACCTGAAAATTTCAAATTAAATTAAAAATCCATAAGTTATTTTAGATAAGCTTCAAAACTTCGAATCCATGGACCAATTTTTCCCAATTTGAATCCCTGCCTTTCTTTCATAATTAATAACCTATACTGTATAAACTTTATCAAGATAGCTTTATTAGTTTTTGAGTTGTCGTGGTGACGAACGGATATCGTTAAATCGACTCAAAAGGTGCCACTGATTAAGAACATACATACATGTTCATATCTAACTTGCTTCATTTTAGTGGTTACAAACACAAAGTTAAAGTAGGTACCCTATACTTTAGGTGTACCTAGTGTATAACAAGTTGAATCGGATCAAATCAACAGATCTGATATTTTACAAGTTCTCAAAATTAGAGGTATTCTGATGGACCCTAAAAGAACACAGGAATTCATTTATAAAATTGTGCCAAATACAATTAAAAAACGTGGGAATAACTAAAATCAATATGATCAAACAGAGTCGAGAATTTTTATGTAGAGCTAAAATGTTAATTATAAAGTTCTAAGGCAACAAAACTCATTAATTGCCACTTTACGTTTATATAAAAATGGAAATGTGAAAACAGTATATTCAGTTAAAAAAAAATGTGAAACAGTATATGGTTCGCAAAGGACTTTAGGTCTATATATATAAATGGAAAAGCTTGTATGTGGCTGTCAAAAGATTATAAAAGTAAATTATAGTAAATTCTAGAACCACCAACTTTATAATTAACATTTTAGGTCTACAGAAAAATGGAAATGACTTGTGATTTAGGATTTGGGTGGCAAAGGATTACAAAAGTAAAAGATACTTAAAACAAAAACAATTAAGAATATAATATACAATATCTCATAGTTATAACTTTTAAAGTTATCTGTTAGATAATTATTTATAGGGAGAATATAATGACAAAAAATTCAAAATAATAATCAAATTTTATTGCTTAGACTATACTTACTTGCTTAGATGCTTAGATATAAATTAAATTAATTTTGTGTAATTTAAATTTACAAACTTTTATGTTTAGAGTTGTGCACAATTAGCCTTATAATATTTTTATTATTTATTTTCTTTTTTTTTATTAAAAAAAAATCTTAATTATTCAATTTAAATTATATTATTTGGTCATTATTTACAATTTAAATTATTTAATTATATAATAAAAAAAAAATCTTATAAAATCTGTATAATTTAACCTATAATTAAATTCAAATTTAGTTTAAATTATAAATAAATTACAATTTTTTTTATTTATAAGTAAAAAAATTTATTGGAATTTATAAGATACTATCTTAGTGGTTGAGATTATTTTTGGTTAAAATTTTTAAATGGTTCGATTGCTTAAACTCAATTCATTAGTAATACATATTTCGATTCATTAAACTTAAAAGAAAAAATATGAATATTAAAGTTGAAGTTAATTAGTTGCAACATGAAAAGGTGGACAGGTGTCCATCAGGTTATAATAAGGTGTCCCAAAAGTAATCCAAACTTTTAATTTTTCACCCCAAATAGCTTTTAAACAGGGTATGAAGTACAAACTGTTACAGAGCTAATAAAATCTTTTAAAATCTGAATTCATTTATAGAAAGATTCTATCTAAACGCACTGTAAAAATACGGAGGAACTTAAATTTTGCAAAATATTGGATAAAAGGATAAGATTATGATTATTATATTTATTTATAAAAGAAATTAATCCGAATCAATTCTGTGATTCCAAGCAGAAATTATACAAAGGCGTAGCTCAAACAACATTAAGTTAACTGAACAAAATCCAATATTACGCCTTACATCTCATGTGCATCTCATAACTCACTTCAAAATATAAGAGCTTATTAGTTTTCTTTTATAGATATCTTGTAGGTAATGAAACTTAATCTATTGAATTGGAATCAATAATACCTTCCTTTAAGCAATTCTAACTGAACACTATGGAGGCGTCAAGTGTTAATTTCTATACCCTAAGTAGAAATTCCTAAGAGGTTTAAAACTGATTATGGACACTCATTTATTGTGAGTTGTTAACTGCTAAAATGTGAAACATGCTTCCATCCAACGTGCACCACTCTGATAAAAATAATCCATTATACAATTTATAACTTTTTAAAAAGAACATGTCCAGATTCGTTTCAAATTTACCTACCTTTCTATTTCCCTTCAACTCCTCATCTTCCTCTTATTCAAACCTTCAAACATTTTGTATAAAGGAAGCTTTTTCCAGACTTCCCAGAGTAGCGTGTCATTATACTGTAGTTTGACTAATTTAACAAAAAAAAAATTTTCTAGAAAATTTGAAATCAAAATAGTTATACTATCTAAAAATAAAACCCTTCACAGATCCTTTCACCGAAAGAGGTTATATTGGAAAAAAAATTGTGCCCCTATCCTTGTAGATTTACATATATGTATATTTATAGTATATAGTTAATTTGATGGTTATTCAACTACAAAAATTAATTTCATTACGAAAAATTTAATTTAAACTGAGAATTCTAACAGGATTCCTGCCAGGAGACTTAAAGAAAATTTCAAAAAAAAATGGCTCTTCATTCAGATTCTATAAAGAGAAGAGACGCCAGAATGCATACTCAAAAACTGCAGAGCTTCTCTCCGAGAAAGATATATACACCTAAGAGTGTATTGGTTTGCTAGAGATGAACTGCCAGAAATATACCCCACAAAGATTTTTATTTTCCTGCAAGCAGTAGAACGGACAGAGGTATTATTAGTAACATTTAGTAACAGAGGGAAACCAATAGATCTACATCAAAACGTCGCAGTGTCACTTAATATCCGAATAATCTAATCTAAAATATTTAATAAATTTTATTAACTCGACATCAGTTTTTAATTATAAATGCATCTATATTGCGTAATTTGTGTGTCAGCCGGCATGAGATGCAATGTTAAATTGAACTAAAAACATTTTTATTAAATAGGAAAAACATTTAATATTTAAAATATTTAATTGCTTATTAATTAAAAATATTTACAAAATATATGAATAAAACAATTTTTTTTTTTTAATAACATTAGGTACTAATTTAAAAATTAAAATAATGCATAGAGGATGTGAAATAAATTAAAAAGAAAAATTTTCAATTAAAATTATTAAGGATGTAATAATTAATTATAATCAAAATTAATATTAAATTTTTAAAAAATCTAGAACGGAAACTTTATACGAATAAGCGTCATCCGCCCAGAAAAAATATCTATAATTTTTTCAAAAATTTTTAAAACTATTTTAAGAACGTGATTAAAAAATTTTGAAAAAAAAAACATGTTTACGATCATTATTTTATCCAAAACAATCAATTTAATCAAAATTCAATTGATTTCTATAATAAAGTAATCATTACCTGATTCTGCACCTATAAATTATTCAAAATAATATGCAAAAAAAAACAAAAAAAGTGGTCATTTCATGTGCCTGGACATTTTATTTTATTTATTCCTAACACTTTATATTTTTCTTTTATTAATTAATACTTCATCATATCAATAATACATTTATTCATCATTTCATATAACATCTATTCAGATTAAAATATAAGAAATGTTTAGCCGCGTGCTATTTTATCACTTTCTCTTGAAATTAAAACAGAAACTACAAAAAAAAAAAAACATAAATTAAAAATTCTTAAAAATCATTTGAGTCAAAAAAAAAAGAAAAAACATGTTCTACCGACTCTATTTTAGCACATGTCCCTCAATATTTAAAATCAATATTTGATTTTTAATTAATTATTATCTATTTTAATTTTTGTTTTTTATTTTTTTCCTATTCTGTATAAATGTTTAATGAAATTACATCTTTTCCTTTTTTTTTTCTTTTTTTTTTTTTTTTTGTCCCAATAATTCACAACAAAAAAAAAAAAAAAATTTTAGAATTTCGTTGTAGTGTCAACTGAACTGAAATGCACGATTGATAACATCATCATATATTCGCGTACATATACATAACAAATTCGCTTACTTCAAAAAAAAAAAAAAAAAAACAAGAAAAAAATCACCATATAAACAAAAAAAAAAATCACATAAATATATATTTTCTCAAAAAAAAAAAAAAAAGAAAATATTAAAACAGATTGTAATTTAATAAAAAAAAAGTATATATACATATATATATTTTTATTTATGCATAAAAAAAACGCTTAAAAAGTTATTCAACCATAGCTCACAATTCAATAAAAAATTAGTATTAATTTGCTAAAAAGCAGAAGCTATATATATATATTTGTATGTAGTATGGATGTACCACCAGCATCACCAAATTAGCACAGTAATGAAATGAAGGTGACAATAAAACGAAATATTACAAAAAAAAAATTAAATTGTAAAATATTTTGCTTTTGACTTTTCTGTATCTTTATAATAAATAATGAAGCGAAAACTGCTCTACACTATTATTATGAGTATGACTCATAATGACTTTTTAAAAATATATAAAGATTTTAGAATATATTAGGTGCAGATCCAAAATTTCCGAAGCGAAAATTATAAAAAGACAAAAGTCTCATGCGACTTTTGACTTACCATTGTAAGAGAAAAGTTTCACAAAAAAAGGTCAATGGTCCCATGTTAGTTTTAACTCACTTCAATGGGTCAGAAGAAGTTCCAATGGTAAAATGTTTTTATTTAAATGAAAATTAATATTAATTATATTCTCCACTTTTTCCAGAATATACACATACCTATATGTATATACATTATGTGAAAATACCAGATTTTGAATTTAAAAAGATTTTATAGTTGATTTGAAAAACAGGGTTGCCCCTTTTTCGGAATATATGTATTTATGTATATATGTATGTGTATGCCAAATTCTAAATTTGGAGGGATTTTATAGTGGGCTACAAAACCGCTTTTTCCAAAATATTTATAAAAATTCTGTAAAAAGGGGAAAACCTGATTCCGTAACCAACTTCAAACATTTCGCCTGATTCGGTATTTTGCATGTACTCATATATATACATATTCTGGCAAAAGCGTATGAACTTGATTTTGTAACTGACTATAAAATCCCTTCCAATTCATAATCTTATATATGTTTTGAATTCTTAAAACAAAATTAGCTAAATCCCATCGAAATTTCTGTCCTTTAAAATGAGAGCAAAGTATAATGGAACTTCTGAGTTATTTAAGTGGGTCAAAAGTCTCAATGGAACTTCTGGCGCCAGAAGTTTTGGTCTTGCACCGCAAGACTGTTTAAAATGTTGCGAAGTCATTCGAATCTTTCATTCAATAGTTGACACTTGATGTTAGAAAATAAGCGATATTTAACCATTTGTTAATTTCGTTCGATTTTTTTTTTCTGACAGATTGGAACAGAAAAATATATTGCAGTAGAAGAATCTTATTTATTCTGAAGAAATACCAGTCCGCTTTTCAAAAAAAAATTAATGCCGATCCGGAACATCAAAAAAAAATTGATTTTTTATGAAATATTTAAATGAAAATGCTAAGATTTAAAACTTTTCTTTTTTTAGATAAATGTAACAAAGAAATTACATAGCCTTTCCTTTCGATATATGGAAGAAAATTTCGTAAGAACAATTTATTCTTACAAGGTATATAAGATTCGAACCCATGCTCCCTCGGAGTTTACCTATACGCTTATCCACTAGCTAGACTATCAAGACCTCAATAAAACTGATTTTGTTTTATAAAAAAAACTATGTAGCCATCATATTTAAATTTATACCATGATCCTTTTTTGTCTAGACTAAAAAAAAATTAAAAAAAAAATAATTTAGGCATTCCTATAATTACAACTTTATTAACTTTTTTCTTTCGTTTATGCCTTATAACTATTAAAGAACTTTATCTAATTCCCATCATCAAAAACTTAAATATCGTTTCTATTAAAACACTACTACAATACTTTTATTTGCATTTTATAAACGAATAAAATACAATATGATATGATGACACTTTGAATTTATAAATCTGATGATGATGAGGTTTATGCCCAAAAGAATATTTTTATGGGCAATTAATTTCTTATACGTAGGTATATTTATACAAACATATTATTATAGATGTCCATATATACAAAATAAATGCATAAAATGTAAATAAATACTAAGTGTATATAAATATATTTATATAAATATGTATATATAGATTTTTTTTTTTAGTTTAAAAATCCATTAATATATAAATTGCATCACCATCAAGCGTCAACGTGAACCATTTTTAAAAATTTTTTTTTTATGATTTTTTAAACGTGTCCATTATCGCTATAGTTTTTTTTTTTGTTTTTTATTGCAATTTTTTCATTTATTTCGTTTTTTTTTCTTTTATCTTATTTTAACAAAAAAGTCATAAAATTTTTAATTTTCATGCGACAGAAAACCAAAATCAAAGACTGAATAAAAGTGAGCGAATTGTAAAAATAAATAAAAAACAAAAAAAAAAAAAGGAGAACAGCGAAAGTTCAAACAACCTGAAGTAATCGATCAACTTTCATATTATCTGATCATCATTTTTCACTTGTATGTACATATATGTACATATGTATGTATTTTTGTATGTTCAATGCCGGTATGTATTTTTGTATGTTCAATGCCGGTGATGAAAATTTTTTTTTTTTTGGAATATTTTTAATGCACGTTGCTCGTTTTATATGGTGCAATATGAAATATGATTTCCTTTTAATCAAATTTTCTTTAATTATTTTAATTTGAATTTGAATTTTGTATTTCTTGTTAAAGTGGTGTGATGTTTATGTGCTCTAAATACTTGCCTTGTGCAAAATATATATGAATATTTGAATTTGATTAGAAAATTAATTTTAAAATAATATTCTGACCTTTATAGGATTAAAAATGGTAACTGGGTACATTAATTTCCGGAATTAACTTTTTTAAAGAAGTCGAAAATAAAAAATGTCAATAACAAAATGAATGATGATGACCATATTACTATTGATTTAGAGCGCTCGCATTTCAAAAACATACAATAATAATGGTAGCACATTTGGCAGCTTAATGCCATTTAACCCTTTAACAAATTCTTGTTTATATAAATTGTGTAATCTATAGATATTAACTTTTAATTAATTCGTTTTAGAATTTTTCTATATATATCTCAGAACTTTGAAGCTGAAGGTTGTAACAGATAACTTACAAAATAAAATATATGGTGTTCAGTATTTTCGTAGCATCAATTTTTGTATGAATCACAATGCTTTTCAATCACTTTTCTAACCATTCGATCAAAGTTCGGTCATTTTTCAATAGATTTTCTTTGTTTTAAATTTTCGCTGATCAGATATAATTCACATCTTTTTCTATCATCCTGCCTCAGGATTAGCACCGTTATCATATAAAGATTTGTAAGCATTTCCATATATCTTGTATTATATACGTTTGTTTCGTCCGGTGAAAGGTTTATGATTTTTAATTTCGTCTATTTTCCTGTATTCTCTTTATCAGATCTCATTGCCAATCGCTATTTATTATAATTTCGTCCATAAAATCAAATCTAAGCAAAGTTTTAATGAAATCATGCATACGTTATTTATAATTCTTTTTGTAAATATCCGGTAAACCAAAAAAAAAAAAAAAAAAAGATGCAAACTTAAATTCATTACAGAAAAAGTAATTCAAATTAATAAAAACAGACAAATATAATTCTGCAAAAATGATATACCTAGTTATTTGTTTTTTTTTTTACTATTTTTTTTTTTTTATTTTGTAAAATGCATCAAAATTACATTCATTATCCCTTTCTTTTTTTACCTTTTTTTTATTATATCCTTTCATTCTATTTTATATAAACTTTTTAAAAAGAAGCCCGGAGGCTTTTAAAAGCCATTGCCACAAATAAAAAAAAACGTGTAATTGACAGGTTTTTGAATCATTTTTGTTTTCAATTTTTTTTTTTTTTCATTACTGAATGGTAATTCATTAGATTTAAGGAATCAATCGTGTAGGCTTCAGTTTGAGCACACGACAAATTTAAATTTGTTTATTTATTTTTGTTTTTTTTTTGTTTTTTTTTTTGTTTCTCATCTCTTTCTAAGCTTATAAAAAATTTTTTCAGATCAATATCTATTTTTCTTTTTATTGGTACACAAAAGAAACACATGATATGATATGATACAAAATGTATCTTAAAAATATTATAATATATTTTTGACGTGTTGTATATGTATATGATGTTTTGCTGGGATTATAGTATAAATTGTTGGATTATGGTATGATGTATCATCGTGGGCACCATCATCATCATCATCATCATTATTAACATTTTTTTTTTTTTTTATTGTTTGTAAGTAATTTTTTATCTTTGAAAATCAAAATCAGCTAAACCAATCCACCAGTCACAAGCCACTACCATATTAAGATACATGTGTACAAACGAATGATATGCTGATTTTTTTTTTTTTTGTTTTTTTAATTTTACTTAAAAGTGTAAATTAAAGCTTTTCTTTATTTTTTGAGGTGTAATATTGTACCTGATGAATGCTAATTTATGCATGAATAATAAAAATAAAACAAAAAAAAAAAAAATATAACCATAATATAATATCTATAGATACAAAATTAAATCGAATAAAAGAAAGGGAAAGAAAATAAAAAAAAAAGATACAAACCTATGGGCTTTAGATTACTTATTGAATTAATAGATTGTAGATAGATAAATAAATTAAAGATATATACGCAATATGCATGTATATATACAGTAAACAGCTAATAATATATTGATATTATTATAGATGGGTTATTTAAGTTCGTTATTTTTTTTGTATTGTTTTTTTTTTTTTTTTTGTGATTTTGATGGTGGAGATATGATGAATGATTAGAAGATAATAATCTGAAAAGTTTAGATTATTTTGAATTTATTTAATTTGTTTTTTTTTTTTTCTGAAATATGAAAATGAAAAAATTAAATTAGTAAATACAAATTAAGTTTTTATTGTTAATATAATAATAGTAGATAAATCTTTTAAAGCCATTTTAATCTAAAGTATTATTTATTTTCATTATAAGAATTATTTTATTTCTCAATTACATTTCATAATTTACAGCAATAGCGATCATTGAAAAAACTTCTGTTGATCTATTATAGGTGCTTCAACCATGAACTAATTGAAATCTTTACAAAGAAATCGAACTATTTCCATATCCGTTAGTCTCTTTACACTTGCAGTTAACATTATTTGAAAATAAAATATTGGAAGAAAAGATGTTACACTCAAAGAAATTTATATCAAAATCTATAGTCATCATAATCTAAAATATTACCATCTTAATGGTTGGGGTAGTAGATCCAGGTGTAAAAATTTCGGTGGACTGCGTATGTCCACTAAAGTTTTGGAAGGTAAATATGAATTTGTTACGACCTATAACCAATGAAATACTAAAATTCATTAGGTTGGCATCCGTCAGTTGACTTTTTCCAATCAACTTGAAAGTTTAAATGAAAGGCCGTTTCTATAGGCCCTTTCCCACCCATGAAATCAGTTTTAAGCTTAATAGCTTAAAACAAATTTGACATTTTTGTATAAAACTATGATTATAGTCACCATTCGATTACTTATTGATTTCAGATTAATTGTATATATATATAGCGTACCCTTAACTTCAGCAATTTAGTGATAAATCTTTGTACTACTTAAAATTATAGTACACAGTGCAAGTAGATATTTTTTTAAACAAAATAATATAACTTAAGTACTTGAAGACAACAAAAAAAAATAAAGGTATACGGACCACGACAAAATAATTTAAAAGCATATTCAAAACAACAAAACAAAATGTTGACATTAAAAAGCTTAAAATGGAAGAAGTTTACTGGTTTTTTTTTACTTTTGTTTTTGTTGTTTTTTTATCTCGAATGATCGGGAGCAACTTATTAGATTGCTAAAAAGTTGTTAGTATCAAATTCACTCAATTAATATCATTAATTTAATCCCAAAAGATGAACACAAAAAAAAAATACATATTATTTTTAATGTGATTGTGATATTGTTTTTTTTTTTAAATTTACAAAATAGATAAAAAACAAAAAAACTATACGGTAAAAATTAAATTAAAATGTAAATTTTCGAGGTTTTTTTCTATCTTATACTCGTATTATTTTGTTTTTCTCAAATTTTTTATATTGAGTTGTTTTGTTTTTTTTTTTTTGTTCGTTTTTTATTAGTGAAAGCTGAGTTCATTTGTGTACCTATTCAGGTATACAAATTTTTAATAGGTGTTATAGATAGGTAAAAAAAAAAAAACAAAATTTATTTTATTTTAATAAAGAATATGATTTATGATATGACATTATTTTTCATTTTATTCTCGATTTAATACAAAAAAAAAAAAATTAATAAAATATAATATTGTGATATATGAGTCACGACAAAATGACAGAAAACCATTATTTATATTAATTTAAAAGGAAATTATTATATTGTCAAATGGGAGCATAACATTAAAAATGTATAAACAATCAGAGCAAAGATGAAATTGGTTTTGATCAAAACAACAATTTGTTTAGACTTATAATCTTGAAAACTTCGGTTCGATCTCAAATTTAAATTTTTAAATAAAAAAAAAAAAAAAACAGAAGAAGCCAATTTTTATTATTATCGCAATATTTTCGTAATCATAGACTTATCTTTTTATACTGAAAAGTAAAAGAAATTAAAAATTTAAGAAAAGGTAACAGCAACATTGAGCAGATATAAAAATAAAATAAAACATAAGACGTAAATTCAAATAATAGACTATAAAACGATCATTGATTTGCATAAGTACAATAGAAGTGTATCATATGCATTGCATATAGATGTTAAAAAAAAAAAAAAAACAAAAGTAAGGTAACTAATAATTAAGTCTAAAGGTTAATTAATAAATTCGTAGCTGCAGTCACGTTTTTATTGCCTTAGTGTACCCTATAATAATAAATCTGAATTGGTTAAGTTTTAATTAATTAATTAAAAGCCAAAAGAAAAAATTAATTTGACTTGCTAATCAAAAAAAAAATCCAATCTTCACCATATGACAAGGGGTATGATTTTTTCCTAATTAATTATTTTGAAGAATTATTGAAATAGGCATGGATTTATTTTATTTTCTTCAATCTAAAAGTTCTCAAAGCTATTTCTCAAATCTAAATAGTAAATGTGCCTGAAGGTAAAAGGTAAAGATAAAATAGGTGCCTGATCATATTATTTCATTTTCTTTTTACTTCTAAAGTTCATTTATAAGATCTTATCATAAAAGATCTTCAGTTCTACTACACCTATTCAATAATAAATCAACTAAAGCTAGTTTCCAATTTTTTTTCATATTTCAACCTTTTATTCATTTTTTGATAGCCTTTTCAGCAATACCTATATCTATCTTATGACAGCAAAAGTATTCTTTTTTTCTTGTCGTAAGTACAAAATCTAAAAATAATAACTTTTAAAAAAAATATACTTAAATAAATTATTCCTTAAATAAATTCCTTAAATATTTCGAAAATTATATCAGATCATTCACATATATTTTGTAATGTCAGCCGCGAAAAAAGCAATTTTATTAGAACAAAGTCCATTCAATGATCGCAAAAATGTTCACTGAACTGCTTAACGTATATATTATTTGAGAAATTTTAATTTTGGAAGATTACAATGCACCTAGATAAAAATAGGGAACATTAAACTTATGATAAAATTCAATTAATCACCAAAAACCATTATCCTTTTAAAAAGTAAAAATAATGTGACAATTTTTTAAAATTTGCAATCCCGCAAAATTTGTCTATCAGTCTGTTTATAAAACCGTATCTATACCCGTTTAAAATAGAGCAATGACTAAGTCTCAATAAAGAATTAATGTTGTGAAAAGGATGACCCCATTCGCTATATGGAGCTACTAACTCTGAAATTTAAAAAAATCTTTTCATTCAAATGTTTGCATCTCTAGTTTTCTTTAATATTTTTTTTTAATCTAAAAATGTCAGACAAATTTTTAAACTTTATAAATTAATATAAAATAGCAATTCAATAGCAAAGCAATTTGTCTAATAAACAATCCTAATGTAACATCAACGCTCTCTCTACACTTGACAACATTGACAATATACCTGTCAATTTGAAATCAATTTCCACTCCCTAACTTAAGTTCCTTTGACCAGGCAGTATATGAATACTAAAGGTCATATATTCCTATTGTTTAGCTAAAAAGAAAGGTGACATCTCCAGTGAGTTAAAATGCGACAGACTCATATAGAACTCGTACTCATTCCACTCCTCTATGGTGTATTTCGATGATTTGCACCTACCTTTGCAAAAAAAAATATATATAAAAGTTTTGTAATTTAGTCCAAATTTACTGTTATGTAGACTTTAGATTTTGATCCTTCCGCATCCCCCACAAAGTTTTTGCTCAAAATTTTGAAATTTACAATTTCCCTTTTTTTAGGGATATTTGAGATCAAAAATTGAAAATTTGCTATTTTTTGATACCAGCAGCACCAGATAGAGGGGGGCTAGGAGGGACATATGGCATGGGACCCGAAAGGTCAAGGGCCCCCATTTTAAAGTTAAGTTTTAATTTTAAATACGCTCCAATTATTTTTTTTTTTAAATCAGTAAAATTTTAATTCTATTTAAAATTTAATCAGATTCACACAGTAGAAAAAGAAATTATTGTAGTAGGCTTTGTTATTGCTTTACAAATATATTGGAAAACCCAAATAATCACATTCATAATCACATAATCACGAAATAATAGTGCATTTTGATTTTTGTTTTTGTCGATGTTCGAATGCGAAGTAAAAAATTTAGAGAATTGCGTAAAGTGTTTGTGTGTTTAACATAACAGATCGACAATGTCTCAGGAAAGGTTAAATGGTTTGTCAAACTTGAATATAAATAGTGATTATGCACGAAATCTTGATTTTTCAAAAATTATTAAGGATTTTTGCAAATTTTAAAGCGCGTAAGGCATTTTTAAAATAATTTTATGTATATTTTTTTTTTATATATCCCTTATGAATATTTAAAATAAAAGCATTTTTGAAATAATTTTAATGTTTTATTATTTTATATTTCGCTTATGTATTTTTTGGATTTTTTTTTAATAGATGGGTATGAGACCCCAAAATATTTTTGAAGCGACCCACAATGAAACTCTCTCAGCGCCTGGATACCAGTACAAATTTATCATAAGTATAAGAGATAAAAATTAAAGCACCAACATTATATTTTATTTTTACAGATGTAAATGGCTTCTTTCTTTTTTTAAATTATATAGGGTTTCCTTAAAACTGAAGAAAATATCTATTCATGTTAAAATACTTTTTTTGTTTTTTTGAAAATGTGCGTTTTTCAAAACTTTTGATATAAGTTACATACTGCCTTATTTTTATTTAGTTCTTAAAATAGTTCCGAAATTTTTCAAAATAAAAATGATACACCAGATGCAGATTCATATAATATAGAATTTAATGAATGAATACAAATTATTTTTTACTTAAAAAACAAATTTAAGTAGGTTGTTATGAATTATAACAATATTCAAAATGATCTGAAGTATCTGAAAATTTACGTTAATGAAATCAATAAATTTTAATTAATGTAACGGGAAAGAAACGTCATATCCTGGTATATACAACTGTTTAAAAAAAAAAAATGAGGAATAAAACATTTTATATTTAGAAATTTTTTAATTTTAATACAAAATTATTAAAAGAATATAATAAAATTTATTTTGGTTTTTGAAAAATTAAAAATAAATTGCCATTTTTTTTTTTTTTCTTTTTTTTTGTGCAATTTCTTTCGTTATTGTAAAATTTATTAATATCCTCTTTGTTTTGTAAAATACGTTTTTGTCTTCCTGTTTTTATTTTAAATATTCATTTTTCTTATTTAAAATGTGTAAAAATAAAATTGAAAAGATTAAAAATGATTTCAAATTTATTTTTGTTTAATTTTAATATAATAATAACCTCATTTTAATTAAATTTATTATTTATGAAATCGGATCATTATGAAATTCTGTCAATGTTAAGGTTGTTTGTGATTTTTTTTTTTTGTTTTAATGAAAATAAAAAGAATGTCAGTTAATTTATAATATTTTTATTTTATTTTTTTTTTTTCTGAAAAATCATGTATAGAAGTTTTTTATGATTTCACTTTTTATTAGAAAATGGTAAGGATCTTTCTGATGTATCAATGTAGAATATAATAAAATTTATGTTTATTTAAATGTTCAATATTACGCATGTATATTAAATCACAAGTTGTTAAATTTGTTTTTCGGATGGAATCCACGGTAAATAATTTAGTTAAAGCTTAACAGATGATGCTAAGAGAGGAATAATCATATAGACGAAAAATAGTATTATTAATGAGCTGCCAATGATCAATAATAATGAAAACTATAATATAAAAGTTAGGGCCCCGATGGCCTGATGGTTATGCGCGTATAAAATACGCTGTAAACACCGAGGGAGTGTGGGTTCGAATCCCACACGCGTCGTAAGAGTAATTCCCCCTTACAACATGTACAGCCTCGCTTGAACAGAAAGGGCTGTGTAATTTCCTTGTTACATTTATGTGGCAGGGAAATGCACCAAAAAAAAAAATATATAAAAGTTCCCTTATATTAGAAAATTTCATAACTTTTATCGTTAGAATGTTTTAAGATTTTTATTCATTAAATATAATATCAATGAAATTTTGTTTTATTCAATAATGCCAAAAGTTCAAAAGTTCGAAGCAAAAATGACGCAATATAATAAAAGCAATAATTTAATTGGAAATATTTTGGAAAACGGTAATTTCCTGATTTTGAATTCAACTTTAAAATACCTCAAATATTCTGTAAAAAACATATAATCCTTTTTTTGATTCAACTCTAAAATAATTTCATTTTAGTTTTATTTAATAAATAAACGCTATCATTTGTTAACTACATTTTGTCCGGTGACATTTTTTAAATGCGATATTTTTACCGTTAAATTTTGCGCTGTTATCAAAAAATCGACCATATATAATTCCTTGATGCAATATTAGTTTCATTCCATGACTATTATAGAAAACGCAAATGCAAGCAGAAATATACTGGATAATTGCAAAGTGGTAAATTTTTTGACTTTGGGTATCATTGAAAACGTATTTCATTCCCAATTCATATACATATATATTATTTGAATGAAAATTTTGACATTTCCTATCTAAATTTCTTTTTAGTCATATTTTTACCCAAATTTGTTTTAGAGTCATATGAAATTTATTGTTTGACAGATGACATGCTAATTAAGATACTATCACATATTATAATATTAGACTTAAAAGTTTAAAGCTAAAATGTTAGATATATTTAAATATTAAAAGTTGCGTTGTCAACTATTTTGAAAGCCATATTATTCTTAAAGTATTTAATTATAATACAAAATTTAATAAAAAATTTTCATGACAGTACAATTTGTCTGCGTAAATACATAATATATGTATTTTACTAAGGTAAGTATATACATAATAAATACATACTCTAATTGAAACCCATTAAACGTATATTTTTTTATTACTCTCACCAGAGGTCGATACTTTTAATAAAATACTATAGATTAAGTCAATGCATTGTTAAATTTTTCACTTTTACAAAAACAAAACAAAAATTTTTTTTTTTCTTTTTTGGAAAAGATCGAATGGCGACAACAATTTATTATTTTCTTTTCCTTTAATTTAAATTTTTTTTGTTTCAAAATCAAAAGAGGTCTTAAATGTATAATAAAGTTTTATAATTTATTATAAAATTTTTTTTTTACTTTTAATATTTAAAAAAAAAAAAAAAATTTCAAAATTTAATAAACAAAACAAATTTAACCATAAAAAGTGTAAAAAAGTATAAAAAAAAATACGAATAAGAAAATTTTGAAAAAAGAAAATCTATAAGGAAATTTTCTTTTTTTTTTTTTTGTTGTATTTATAAATAGATTTTCTTTCTTAGTTTTTGAAAAATAAAGTGCTAAACTATTTTATTAAAAAAATGTATCTTAAATATAATAATATGTTTATTTTCTTGTAAATATATTATATTTGTGTATATGTATATGTATATATATTATAATTAAAATATTAAAGTAGTTTTTAAGTTATATACCTCTAATATATCTCTAAATATATGGATATACATATATTTATTTTTTAATTTAATTTATTAATTTTTAGTTTTTAATTTTTATTTTTTTTTATTTTTTTTAATTTTCTTATGATGAGATTAATTTTGTGTTCAGATTACATCAGCCGTTCTTCAAAAAATAAAAAAAAACAGAAAAAAAAAAATTTATTAAAAAAAAAATAATGAAAAAAGATTGGAAGTCTTAAATGTAAACTAAAATCACATTTATAATATTTTTGTAAACAAATTTATCTTAATTACCCGTAGTAAAATGACGCACCTCTTTAATACGTCTTTGTGTATAGAGTTTTTTCCATTACGTTATAGTAATAAAACGTCAATCTCAAAATAAGTGTGTGATCACGTAGCCGATAGTTCACGAGAAAAATTAAGAGGAAAAAATGACAAAAAATAATAAAATTTATAATATTTTCATAGAAAAAAGAGGGAAAAACAGTTATAAACGTTGATTGACTCTTTTGATAGTTTTAGTTTAGACGTTTTAGTTTATAATAATTAAATCAAAACTTTATGATTTTGCATATGGGTAACGTTAAGAACATACAGTATACCGCTTAAATAATAAATAAATATGGTCTATGGCATGTAAATAGCATTTACAGTACCGCTTCGAACAAAATATAATGAAGAAATTTATTCGATGTCGTTTGATCCTAAATGAATCATTGGAATATTATATAAAGGGTGTTCAAAATAGAGGGGGCCACTTGGCCGACATAATTTTTCATTATTAACCGGAACCTATTTGTAATAAATTAAAATAAAAATATATTTAATATTTCAAAATAAAAGTCTTTTTTTATTAAAATTAAAATGATACCTCAATTTTGAACACCCTTTAGTACTCATTGTAAGATTTTAAGTACCTAAACTATTTTACATATAACTTTTTCTCTTAATATTTCCTAAAAACAATAGGTCTCTCTCTAAGAGAAAATATTTTTTATAACTATAGTAATGGAAAGAATTAAGAAAATTCAAAGATAAAAAACAATATATCTTAACGGCATTTTTTAAGTTATTCTTGAGAATCTTATAGCAGTTTTTGAACTTTAGAAAATTTAGAATTAAATATTAAAAATTAACATACAAAAATAATAAACTTCAAATTTCATATACAGTTTATGCAAAGGCCTAAATTTAACATAGCCTCCTAGTTTTTATAGAAAAAAAAAACAAAAACAAAATCTATCTATAGATATATTATGTTGTTTTTGTTTACAATCAAAATATAAAAATTTGAATAAGATATTCAAAAAGGCAAAAAACAATAAAATCAACAAAATTAAAATAAAAAAAAAAAAAAATGAAAAATGAAAATACAAAAACATAAAAACAAAAGTTAGAGAATAAAAAAAAATAAAACAGAAAAAAAAAAAATTATCTTGAAATTGTAATAAATATGTCAAACTAAACAGATATGTCATTTTTTATTACTTTAACGTAGTAAGGGTATAAAGTTTTCAAATTTATTATACTTAAAATGTTGAATTTTTTCTTAATTAACTCAAAAAGATTGTTAAAGTTTTACTTATGGACTAAAAATTTTTATTGTGGACAAAAGATTTTTATCATATTTTATAGATATATTTTACTGCTATTATTCAATATTCCTTTAAAATATATCAATAAAACAATAATATTCTTTATCAATAATAAAAAAAAATAAAGCAGAATGTAAACCAACGGTTTTTAAAAGTGCACATTTCCAAAAAATAATACAAACTGTTTAGAATTGTGACTTGCACCAAAATTTGAAAATATCATATAAGAAAAAATGTGAAAATATGACTTTTTTTGCAATTTTGAGGGGCTGTAAATCCGGAACTCTACATAACTAAGAAAAATCGTTAATTCACGTAAAAATATATAACTGGAACTTTAATTTGTCGAAGAAAAATGTGTACCGGTGCCTAAGTTACAGGTGTTTAAAAATAGCAAATTTTCTATTTTTGAGCTTTAATGGCTAATAAACAGGGATGATCCAATTTTCTGAGATCATAGTAGTTCTAAAAATTATTTCTTACCTCAAAACTGCAAGCCCATATCTAAAAGCGTGTCGGAGTTATAAAGGTAGAAAAATATCCTATAAAATAAAATGCTTAATGTTACGTCAACATTTCAATTTATATATTATAAATTATTAACATCGATATTGCCTAATAAAAAGACTATAGACTTTTCTATTCCAAGTTCTTTTCATCATTTATTATAACAATTTTTCTGTTTTTTTAACATTTTTCATTAAGCCAATAAAATTCTCAAGCCAACGCATTTCTATCTATTTTAATGTATTTTACAATTGATATACATAATTTTATTATCTCACTAAAAAAAACTTAGCCCCAACTCAAAAGATTAAAAATATTCTGAAACTAGTCTACTTGATCCATTTATAACTAATTTTAGTCCTTCTGTTAGTATTTCTATAATATATTTTGGTGCTTCTACATTTATGTGCTCTTCTAATGTTAGATCTAATATTTTATTGCAAGTTTTTTTCTTCTATTGCATTTCTATTGCAAGAATCTTTAGATTTAGTATTTACCGCTTCTTTGCATCATATTATGTAACACTTTATTTTAAAAAATTGAATGCTCTAAATAAGAATTCGTTTGGAACAATAAAACACAGTATATATATGGTGTACAAAGAAAAAAAAATTTAAGGCCACTTTCATTCTAAATGCATTTGTCATATAACATTTTAGAATGGTTAAACTTATGTTAAACAACTGATCCAGTCAAAAGTAGATTAAATATCACGATAGAAATCTGTTTTGTGTTAATGGTTTTGTATTGTCAAAGTTTATTTTTTTCTCTGTAGTTAAAGTGAAATTATTTTAAATATTTTGTCTAGAAAAAACAGAATATTTGTTTTCTTTTCACATTTTATTTTGTCTTTATGTGTACAATAGAAATAATTTTCGAAACGATCGATAACATAACATTTGTCATTTGACTAGATATGACGAAGCATGCATAATATAAGAATATTAAAAACACTTTTTATTTACGTTTGTATATATGATTCCTTATTTGTATCATGAAATTTGTACATAATACACACTCCAAGTCAAATAACAAATATAGATGGTGTGAAGTCAGCTTTAATTACATGATTATTAATATAGTATAATTTTATATTCTATTTATAATTTATATAGTTTGACCTTCTACCTTTTTACCCTTGACCTAATACTTTTTTCAAGGTGTAGTGACATTATTTTTGATCTAGATGATGCCAATTAAAATATATATTCTATTATATTTTGATTTTTTTCATTCTTCTATTAAAAAAAATTATTTTATTATTAATTAATGGAAATCATATTATAAAAATTCCAATGTTAGCGCCTAGAAATATGTAATAAAAGAAAAATTTGTCAATATTGTATGTAATTGTAATTAATGAGAGTGGCTTTGATAGCCTAGTGGGTAAGCGTGTGGCGTATTAACCGAAGGAGTGTGGGTTCGATACCTGCACAGGTCGTAAGTTTTTTTCTTTACATACCCCCCTTACGACCTAATATAATGTAAATATATAATATATAATATAAACAAAATAAATAATATTAGCATATAATTTAATAATAGCATAAAAACCTATAATGGCCTTAGTAGCCGATGGTTCAATAATATTGCACTACATTAATGTATGTAATATTAATATAAATAAATAAATAAATAAATAAAGTAATTAATGAGAGAGAGCTAAGAATATTTTTAAAATCTTTTTTAAATTTTATGAATTTTTACAATAGTTTTAATTTAAAAATTATTTTTAATTTAAGTATCAAATTTTTAAAATTATTTAATTGATTCTATATAATTTTAAAATATTCATAGATTAAATAACACTTCTTTGTATCACCTATAAATTGATATACATGGGTAGATATAAATAAGAATATTATACACTTACTTATATACTTACCTATATATAATTCAAATTATTATACACAATGTTATTTTATTATACTTTATTATCATATTTCATGACAATTATTATAATCTAATTAAAAGTAATAATTATTATTTTTTTTTAATTATCTTTCCAATTAGAATATAACATAAATATAAAAGAAAAATATATAATTTAAAAATAAAGTTTCCTCTTTTTTATATTTAATTGTTACGAAAGACTATAATTATATTTTACTCTTGTTATTGTAATTAATATATATGTATGCATATATACATACATATTATTTTTTTTGTTTTTGTAATAAAATATGAACAATATTGTTTTATAAAATGAGGTGATACGTTTTCAAAATAACAATTAAAATTATAAATATGAAAGAAACCCACATATTTTAAATATAAATATTCTAAATGTATATTATTGTATAAAAATAAGGTGACCATTATATTTTTTTTATTTTCTTTCTGAAAAATTTTTACTGAAAATTAAATTTTTGTATTAGAGTTGTGCCTGCATATGTGAGTAATTTGCTGAAATTCTTCAAATTTACCTCTGTTGATGAAATTTACCTCTAAATCCCGGAATTTTGCATGTAATGTTTCTACTAAAATATTAATTGTCAAAAATGACATAATGACATAAATTTAATGACATAAAATAAATTACAAGTATTAAATAACATAAACGTTTTTCGAAATATTTTTAAAATGTTTTTTTTTTTCAGTGCCTATGTAAAAAATTTTTTTGGATTGGTAAAAATGTAATGTTAATTGAATTTTCTGGAAAAAAAAAACACTATAAATTATGATTTACTGAAGTAGAATTTTCGAACCCACATCCGATTATATGGAAACAAAATATTAATACCACAAGTAATTTTTAATTTTGATGTAACTATATCTGTGTATATATGTAACAGAGTGGTGATTTCTAATTTTATTAAAGGCAGCCATCATAGCTTACCACCTTTTTGTCTCATCTACCTAATGAAATTTTGTCACTTTTACTTTATTTATAATCGTATAAAAAAAAAAAAATTAAAATGAATTAATTCGAAAATATATTCATTTATTTTATACAGCAAAATTAAATTAAAGTATACTTATACTATATTCTTATATTAATATGAAATATTTTTTTTACCAATCGCATACATGCAATGGAGGAATTGTGATGGCAGGAAGGTATTGTGATGGCATCAAAATTTCGAACATCAGATTTTTTCATATATATACATATACATATTTTTTCGGTACATAGAAACCTGAATTAAGTGTCTTTGGTGTGGTGTCTGTCTGGTTGTATGTTTGTCTGCATGTGTGTTTATCTGCTTGTGGACACGTGTACAGGCCAAATTTGCTGAACAGAATGCGATAAAATTTTATACATAACATTTCGACGTAAATATTTCAAATTGAAAAACTTTTGGAAGAAATCCATCAGCTCCCAAGTGCCATTTTATTATGGCCATTTTTTCAATTTTTACGAATATTTTGGAACGAAAAAATATTATGAAAAAAGTTACTTAAGAAAACTTTTTACACAAGTAAAAAGCAACAACTTTTTCAAACACTTTTTGATTCGACAAATTTAAGTCAAAGGTTTAAGTCATTTTTACTTATGTGAAATTTAAAATTTATTTTGTGTGAACACTTTTTTTTCAATTTTATAATTTTGTGCATTAAAATATGCAATAATATTTATATTTATACATGTTTCATATACATATAATATAATAGGTCTTATATAATGTAAATAACCCTATAAATTGTAAAAAAAAAACAACAAAGTATTAAATTTTTCTGTTTCTGAGATCAGTTCTGTTGTGGACACAGCTGATTTTTTTAAATTGATTTTAATAGTTTCAGTATATGGTCACTTTAATTAAATAATAAAATATGTTAAAAAACTATAATATGTATATGTATATAATATAATTTTATTAAAAAACTTTATAATAGGTTATAAAATTAAGTTTTGGGAATTTTTTCAAAATAATTTAAAATTATATTTCCTTTAATATTTGATATAACAACAATTAAAATTATTTTCTAAATAAAAACGAAAAATTAATTCACCTGTATTATTTTTCTATTAATACAAGTAAGTAGATAAATACTTTGTATTTATGCATCTGTAGGTATTTATTATATAATAAAGAATTTCATTTCATTTCATTTAAATTCTATTATAACTTATAATTATTTACTGTTTTTAATTTAATGAAACATAAAACTTTTTAATTATTATTTTAAAAATTATTTACAAAGAACTCAAATTTTCTGTTTTGTTTTTTTTTTTTTTTTAATTTTTACACGATATGAAGGTTGTTACATTTGAGTTAACTTTTTTACACTTGGTTTAGGTTATTTTTTTTGGTATATGATTCTAAAAAAGGGTTTCAATTTCTTAGTATCACATATATTTAATATAATATACATAATATACATACATATGCATTAATTTAACCTAATTTTGATTTACTTATTCAATTTAAAAAAAAAAAAAAGTTACTCATGTAAAAAATTCCGTTTCATTATTTTCGATATTTTATTTTTCGATAATTGGAAGATAAATCAAAACGCAGTAAAAATACATATGGGAGTAAAAAACAATCATTCACCTTAATATAATAATGTATAGTAGTAATTTATATCGTAACAGTTTGTATTATGTAACAATTTATATCGTAAAAATAATTAATAAATAAATAACTCGCTTGTATAAGATAATAGATGGCGCAAAATAATTTTTGTGTCTCATAAATTTATAATCTTTGAGAAATCCATGGCATATTGAAAAACTATTATTCAAAAAACAGAATTTACGTCTTAATATAAATAATAAGGGAGTTAGTGAATTTATAAACCGGACAAAACAAAAAAAAATCATCTCAAGTATGCAAAGTCAAAATCAAATAAAATGTATAAAAGTTTATAATAATAGTCGTACACATAAAATTTTTTTATTATTGAAACTTTTCAACATCCCTACATCCAATATATACAAAATATATTTACCACCTTCAATATTAATATGTCAGCAAACACAGAATAAAATGGATTAGGAAACAAAAAAAAAAAAATAAAATAAATAAAAATAATTTTTGGTTTTCGTTTTATAAGTAGCGCTGTCTTCACGCACTGTATGACTCCAAAAGCTGTTAAAGTACCGGATGTTTTTCTTTCTTTTTCCAAAATATAATACTTTTTAGAAATCTTAAAACTTCTCAACTCGTAAAATGTACTTTTTTTAAAAGTGTACATTTGTATATATATTATATGTATATATATATGTATTATCATATTAGATATTTTGTATATGGATATACCTATATGTATGTTCGTATATATTTTAATAATATTATTGATGGTTAAAATTTTCTATTTAGGTTGTTTTTTTTTTGTTCGTTTAATTTCAAATCAAATGCAAATTATTGCGTTCCACCTTGAAAATGTTAAAAATTTTCTTTTACTGAATGAACAAAAAAAAAAAAAAAACAATATACCTAAATGAAATAAAATAAAAATAATAAAAAATATAAGAACAATTATTAAATATTTAGGCGTGGATGAATTTTAATGTATGAGTTTGCAATAAATTTTTAAAAACAATATAAAAATAAAATAATAATAGTAATAATATTTTAAATAATAGTAATAACATAAAGCATTAGTGAGAAAAGAGTAAATTTATTTACGGTTATTAAAATAACGGTAGTAAATTAAATTGGTGATACATTTTCAATTGATAATTTTAGTACCTATTTATTTTAAATTAAGAATAATTATAAAGTCATATTAATTTAAATAGAAATTTAGGTGAATTTCATTATGATCGTATAAGTGTTGTATATCTAAAAACTGGCTTAAAACAAGTATATTGCTTATGTTTTAAGTTATAATATCTTATGCAAATGAAAATTATTTCAATCAAATAACCATGGATTATAAAAGAACTAACTCAAATGAGAAAGTTAACTCAACTTATGAGCGCTTTAACATAGATCAAAATAAAAGATATAGCACAAAATTTGAACTAACTCAAAATTTGAGCTAAATTTTGAGTTGAGTGGAAATTTAAGATTTTTACAAGCCTATAAATAAACTGTTGTTCAATCTAACTTATCAATAATATTTTAAAATAGAGAAGTATTATCCGTTTATAATATTAATAAAAACTACAACAATATCCATATAATTGATTTGAGACGATTTAAAAAAACTACATAAAAACGAAAACGTACAATAAAGTTTAATATAGATTTAAAGTAAATATGTATTATTAAATTATATCATATTATAAACCGATTGTGCCAACGGTAATTATTCATTGGTTTGTGTGATTCTATAATAATAAATCGTTACTAGGGGCGCTGTAGCTGGTGTATAAGTATATTTTATCGTGACATTTAAATTACAAAAAATTCGTATGAGATACGAAATTGCTTGATTCCAAAAGAAAACAAAAAAAAAAATCATGATTCTAAACATACATAATATGTATTTTATATGTTAATGTACATTTTTTAATAGAAAATCGTATCCAAATATGTACTTGTATTCAAAACTTACCGGAATGTCATAATACGTAGTGTGTGCCTGAAAACTATACTAAATTATAATTATAGATGTTTTTTATTCGATATTATTAGCAATTTGACTTATAAATTCGGCCTGTACGTTCTGGTATATATTTGAAGATGCAAAATAAAAAAGATTTTATGTTAAGACAAGGAAAATATGTTAATATTCTTATTTATAAAATTGATTTTTTAAAAAAAATCTGTGGATATTATTACATAATAGCCCATATTCGTAATTACCACATATAACTGTTCTTTGCAATTTTAAGCAATTTTATATGTTTTTTTACTAAGCACCTAATTAATCCTTCATAAATGAAAGAATCAATATAATTAAATATAAAATTTTATTCAAAGTGTTTTATATAGAGTTTTTATTAAATGCACATGCATTTTTCACTTTTCAAGATTTTCATCGCGGATCAGCTGTTCAATTTCATAAAATGCATAATAGTTAAATGCAAATGCCAAAATGATTTGTGTTTTTGATAAATTTCACCACAATTAAAAAATTTGTAAAAATGGTAACACTATGTAGTGTGTAAACACAATTGAAGACAGATATAATGTTAAAATTATACCTATATTATATATTGACCTACAATAATAAAGTATAAATATATATACCTATATTATAAAGCTTTTTGTTTTCATTAAATACATTTATTTGATATAAAATGTATTAAATTAATATCTGACAATAATTTGAAATGAATTTGAAGCTAAATGAACTCAATGACGTCGTATGGTATAGCAGCTAAAATAGTTTAACGTAAACTTAAATCAAAATATAGTATGTTATTATTTTAACTGAAACTCAAATCTAAACTGCTTTAATTAATAAAAAAAAATATAAAACGTTACCTACTGTACTATTCAACGATTGAAAACTAAAGTTCAACTATTTTAACCTTTATTATATTCAAAAACAATGGACAATAGACAGTTTGTTAATTAAAGTAGATATTTAAGTTTTAATTAAAAGAGAAATAAAAACACTTTAAAATTTTATTTACTGTGAAATACAAATATATATATGAATAAGAATTATATATATATATATATATATATACATGATTTTCATATTTTCATTTTTGAAAAAAATTTTGAAAAAATGTGCTTATTAGTTTCACTCTGTCCGTCCGTCCGTCCGTCCGTCTGTTTACAAAACTTCTACACCGTTAAAGATAGAGAAAAAAAATTAACCATGGGTAGGTCTCATAAAAAAAAATATTTTGTGGAACAACTTTTTCATGTAGCCCCTTCCATTACGGAGCTACACCCCCTCAAACTTTGAAAAAGCCCTATTTTTAAATACATATATCTTATGTTCTGCTTAAGAGTTTTTCAATCTGAAAACGTCATTCGACAGGTATTTCTTTTATCTTTGTAAATTAATATCAAAATTATACAATTTTTTTAAATTTATTATTTAAATTTACCGTTATATGAAAACCAAATTTTGCATGATATTTCTACTTTCATAACTCCGGCTCACTTCTAGATAGAGGCTTGAAATTTTGAGGGCAAGAAAGAACTTTTAGAATTAGAATAAGTTTGCTCAGAAAATTTTTTTGGACCACTCCCTGTTTATGAGATATGAGGGCTTAAAAATTGAAAATTTGCTATTTTTAAACACCTGTAACTTAGGTACCTGTAAAAATTTTTCTTCGGCGAGGCATGAAAATTAAAGGTTCAATAATATATTTTTACGCGTGTTAACGGCTTTTCTTAGTTATATAGGGTTCCGGACTCAAAATTTCAAAAATGTCCTATTTTAACGTTTTTTCTTATTACATGAAATTTTCAAATTTTTGTGCAAGTCACAATTCTAAACAGTTTGTATTATCTTTTGGAAATGTGCGCTTTTAAGAACCGTTGGTTTACATTCTACCTTGTTTTCTTACTATTATTATACTATTATTATTCACTGCCTACCAAAATTAAACTGGGACCTCTTTATAAACCTTGTCCATTTTTTTTCTTCTGTTTTTTTTTTATAGTTTGTGATTTAGAAAACCTTTAAATTTATTATCAAAAAAAAAAAAATATATATAAAAAAAAATTAACGCAATCTAAACACAAATAATACAGCTATTAAATTAGCATATATTATGTATATATAAAACAGATTTTAAGTTATAGGTTAACTGATGATGGTGATATTACAATAAAAAAAGAAAAACAGAAAAAACCAAAATAAATTTTAAATCTAACTTTTTAGCACAGGTAAAAAAATTAAAAAAAAAAAAACAATAATAAATAAATAAATAAATAGTATAATAATATAATAATAACGATAAAAAATAATGAAAATAATACAAAAAATAATGAAAATAATAAAAAAAAATAAAAATTAAAAAAATAAAAACGCAACATAATAAAAAAAAAATAATTAAGTCCATTTACCTGCCTGATGTAAATAGCTAATTAGCTCAAAAAGCTAAAGGTGCGTAAAAAGGTATTTTCATTTTGTTATTAATAGGTATAGAATATATATGAGTGCTAATTTAAAAAGATCACGTTCACTGCCCACCACTTATTAGAAAACAAAGAAAAAAAAAACATAAAATAAGTGAAAAACGTCACGCATTTTTAAGATATGGGTACTAGAGAAACTATAAGGAAAAATATAGAATTGGTGAAATAAAAAAAAAATTAACTGGCATTGGCATTTTTATTAATATTATAAACTATTTTTTTATATTTTTTTATTTTTTTTTATTAGACACACAAAAATTTTTAATACAAATAGAATTTAAATTCTATTTATTCACATATATGTACATATACATACATATACATATTATTATAATACGCAAACATTTTCGTGTTTATATTATGACATTTCCAAAATGCTAAAATTGTTATTAAATTTTTGAATATTAAAATACATATGTATTTAATTAAGAATATAATGGAAATGCGTAGGTGTTATTGAAATTTATTTACAGAAAAAAAAAAAAAAAAAAAACTGCTTCAAGAGTTTAACAAAAAAAAAAAAAAAAAAATTGAAAAAACCCGATTGAGCAAAGGATTCGGAAAAGTACTTACACTTTTTTTTTTTTTTTTTTCTTCAAGACTTTACTTTTTTTATTTGGCCTATAGCTGTCACATTTAACTGGTATGTTTATTATCTTTAAGTGTTTTCTGTTCTCGTTAAATTTCATTATAAATAGAAAAATCCGACATAATAAAATCATACTGACTTCAATTAGAAATTATTTAAAAACTTTTGCAGTTTAGATTGGGACTAAAGAAAATTATAATTAAAAATATCATAAAAAGGTGAAAAAGAAAAGTGAAATGCAAAGAAATTCGACCCAATTAAATGGGAAAAACAGAAATATGAATAAATTATTTAAAAAAAAAATAGTATTTACATATTTTATTAAAATGAAAATTTTGATTTTAAGTTAAAACTCGAAAATATCTATGTATATAGGCGTTAATAAATTAAAAAAAAAAAAAAAAAAAAATAAATGATGTATTTGAATAAAATGAAAGAACTTTAAATATTTTGTTTTCAAATCAGAAATCAAAAAATTTAAAATTCTCACTCAATGTTAAAATTATTTTTAACATGCTCTGGCTTTTACTTTAATTTAATCTCTATATAATGACGTTTCTCTTCTTTTTTTTTACATCTCTTAAAAATTTTACGTACGTCTACATATTATATAGTACATACTGTAAAACTACAAAAACTATATAATATGTTAATGTATTTGAATTGATGATATATGCATGTTTTTCTTTCTCGTTCTTTTTTTTGTTTTGTTTTGTTTTTAGTTTTTTTTTTTATTTTGGAAGAAAATTAGAATATCAACGCAATAAGGAAGCTATTAAAAACTAAAAATTTTTATTTTTATATTAATTTATAAGCATTTTTTTTTTTTTTTTTTTTGTGGTTTATTTTATTTTTATTTCGAATGAATTTTATGAGATATTATAAATAGTAAAACTATACAAAGTGTTAACAAGTAACTAAAAAAAAATGATTTACTAAAAATTTTTTTGATTGTATATATTTTTTTACTATATATACATATTAAATATAAATTTTATAAAAATGAAATAAAAATTTTTGAAAATTTATATTATACACGAAATAATAAATTATATTTGTTTTTTTTTTTTTTTTTTTTTTTTTTTATAAACATTTTTATTAATTTAAAAATTTGTTTCTGACTATGTTTATCAGAAGAGGGTGATTGTATAACATAATATAGATTTAAAATTTGTTTAACATTATAATGAACCGATATGAATTTAAAAGATATTTAGATTAATTTCTTTAATAGAGATATACAGTCAGTCACCTTACACATAATACTTTTTAATTATTCAACTTTAAATTTTCAATTCTCGTAATTTAATATAATTTTTCACTTCGAAATAAAGTTTTTTTGATGGTTTAATGGCGAAGTATTGTGTAGATTATTATATTAGCATACAAATTGAACCGTTTCTTTTATATATATATATATATTTTTTTCTTTTAATGCATTTCTCTGCCACATAAATGTGAACAGGAAATTACACAACCTTTCCTGTTCAGGCGTGGCTGTAAATGTCGTAAGGGGTAATAACTCTTACGATGTGTGTAGAATTCGAACCCACACTCCCTCGGCGTTTACAACGTATTTTATACGCTCTTACCCACTAGGAAACCGAGGCTCCTTAAACAACACATTGAATGGCTAACACTTGCTTATTAATCTAAAATCATTTAATTTGATGGTGTAAAAATCAGAAAAATATGACATTTAATCTAAATTTATTGACAATTATGAACTAATATTAACACATCTAGAATTTTTTTTTACTATTATTTTCAAGTTTATTTTATAATTTACAGAATTGTATTAATACAAGGGAAATTTAATCTTCTTTTCAATGAAATTTTTTTTTTATAATCGATATTTATTATCACCAAAACAAATGTATACCACTAAGTACAAAAAACTATAAAATTTTACATTACCAATTAAATACATCTCGGAAAATTAAAATAAATATTAAAGACTTTTGAAGTGGAAGTGGATTTAGTCAGTAAAAATGTGACAATAATAATAAGAGGCTATTCTTGTTGCCTTTGGAAGATTCCCACCTTTCTTAGAAAATAGCAACATATAAATGAGTACACAAAATTATAATATAGCGTCACAATCCGATGAATCACAGTTACAATCTTTATTTACAAAACAATATCAAAATATAAAAAAGTTTAAAACACTGAAACGGACAATACGACAAAAAAAAAAAAATTTTAATACTAAAATCAAATTATATGATCAAAATTCGAACACAATAAGAACCGAAACCTATATTATATAACAGATTTAATTTAGAACACCCACAAAAGTTTCATGAAATTTAAATATTAAAACCGTATTATGAAACTATAGAATAAAATTAAAAAAGATTTTTCTTTTACTACTTTTAAAAGATTTTTCCTCTACTCATGACTCACGAAAAATTTTACTCAATCTTTGCTTTTTACGATCTATAATATTTTTTTTTTTTTTAGCTTTACTTTAGAACTAACATGATTATCTAATCTATTTTATATTAACATCTTATCCATGCCAAGTTTATAATATATATTTTTTTTTTTTTAATTTTATCCACCGTCATAATCAATTAATTTCATATTAAGTACAATTTAAGCAATTTTAAAAACTAATTATTTTCAACAACAAAAAAAAAAAAACACAAAAAAAAAAATAAAATAAAAATCTAAAATTAAAAAAATCATCCAACTTGAAAATAAAAAACTTTAAATGCAAGAAACCTTGAAAAAGTTTATTCACATTTTTTGAAAGCTTTTATAATCATTTTTTTTTTCACAATTAAACCCATTAAATTTTTAATTTGCTATAGTATGCAATTTTTTTTTTTTTTTCACTCATAAATCATGTGTTTTTAAAACATTAACATGCATTCATATTATATAGATGAGTAAATATCTATGTATATATACATATATACATTAGCATTCATATTATGAACATACTCTTACTTATTTATTATATTATACTGTATACTAAATAGTGTCACTTTCAAAAATAAAAATAATTAATATCTTTGACACCTGGAATTTTCATGTAGTAAAAATTGTTTTCCTTTTTTTTTTCGTTTTGCATCTTATTATCAATCGGTTATTATAACCCCACCATTTTCAATCACTTTGACATTTAAACATGAAAATTGTTTGTCTAATTGATAAAAACAAAAAAAAAAAACAACAAATAAAAAAATTTCAGTACAAGTAAATTCGAGGGAAAATCAGAGTAATTATAAGAATGAAAATTTTTAATTAGGAAAAAATTAATAAAAAAATTTCTAAAAAAAAAAGTTACAGATTTTTTTTCAACATCAAAAAATAAACAATTGATCTTTGTAGATAATAGCCCCAACAACAAATATTATTTTGTAATAATAATTTTCAAGAATTTAATTTTTGAGAAGATTGTAACTGAAGCACATTTTATTACATCGTATAACGTCGATATGTAGGAACATAACATAGTTCAATAAGGTATAATAAATTAGCCATCACTATATATTTGTAAAGCCTTAAAGAAGACGAGATAGATATGGAAAAGTATATATTATATATGTAGTTGCTGAGGATTGAATTCTAAATCGATTTAGCTACTTGCGTCCGTTCATTCGTCTGTATCGTTCGCACAATAACTCAAAAAATATGAAACTAGGATTTGAAATTTTTACCATTTCATTTTTAGATGCCATAAATGCCAGGATAGCCATTAAAATTAAACAAATTCAACTGACGGGTTCGAGTAGCAGCGACTCAACTTCTTTTTACTATACAATAACAATTAATTGTCGAATTAAGCTGTGTATTGGAAATGTATGTCAAAAGAAGTTAAGTTTGATGTCATTCACTTTTTTAAAATTTGGTTGGGGTAACGTAAGAGGTGCGGGTACCTTTATACCATCATATTTTAGTTTTTAATAAAGCTAGACATCTAACATTTTATAAAAGATTTGAATGGTTTTACAAATCGGGATCTAGTAGCTGTCGTAGAACTCCCAAATTCAGATAGATAATTATTAAATTTTATGGACATACAATATATAATATGTTCGAGTATGTATATATAGATTACACACAGTCAACTCTAAACTCATTTTAGCACATTTTCAAAAAAATTTTGAAATAAGATGTGTATTAGTTATGAGTTGATCTCATAAAAAAATTAATGTTGTAGAACAACTTTTTCATGTAGCCCCATCCGTTACGCAGCTGCAGCCCCTCCAACTTTGAAAAAAACCCTATTTTTTAAATGCGTATATCTCATGTTCTACTTAACATTTTTTTAATCTGAAAACGCCATTCGTCAGGAATTCACCTTTTACCTCTTTGTAAATCAATATCAAAATTATAAAATTGTTTTTTTAATTTATTATTTAAATTTACTGTGAAAACCAAATTTTGCATGATATTTTTTTTTTCATAACTCCGGTATGCTTTCAGATAGGAACCAAAAATTTTGAGAGAAGAAAGAATTATTAGAATTAATAGAAGTTTTCAAAGAAAATTTTTTTTTACTAACCCCTGTTTAAGAGCTTTTAGGGCCTAAAAATTGAAAATTTGCTTTTTTTAGACACCTGTAACTTAGGCATCTGTACAAATTTTTCTTCTGAAAGACATAAAAATTAAAGTTTGAGTTATATATTTTTCCGTGTGTTAACGGTTTTTTTAGTTATAAAGATTTCCGGACTTATAGTCCCTTGTTTTCACATTTTTTCTTATATGAAATTATCAAATTTTGGTGCAAGTTACAATTCTAAATAATTTATATTATCTTTTGGAAATGTGCGCTTTTAAAAACCGTTGGTGTACATTCTGCCTTGTTTGTTTTTATTTATAATTCTCGCTTTAAAAAAGATATCTACTACAAGGCACTATAAGTTAAATATATAAATCTCAAAATCTCCTACATAAAATTATATCACATGTCTTAATCTACAAATGAGTATTAAATTTCTCAATTTGATATTTGTTGGCTACAGTGAGAAATAGATTTTAATTCTTTAGCTCAACTTAAAAAGATTTAAGTGTGGTACAACAAAAAAAAAAGTATAATTCAATTCTTTTTTTATAGAAAGATATAAAGCTGCATGTTATAATTAATAATTAATATTAATATTATTTCAGATAACGAAGATATTCAAATTAATCAACATCCATTGTTACTTAAAACACTTTCTGTTATTTCTGTTATGTTTTAATTATTCAATCATTCAAGAGAATGATAATATTCTCTTTTACACTGATCTTAATTACAGTAATAAAGTCAACATTTTGAGTGTGACTTTATACCATATAAAAACTCTTTCTTAAATCTTAAGTAAATGTTGCGTCGAATGCATAAAATTGAGCTTAAACTCAATTCTATTTTTTTTTTAACAAAAGCTATTAGTTCAGGTATAGTTTTTTGTTTGAAAAAGTGAAAATTGAGTTTAAACTCAATTTTATGAATTCGAATTCGATCCATTATTTTACTTTAAAATTACAGATGGTACATCCATCAATAGAAACTTAATTTATCTTACTACGTTTTATTTTATTCCGTTCATTCATATTGTTTTTATATACTCAGTGTTTGTATGTTTATTTTTTGATAGCTTTGTAAGAAGTTATAATACCTATTTAAAATGTTCTAAAGTTTGAAAGCTATACTACTTAAAATTTTCTAAAATTGAGTTCCTGGAACTATCAAAACATATGTTTTTTTTTTTTTTATTTTCACACCTTAAAGTCACGTCTCACTACTTTTAAAAATTTTTTATGAAATCCTATAATAATAATTATAAAAAGCTGATAATAAGCTAAGAATGTCATTCTTTAAATTTATTTAAAATAAATAATAATTATGGGATGATAAAATAAATAAATTTATATTTTTGTTGAGTTCCAGAAAAAAAACAAAAAAAAAAAATATTCACTTTTATTACTTTATAATTAACTAAATGTTAAAAAAAATATTTATATATATGTACATATGTATTTATTTTTTATCATAACATTTTATATTTAAATTAAATAAAACACGTGCTACAGTTAAAATTAATAGCTCTAATGGTTAACTTAAATTAAAAGAAAAGTTCAAAGAAAATTTTAAGTAAAAAACAAAAAAAAATTTTTAAAAATGTTTTGATTTTATTTTTGACATAAATATAAATATCAACTTAATTATTAATTAGTTGTGTAGGTGAATTTTTAAAACAAAAACTAGCGAATATTTTTTTTTTTTTCTTTTTTGTTTTTTTATTCTAATATTTTAATTAAAATGCTTGAAATATTTGTACATCTTCCCATATAATAATGTAAAAAATTTGCGCAATAATATTTTCAAAACAACATTTTTTATTTTATTATTTTTTGTTTTTTTTTTGTCTTTTTAGAACAGTTTGTGTTTTTTTTTTTTTGTACTTTAGTTTTTTACAAACTCTTTATAAAATTTTACTTTATTATTAATACAGCATTCTGAGAATTTTCATACAGTATATTATATATTAATATATTATGTACTTATAATATACTAGCTAATTATAAATTTACACAAGTAAATAAGTAATTTTAATAGTTATTATGTATTTGATTCTTCGTTTGTATCATTCTTAATGCATTACTCTAAAAATCAAATATGATGTTCAGTATTTTGAAATTTTTAATTATTACATATTGAATGCATAATTCTAAAATACAATTAATTGAATTCTTTATTACTATGTGGGATATGGATGGCTCTAAGTTGGATAGTTAAGTTGACTGGATATCGTCTTCTATGATCCAAAGGAAACTCCATTAACCGAGGGAAATTATAAGTAATTCTGGCGAAAATCTTTTGGGAAAAATCTTTTTATATATAAAATCTTATTATATAACCTTTTCGATTTGTCGGTGGTGAACTTAATCGATTTTCAACGCTTTTTAATAAACTCCCAATGATTTAATTAAGAAGAAAACTGATCCACAGTATCATTACGGACCTAAATTGGATTAAGTTAAGAGGTAATTTGAACAATATTTAAATATCCTGACAGTTTGTTTAAATACACTGACAGGTTGTTTAAATATACTGACAGTTCGTTTAAATATATTGATAGTTTGTTTAAATATAATGACAGTTTGTTTAGATAGATAAAGTATTATTCTACTAAAGGGTCTTTCAAATTGAGTTTTCAAAAGTAAATAACTAAAAGACATAGAATTTGAATTGAAACTGGAAAAGTTTTTATTTATTTTTGAAGTACGATGTTTGCCATTTATACACTGAAAATGATATCTCCAATGTGATTACCTCTTGCGTCTCTACAGTACCTAATTCTTTTATCAAAATTTTCGGTCATATTCTGGCATAGCTGCGGCTCTATCTTACCATTAAATTGAATAATTTCTGCTTTCAATGCTTCAACGTATCGAGGATTATCCTTGAAGACCTGTCCTTTCACATAGTCCCAGAGAAAGAAGTCTAACGGTGTCAATTCGCAGGATCGTGAAGGCCAATTCACGTCACCGAATCTGGAAATAAGCCGGTCTGGAAACTTTGTATGCAGTAATTGAAGTGTTTCTCTGGCTGTATGACACGTAGCCTCATCTTGTTGAAACCAGTTTTGGCCATAAAAAAATTGTTATCATGTCGCGATATCTGGTACCATTAACGGTTATGGCTCTTCCAGCATCATTTTCGAAAAGGTACGGACTAATCACACCACCACTCCACAATACACCACCTACAACCGATCCAGAAATGTGCTTCGTCCGAAAAGTTTATTTTTTTTGAAAAATCGTTGTTTTTCAGCAGGCAAAGTCCCGATGTAAGGAATCTTGTGGCAGCAGTTCTTGTGACAATTTAACTTTGTAGGCCTTCAACGCTACATCTTTGTGCATAATACGCCATATAGTTGACTCAGAAAGTCCTAAATTGTTGTAAACGTCGGGAAATTGACATGGTGGGGTCAGCTGTAACACTATCACTCACAGTACCAATATTTTCTTGTGAACGACCGGCACGAGGATACTGGTGTCTTTCTTAATCTTGTACTGCACCAGTTTCTTAAAATTTTCACACAATATTACCAATTTGTTGCTCAGTTGGACATAATCGACCATAAATATCTCATAATTTGTGAAATACATTTCTTACAGAATAACCCTTTTCATAAAATAATTCAATAATTTCAACACGTTGTTGTAATGTATACGACTCCATTTTTATAAATGGTAAACCTTCAACTGTCAAAATGACATATAATATGGGTGCGTTCAATGTTTGAAGTGTGTTACACAGGCGCTCTACTTTTGAAAACTCAATTTGAAAGACCCTTTAGATACTCTTATGTTTTTAATTTTTCATTGTTTTGTTTTGTAATACCGAAATTCAAATGTTGGAATGTTATGTCGGTAGAATGGTATATTTAATTTCATTTTTGTATTCAAAAAAAGTAATACCAATATTAAACTTCGAAGTTAATAAAAAAACGTAATCTATTTTTAAAATTAGATCGATCACTATATGAACATCGATATCTATTGGAACAATTTCACTCTTTTATAGATTTCTTGTAGATATAATGATACTTGGTCTATTGAACTAGAATGAATTATGTCTACTATAAAATAATTCCAACATACAACGAAAGAGGTATAACTTTTCTTATATCTACACAGCGTAAATTTTTAGGTGGCTCAAAAATAATTATGAAAACACATTTGTTGTAAGAATTGCTATGTTATGAAAAATACTTGTTCCTATTTGTATTTACATCAATTTAAAAAGAACCTTTTTAGGTTCGTTTTTAATTTATCGTTCAAGTGTCCCTTACTATTATAATTCCCTCCCTTTTCCCCTCTTCCATTTAACACTCAACCATTTAGAACCCACACTCTCTCGGTGTTTACAGCGTAGAACCCACACTCTCTCGGTGTTTACAGCGTATTTTATACGCTCTTACCCACTAGGCCACCGAGACCACTGCCAAAATTTATGAAGAGAAATTTTCAATGTCCAAAATTGAGAATAAAAATTCAGAATAGAAAAATGTTATAAGTCAAAATATAGTATTTATTGAACAAAGTATGTTATTAATTGAAATGCATATTTTCCTAAATCATGTAATCGGTTAAACTGAGAACATGGAGTGTATCATATAAAAAACCGGTATAACGGTATACGAAAATATCAAAAATATCAAATTGATCCTATTGTTTTCATTTCTTTCGTAGTATTTTAATAATGTTTCTTTTTTACTTGTCCTTATTTCGGTTTTATTGTTGTTATTTTAGTCGGTTATAGTTTACGAATGTGAAGGTCTAAGTCCAACATTTTTAAAAATAAGAAAAAATGTATTAAAAAAATTATATAGAAGAAATGAAAAAATCAAAAATAAAAATATAATGAAATCGGAAGTGAATGGAAAACTCGTGCCTGTCTTATGAAAAACGTGTACAAAAATAAAATAAATTTTCTTCAATTTTTATTATAATATTTTGTTTTTATTATTAGTAATATACTTTGACATAAATATAAAAAAATATTTAAAAATATTTAATATTCCTCAAGTTTTTTAATAAAAATAAAATAGAGAAAAAAATTTAAGCGTATTTTTATTTTTGGGAAAGGTGGGTCAAAAATTAATTTTGTATAATTAATTAAAAAAGAAAAAATAATAATTAAGTAAAAATCTTACCTGTTCATTAGGTAAAAAAATGTATTTATTATAAAGAAAAGGAAAAATATTTTTTTTTAGAATTTAATTAGCATACTTAAGATTATAATCACTTAATAATATTATAAACAATTTAGATGCCGTGAAAGTTTTTTTTTTATTAAAATATTTACATTTCAAAATTCTTTAAGCTTAATATTAAATTATGGGGAAGTGAATGTGCGAATATTTTTTTTCTGGTATAAAAATTTAATTAAAGAAAATATAAAGGTTCAAATATTAAAAATAAATTACGTTTTTGCCTTACCACAATACATTTAATCTGTAAATCATTCTATGAGTACAATATTCAGGCATATGAAGAGAATGTTAACAATTTTCTTGAAATAAGTCTTTAGACCCCCTCTTCAATTTTGTTTTTTAACTGTGTGAATTTCAAATCTTTCGGTTTCTTTAACTGATTCGAACCTTTTGTTTCATATCAAAGAAATGTGATTTTAATCAGTTGAAGTCTAATACAATAAATAAAAATAGAAAGTAATTAGATATTTGTATTAATCGAAGTATTTGCATCTTTTGATAGTATCTGTCCCTGTAGGGAACATAATTACAAACGGACAGAACGTAAAACCAAGTGCTTAAAATGCTTTTTAAATTTTTGATTCTCAACTTTTAAACAGGGAGAGATAGAAAAAATGTGTGAGGTAATTCAGTTAATTCTGAAGTATCTTCCTTTATAAGGTTCTTGCAAAATTTTATCTTCATATAACGGTGGAATTATAACTTGAAATAATTACATAAAATTGTGTAATTTTGATAGTGATTTATAAAGCTAAAAAAAAGTCTTGCCGTTTGGTATTTTTAGATTTAAAAAATGTTAAGAAGCATCTGAGATATACACAAATTTAAAATAGGGTTTTATCTAACTTTTAGGAACTGTAGCTTCATAATGAGTAGAGCTGCATAAAACAGTTATTCCATAACATTAATTTTTTTAAGAGGTCTATCCAGAGTTAAAATTAGTTTTAGCTTTAACGATGTGGAAGTTTTATAAATAGATTGATTGGATGGACTGAAACTAATAAGCAAATCTTTTTTGAAAAATGTGCTAAAAAAAGCAATAAGACCATAGCACTTTGATTAAATTGATACTTTTATTGAAATTCCGTCAAAAAAAAAAACAATGATCACACAATTACATTATGATTGAACATTATAAATTAAGCATTTTAATGTACTTTTTGATGTCAGTGGAACATGATAACAAATATCTGATTGATAGCTTTTATAATATCACATTATAACAATTAGATCATACTATAGTTTTAAATTATATTAGTAGTTCTGATATACATATTAATAACTTTAACACTTATGCCCTAAAATAACATAACCCTTTTTGTATTTCTTTACTTTTTTAAACCTTAACAGGAGCACTGAAGTTTTTTTTGCAACAAATTTTTTTTTTTTTTTTTTAAATAATTGATAAAATAAATAATAAAAAATCTTTATTGTGAATATCTTATAATTTTCATTACAATTACATTCAATATTACTTGAGTATAGGATAAAATGTAAAAACAAAGAAAACTAACATAAATTTTAAAAATTTTAAAAATCTACAAATTGAACTCTAAATCGAAAAAAAAGACGAAATCAAGAGAAAAATTAAAGAAGAGGTACAATATATCCAAATGTTTCCTTTCATATTAATAATGCTCTTAAAAAGAGATTCTTGGTGCGTTCAAAGCAGTTTTTTAAAAGTTATGAAATGAATTTATCAGTAATTTTATTTTAATTTGTATTAACGCCTTTTATATGATATGGTCTTGGGATGAGTGTAGATGAATTGACTGTGTAATATTACATTTTTACTTTCATAATATTTATAATTCTGTGAGATTTTAATTCATTGTTTTAGTATTAAAACTTCTTTAGTTTTAGTGAAATATTCAATGACGTATTCGATTGTTGTTCTTTTGTTATGAAAAGTCATAAAAAATAAATCTTATTATACTTGTAATTCTACCTAATCTAAAATAAATACACTATTTCCCCTTAACTTAGTTGGTATATGGTAAGGGCGATAACACCTAGACCCTGCAACCTGTTGCGCAAAACGGGTAATCTTTCTTTAAATCTATGATTACTAAAATATAAGTTACTGTTTTCTTCAAATACAATAAGAATTTTTTATATTCCATAATGTTACAGTCAGCCAGTCAGTCATGAAAACTCCTATGTTAATAGGAGTAATAATACTTTTAATAATTATACAAAAAAAAATTTATTTTACAGATACATATATATATATATATATACTATTATAACATGCAACGTGTCTGAATATATATAGAATAATCTTTAGAATAGTGTAACAATACACGAGTTGAACAATAAGTCAAAAAAACAATACAAAAATGTATACACCTACAAACATTCCTATGCATATATTGACTAACTTTTGCTTTATTATTGAAAAAAAAATTAATATATTTTTATCTTATACACATGTACGCTCCAACATTTTCTTTTCTATATACACAAATATATTATAATAAATAATATCGCATGCTTTATAAAAAAAAAATAATACTAAAATAATAATATCTTATTACAGGGTGATTCATTAATTTTCGTTTGGATATTGTAAACAATATTATAAAAATTGAGCCTAAAAATATGCAATTTTCATTAGTACAGTAATTTTTTTTTTAATGCATTTCTCTGCGACATAAATGTGGACAGAAAAATACACAACCTTTCCTGTTAAGGAGGAATAACTCTTGCGACGTGTGTGGAATTCGAACCCACACTCCCTCCTTGTTTTCAGCGTATTTTATATGCTCTTACCCACTAGGGCACCGCGGCCCCATAGTATAGTAATTAAAATTTAAAAGTTGTTGAAAAGGTATTAATGAAATGAAAACGGGTTTAAATCTTGTATAGATATTAAGTTTTAGTTATTGAAAACAAATACCCCATCTTACCAATATAAATGTAGGACCTTGATGGTCGCGTAGTATATAAAATCATCAACTGTAAGAGTGAAAAAAGTAATTCGAAAAAAAAATTGTAGCTAAAATGGTTAAAAGAGTTATACCTTTATTAATTTTCAGAACAATTTTAATGGTATATTTTTTTTTTTTTTGTGTATTTCTCCCCCATATAAATGTGAACAGGAAATTACGGGAATAACTCTTATGACGTGTGTCGGATTCGAACCCACACTCCCTCGGTGTTTACAGTGTATTTTATACACTCTTACCCACAAGGCCACCGAGGCCCCTTGGTATTTTTATTATCTTAAATACTAATAATTCAAAATTACTGATTGATCATCAAATTGGGAAACAGAAATTTGTTACGTGGAAACTTAGCAAAAAATATATTTGACAAACAAAAAACAATTAACAAAAGGACATTTAGCAATTGCATAAAGTTTAAACACCTACAATATTATATAAACATAAAAATTAACATTCAACCAAATCGCCAATCTTTTCATAATATTACAATAGAGCCAATTATAGTTTAAATTAAGATTAAAAAATATATCATTAGAAGCAACTCATTTTACTATTAAAAACAAAAGAAACGAAAAATAAACTTCCACATTTAATAAATTTTGAGAATTTTTCAGAAAAAATTTACGTCGATTAAATAAAATACCTTAAAATCTTAAAACTAAGAATAAAATTTCCTTTCTACTTTATGGATATGTAATAATTAACAAAATCTTAAATTTTACAAAATTACAATAATATAATATGTACTTTAATTTCACGTCATCAAATTATTTTACTTACAAAAACAAATATACTATAATATACAATAGTACTATGTACATATATATAAATATTATACATATACGTTTATATACATACATTCATAATTTATAACTAGAGTATACTATATATTAAGATAAATAATAAAAGTTGAAAAAAAAAAAAATCACGTTTATTAAGATACTTTTCCATCAATAAAAGTCAATTGTGCATATCAAATTATTGACGAAGCTTTGAGCACGCTCCCTCTTAAAAATAAAAAATTAAAAAACAAAAAAAAAAATTTTATTTTCATCAAATTTACAAAGAAAGAGAAGAAAAAAATGTATACAAATAAAATAAAGAAAACGGCTCACAAATCACAACCAATACACGTGATTTTTCCTCAAAAAATGCAACAAAAACAAAAATGATTTGTTTTACTTTTTCTTTTTTGTTTTTTCCTATCTGGTACTTGAAGCTGTGATTATTTAATAAAAATTTATTTTAATTTAATTTAAAAATTTTTTTTTTCTTTTAACTTATGTTATTGATGAAATCTTAAACTTCAAAAAAAAAAAAAAAATACAAAAAACAACAATAAAAAGTGCATCTTAAACTGATAGAATAATATTTTTGTTTTTTTTTTTTCCGTACATTTTATTTTAAATTTGATTTGTATTCAAGTATATGGAAATTGAAACATATATCTATAGATATATAGATATTATAGCAAAAAAAAATAATTCAATAAAAATTTATTCAATTGTAACGTAATAAAAATAACGTTTTTAAATTATTTTTTGTATAAATTTGGAAATGGTTACACATATTATGATATAACATATAAGTATTTAAATCAATATTTTTTATTTTCAATTCTTTTCTTAATGACTCAAATAAAAACTCTGTGGAAGAGCCTCGTCTCCCCCCTCCTCTCTCTGACGACATTTTTTTTTTATTAGTTCTCTTTTAAAGTATTTTTTTTTCCTATATGACTACTCTTGAAGGAGTCTAAATTCGAGGCATATAAAAGCTAGTTTTAACCTTAAAAGAAGCAATATTAACTTATGGCTGTGGATAATAGAGAGATAACAGTTGCACAATTCAATGATCTTGAATAATATTCGAAAGAAAGATATATGATATATTCTAATATTCTATAATAGAAAACGGGACAGGAACAAGATTTAATAATGGGATTGGAAGATTTCTTCCAGCAAAAGACGATAACAAACTTTGTAAAAGTTCAAAAAATAAGATGAATAATGCATCATATATAGCTGGTATGTCTGATACATGAATCGAAACCAGAACTACCATGTGTCCACTATATATAATATACAAAAAAGGCCCAGCAAACATAAAAAATACTAGAGTAATGTATGTAGAATGAAAAAATTATGAAATCAATATTTAAAAATATTAAAATAAAATTTATTGGAAGCGAACAGTTGAAGATGATTTACAACAGCCTGTATACCTAACGCTAAAAGAAATAAGAAAAAATTTACACTTTGCACTGATGACAGTTCAGGAAAAAGAAAATATTCTTAAAATTGATTGGACCAACTAATTTTTATCATTTTAAATAAATTAATCATTTATTAGAGACACGAGACCATAAAAGGATGTGGTTTGCATTAAATTTGTTTAAATTAAATTATTTATAAATAGAACAAAAAAGTAACAAAACAAAATTATTAAAAGAAAAAACAAGATTTTAAATGTAAATTAAGTTTTATATAATAATGTAAAGTTTATTACAAGATACATAATATTACAAAGAGATTACATGGTCAAACTGATTATTTGCAATTTAATTTGATTAAAATACATGTATAGGTGTTAAAAAATCAATTGTTTAATATTTTTATTATAAAGATAAAGTAAATTCTTGATTAAAGAACAAATTTTAAATAATTCATTAGATTGTATTTTTTTTTTTTCAATTTGGATAACAGCCAGAAAAAATCATCAGGATGAATGAATTTCAATTAAAATTACTGAATTAATTCTGCTAAAATCGAAAAAAAAAAAAAAAAATTCTACTGTCATCGATCTTAGGGTATCAGGCAGATCAATTATATAAAATTCTTTATCATATTAATATGTATACAGTATATATGTAGTTAAAAACTTATTATATAGGTATATAAATAATTGAGTATATTAAAAGTGTTTTAAAATCTTAACAGTAACTTGTATCTTAAAAATATTACAATTTACAACAATAAAATTTTGACGGTTAATTTTTTTCACAGAAAACACAACCATTTTCAAGTGCCGGTAGGTACTATAAAAAAATTCATTTTCTTAACTTAAAATTAAGTCAAAGGACTCACTTACACTAAAATATTTTCTTTCTTGACCGGAAATGATGCAGCAGTAAATAAAGTCAAAATCGCGAATCGCGAAATCGCGAAGTCAAAATTCGGCTTTTTAATACCTTGAAGAAAACAAAAAAAAGGCGAATCGGGCTTATTTCCGTTTACAAATATTTCATTTTTTTTTCTTTTGATATTGACACCAGTGTTATATGAAGGGTTTCTGTTGAAGTTTGTCTATATGTAAAAAATAATTAGTCGACATGTTAGAATCGGTTACAAAATTAGGATTTTAATAAGTTGTTTAGGGGATGTTTGCAGGCGACAACTCTCACTGTTTTAAGTTGAATTCTTTGTTTTTCAAATATGTTATGAGGAAAATTATTAGGAAGGATTTTTGAATAGGTAGCAAAATGAGGGATACAACAATTTATTTAACGCGATTTTGAAATCCAAGATTTCGAAAAAGGCGGAATTTAATATCGAACATTGATACAAAACGAAAATTAATTGAGAACAGAATTTCACAAATTTTTCATTATAAAAATAACTTTTGAATTTATTCCCTTTTAAATTTCTGCTTTATTTATTTTTCAAAACGGTAATAATGTAGAATTTGAAAAATTCGCGATTTCGGCTTTCTATATCCGCATCGAAAAGAAAATAAACGGTTTCGGCTTTATTGCGTTGTACATTATTTCTGGTCACCCAAATTTTTTTCTGCATTCTTTTAAAAAACATGTACAAAAAATTCCCCAACCACCTCTCCGGCACAACTTTTTGCTTGTCTCAAAATCTTTGATGACCCAATTTAACGAAGACACTTGAGAGTTGGATACATTATCCCTATTGCTAATTAATTTTCTTTTGCAATCCTTTAATAATTTTCTAAAATAGTGTTAATTTAAAGGAAAATAAAAATAAATTTATTCTGAAACTTTCACTTTTGATATTTTAGTTCCTTTTTGTTCTCTCACTTTGTTTAGATTTCTGGTACTCTTTCTTTGAAATTCTATCTGCTTATAAACTTTTCTTTAAAACCTCATACTAAGCGTAAATTGAGATTAGATTGAAATCAATAGTACATACATTTCTTTAAAAATATATTTATTGTATGAAAATTATGACAAAATTATTGTAAACTTATTTAGAACATTATGACAAAACAGAATATCAAAATACTTATTTCTGTCACTTATACGAAATTTAGAATAGCATTAAGATGAAAAATTTCCATTGTTTTTCATTTAAATAGTTAAGATTTGCGACATGTACAAACTTCGTAATTCATATTTTAAAAGCTTTTAAATAAATAAATTTTTCTTTTTTTCAAAAATTATTTAATATTTTATCTACTATTAAGGAAAAACTAAAAATTAAAATTAAACATAAAATTTTTCTTAAACAAAAATAAAAACAAATTTTTTAATATAAAAATTTATTTAAAATTTTCACGTCAAAGTTTTTTTTTTTTTATTCACATAAATTATAAAATTTAAATAATATATAGCTTTATATAATATTAATGTATGTGTATATAAAATTTAATTGAATACTTATATATAAATGGATATGCCTATACATATATAAAAATTAAAAGTACGAAAAAGAAAATATCAAGCACGTTCCAAAAGAAAACAAAATAAGATCATTAGTTTAATGATCTTTACTTTCACACATAATTTTCATTCATTTTCTTTTATATTCATACAGATATTACTATAAATAAAATACATATATATATATATATACCATTTAAATATCTTAAAAATTATATATATAATTTAATATTTTTATATTTTTCAACAAAGAAGTTATTATTTTAATGTCAAATTAAAATTTAAACAAAAGAAAAAAGATTTATTAGGTTAAAGATTCAAAAGTAAAATGGAATTGACTTTCATTAGCACAAAAAATTTTAGAAGAATTTAAATAAAACTTAACGTTTAAACTTTATTACAAAATATAGCAGAGGGCTCGGTGGTCTAGTCGGTAAAAGCGTATAAAATACACTGTAAACACCGAAGGGAGTGAGGGTTCGCATCTAACACACATAGTAAAAGTTATTTCCCCTTACGCCATTTAAAGCTACGCCTGAACAAGAAATGCTGTGTAATTTCCTGTCCACATTTATGTGGCAGAGAAATGCATTAAAAAAAAATATATAGCATAACAATGTTTTTTTTTAATTACAGGGGAACTTTACTTAATTCCAAAGTTCTTAAGTCGAGATTTTCCTTAACTCGAGATATGGAACTTCACGGACCCATGTTATGATATAATAATACTATCATTATACTATTACATTTCCATTTCTACAATAAAATTATTTATTTGTTTATATTATATATTATATATTTACACTATATGTATTTGTTAGCAAGGAGATTTTGTTTTCAATTAAAAAACTTGCCTATACCTGTACAGTGTACTCTTTTCTAATAGGTAAGCCATGTGCTTAATTATTAGATCATTGAGGCTCCTGCAAATAAATAAGTAAATGCATAAATATGAAATTGAATATAACTATATTAAATCTTGTAAAGAGTAATTAACAGGAGACACTTTAAGTTAAAAAAATCTCTTATTTTTTTTTTTTGAAAATTTTTAAAAAAAAAAATTGCATATTTTTAGGAGAATTTTATATTATGTAATATAATAATATTTTGATCTATGCTTATTTATAATATAAATTAAAAAAAAAAATATTTTAAATAAAATTTAAATAAAATTAAAATAATTTAAAAATTTAATTAATTAATTTAGAAAATTAGAAGGAAATAAATTAGAAATATAGAGATATAGAAATTAGAGGAACAAAATAAATCATTAATTTCGTATTTTACTCAGCACAGAATAAAAACAAAGATATTGTTATAAAAATTTGAAATTCTTATTTAAAAATATATGAATAAAATAAAAAGACAAATGACCAGACGGAAATAATTTTTTTTTTTTTCCATTTGAAATAATATTCAATTCTGTTTTCAAAAAAAAAAAAAAAATTTTTGACATGTGGTACAAACAAAAGAAAATTGGCTCACTTCTGTGCTATTTTAAATCTATTCTTGGATATCTTAGTCATTCTTTTATTCCTAAAAATGATATAAAATAATAAATATATACATATATTTATTTTTTTTAATTTTATATTTTTTTCGCAGTTGGGGATGTTTAGCAAAAACTTATAAACATGTTTATTTTTCTTTAATTTGTTTTACTTCTATTAACTTGTTATATTTTTTTTTTTTTTTTTGGTTTTTGTGTTTTCGAACAAAAATAAATTAAATTAGTTGTTCTGCTCTACTTTGAAGTACAATATCTATTAAAAATTTTTAAAAAGAAATTGCATTGCAATCTAAAGTGGGGAGTGGATTAATCCACAAATAAAATTTTCTTTTAGTTGAATAATAATAAACAAAAACCGATTTAAATATAAATTTATTTTAAAACAGTTTAAATATGTTTGTTTCAAACAAACAAATAAACAGTTTTAATGTTTGGACTTTGCCTAACCTTTTTATATTAATTTAAAAAAAATTTTATGAAATCCATTTAATGCACTTTGACTAAACAAAATGGAATTTTTCGATGTAATTTTCATTCTTCATTTTATACCTTTTGACGTTCTTTTTTTTTGGGAGGATGACTTAACTTCGACCGACATAAGTTCCATGGTCCTCTTAAATGACCAGTGACTCAATTGAACTTATGACCATTTCTAAATGGACTTAAGTTCCATGGAAGTTCTGACCGCACTTTGTGTCGGAAGCTAAATCTCAAATAAAAACACCATAAGTTTTGCACTTATTTGTTGAAAGTTATGTCTTAAATAAAATAACCATAGTTCCACTTTACTAATTTGTATATAAAAAAATAATAATTGGGTAGGATTTTAGAGTTGGTTGTAAAATCAGGGTTATCGTTTTTCAGAATTCAACTCTAAAATCGTTCCTAATTCAAAATCTCGCATATATACGGATATATAAATATTCTGGAAAAAGGAAATTCTGTGATTTTGAATCTAACTCCAAAATTCCTCTTCATTCAGAATTTTGCACATACATACATATGTATATATTTATATTCTGAAGAAAAGGAGCAAATGTGATTTTACTTCGATTTTCCGAATATAAATCAGATTCCGATTATCCGATTTTGATTTGAGATTTTTTTTCAGTAAAATTTAAATTTGAGATATTTGTTCTGTAAAGAGTCATACACCCAAATACATATATATATATATATATTTTTTCCACTTTTTCTCAGAAATTGAATAAAATTTAAATATGACTTTATTTCGTTCGATGGAACTTATGACACAAAAAAATTGTCATATTTTCAGTGTAACGTATGTCTCATAATATTATTTTTGTCTGTATTTTAAAGGAACTTAATAACGGACACAATACTACTTCCATAGAACTTAAGTACATTTAAGAGGACCCAAGGTCAATGGAATTTATGTTCGTGGCACTGAAGTTATCCCAACACTTTCTTTTTATAAAAAGTTTAAGTTTAGCTTTAAGCGTACTAACATATAACAGTGATGTACTTCTAATTAGTCTATTAGAATTGTTTGTCATATTTTGATATTTCATTTCTGAAATTTATATGTAATAGAGAAAAGGTGACCTAAATCCTAAACTTAGTTGATTTACAACTGATGAAATTTCATTTAAGAAGTAATTTCTATATGAGGTCTATTATATATAAGTTTAAAATTCTTTTAACAATCGTATTTAATTTTTTATTTTTTTTTTTTGCATATTTTAAGATATACTTATCTCCGTTTGATTTTCATTCTGTCGCATTTGATACAAATAAAGTTAAAAATTTATTAAAAAATAAACATTTGGTTACTTTAAACACGTTTTAGTAGTTTATACAAAAGAATAAAACGCAGAGCTTCTTTTTTTACTTAGTCATTGCCAGTCACAAAATGAACCCTACAGCTAACACTGTATAAAAACACAAAAATAAAAAATGAGGTAATAATTAAAAAAAAAAAAAAAAAACATTATTAAAAAATGCCTTATTGTCTTCTAGTAGAGATTAAAATTTTCTAAAAATGAAATTATTAATTTTAAAACATTTTTTTTTAATTTTAATGACATTTAGTCAGATCAGAAGAAATATAATATATATACTTGTACAACAATCAACACATTCAACAAAAACATAGAAAAAATTTGTTGCATTTGAAATATTTCAAGGTAAAATAAAAAGCCATTGATCTTAGTAAAATATTCTTTAAATTTTGTTTTGTTTTTTTTTAAATTATAATTACTTAAAGTCTTACATTGATTTGTTTGTTTTTGGACAGATCAAAGCTTTAAATATTATTGTATTTATATATGAATTTAAATTTTTTTTTAATTATTCTATTTTAAAATTTCTTTTAACTGAAAAATTTATGAAGTCAATAAAAAGAAGTCAACAACCAAAAATAACTAAAAAACGAGGTTATTTAAATACAAATAATTTAAAAATGTTTACTTTATAGAAAAAAAAAAAAAACCAAATGATCTTTAAAAAAAAAGTTTAAGTTTTATTTTTTATATTATTTGTTTCTTATAAATTTTCAATCACTTCAATACTATTTTACTTTGAAACAGTCAAATTTGTTACCTTATTTTATTCTTACCCCATCAAAATTATTAAGAAGACGAACCTTACTTTAAAAAATGCTTGGATGATGTAAAAGAATTAATATATTATTATGTATACAAATAAATAAGTACTGTTAGAGAATCTTGAAGGTAGTCACCATATCCCTAGTTCAAAATAAATCTCTTTAATAAATTAAAAGTAATTAAAGCAAGGCAGAATGTAAAACTAAAGATTTTTAAAAGCGTACATTTTCTAAAAAATAATTAAAACAGTTTTAGGATATTATGGTTCAAAATATCAAGAAACACTTTCTTCATTTTTAAGAAAATCGTATAAAATTAAGAAAAGTTGTTAACACATAAAAAAATATAGCTCCACTTTTTATTTTTCACTAACGATAAATTTTCACAGGTGTCCGCAAAGTTACAGTTTTCTAAAAATATTAAATTTCTTAATTTTGGACCCCTAGTAGCTCTTGAAAAGGGGATGGTACAAAAAAAAATCTGAAGTATCTTATGTTAATTGTGAAAGATTTTTGTTCTTTCAAAATTTTAAGGTTCTAGCTAAAAACGTTTCGGAGATATAAATTAAGCTAATTTTGTTTTTTTTTTCAGCTAGGGAGGTGGGAATCGTCCAAAGACACCAAGAATACCTCTTAAGAGTGTACTGATACCATTGTAGATTCTTTCTAACTAAATCCTCCTCCTCCTTTAACCATCACAATCGGCTGAAACCATTAATTTCTAACACACTATATTGTTTAGGGACTAGGGATAGGAGACTATAGGACAAGGATGTGGAAACATCGAATTGGGAGTGATACTGTAAGGGTACAATAAATCCGCTTATTATTACTACTATTTTGTTACAATTATAATAGCTATCAACAGTTACAACATGCTGACAGTTGTATATATATAATATATTCCTGCGTGAGGTAATAATTGAATTAGGTTGCTATCAATCTGTAGTAGATATCAATTTTGCAAAAATTTATTTTCACAATAAATTTAAATACTAAACTGCACAAACTTGTATTATTTTATAAAACACATATTTTCTGTCGTTTTTCGTTTTTAGATTCAAAAATTTTGAGCACAATCTAATGGGAGAAAGAGGTAACATAAAAGGTGAGGCAATATAAAAAAAAGTTGTTCTACAACTACTGGTACTGGAAACAGCCAAAGAAGAAACACTAACGTCTTAAGACAACAAATGAAAACAAACAAATATGTTCTTGATATTAATTATGTCTACTCAAATTATAAATAGGTATACCTCTACTTCTATATTTTTTTAATCCCACAGAAACTCAACAATTCATCAAAAAAAAAAAATGAATTACCAGTGAGTAGTTTTATCTAGTAGTTATCTTTCCCAAAAATTTCTTAACTTTATATTTGCTTTTGAACTATAAAATTTTATAAGTTGTTATTTTAATAAAAAAGAATATTCTACAAAAAATGTGAAATTTTTATGTAATTTAAATTAACTTTCAAATAAATCCAAAATGGATCAAAATGACCGGAAATTCATTTAATTCTTATATTAATAATAAAAAATTAAATAAAAGTTAATCAAGAGGTCAGTGGCACAAATACCAACAAACAAAAGAACAAATTTTATTACCAAAAATAATTTATATACATATATATATATTTACTACATATATTCTTCATAATAATAAAATTAAAATTAAAACCAAAAATTATTTTAGGATATGTTTTAATAAATTTTGATTTTAATGGCTATTAAAAAATTATTTCATTATTTATTTTTTTTTTTATTCTGTATTCTTCTTTTTTTTTTTTTGATTGTTTTTTTAAAAGTTAAGTGAAACCAAACCAAAACAATACTCTTAATAAAAAATCACTGAACTTTTTATTAGCTTAAGATATTTGTAAGAAGTCAAAACAAAAGAAAAAAAAAAAATAAATAAACAGAAAATAAAAAATATCTAAAGATCCCACTAATTTATAAAATGTATATACATATACTTAGGGCACGTTTCAACCATAAATTTTTTAATAAAGCCAATATTCCTTTATAAAATATAAAATAAAATATAAAAAATTGATTTGTTTTTTCTTTTTTTTTTTGGATTTGATTTTTGATCTATATTCTACATCTATATCTACATCTATTCTACATCTATATCTACATCTATTCTACATCTATATCTGCATATATTTTAAATTATATATATTTTAAATGATGTATAATTTAATTAATTTAAAAATCAAAATAAATAAAATATAATTTATTAGGTAGAAATTTTACATAATCAAATTAATGATGGGGTATTAATAAAGTAGGTCTATAGGTACCTTACAATAAAAATAAAAACTATTAAGTAATGGATTCTTTCCTTATAGCATTTTAAAATCTTTAATCTAAAAATTATGTCATCATTATATTGAACCATTTTTTCTTAATACATACAAGCATAAGTTATATTGTGGATTTTGAGGAGATCTATCATACTAACTGATTAAGTCATCATTTACAAGTGTTAGTATATATTTTAATAATAATGCTTATAGTAAGAAAATAATATATAGTTTTGTTAATGCTCTGAAATAATGCCGAAAAAAATAAGGCCAAATCTTAATTTAATTCTAAAGTTGTAAAAAATGTAATTTCGGTTTTATTTTTCTATCGAAAAGGAAATAAAGCCGTTTCTAGTTTTTTTTTGTTGGGGAATTTTTTCAGAACACCGTTATATTATGTTGATTTGCTATTTTAATTAAGAGAAACCTACTTATCGGTTAGGCAATAGCACAAAAGATGCCTAAGTTACAGATAATAAGTTACAGTTTCAAAATAAAACACAAAACTTAATATTAAGCTTCTTGGAGCCGTTCCCAGTATTAAAATACTGACGGTATTTTCATTGTGTTGTAATACAATTGATCGTCCGGAAACATAATAAAATTCAATAATTTTTGCACGTTATTGCACTGCGAGTATGATGACATTATAAAATTTTATAAAATTCTTTATTATCTGTAAAAAACAATAATATAAGAAACTTTAAAAATAAAAAAAATTATAAGCATTTCAAATCAATCAGTCCAAGTTGGCCCACCCTGTAACATTACATTTCAAATAGTTTAGCCAAAAGATTAAAATCAAATCCTAAATAACTTAATAGTTTAACGCTGAAAATAAAAATTCATTAAATTTTTGTTAGAAAACCACATTTCAGATGTAGATGTGATGACAAAAAAAGGGTTTCTTCAAATTTTGTATGATGAGAAATAAGAAATAATTATTTCGGTGTTGGATTTTAGGTGCAGTGACAGAAAGCTTGCGCGCGTTAATTCCTTTTTGAATTGGATTTAAAGCCCATAATGAAAAGGATCGTGGATCGTGATAACCCGCGGGCTTTAATTCCTTTTAAATTGGAATTAAGACCCACATTATTTTTTTTTATTAAAAAAAGAGAGGAATATAATATGTAGAGCAAACGCATTCGGAGGGATTTTAGAGTTTTGTTATAAAAATTGGAGTATCCCCTTTTTCAGAAAATTTACTAATATGTACATGTGCGAGATTCTGAATTGGGAGGGATTTTAGAGTTGGTTGCAAAATCAGGGTTATATGCTTTTTCCAAAATATGTATATAAGTAATATTCCTATTGTCAGGGATTTTAGAATTGAATTCAAAATCAGGATTGTATGCCTTTTACTTTTACAGAATTTTTAGATATATGCATATTCGAGTTTTGAATTAGGAGAATTATATACATATTCTGGAAAAAACGTATAACCCTGATTTTGTAACCAACTCTAAAATCTCTCCTAATTCTGAAACTCACATATGCATGTATCTAAATATTCTGTAAGATGCATATAATCTTGATTTTAAATTTAATTTTAAAATCCCTTCCAAAATCTCTGAGGCCTTAACAATGACACAAAAGTCCCATGTTACTTCTGGCTCATTGAAGTAATTCAAAAGTTCCAGTGGCACTTCTGACCACGGGACTTCCGACATGTCACCAAATAAAATCCAGTCAAATGACTCACGATAGTAACCTTTGTGTTACTCAGTAGGCTTTAATTCTTTTTCGCTCACGGATTTTATTTCATCGGACGTTCTGTCACTGCACCTGGGTTTTAATTTAGACAAAAAGCATTTACTCAAGTTTTTGTTTCATTAATTATAATGATTAATTGCAGCATAATTAAAACATAAAATTTATGTAATCGAAGGATGTTAATTCATTTTAAAATTATCTTAACTGTTGACAATAGAAAACTGTGTTGAGCCAAAAATATAAATTTGGAATATATATTAAGTTATCATGAAACAAAAAAAAAAAAAGGAAAACAATAAATTAAAATTAAATTTATTTTAAATAAAATAAAAATATATTATCAGTATTTAAAATTAAGAAACTCTACAGGCTATTTAAAAATACTAAAGAAACTAAAAAAAGACTAAAGAAACTAAAAAAAATACTAAAGAAAACTATAATAAATCTAAAGTAAATAAGTAAGTAAAGTAAATCATATACATATAACGAATAAACTTTGAAAAGTTTTATAACAATTATTTATATGTATATTGAAATTTAAAAACAAACATATATATATATATTTAGAAATACATAATATATATAAACAAATAAAATCGTCATATTATACAATTTGTTTTATATCGAAAATAGGGTAAACTTCAAATCCATATATTACAAAAAAAAAAAAAAAAATACTATAAAAATTCCAACAGCTTTTAACTTAAAAACAAAAATTATATTTTAATATGGTAAATATGGTAAAAATTCACATTTTTATTGTACTTTCTTTAGATAATTTATTATTGTTAAAAGACTGGCGACATATTTGTCAGGACATATTTTTATAAATTGTAGGAATAAAAAAAAACAAAAATTTATATCTATATATATATAAATAAACCAATCCTATATTATTATTTACTTGCATATTATATATTATATATATATATATATGTATATATGTAAATTCTTATATATTAATTTAAAGAACATTCTTCATTTCAATTACACATCTCTTCAAAAATGAAATTTATAGACTTAGATCCTTTTTTTATTGTTATTATTGTATTTTTGTTTCCTTTTTTTTTTTGTGTTTATTTTGTTTTTTGTTTGTTTTTATATTTCTTTAAATTTAATAGTCGTTACGCAACGTAATTTCTTCAAAATTTATTCAATTTTTAAATTAAATTAATTTTTTGTTTTTTTTTTTTCTGTAAAAAACTATTTAAATTTTAATTGTCTGGCTGTCATATAAAAATTTTTGTTTATAGTTTAATTTTATGATATTTTATTAATTATTTCTTTCCGTCTTTTGTCACATGTTTTAAATCTATAGAGAGTACAGAGCATTTTGTAGAAAGGTGATGGAAGAGGGAGGTTTAAAATCTAATATCTCAAAAATTTTACTCCTATAGAAACTAGTATTTACTTTACTCCTATAACTACGCCTCAGTAAATTTTCCACTATTTTTGTAAGTCAACATTTTCTTTTCTCTTAAGTAAGCTCTTAAATATTTTTTTTTATTATGTATATAATATCATTCTCTAGTCGTCGTATCTAAATTTCTAATAATCTAATTTCAATTTATGATCTATTTGAACTTTTTTTTATTAGTGAAAAAACACTAAAACGAATTTTATTTAATATTTGTCTATCAAAAGTTTAAATTAAAATTAAACGACCACGACTAAGATAATAACGTTAAAGTTTTTGTATTTTTTATTAAGATTTTCTTTTTAATAATGTATAAGGGTACATATATTTTTAGTATATATATATATATATATGTGCTTATTAAAAAAATATTATAATTATTTGTATATATGTATATGAAATAATAACATAATATGTAAGAAATACAAACATACATACATACATACATACATTATATAATTATTTATTTTTTTTATTTTTAAGGGCTGACCAAGGTCACCCATCGCGAACATTAAATCATTTTAATTGAAATATGTCCTTAAAAATACCAAAAAGAAAAAAAAAAAATAAAAATGAAAATAAAAGAATAAAATAAAAAAGAAATGTTAAATTTAAGAAAAATTAAAAAAGAAAGTAATAAAAAGAAGTGTAGAAAAAGTCCATAATTTCCGAAATAAAAATAAAAGCAACATAATAACAAAAAAAACAAAAAAAACAAAAAAAAAATTAAATAAAATAAAATAAAAATTATTGTCCCATGTCAGAAAGCAATTCAGCAGAAATTTTCATAGTATATTGTTATACGAAATAAAATACATCAAACACACAAACAATATACTATGTTGTATATATGAAATATGAATGTATAAAATACATATAGGTAGGTATATTTTCAAAAAAAAAAACAAAAAAAAAAAAAAAAGAAATTAGAAAATATTAATAGGAATAGGTATTAATAAAATATATATATTATGTACATATAATAAGTTTGTTTGTTTGTGTATGCATAAAGTTAAAAATAAAATTTTGTGTATAAAAATATATTTTACTATTATACTTCCCGTTATTGTTGTTTTTACTCACATTTTTTTTTTTTTTGTTATTATCCCGTTAAATATCCATAGAGTCGCGACCAATCTAAATATCTAATAAATAAAAAAAAAAAATCTTAATGGGAAAATAAATATTTAAACTGGTAACCCCCCCCCCCCCTCTCTCTATTACATTTGACCAATTAGTTGAACATTTATTATTTTCTAAAGGAAGAGGGTAGTTTTAAAAGGGTGTTGGGCGATATTTATGTACCGATTTTATTGTTGGTTCTAAGTTGCTTTTATATTATTATGTATTTATTCAGTTAAAAAATAAAAAAAAAAATTTTTTTGTTAATATTTTGTTTCTTTTTTTTTTTTTTTTATTACTTTAACAGTCAAATATCACGCTTTATTTGAATATTAACTATATTTTACTATATCTGTACATAATATTGTACAGTTAAAATGTTTTGTTAATATCCAATTTGGTGAGTGGTCATATTCATATATACTTACAATATATTTATTTTTTTACTATTTGTATTAGCTCCTTTTTTTTTTCTTTTCTTAAATTTATATGTTTTTTGTTTTTTGTTTTTTTTTAGTTTCTTGTTTTTATTAAATGGACACAGCTTCGTGCTTAATTGCCTACCTTAGTTCTTGTTTTTATTGTTTTTATTATTTTTTTTTTTTTCTTTAAATGATAATTCAAAACAGTTATAAAGAAATATATGTAACAAAACAAAAAATAACAGTTCTTATATCCTTATTACACAAGCAACATATACTAAAAAAAACAAAAATAAATGAAATTAGTAAGAAAAAAAAAAAAAAAATAAAGTACTTAAAGAATAAACGGCTTTTTAATTCATAACTGTTTTTTATTTATGAAGGCATAACTGTATTTTAACGTTTCAAAGCACACACATAAAAAAAAGAAATTAAACAAAATTAAATGCATTGGAACTTTTGAATAATAAAAAAAAAAAATATATAAATAAAAAGGAAAGAAACATAATACAAAAACGTATAAATTTATTTGTTGATTGTGTAAATGAATAAAAAAAAATAAAAAAACAAAACCGAGGACTATTTTGGTTTTTTTTTTTTTTTAACGAAAATTCATAAGTTTTTAGCTTTAGCAAAAATAAATAAAAAGAACCCCAAAAAACTAACAATTTTTTTGAATTCTGTTGTTAGAGTACTCTGAATTTTTAATTTAATTTTGTTTCCTATTTTTAGTTCTTTTAAAACTTAGATTCGGTGCTTCTAAAGATTTTTCAGAGTTTTTTTACTACTACTTGCTGCTTTTACGTCCTACTTTTTCAAAAAATTTTGAAAAAATGTTCTTATTAGTTTCACTCTGTCCGTCTGGTGTTTACACTATATATATCTACTCTTTACTCTGAGCTTATTATGGAATATTTTTTAATTTTGAAAATGTGCTTTTTTGAAAACTTTGCCTTGCAATGTGCCTTGGGTTTTTCCATTACTTGTTTTTTCATTTAGTTTAAATTAAACAGAAAACGACTTAAATTTATGATCGTTATTATAATAACAGTATTTGATGCATTTTAATTATGAAATGTATAGAGTGTGGATATAATTATCTCTTATGGTTTCTTCATTTCTTTCATTTGACCAATTATGCCCAACCATTTTTTCAGATAACTGAACTGAAATATTTTTTAGGTAGTTTAATAAAATATATTGTGAGAAATAAATATAACCTGTGTTTGACCTGACCTAATCTGACCTAATCTGACCCCATCTGACCCAAAAAGTATTTTTAAAATATATAGTTGAGAAGATCTTAAAAAAAAAACAAAAGGTGCATTACAATCAAAATGTTTAGTTCTAAATAAGATTGTTTGTTTGAATTGTTGTACGCTGCTTCAAAATTTCAAAATATTATAATAAAATTGTGAACGCGTTTCTATTACAATTGTTGAAAATTTGTATAAAAAAGTTTGTCATTTGAAAATTAGATTTGATTAAATCAAAATTTCTGCACTTTAAGAAAAATTTCAAAGTTGGACTCATTATGGATCTAAAAATCTATATTTTGTTTCCTCTTGCCACTCCAATGAGGAGTATAGGGCATCAACTAAGTCATTTATTATACATATTTGACTAAGCTTCAGTTTCGTGAATCATTACTTTCACTAAGCCGTTGATTACTCGGCTGTCGTAATTGTACAAGAAAGACGTTTCTTTTAATTCTACGCCATCTATCATCTTATACAAAAAATCTATATAGTCAATGCAAAATTTATTTAAAATTCATTGACTTATAAATTGGATTTACCCCTTCGGATATTTTAGCCGCAATCATGTGCGTGCATGTTTTTTTTAATAAAAATTTGAATTCTCTCATTTTTCAAATTTAGTTCGGTTTTTTATTCTCAGTTTTTGTTCGCAAGTTTTTTTCCTCATTTTAACCATAACTTTTTGTGCGGAACTTTTTTTTTCCCATCTGTGTTTTTTTGGAAATTTGTGTTATTAGATTCATCAAATAACAAAAATTTAAAATAATTCATTTTCAAATTTTTGCTGTCTAAATTTTTTTTCTTCTGCAGAACACATGTTCTGAAGCCGGGGAATCGTTTTGAGAAAATTCTTTTTTTTTTTTTTAATAGTTCAGAAGAAATATACCGAAGCGGTGAAACTAGAATTAAGATATAACAAGAAGCCCTATAAGAAGATATAATTTTAAGCTCATTAGTCATGAGTTAGTATAAAGAAAGCTAACATGAGAATTTTTTATTTAATAGATTTTATTCACAATATGGTAAAAATATGAAAATTCACAAAAAATAATTTATTTGAATTCTAAGTTTTAAGCTTTATTTTATGGGTAGTTCATTTGTATTCAAAATTTAAAATTATAATTTGAGAATCTTTAGATTTTGAATTAGAATTGGTTAAGATTGTATTGATTAAATAAAACCAACAATTGCTTTATCTTTATTTTCTTTAGTATACATAGAATGCCATAAAGGTAATAGAGTTCAAAAACAATGTTTATAAATTTGATATTCTTATAAACCTAAAAATTGCGCGGACTTATGGCCAGTGGTAACTACCCTAAGGTAGTTATTAAACCCTTACCCCTACAATACAAAACAACAACAAAGAACTAAAATATATATGGCAACTCTAATTTAATTGTATTTAGATTAACACAAAAGAACAGACAATTTATTAAAAGAAATAAAAGTTAATTTGGATTATGTTTGAAAAATAATAACAAAATAATATTCTTAGACAAACCGAAAATAAAGATTAAAAAAAAATTTAATTTAAAATAAATTATATAGGAAGGAAACTATGGACCCTCAAAAAAAATAAAATAAAACACAGAAATCATAAAATATTTCCTATAATTACCAACGAAAGCATTTCATTTTATTTTTTGTCTTATTATTGTGATTTTTATTTACGAGTAGGTACAAGTGGACATGTGCTGACAAAAGTCCATTTAAAAGGAAGAATCAAAAAAACAAAAAACAAAAAAACAAAAAAAAAGTGAAAAGGACAAAAAAAATAAGGACATAGAATGAAAAAATAAAGAATATTGCTAAAAAAAAAAAAATTAAATAGAAGTACTTCTATCAAAAAGTAAAATAATAATAAAGAAAATATTATACAAAATGCGAAGATCTTAAGGCATTTTTAGGTTCAGGTGATATACAATGAAAACGATTTTTAACTTCCTAGTTCTTTTAATTTTAATTTTTTGTTTTCATTTTCGTTTTTTTTTTTTTTTTCTGTTTGTTTATTTCTCAGGTCACATAAAAAACTTATAAAAATGAAAATATCATAAAAATAATAACAAAAACAACAACAAAAAAAAAAATAAATAAAACCTATTAAAGTAAAGTAAAAACGTTAAATTTTTGCTTGAAGGTAATAATAACAGTCAACCAACCCGCTAATATATGTACCAACTTTTTATAGTATTAAAAAAAAAAAAAAACAAAGTTAAGGAAAGAGACAGAGTTAAACATTTAAGTAGTCAAATAATTTATATGAAAATTTCGTGGCTTAAGGTAGTTTTCCATTTTTTTTTCTTTAATTTTTTCATTTATTTTTTTTTGTTTTTTTTTTTTTTTCCATTTTAGCAGAGTTTTTATTTAATTTCAGAAAATAAAAATAACGGTACCTAAACTTTAATATAAACACAAAAAAAAAAAAATTATTTCTATGAATTTTTCATGTTTTCTTTCTTTTAAGTCCTTCCTTTATGAAATTTTTGTTTCTCTTTTTTTTTTTTCTTTCTTCTCTTTCTATTCATATTTCTATTTGCTAGCTAATCCTTTTTATTGTTGAAAGCTTTTTATATTCGTGTACATAACCTGTTTCTTAACACTTTAATGTGTATTTATACTAATTACACTAGTGTTTAAGAAAATGCGATCATATTTTTTTACTTTATTTTTCATTCTTATTTTATTCTTCATTTTTAGATTTGATTTTAATTGAAAAACGGTCAATTCAATTGATTTGCATTAAGATCGGCGTATCGGCATATAAGAGGTTATTTTTTACTTTCACTGTCGAACTTTTTTTAACTATCTCATTATCTCAACTGTCAAATTTTCAATTAAAATTGCATACATTTTTTACCTATTATTTTCAAAAAATTTTCTTAAGTTATTTGACATATGTTGTATGATTTTTTGACATATGTAAGTATAATAAAAATGTATGTATATGACAATTTTTATAATTCCAAAATTTTTATTATAGTTACGTAATAATATAGGGTATACGTTTGTGCAATTTTTTGCATACCATTGTAATTATGATTCTATGATATAGTGTATGTATTTAAAACAAAGGTGTAATATAATTTTACTTACTTGTTTAATTTTTTTTTTTTTTTTTTTTATTATTCAAAAGAATTTAAAGATAGTTATTATACAAATGAAACCAACCATTACGTGAACAGGTGAATAAAAAAAAAATTACGATTATATTATATACATTATAAAATATAAGAATTATGTTAAAGTTTAGTTGAATATTATTGTTGTTTGCTAAATTTTCTTTTATTTTTCTTTCAGCGTAAACGTGTGAAGAACAAATTTATTTCAAAGGATTTTAATTTTTTATACTTTTTGTAGTAATTTTATTCCATTTTTTTTTTTTGTTTTTGTTTTTTGTTTTTTACTATTTATTTACTTACTTTTTTATTGTCATAAAATAAAAAATAAGTTGGTATTATGAAAAGATTATTTTTATATAAATATGTGCCTTAAAATTAAGAAACACCGAAAAATGTTATAAGAAGAACAGATTCTACTTAGTTTAAGATTTCTTTAAATAAAAATTTTCTTCGAAACTTTTTTTCTTTAAAATCCAATTAAAATTATTATATTTTTCGAACATTGAAAGAACTCTATTTTTACAATTGCGATGATTGTGATTTTGCAATAAAATGGTATAAATCTTTTACATCAGAATCACAGTAAATTACTTTACCTCTAACGTATGTAAGTTTTGCGAAATAATTCATTGAATCAATTATAAAATTTTAAAGACATAACAACGAACTACAAATTATCTTGTAATTGTTATTCTTATCGATACAACCATCTATCAGATAACTCGTAGTAAAACTTGTTTTACTAAATATAACTTAATTTTGACATATGGCCTTTTATATTAAATTTATTCTCTTAACAATTTTTAAAGAAATTTAAATACGGAAATACAAATAATAATTTATTTTGAAATACCTTTTAAGTTTTTTTTATACAGCATCATTGCATTATTTATCATAAATGATGAGATGGTTTTATGGATCTGAATTAAGAAAACATTCATAGCAGCGAATGCAAAAACAATTTTTTCTTGATTCTTCTCGATTCTTGAAAACCATTCTTGATGCTGATGAAGACAGATCAGAAGTTTAACTGTTATAATATACAATTATTAAAGGCGCTTTAAACAAGTCTTAAAAATATTAAAAATATATTTAAGGTGTATTATCCTTATTTCTCTTTGGAATTAAATTTTCTGAATAACAATTATTATTGAATTGATCAGTTACTTATTTATTTAAAATGGATTTTTTACTTAAAATTGAAAAAAATTTTTGTTAAATATAAAAACTTAAAGGAATACAAGTTTTGAATATCTAAAATTTTTTACATATTACTTACATATAAATGAAAATAACATAGTATTGATGTTTCGGAAACTAAATAAGTGACGTCATTAATTCTAAAGATTACATTAAATAATATTTTTTTTTTCACTTTATTGTTTTTTTTTTCTATTTAATTTTAAATGAAAATGAAAATATAGAAAATTATTTCAGTTTAATTCTTTATAGCTATTAATAAATACTAATATAATGTTAAACTACCAATTAAAGAAAATTAATGGTAACAATGTTACATTGAATCAAAAATTATGAACATATCACTATCAGTATAAATCAGTTTTGCATAAATAGAATCTTAAATTTAAAACGCTAACAGCTAGATTCATTTGGGGTTACAATGTTTACCACTCGTTCGGACGACACAAGCTACATAAAGTAAAAGTGTATACATTTTTTTGTAGGTTCTAGACCTAATAAAGGTGTTATTCGTCGATTACGTTCAAATTAACGGTAAACATTAATTAATACCTATTTATTTTCGTAACAAATATCAAATATAAACAAACCCTCTTGTATTCTTGAATTTTTTCAACCGTAAGTTTATGGAACATCTTAGGAACAAAGATTAAAATATTTTGTGGGCAAAAAGTATAAATAAAAAAACAATTTTTAACTCAATAAATCTAAACCCTCTTCTTCTAAAGTCTCTCTTATTTCTGGTTCAAGCGGACTGGTCAGCCTAATCGTAATAAAATTGGTAGTGGGAGAAATATAAAAGCTAGGAAATTATTATGATTTGAATTTTCTTAATGATCTAAGCTTTATTTTTTTTTCATTTCACAATTTCATATCTTTTAAATTCCGATTCTTCAATTTTAAGCGAAGGTTTTTTTTGTAGACTTTAGGCATTTTTTTGGTTTCTACATCCAAAGATTGATCCAAATGTAAATCTTCAATCCTACCTACATTTCCTACAATCTAGCCTAAAGTTAGGGTAGACTATTCTTTTAGGTACAAAATTTTTAAGCGTCATAAAATATGGAATATATACAAAACCTATAAATGGTTAATAATTTTATAGATGATCAGAAAACGTTTTCAGCGAAAACTATATGAAATAATTCATTATTTCAACATTAAAGTTTAGTAAATTAAGTAAGAAAATATCTATCGTCCTTAAATAAATATTTTAATATAGGACAATACTATGTTATTTTCATTTATATATGTAAGTAATATGTAAAGAATTTTTAGATATTCAAAACATAAATTTCTTTAAGTTTTTATATTTTTAAATAAACTTTTCATGTTTTGAAGTTATTTGAAAAAAAAAAAAAAACTTTTCAATTCGTGACTTTTTAATATTTAAAAAAAAAAAAAGGATAAAAATTTATTTAAAAGAAAAATATCAAAACTTTAAGTAAAATATAAAAAGTGATTTTAATTCATGTAAAGCACAATTTTTGTAATACTTAATTTAGTTTTTCTTTTCAAATCATTAATTTTTAGATACCTTGTAACTTACTTTGTAACTTACAAATAATTTTCTTTATGAGATTTTAAGCATTGAAAATAAAAAAAATAAAAATTTCAGGTCACTGGCTTATTTATAGGTGTTTAAAAAGTAACTTTTACACACTTGAATTTAATTTAACAGCTACTGTGTGTGTGTCAGACTGCATACAGGATATTATTACCATTTTAAATATAAAGCTTTTCTTTTTCACAACTAGTTTTGTCTTAATTTTCAATAAAAAAAAACTTTTTTTTCTTTTTTTCTTATATATAAAAAATAACCTGTGAAGTTTAAAATAAAAAAAAAAAACAAAAACTTTATATTGCATGTAATTTTTCAATATTGTTAATCATGGCTCCGTGTTATTTTATCACAAATATTTCTCATAAAATGAAGGTTTACAATAAATATACATCATGCAATTTAAATAATGTAATAAATTACTTTAACTAATTAACACTTAAACAAAACGAAAACACGATTTGACGTTTAAAATCTAAAAAAAAATTAGAGAAAAAACTTAATTTATAAGTCTAATTGAAATTTTTAAAAATATCTACAAAAAAAAATAAAACTAAAATCGTGATAAATTACTATGTTCTGGGCATTAGATAGAATATTACCGATTACATGTAGCTAGTAGTATCAGTTCATATATAAGAGGAATTTGAAGCGAATGATTCGAGGGAAGCCTATCACAAATAAGTTATTTTTTGTTAATCGTATCTTAAAATTTGTAAACAATAATTCGGCATACACAAACACCTGTATTAATTCTATAATTTTGCTTAAAAAAAATGATCCTTTCGTCTTTGTGAAATCTATAAAATGTGAGATATCTCCAACAAAAAAGTTTTCATGGTCTTCTTTTTTATTCTGATTTTTGAAATTTCAAATTTTCAAAATTAAAGTAAAGAATAGATATCTAACACAGAAAAAGGGTTTTAACGTTAACATACAATTTATATTAAACAGTTGGAACATCATAAAATGATAATAAGTTTTCCAGTTCCATTTAAAACAGTATATAACATAATAAAGAATATTTCGATAAGTTTAATCACCTTTTATTAAATTTTAGATATATTAACTTAATTAAGTACATGTAGCGCCACAGTAGCCTAGTTGGTAAGAGAGTATAAAATATACTGTGGCTTCGAATCCCACACACGTCGAAATCATAATATTTCTCTCTTACGACATTTACATCCGTGCCGCGCACCGTAAAAAGGAAGAACATTTTACATCCGTAAAAAGGAAAGGTTGTGTAAAATTTCGTTTTCACATTTATGTGGTAGGGGAATAAATTAAAAAAAAAAAAAAAGTACATATTATGTATAGACATATATTTATAAATTGTCACCATAAAACTTGATTTCGGATGTCTACTAGATATGTGATTAATTGTAAGACAAACTTAAACCTTTGTTAACATTTGAACCTTTTGCACTAGACTAATAAAATATTTGTATATGTTGTTAACATAAAACTTCGACAATATTTCAGAAAACTATAGGTTAATAAGCTATTCTGGTACAAAAAAAAAGTTGTGTGGCTTGCTACTCAAATGTGTAGGTCGAACATGTTCTATTTCATTAATTAAACTGACATTTATATACAAATGGAATGCTAAAAATTTTAGAATTCTAACTCAATTATCTTCTGAGTTATAGTATACGGACAGACGGACGAATATACGAAAAATGCACTCAACTAAATCGACTCAGAATTCAATGATAAGCAAGAATATAATATATACTGTTCTATATCTATCTCGTGTTCTTATACATGTTATGTCGAAAACGGAATGGTAAATTATAACATTGGAATTATGGTTATAAAACTGAAAGGATTCCTTAACAGGTATCTAATTACTGGCATATCAATCTTTCCCATACTTTGATACTTAAAACATTTTCATTATATTTATAACATATAAAAAATTAAATATCCTCGATTTAAATTGTTTATAAAAATGAAAAACGAAAACCATAAATTTCAAAAATTAACCATTATTTACCTTTCCAGTTAAATATAAATTTTTATTAAATAAAAATTTTAAAATTATACCGGAAATATAACAAAAAAAAAGAAAAAATATAAACGTAGATATACTTTTTACAAAAATTTAATCCTTTAGAGATTTTTAACCAAAAATCTAATCAATAAATTTAATTTTTTTTCGTGTCTACCATATCCTATACGTACCTGTATATTAAATCTTTCACAATTTCTCATCTCAAAATGCAAAAAATTAAAATATGAAAAAACCGCGTTAGTATATTTTTATTCTTAATTATCAAGAGAGAGATAGAGAGAGAGAGAGAATAAAAATATAATTTCTAACTTTGCATTCAAAAAAAGAAAAAAAAAAATTTTTTAACAAATTGAAACAATAAACCCATTATTAATAAATTAAAAAATCTGTACTAACCCGGAAATAAAAGATAAAAAAAAAGACAAAACAAAAAGTAAAAATTAAAAATAACAATTTTTTTTTTTTTGCTTTTTTAAATAAATACGTAAACCTTTTCATAATTAAAAGTTAATCCTTGCAAAAAAAAAAAATAACAAAAAAATGAAAAATAGAAACAAAAACATAACACTATAAAATTCTTGTTAGAACTAATATAACACCATTGCGCGTTCAAAAAAGAGAAAAAAAAAATATTAAAAATAAAACGAAAAAAAAGTAAATCAAAGAACATCAGTTCAGCTTCTTTTTTCAAATTAAAATACATAATTACATATATACGTATACAGTCTCTACCAAAAATTAAGTAACGTATCAATTAAAACCTAATTTTAACAAAAATATAACTGTAAATATTAAATATAAATCAATTTTGAAATCAGTTTTGACATGAAAGTGTAACTCATAAAAATTCTCAGTACCCTGGTTTAAAAATTTTTCTTTTCTTAGTTTAATTATTTAAGAAATTAATTAATTAACTAAAATTTTACTTCATATTATATAACTCACAAAATTTAAAACAAAAATCAAATTATATGAATAAAAATTCTCTAATTCTAATATTTTAAAAGATTCTATAGTTATAATATGATACCTATACGACAACATTTTTAAACAATCGAAAAAATTATATTTCGAAACGAACCGTTATTTTCTTTTTTTTTTATTTTATATATATTATCTCAAGATACAGAATATTGTTTTTTATAAATTATGTATACCTTAAAAATCAAAACTAAGCGCTACGTATTTTGTTTTTTTTTTTTTTAGGTTGAATTTCAAATCTGACCTTTTAATTTAAAATTTAATGTCGGTATCCATATTCGTAATTTAACACTATGTAATTTAAAAGAAAAACTGTTGATTTTTTATCTTTTATTTTGTAAGAAACTGTAAATATAAAATTTATATTTTTATAATATAATGAGAAAATATAAAAGAAAATTATTATAAAGGATTATCAACGCATTAGTATATTATTTTATATTTAAAAGAACAAGCAAAATTAAAAAAAAAAAAAAAGAAAATCTATATTTTAAAGATATATCTGCATTTTTTCTTTTCTTCATCTCATTTCTAAAATTTTATACTTACCTCTTTTCTAATTTTCTTTTATATTCCTTATTTTCTTCTGATTTTAATATTTTTTTTTATTTGTTGTTTTTTTTTATTCTTTTTCTTTAAAAAAAAAAACAATTTTCTTTTTTTTTTTTGTTCCAGTTGAAAGTAATCTCTTAATGATAATGAGTTTCTTTATTATTATCTTATTTTAAACAAAAAAAAAACAAGAAAAACAAAACTGCCCTTAAATATTGCTCAGCTTCAGAAGTATAACTACAAAAAAAAAAAACAAAAAATAAACATATAAAAAAGAAAAAAATAAAGAACCAAAATAAATTCAAAAAGGATAAAAGGCCAAAGTCCTTCGTACATCATCAACATAATCAATATCATTATCATTTTTTCTTTTTTTAAATTTCAACACTTTGGAAAAAAGAATATATATATTATATGTATATATACATATACTTGTATCATCAAGTATATAAATATGTAAAAAACAGGGTACTTAATTATTTATTAAATTTTGCAAGCTAATGCTAAAACGATTAATTATATCAGAAGTTAACAGTTAAATTACTGCATTTATTTCTTATTATCTTAACTGTAAATTATAATAATTTCTTTGATATAATATTATAAATCACCCTGTAGAGTTTAAGATTTAAAAAAAAAACCCTATTAATTATTTTTTGTTGTATTTAATGTGACTATACTGTTAATACCGTTGTTGTTTATATTGATATTGATCAGTTGATGCCTATATACTGTTATTATTGGTATGGTGTTTAAGTTCACACATTTTTCTTTACTTATTTTAATTTTTCATTAAGGCATATTATAAGTATATTTATAATATGACTTAGTATATTTATTTGTAAACGTTAGTATTATTATTTCATATCACAGTTTTAAAATTTTTAATACTGCTGTTTCTGTCATCTATTTATACTCATCTCTTTTTCTTTATTATCTACCATTATAAAAGTAAACACAAGTATTGTATATATAATTATTATAATATGTATATAGATATATGAAGTTTGTATTTTTCATTTCCCTACTTTCCATTTTACAGTTATAAAGAATATATATATGTATGGATATTTTTATTTTAACACTTTCAAAAACCGTCTTTATCATTAAAATTACACCATTCTTAAGCATTCAATCTTTTGTTGTTTTTTTTTTACTTTTCTTTTCTTTTCTTTTTCATCATTTTGTTTATCTTTTTATGTTTGTTACCGTTATTTTGATTTTATATTACTTGAATTTTGTTTTTTAATTTTTTTATTTTTAAACCGGGAAAAATTATCAGTAAAGTCAAAAAAGTAGAGTGAAATGATGTTTTTTATAAAGTAGTAAGGATTGTTACACACGATAAAAAATTGGCTGATCAATTCAAAATATAAAGGTGAATTTTACAGTTTCTAATAACAGATCAAAACAACTATCATAGTTAAAGAGCATTGGATAGTGAACTAGTGGATAGTGACTATTATGCAATTAGAGATTTGATTCATATACTTAAATAGAATGGTATTTTTTAACGTTGTCATTTTAATATTAAATTAACATATCGACAACAATATTGGATAGGCATCAAAAGAAAAAAAAGAAAATTTTGAAATACATATACTTATTAATAAAATACCAGCTTAAGTGAAATCGAAATAGGCTTAGAAAAGATATCAAAATCCAAAATTGTAATCCATGTTCTAGAAGGTTGTTATTATCTATAGACATCTTTAAAAAATCTCAGTCACTTACTATTTCTTTCTCCTTCAGCTGATTGTTGATCCTTAATCTGGCATAAGATAAATTTCAAAATCAATCAGTTCATAATCAATACAACATTTAGGATTAGAAATATTTGATCGGATTTATAAATGTTTTTTGCTTGCTTTAATCTAAGAAATATTTTTCTTATTAAATGATTAAAGTTTCAGTATTTAATTTAACCTTAGTAAACTAACGAGTTCTCATATAACTTCTTCTATCGTCAAGGTTTCACCTATTTCTAATTTCATAAATCACGACAAGGTATAATGTAAACAAAAATTTGTAAAGCATTCTTTTGTTCAATTTATTTTCGTATAATCGTATCATACCCATTTTATATAATTCGTAATTTTTACATATGTACAGTGTACATCACGCTTTAGCTTTTGTTATTTTTTACATTTTTTTTTTTTTTAATTTTTTGTTTCCTTGCTGTTTAATTTTAAGTGTTTTGCCTTCTTCAAAGAAAAAACAAAAAAATGAGATGAGAAGGCAATATCCTAAAGTTATAAAAGGTGCAAGTTTTTCATCGCCGTTTTTCAGCTTTGGTTGTAATATGAGTGAAAATTTTAAAAATTTTGAAAAATTTTCTTTTTACTGTCATTATACTGTCCGTACAGTTGTCGGCGTTCATACGTCCGCCCAATCATTACATAACTGCAGTCCTATTTTCAAATATTTTTTAAACTTTATAAGTCATTATAAAAATTAGGTATTTTTTTGCAATTTGGCATTTAAATTTACAGTTATGTAATAGTACTTACAGAACGCTTTTTGACCGTTATCTACAGAACCCTCTTAGTCGAAATTTTGAAATTGTGAGAGCAAACCGATTTCTAATATGTTTTTATTCTCTTTTTGAAAATGTGCACCTTTAAAATTCTTTGATTTTATATATCTTCTGTTTCTGTTATTTTTCAATTTTAAATCTTCAAGATATAAAGAAAAAAAAAAAAAAGAACAAATTAACAGAAAAGCACAAAAAATTAATACAAAGTAAAATTACTCTTTCACATCCTTTCGGTTTCAAAAAAATGAAATTCATTTGTTTAGCCTGGTATATCATAAATATTAAGACTAAAAGCCAAAAAGTAGAAAATTTTCACAAAATAAAAAGTAAAAATGAATAACAAACAAAATGTTAAACAAAGAAAATGAGTATTACTTAAATAGAAAGAAAATTTTGAAATAAAAAAATTAGAAGAAAAAACAAAAAAGAAGAAAAAAATATACAATCTGATGTGGAAAACGAAATAAAAAGAGGCAGACGTTGATACATTTAGAAAAATCCACGAATCTTTTCTTTTTCTGCTTTTATTTTTTATGGTTTTCTTAATATTAATTTGAATGCGGAATTTTGATATTATGTTTCGGTTTCAAAAAAAAAAAAAAAAAAATTTGATGCAAAAATCTTAGGCAACTCAAAGAAGATTTTCAAAAAAAAAACTTAAACAACTAAAATCGTTTCTTGGTAATTATGTTCGAAAATTTTGAAAAAACAGAATATATTCCTTTTAGAATAAAAGCCTTAGAAATCAGTTAAAAGCCTTAGAAAGCGAACTCCTCAGTTAAAAGCATAAACCATATTGTTTTTAGTCATTTTTAGATTTTCTCAAACATTTTCTAGACAACTTCTAGAAATAATCAAGCTTTGAGATATGTTTTAATTACCATTACAATAATTAATTTAATATTTCATAGAAATTTCATATTTATTTTAAATACTTTTCGAAACGTTGTTTCAGATCAAATATATATAATATCTTATCGATTTTATTTATAAGCTTTGTTATTTATAAGCAATTTACCGTACCAGTAAGTAATTCCGTGTATAGGATAACTGTATTCATGCTAGGCTAATTAAGTAACAAGAAATACTAAAATGTGTATAGCTTTATTTGACTTTCAAAATAGGAAGTAAAAGTTAAACACAATTTCTTTACTTTCCGCATTTCCAACATCTTCATCTTCAGTAGTTCTTCCAATTTCTCAAGTTTCTAGATATTTTGATTCTTCTTCAATCTTCTTGATCTAAAGATAAAATTAGATCCAGCTCAATCATTTATTGTTCAAGAGTTATAATTTTCTGAATTTTCAATTATTATCTGGACAATTCACCTTAATCTTTATGATTTTTAATTCATTAAATCATGCCATTCATTATTAATAAAAAAAAAATTTAGTTAAGTTTGTTTGTCCTTCTAATAATAACAATTTATTCTCCATTCTTAATTCTTTATTATTAATTTTTAATTATAGATATGAAAAGGAGTTGTTTCTATTTATATATATATAGGTACACTTTTAAATATGTGATTCTGATATCGTGTTAATAAATTTTTCATTAAAACTCGCATATGTTTTTTTTTTTACCCTGTAATAATTAAATATAATTTTTATTTATTTGCAGTCACCTCATAATATATATAATTTAAAATATTTTATTAAATGTTAAACCATATAAAAATTAAAATTTAAAAAAAAAAAGCAAAAAGAGGAAAATTTAATATTAAAATGAAAGGACACAATACCGGCGCCAACAACTTTTCCTTTTTCTTTGTTTTTTTTTGCCTTTTTGTATTCCACACTATTTATATTTAATTATTGCTTTTCTACTCTTAACAATTTTTTTTTTTGTTTTTTTTTTTTTTTTTTGTGTAATTTTTCTCTTTTGTAAAATTTTTTTTTTTTTTTTTGTCTCTTAGTGACTTATTCTTGTCAAATAATATGGGTTAAAATCTTAATTACGGTCATTAAAGTATTGTTAATACTACAAGTACTAACTGTAAGAAAAAAAAAAAAAAACAAGTCAAAATCACACTGACGTCTAATGACTGAGTTTGGAGACTTCTTAAAAGTATTATATAAGATTACAAAAATACAAATAATATAGGGAGAAAAAAAATGAATACGGAAAAATATTAAGGAAAAATCAAAAGAAAAACATTCGAAAAAAAAAATTTCGAAGGATTTTGTTTAATTAAAGAAATATTTCAAGGATTTTCCATGGAAACTGTTTCTTTATTATTTTATTTTGTGTTTTTTGGTTTTTTTTTTTTTTTTGCTACTCCTGCACATATTCAATTCTTTTTAATTATGTACATATATAATATATACGTAGCATATAAATATATAAACAATAAAATAAAATTGTATAAATAATAACTAAAAACAGTTATGAAAAAATTATTTTAAAAAAATTTTAAATATTTTAATAATAAATAAAGTTTTTTTGCAAAATTACCTAATAATATTGTATTAATGATTCTGGGTAAAAGTATGAAATCGAATAGAATTTTCTTTCATAGTTTTTCATCTCCTTCTTTGGCTTTCGAAAATTATTTTCTAATTTAATAATTTATTTATTTTTAAAACGTATTTTTAAGAATTTACTTAGCAAACTTAGCATTCTATTTGTACTATTTTAGTTTCTTTTCACTACTAATTTAAAACGAGGAAAAGTGTGTATTTAACTGTGACTGTGTCAATTCTAAGACATCTGTACGAATATAAAACATGCTACTACCATAAAATAACATATATTTGACTTAATTAAATGCCAAAATATATTTATGTAAATTTGGAGTTATACTACAGCTACTCAAATATATACTGCTCATAGATTTACCAAATTTTGCAGAAGTCCGTGGCACTTTTTATAAAACTTAACTTCTTTTATAAAAATTTTAAGTACCAAACTTAGCACACACACTGAGTAATACTAATAAGGAAAGAGAAGTTGCATGACGGCTACTTGAACTTGTTGTGCCAAAAGTCGAGCAATTTTATCAGTCGAGCAATTTTGGAAAGGTGAAATGGTTAAAATTTCAAATTTCTAGCTATTATAGTCTAGCTCCTATTTTTTGAGTTATTGTGCGGTCGAACGGGCAGACGGACTGACACAAATAAATCTTAATCGATTCAGAATTCGAATCTGAACAAAAATATGTGTTCGCATTTAGAGTGTTATTTTTATCCTGTATTCAAAAAATTAAAAAAAAAATTAAAACTTTGCTATTTTTATATTTAATATAAAAATATAATTTTATAAAAATATTTTCTAAAATATTAATAGTTTTAATTACATTTCCATAACTGTACATACTAATATATCATTATTCTCTTGTTTTATATATAGTTGAAATTTAAGATTTCCTTTAGGTTTTTTTTTTTATTCATTTTTTAATTATTTCTATTTTTTTTTTTTTGTTTTATGTTAAAAAAAAAATTTCTTGAGGAAATTGTACTTAGAGTATTCATGACATAAGATTAGGGAGATTGAAGAAAATTTTTGAATAAAAAAACAGAATTATATTTTGTACATTTTTTAATAACATATGACAAAAGAAAATAGGAAACAGAAATTTATTTCATTTCACAAAAGAATTTAGAAACTAAAAGGATCCTTCAAAATCTTAAAAATTCATAATATGAGTAATTTTTAAAGAAATTCGAAAGACTTAAGCTAATTTTCTAAATAAAAACTGTAACATATTGATGCTTGACTTATTTTCAATGATAGCAAGAAATATTAAAAGTTTTTTTTAAAGTTATTTAATATTTTTTAGAAGAAAAATTATAATTTTCTACAAAATGGTAAAACTGAAGAAAAAAAAAAAACTCAAAACAAATATTTTTTTTTAAATAAATTAGTGCACTTGCTCTGATGAAGTAAAATCGCTAATATCATCTCTGAAATAATTCCAACGTACTACTAGAGATACTACAATTGCTTATTCCTACTAAGTGTAGCTATTTAAATGGTACTCTACTGGTTATTGCAATTCATTTCTTGTTAGAATCACAAACCACAATAATGTGGAACTAATTACCATCCAATTTGTTCCCAAAAATTGGTAATTTTCTCATTTACAATCTGTTCAAATTCAAGATAAATTTAAACAGATTCATCGCACTTACCTTCCAACCGCCCTTTGTTTCCCATCCTTATCCCAACCCATATAGTCACAATTACTTTTAGTACATTAGGTACTGATTCCCAGTTGATGATTTACCAATAAAAAAAAAAAAAGAAGATATTTATTTTAAAATTGAAACAGCTAATCGGTCTAGTCCAAATGAAACAGTAAATCTGTATCAAAAGTTTCAACAAGAATTTTTTATAAGTGTTGTACACCAGAGAGCACACGTATACTTATCTCATTAGTATTTTTCAAAATTTCCACCTACTCATGTAAAACCAATGTTTTAATTATGCAAAATTAACATGATTTCGTCTTACGTCATATGACGTTTATTTTACTTTTATCTTAAGACTTTCTCTTTTTCACTCTATCGGTAAGCTTTAAACTTCTAAAATTGTTTTAGCAAATTTTCTTTTGAAAAGCACATTTTCAAACGCAAACTTCTTTTTGCAATTTTTAAAGACTTGCGTTACTTTATATTTAACTGTCTTAATAAAATATTAAGTATAAAAATTTTACTTAATTCTATAAAGTTTAACCTTTCTTAAACCAATATATGTACTTTTGTTTTACCTTTAACACAATCTTCAAAATATCAAATACCAAAAAGAGCAAAAAAAAAACAAACCAAAAAAAAAAAATAATATTTTCGTTCTTTTTTACATTTCAGTACAATGAAAAACAATTAAGATTGAATCAAATTACAAAGTAAAATAATTTTATATTTTAATGCATCCTCAATGATATCATATTCCACGATTTTCTTGAAATGTTTTAAAAACTTTTGTAATATCTTAAAATTGAGGCATTTAAAAACAAAACAAAAAACAACTTAAAAGATTTTAAACTAAAAAAAAACAAAAAAAAATTTTTTTATTTACCCTGATGTTTTGCAATTGTATCATTACGATATCAAAAAGGCTAATCGTTGTCATCACAAAAACAAAATAAAGATGAAAGAAAAATAAAATCACCACAATTTCTATTCCGTTTTTCTTTTTTTGTATTTTATTTAATTCGGTTTACATTATACGCTAATATAAAAATTCAATCTAAGTTTTATCCAGTCCGAACATTCAAAAATCATACTAAAAAACAATATAGCTACTAATGGAATTAATTAAATATAAATATTTGTCGTAATTGGAATAGCCGTGTTAACTCACATTGACTTTATTTATTTTTATACCCGTATGAACTATGTTCAAGGGTATAATAAATTTGCCATGACGTTTGTGACACCTTAAAGGAGTCGAGCTTGATATAGTGTCAAAGGTATGGATCGGCTCAGAATCGAATTCTGAGTCGATTAAGCCATGTACGTCCGTCCGTCCGTCCGCACGATAACTCAAAAAATAAAGGAGCTAGGAGCCTGAAATTTTTTTTACGTCACTTTTGCAAAATTGTTAGTTTTGCTATTTAAATACAACATTTTCGGTCGGCGGGATCGAGTAGCTGCCATACAACTTCTATCTTTATATAGAAATAACTCAGTATCTATTCAAGATAGGTTCCTGAAATTTTGCAAATGATGATCAAGTTTTATGGCAACAACTTCTGCAAAATTTGGTTTTGGTGGTGCGACGGGTCCGACGGGCCATACAACTTCTCTTTTTAAATGAAAATAACTCAGTGTCCGTCCGCACGATAACTCAAAAAATAAAGGAGCTAGGAGGCTGAAATTTTTTTTACGTCACTTTTACAAAATTGTTAGTTTTGCTATTTAACTTCAGCATTTTCGGCCGCCGGGTTCGAGTAGCTGCCATACAACTTCTTTCTTTAAATGGAAATAACCCAGTGTCTATTCAATCTAGGTATCTGAAATTTTGCAAATGATGATTCAGTTTTATGGCAACAACTTCTGTAAAATTTGTTTATGATGATATGGCAGGTTCGGAAAGTTGCCATACAATTTCTCTTTTTAAATGAAAATAACTCAGTGTCTATTGAAGCTAGCTATCTTAAATTTAGTGAAAAAGTGTCGAGTTGCATGCCAAAAACTTTTGTAAAATTTGATTGGTCTAAAGCAGCCGGTTCAGGTTTCTTGCATTTCTTGGGACTTAATGAAGCTAGGCGCAATTGATTCGGGTAGCTGTCATACAACTCCACAATTTAAATAAATATATCTCTGTAGTTCGGTACTAAAACATCTGAATGTTTTTAAAAGATGATCAAGTTTTATAGAAACAGGATATATTACGTTCATACGGGTATCCCAGAGTTGACACAGTCTACTCTACTGCACTCTTCCTCGTTTATTTTAATTTTTAACAGATCCTCAAATATGTCCACTGCACTTAAATTGATTGCAATTAAAAGAAAAAAAAGAAATGAAGCAAAAATCTCGGATTAAATAAATCTTGCTGCATGAAATCAAAAACGTGTTGTTCTAAAAAAGGAGAAACATTTTTTATTTAAAAGTAAATTAAAATAGTCTTATAAAACAGAATGCATATAAATGCTAGCATATTGTAGTTCTCTTTCTTATTTAGTTAATAAAATGCTACAAACCTTGAATATTTTAGGCCTGACTCAGCACATCCTTCAATCTCTTCAGTTGGAGATCTGAAGCTTTATGATTTGAAGCTGATGTCCGGCGTTGTTTCATCTTTAAAACGAAATTTCGCCGTTCTCAATCTCTTACGAGCTAAAATTTAGATTAAAGGATTATCTTTGATGGAGTATTTATGTCAATACACTCTACGTCAATATGCCTGAGCATACGTTGATGTCAGGCGTTGTTTCATCTTTAAAACGAAGATTCGCCGTTCTCAATCTCTTACGAGCTAAAGCTTAGATTAAAGGATTATCTTTGATGGAGTATTTATGTCAATACACTCTACGTCAATATGCCTGAACATACGTTTTTCTAACTAGGTCCATTTTACAGCCCATACAGTTCGATGTTATATAATTGAACTGGGACCATAAATACCATAATGGTTGCAATTGTGTTAAAAATTATTTAATAAAACATTAAAACAGAAAACATTATCCCCTTAAAGTACGCTTTTTGAAAAAAATGTTTTTAAATGATTAAACTTTCAAATTAAAAGTATAGGCGGCCTGATGTTGGTTAAGCACAGTGTTCATTAACCCAAGGTTATCTGATATGTAATATTGAAATAAATCAAATAAACACTTACTTGAAAACTTTTTAGTATGTATACATTTTTAAAATGTAGTAATCACTAGTAGAACAGACTTATTAAGTATTATAATAAATAGTCAATTTTAAAAATAAAAATAGGTTTAGAACAGAGTAACAAAAAATAAATTTACAACAAGAGATAAAAAAAAAATTTTTTTTTTTTTTTGTTAAAAGTATAGTCATTTTATTTGATTGTATCGCCCAGCTGTTTAAAAAAAAAAAAATTACAAGCAACCGGCAACACAAACTTTATATTTACAGATCGCGGATTGTACACTCTTAACCTTGATACCAGTAAAAAAAAAAAAAAAACAAAAACAAGAAAAGAAAAAAACAAAAAACATGAGGAACACAAAATAAAACAATAAATAAGTGTGTACTGTGAATATACAAATAAATGAACAGAATTTTTTTGCCTGTCCTCCTACACTTTAGATATCAAATAGATATTTATATAATATTATAGTATTATTTATATAAATATATTATAACTACATACATAATATATATAAATATTAGGTATATAAAATATAGAAATTTTGTTACAAAATCTGTTCATTAATTCAATTTGAAGAACAAAGCAATAATTGAGTAAGATTTTGAAAAAAATAAAATAAAAACTCAATTTTTATACTTGACTTTTTGTTATTAAGTTTAAATATTAGAAAATTTTTATAACAAGGATGGTTCAAAAAATATTAATAATATTTTTGAATATAATTTGTACACATAAGATAAAAGATTTTATACTTAAGAATTTTATAAGTCAATAATTTTATAGATAATTTATTTTTTTTTTTTTCAGATTTTTTTCGTAACTTTTTCATTTTAAAAATAAAGTGTTTATAACAGAACTTTACTTATAAAAAAATTAACTATGTGAATTCGTATAAGGCTATATAATTAATTTTGTATAAGACTCTATGAGACAAATTATTATGCATTTGTATAAGTTTGTATAACGCTATCTGTGCAGGCTTAACTTTTTATATATTTTTTTGAAATTTTTTTTATAATCTTAAGCAGCAGAACACATCTTTGGCTGACTACAGAAATTTGTCAGCATTTTTGAAACTATTATTGGAAATTGTATGTTTTAGTTTTTAAGAGTTTTGACATTGGCATGCTACGTAAACTCTAGCTCTAGCTTTATACAAAATGATTTTACAAAAATTATTGTAGGTATAGGTGTAATGGAGAGGGGAATTGAACCATATAATATCAGACAGAAATACATTAGATAGAATCATCCTCTAAATTTTAGCGGTTCTCAAAATGATGAGCACAGGAAGGAGTCAGAAGCAAAAGGGTACAAGTGCAATTTCTAAAAAAAATGAGACAAGTGCAAATTCTGAACACTTACATTCAAAAAACATTATATTCGATATTTCATTTAGTAGCAACTTCTTATTCAACTTACTTGTATCTATTTTGTTACTAAATAAAATATCGAATATAATACTTTTTGAATACAAATATTCAAAAATTTGCACTTATCTCATTCTTTTCAAAAATTGCACTTGTACCCTTTTGCTTCTGATCCCTTCGAGCTCTAATGGTAATTAGAATAGTAACTAGTAATCAATTTATTATTAAAATTTAAGGCATCACTTAATTTAAACACTTATTCAGGTTACATCTAAACGTATCGATTAGAATTAGACTAAAGTAACTTCAATATTCACATATGGATAAATTTTATATGAATTGAAAAATAACTTTGTAAATTGCTATACTAAGGATTTATACTTCAATAAATACAAGCAATTGATTTTCTGTTACAACAATAAAAGTAAAGTCAGTAAAAAATTAGCTTTGAAACTTTATACATATGTATATTCAATTACTTCGATATTTTTGTCTGGCATATTAATACTTTTCATATTAAAATCATCCCCCGTAACTTTAAAAAAAATAAAAATAAAAAAAATAATTTAATAGTATCTGCGCAATGTTATTTTTATTTTTCTCATCACGTAATAATATTAGTCGCAAATGGGTTAAACGTTTAATCTAATGTAAACGATCAAAATAAAAAAATAAAAAAAATAAGAAAAACTTTTAAATTCTACATACATTGTTAGAATATATATATATGTAATACTAAGTAAAATATAATATAAAATAAAGATAATGTAATAGAAAGAGAAAGATATAAAAGCGATTAATGGTTAATTTATTTCCATTATAAAATTTAATTGCAATATAGCTCTATACACATTATAATGGTTTCTATCAAAATGAAACTTAAGTGGAATTTAGAATTTAAGATAGACAAGCTATATAGATTACAATCTTGTTGTATTCCCATCAATGATTAACAAAAATTTGTATTAGAGTATGAGATAATGTGAGAGGGCGGAAAATATGTTGTAAAAAAAAAGAAAAAAATCGTTATTGACAAAATAGAACATTTAACAATAAATATATTTAAAAATTTAATTAAAAAATACTTAAAAACAAATAAAAAAAAAAATAGAAAAAAAAAAATGAATTTAATATGAAATAGAACTAAGTATTATAATCTTAGCAGTTTTAATAATAAAACGATAAAAAACAAAAAAAATTTAAGTGCTTTTAATAAATAGTTCAATAAAAACTGGGTTGTTTAAAATTTATTATGAAGACAATAATTAATTAATTAATCATTTTTTTTTTTTTTGTTGTAGTTTATTCTTATTAAGAAAATCGATTTTTATCTATTTTATATACTTTAAAAGTTTTTTTTTTTATTCATAAATCATAATAACAATTCTATTTAATTAGATTATAATTATCAAAATTTTTATTATGATTTGGATATTGGAATTATAACTGTATATATTTTTAAAGATTTATATATATGCTGTATATGCATCTTAAAGATTTATACGAATACGATACGTTTATGATATACAGTTCTTCTTCCTTGTAAATAGATTTTAAACATCTTTGTAATATTAGGTGAAAAATGATATGTTTAAGCTAAAAAACATGTATTGTATTATACATTTAAGAAAGAGACAAATATCCAAACAACATATAGGTTCTACATAGATTGAAATTTTTTTGTTTTATTAAGTGCATTTCCCTGCCACACAAATGTAACAAATGGCACAGCTTTTCCTTTTCAGGCGTGGCTGTAAATATTGTAAGGAGGAATTATCTATCGATAATTCAAACTCATACTCCCACGGTGTTTAGAGCATATTTTATACCCTCTTACCCACTAGTCCACCGAGGCCCCTTAGATCGAAATTGCCGGATTTGGTTCTCTATAAACAGAAATTATTAGCTTTGGTTCTCAATAAAAGAAAAAAACAATTTTATTTGTTTGATTTATTTTAACTTCCATAATCTACCTATAATTTGTTACTGAGTGCAAAACGAACGAGCTCTGAATTATTTATAAACTATTGAAGATAATCATATTATAATGGTATTAAGAGATTTATTGCAATATCAGTATTTTTGAATATCTGAATATCATAAGGTCTGCAATATAATTGTCAAATTTTATAATTAAATAAAATAATTCTAATGTAATGAACAAAAATAATGTCGAAGACTAACTTCATTTTATTTTATAGAAACTTAAATTTTATGTAAAGAAACACAAATATTTAAATTATTTTTTGAGTATATTTTTTTGTTTGTTTAGGAAAAATCGATAAGAATAATCAAATAAGAGTAACCAAATCAATAAAACTTACAACCTATAGCCTAACGTAGACTACAAACTAATACTTATTGTAACTTACCCCTTAACATCTAATAAGTTGACATTAATTCAGAATTTGCATTACACGCTTCTATGAAAAATAATTTTTTATATAGTGAACTTACTGTAATATTTCCTTTTTGATCTGTAATAAATCTGTTAATAGTTTGTTTTGCGCTATTTCTAATTTCTGTATATAAATTGCCAGTGCTATACGATTTGGAAAAGTAGGTCTTTTCCAAATCGTATAGCACTGTCAACAAATAATATGGCTGAAATATGATTTTCATAACTATTAATTTATTTTCAAATGATAATTTCTTTAAATAAAGGGATATACATACATAATATACCAGTATATTTCTTTATCTTATTTACAGTGGCGGAAATATTGTGTCAGTTGAAAGTAATTTTTCTTTTATCAAAAATAATAGATAGATAAATTTAATGGTATATCACCCCAGTTCATCATCAGTCAGGCAGTCCTAATGGAAAATATTGATTTTATTTTAAAAACATTGACTTGTATTTTCTACTTAGTAAAATATTCAAAAAGAACATAGAAAGGTATTATGTATTTTGAATATTTCTAATAATATCACTACACTATGTATCTATCATATAGAATAAATTACACTATCGTCCGCGAAAATTTATCCTAATATATTTCGCTAACAAAGGATATTTAAACATATATTATACATATTATATATAAAGAATTGTGACATCAAAATTTTCTTGTTTAATTAAAAATATTTACTAAAAATATCAAAAATTTTAATAATCTTAAGTGTTTTTTTTCAAAAAAAAAGTTTACCAATTCGAATAATTAAAACCTAAAACAGAAAAAAAAAAAAAAAAATGTAATATGTATACTTATTATATTATTATAAAAGAACATTTGACATTTTATTTTTTTTTTATAATTAAAATGATTTTTATATATTAGATATTCCCACGGAAATATTGTTACCTAAAATAACATTTTTTTTTTTTCAATATTCGTAATTAATTTTATCAATCATTTTAACCATTTTGTACATTTCTTTTTCATTTACAGCTTCAAAAATTAAACGCCATAAATTTCAAAATTCTATAAATTTATATATATCTATCTATCTATATATCTATGATGTGTAATCCCATGAGTCATTTTTCATTTAATATCTATCAAAAAGGATTTCTATTTTTTTTTATTTTTAATTTTAGAATTTTTTTCACAAACAAAAAAAAAAAAGTACAAAACCACACTCTAAATTGAGAACTATGAAAAAAAAAAAAAAAATTTTTTTTTTTTTTTTAAAAAAGAACAAAAGAACCAAAAACATATTCTAGAATCTATATAGTCAAAAGAATATTTTATAAAAATAAAACCCCAAAGGATGTCAATTATTGTATATTTTAATGCATTTCAATTTTCACAAAAAAAAAAAAAAAAAAAAAAAAAAAAACAGAATAGCTAAGGTGTATTAAAATATATCAGGTGAAGAGTGTAAAATTAAAAGAATAAAATATAGAATAGAAAAACCATATGGGAAAATACCAAAGCTCTTTATTATGTATTTATATTATATTTTACTACGTATATAATAATATCGAAAAAAAAACATTTTATTTTAGTTTATATATTTTTTTTTTTTTTTTTTTTTTTGGGAAAAGAACTCCTGTAGAAGAAAAGAATATTTTTGAAATTGAAAATTATGACAGAATTATCATATCTATTGTGAACATCAACTTTATTCTTTTTTTTGTTTTGTTTTTTTTTTTTTTGTATACTATTCGTACTTCTTTAACATATTTAAGTATGAAGTTTTCTAATTTTTAAAAAACAAAAAAAAAAAAAATATGAAACCCCCAATGAAAAAATGCTTTTTTAAATTTTCAATTTTATAAGAAAACAAAAGTACATGTTCATCTTTTTCTAAAAGTATTAAAAAAATATTAAAATATTGCAAAGTCGAAATCAAAAAACATAATATACCTATGTATAGATATGTATAGTTATATCAATACACAAATGTATCTAGTGAATGAAAATTTAAATTAAAAAAAAAATCAGCTATCTCCACCACAGGACCGACCGCCATTACACGAAAAGTACAATGCCAAAATTTATAGATTTTTTACATAATAATTTATATCAAAGCAAAATAAATTCTAATAATTTAATAACATTTTGTTTTATTCAATAACAATAATAATCAATGAAATCGTAAAAATATATGTGCATTCATTCATACATCCTGCATCTATTTACATTATTATGTGATGTACATGATTTTTTTTTCATTCAAAAATATTAAAAGTAAAAAATAATAAGAACTGTAAACAAATAAAAAACAAACATATCTAAGATTAATATTGAATCTGCTAACAAAAATTTTACCGTTTTCATTTTACGTTGTCAACAAAAGAATAATATTATAATATGCAACAAAAGAATAATATACATACTTATATCTATGTATATCAATTTTTAGAGATATAAAAAACAAAAAAACAAAAAATTTGTTCATTCATATGGAGTGTTATGTATGAAATTTGGTCTAAGAAAAAAAATTAAATAAAAGTTTAAGTTAGTCGGATCAAAAAAATGTTCTATGGTAAAGTGTTCCTCTTAAAGTGTGTAACATTTTTTCTTAATAATTTTTCTCATAAAATTTTTCTGTTACGAAATATTCATAAAAAACTTAAAAAGTACACTACCTTAAAAACCTTAAATATGAAATTGCAAAAAATTCCGCTCAGTCGTTTAAACTGTACACGTGCCCACAGACCATTGTTTACACGTACCCACACATGCGCACACAGACGGACATCATCCTAAAAAAATTTTTACAGCCTTCTCCACACCGGAGTAGTGCATATTTACCAAAATCTCGGGTACAAATTTTTAGTATGAAAACAATACCTACCTTATACATAATTGTATAGCGGTCTGTAAAAAAGTTTATAGCATTTTTGTTTGCTTTTTTTTTTTGAAATATGTATGAATAAATATAATAATATATTTGTTATATTTGTGTCAAATAATATAAAAACGTCAAAATGATATCGTTTTTAAAATAATATAATATATTGCATGTATATATATATTTTGGAAACTGAATTAGTTTTTTTTTTAATAATATGCTTAAAATTGAAACATGTTTTATTATAAGTATATGGATTTCAATACCATTTTATATGGAATTAAATATCACTCAATTTTTTTTATTTATTTTCTTCTTATTATTGATCTGTCATCGACTAATGGATATTGGCCATTGAATTTTTTTAGAGCATTTCTCTCTTTAGAACAGGATATTACACAGGCTTTCCTTTTAAGGCGTGGCTGTAAATATCATAAGGGAGAATAACTCTTAAGACGTGTGTGTGATTCGAACCCACACTCTCTCGGTGTTTACGCTCGGTATTTTATACGCTCTTACCCACTAAGATTATTAACTGAATATTTCTAATATTTCTTAACTGAACCATTTTCTTTTTCGGCCTCAACTCTTCTACCAAATATTTTTATTTATGCAGTAATAAATAATCACAAAATTAAATTTTTGTTATTTTTCGGCTTCATTGTGACGTCAAAGTTCATGAATTCATTGTGACGTCGACTATGTTTAAATGGTAATATTATTTTGATTTAATATTTAAATGTCAATGTCAATGTCAATTTATTTGCTCAAATCATATGTTTATATTGTTGACGACCAAATCAACTACCTAAAATTTAATTCAGAGTTCGGACGAATAAAAACAACGAATAAAAGATGCGGATTTAAACTACTATATGAGTTTTTGAAGCTTTGAACAATAAAAATGCAAAAAAATTATGATTATTAATAAAAACAAAGGTAAAATTTTGCGGTATAGTTATCATAACTGTTAAAACTACCTATCTTACAAAAATATTTTATATCATTTATATTTGATTATAATGTAATTATTTGTATGTCGTATTTTCGCGGATTGATTAAAAAAGTTTATTACTTACATTCAAATTGCATTAACAATAGTAGCTATGAAAATAAATAAAAGTTTTAAATATTAATTAGAAAAAGTATAAGGTCTAAACTGTTGGTTTTTGTTTGTGGCGGTTTTCCCATTTTCTTTCTTTTTTGCTAGTTGAAATAGAGGAAATAGCGAGCCGATAAAAATTAATCAAAATAAATAATTCAAAAACTAGAAATAACTGATGATAAATGATGAAAATTCCACATACGACAACATTGGAAAAATACTCTACATAAATCTATTGCCGCACAAAATTAGGGAATATAATGTTATAAAGCAATAATAGATAAATAGAACTATAAAATACACTGCGATCAATGTGATATAATTAATATTGAGTAATTAATGACAAAGTTAATAAAACATTCAGATAATAATCCGAAGATATACTGCACCACTACTTACATGTCTATACATTAGTCTTATATTTCAAAATTAACACCACACCTTGTTTAAAGGGGTTATTGGGGGTAAAATATTTAAAATTTATTATTTTTAGGAACCTGTAACTTAGGCACCTGTATAAATTTTTTCACTGCAACTGAAAAACGTTAATTGTAAAACTCCAACATTATTGTTTTACATGGTGTAACAGCTTTTCTGAATTATAAAAGGGTTTCCCTAAAATTGAAGAAAATATCTCTTGATTTCTTACAATTTCTTACAATATTTATTTATATTTTCATACGTATAAAATGCGAAGAAAACTTAAGTTGAAGGTCCAATGTACGCTTTGCTTGCTTCGCTACTTTTACACGCTTTGACAGTTGAAATAAATTACATTGTATCTTATGTAGCAACGTTCAATGACAAAGTAATCAAAGCGAAACAAAGTAAGAAAAGTTCAAAATTGACCAATTTTCAATTAGAAGCTTTCCTTAATTATTTTGACGTTTAAAATAATATATAAAACGTCAAAGAGAATTTTGTTTTTAAATAAATTAATAATAATAAAAATAAATCAATAATATTTGAATTATTAAATTCGAAAATATTTGGTAAATTTTCAATTGTGCATAGGATCTTGTTTTAATTTTGCAAATGTACTCTAATAAAGCCTATGTATTTTGCGATCCAAATATTATATTCCGAAACAAAAATTGTCGCTTATTCTTTATTTTTTAAAAGACTTTGTAGTTTTCGTACAATAAAAATATGATGCACAAAATATCACAAATATCTTGCAAATCTTCAATTTTAAACAACGGAATAAAAAATAATAAAAAAATGAAAATGTCAAGCAATTTAAAAGCGTTCATTGGAATTTAAAATTACTTTAGTTACTTTGCTTCGTTTATACGCTTTTCAAAGCAAAGCATACATTGGGCCTTCACTTTTAGAAATTTCCCCAACAAGAAAGACAAAACTTAGAAACTGATTTTATTGCCGTTTGGAAAATGTGCTTTCTTAAAAACCTTTGGTTTATATTCTGAGTGATTTTTTAAAAATTTTATAACATTTAATATTGTCTTACCTTCACTTCCCTTACCTACATGGTATATTATTTAATGTTAAAAACGTCATCTTTATGAAATTTTACAAAAATTATTTATCAATTAAATTCAATATCATTTCAATCTAATGTCAACAAAATCAATTTTTTATTTACCTAATACATACATAATTTTAATTTAAATTCGATCATCTAATAAAATAAAATAATATTTTTAAGGAAATAAATAATGAAATAAATTAAATATTTATTAAAAATTTTTTGATAATATAAGCATAAATTATACTTAGTTCTTTATTTATTGTATTATGTCTCCCCCTCCAGTTAAAAAAAATAAAAAAAAACCCCCCAATTCAAATTAAATTAATAAGTATTTATTTTTTCTCTTTTATCTTTCTGTTTTTTATTAATTTATTTATTTATTTATATCCATACAATATAATACATTACTTTTCAATATCAAAGATACTATTTATAATAATAACAATAACAAAAAAAATTAAAACAACTTAATAATAATAAAAATAAATATTATAAAATATGCTAATCTTATATTTTGAATTCATTTTAATTTAAAACATTTATTTATTCAATCTTATCATACATTTTCTTGTTTACATACATATGTATATGTATATATATACATACGTACATATGTAGAAATTTTCTGAATTTAATCATATGCGTAAATATATACATATAATATTACATTACGTATGTACTTTTAAATCTAATTTTTATTTAATTGTCAAGTCAAATGGAAATTTCTATTTCTTTCTCTTTTTAAATTGTTTTTGCTTTTGTTTTTTTTTTTTTTTTTTGAAAAACATCATCCTAAATTTATTCGTAAATTTACATTACTTATTTATTATTAACTTTCAATTTTAAACCGTTAAATAAAAAAAATAAAAAATAAAAGACAATGTTAATGTTTACGCTATTTTACATAAACATTTTTCATTACTATACAATTTTAGGGTAAATTGACACATTCCCATTATTATATAATATATGTACATACACAATACAATACATATACAATAATTGATTATGATAAAAATACAAAATCATTAATAATAATATATCATCATAATCAATAATCATTGCCATTAATAATCAATTATTATTGTTTTTTTAATACAATTTACATACATACATACATCATACATAATACGTATTAATAAGAACATGGTACATTACCATTATAATATGTATGTACATATACATACATAAATAGAATTTTAATTCTGAAATTCAACTAATCCACCATTCATTTTATCTACAATGACTACAATTTTGATATTTCATCTTGCGTCACCTCATCTTGATCCCTTTTACCATTGAATATATATGTATGTATATACCTATGTACCTTTTTCAATTACTTAACAATTTTTTTTTTTCAGTCCTTCTAAATGTCTAGGATTTTTCTTCTTACTCATCATATATGTATGTACCTACCTATCTTATTTTAGTCCTCTCTTTTATAAAATTTTCACTAAAAAAATTATTCAACAATTACTAATTGAGCAAAAAAAAAAAAAAAAAAAAAAAAACTCAATTGTGGTGAAAACAAAAACAATGAGAACAAGTTAAAAAAAATAAGAAAATCTTAAATAATATTTTGACAGTAACTTAAAATTAAAAAAATCGTTTTTATAAGTTTCTTTACCATTTTCATCATCATCATTACCAATAATAATCATTATTATAATCATTATCATTATTAACAAAAAAAAAAAACCGGCATAAGTCGTGATCAAATCGAAAAAAGCATTTATTTCGATTTGTCTTATTTGTATGAAAATTAGTTTAAATGTATATATGGATGTATGTACATATGTATGTGCATTATTTTTTCATACATTTATTATAATTTTATTTGTGTTTTCTTTTTATTTTTAACAAAAAAATTTTCTCTGGTAAATTTACTGTAAAAAAAAAAAACCAAAAACAAAAAAACAAGAACAGATAATTGATGAGATTTCAATAAGTTTTTTTTTTATTTTTCTTTTCTTTCTTTTTCTATCATTTATAACCATTTATAAAATATGTATGTATATACACATTGAAGCATACATAAATATAAAATGTTGGTAATATTGTTAACTTTATAACATATTAAAAGAGATACCTATGCAAGAAAACCAAATATGCTTATTAATTTTACTCTGTATGTTCCTGCATATTTATGTTCATCCAATCTACCATCCGTTCATTTATCCGCTAATGGAAAACGTTTATAACATCACAAAAAAAAATAAATAAATAAATAAAAATTGAATTAAACATTAGTATGAAGCACTGCCACTGTCATTTCTAAACAACCAAAGTTAGAAACTTTAAATTTTGCGATTTAAATGAACATACGTTACTTCAGAAGTTTTTTGATTGTAACTGTTTTTCCTATGCTTAAAAAAAAATATAACAGTATAATGAATGTCTGTATGTCTGTAGGTACTATGTAAATATTCTAAATACTTGTATAACGAAACACTTATGGAAATATCTTAAAGGAAAAACGAAAAAATGTAAATGCTTAAATAGTCACAATTCTAGAATATCTTATTATAGCACCGTTATAATGTTCACCTTTACTGATTTGTTTTTTATTGTTATTTGTTTCATTCCACATTTTGTTTTTCTTATACCTTACTTTTTTTTTTTTATTTTCATTTCTTTTGTTTCAATTTGTTTGTAAATCGACATTTTATATAATTTCATTTCCTATAAAATTCTAAATATTGTTTTTTTTTTTCAGGATTTCAATGTGACGCCACATTTCCTCAAGCATTCTAAGCTGTCAATTCTAGCAAATAAAAATTTATTATTATTTTTGTTTGTTTTTTGTTTTTTTTTTTTATAGGAGGAGTAATATATGTATAATACTCTACAAATTATAGGTAAAAGGTATTTTCGAAAGGTGAAATTTTTTTTTCTTTTTTTTTGTTTCTAATAAATGTTTCCTTCTGGTACTAGTTTGTGAAAAATGAACTTTGGAACCTACCAATAAATTGAAGAACAACCAATGAAGTCTATTTATTTTTCTTGTAAAAAAAAATGAGTAATGAAAAGTAGAAAATTGAATGTTGTTCATTGGGGGGAAAATACTCATGTATCAAAATATATATATACATACATACATATATGTATACAATACAATATATTATCATATATACATATATATTATATGGTTAATTTTAATTTTTTATTGTTTTGAAATTTTATATAATTGCAAATATGGTAAAAAAAAAAAAATTGTCTTTTTACTTCATTGACTTCAATTGTTATTTTTATTTAATGTTTATGTTAGATCTTCGAGACATTATAGGAGTTTTAATATTTAACAAATACTACCAAGGGGAAATTCTTGGTGTCTTTGGAAGATTCCCACCTCCCTTAGGTAAAAAACAAAATTATTTATTTATCATGACAGAAGTAAAATCTATATATGTTAAATTTTCTATTTGTGCCATTTCTAGTTTTGATGATCTAAATTGTCTATCAAAATTTTGCGAATGTTAACATACGTTCTTTTAATATAGGTACCCCTTCCAAAATGATCGAACAACTTTCAAAACCTTCAAATTTCAATTGTAAAGATTAAAATTGTACACGTTTTTCCTAAAATTGAATCGCCTTAAAAAAAAAAAACAGTGGCGACATTCTCATTTAAATGAAGTTTACGGCATTTCATAACTTAAATTGTTAATTAACTTAAGATGTATTGTGAAGATTTAAATTTCCATAACGCTTTTTTATACGCTTTATATTATAAACATATAGTTTTAAAAAGTATTATCTAAAACATTATTAACATATATTTGGCCTACGATCTATCACGATTTTGTAGAGCTCATACCTTTTAAAGCCAAATCCAAACTTATTTGAGAACTAAAAATGAAAAAAAAAAAATTATGAACAAAATAACTGGGCACTAGGAAAAACAATTTAATCATTGTTTAATTTAAGTTATAAATTCAATACATAATTTCTATTAAAAATCATAAGCTCTTTACGTTTTGGTCTTGTGTGGCTTCAATTACGAACAACGTCCGTCTGAAGTTTACGTAAGGTAATTTATCAGATTCTTACATAAGTTTTGAAAAATTGAACAACTTTAATAAAAATTTAATTTTTTCTCTATTGAAAATTTTAATCCTAAAAACGTTTACAGTAAAGTTAGTTTTGGGAAACACCCTATAATAAATTTACCATAATAAACTTTTGACTTCAAATAACTTAAACATTTTTTATTGAAAAACTATTTTTCCATTATATATTTTTTCTTGCGTTCAAATTTCTTAAAAATTTTCCTTTTATTTTTTTGAGTAATTTTATTTTTTAAGAGATTGCATTGAAAGCATGTCCTTAAGTGTCTTTTCTTTTTTTTTTTTGTACACTTAGACAATTGAAAAAGTTTTTGATTAATTAGTGTTTCAAAAAAAGTTTCTACACTATTACAACAATAATAAATTGTAAATAACCTCTTCCGATTGGGTGTATTCTTTTTAATGTAGGGTACTTTAGTGAAAATTACAATTTTATTAAATTAAATTTAATAATTGTAAAAATATATTTTTCTTGTTGATATTATTATGTATAGGAAATTTATCAATATGTCGACACTATGTCAAACGAACATGGTGTGTCCATTTTTAAAAAGTTATGGTGACAGTTTTAGGAACTTTTATATTTTAATTATGAGATATGTTTTTTCCTGGAAAATAATTATGAAATTTAAAATATTTTAAGTGAAATGTCATTTTTTTAAAGAATTTTAAACTAATTCTGCATATATTCGTACATTATATTAATCAATAATAATTTTTTTTTTTATTAAGTTATGCTTGTAAAACTAATCTAATTGTTAAATTTGATTGAGAAAGGCATAACCGATTACATTTGTTATTTAAAAGGAAATATTTGAAAGGAACAATATAAATATGTATATAGAACTCAATCTCAATCATGCATATATTTAAAACTTCACTATTACAGGATAGCAATTGTTAAAATCAACTTTACTGTATGTAAAACATAAAATGCGTAACTATAAAAAATATGCTGCATATATCATTACACTAGAACTGTATATATAATAGTATCATTACACTAAAAAACTGTATAGGAAGTTGCCATATTCACGGATTGCGAAAAAAGATGCGAACACTTTTGAATTGAGGAGTGGGATAGTAAAGGAACTATGAATCAGTCTATTATCATTATTATTAGTATTTTGCTATCAGAACCCAGTTACACCATGGAGTAATCTATATATATCAGCGTCGTGCAAATTAAATAATTCCAAGGACTCCACTGTAGCATTATCCACAGGATTTCAATAAATTAATTAGGGCGATATCCAACCCTTAACTAATATATTATTTCTACATAATTTGTATATTAGACTTTTGGAAAAATAAAGTTTCAATACATTAATTAGCCCTGTATTATAAACTTTGTGCTTTTTTCATACGGAGGATTCAATGAGAAAATCACTATTTTTTAAATATCTATGAACAAAAAATAATATTAAGGAGGTTACAAAATCAGGAGTTCAATAAATGTTTTAGCAGAGTTTAAGAAAGCGGTTTTTCAATAATTTGTTTAGCGCGGATAATATTTTGAATACTGTGTTGAAATGTATAGATTATGCATAAAAAAATTAATAAAGACATCTTGAAGTTTATTCAAAAAGTTAGGCTTCAATCATTTGCTCTGTAGTATTTTTATTATAAAACGCAATAGTTGGTATGAAGGAACTAGTTGCTGTTCTTAAAATAATTAGACTTAAAAAAATTAAGATAAATGTACATATATAACATTATAGTCTGAACATGGGGTTTAGCTGTATTGCCATAACATTTCCTAATTCATTGCTCTCTTATTTATATTCTTATACAAATTCAAATTCACATACAAATAAAAATTTTATGGAAGATGCAACATACCATTATGAGATTTTCAGGGCTTTAAAAAATTCTGTAAATCAGAAAATTTTTTCATAAATTATCTTATTTACTACTGAATATTGGTAATCCATTTTTAGGTTATCAACGTTCCTCCAAATATTCATTCTAACAATGACATTACCTTATAGCAAAAACTTTTGAATATTATCTACATTTTTAATATTTACAGTAAAACCATTTAAGCGGGATTTTATAAAAATATTAGCAATTTTGAACACTTATCCGAACAACGCACTTAACCGAACTCGGACAAGTGCTTCAAGTAAGATACTTATTTAAAATCCGTTTAACTGCCTCATGGTAGATACTTATCCATAACTAATGACATTTTCTTACAGAAAATAGATGTCTCTTGAGGCACTCAAAAGTAATATTTTAATCAAAAATCTAATAATTTGTGCACTATCTAAAGTAGATGTCTCTTGAGGCACTTAAAAGTAAAATTTTAATCAAAAATTTAATATTATGCTTTAAAAAACTTAAGAGGTTCAGGTACTTAAACGAGAAGTAAGTATATTTTTGTAGGCAATTCTCAGAAAATTTTAAAATGCCAAAATTTCTAGTTTCTAAAACGAAAAAGGTTCTTATCCGGAAAGTACTTAAGCGAGTTTTACTGTATTTAATTACAGTATTGAATCACTTCACTTTAATTATATATAGTATCAAAAAATAAAAAAAATCATTTTTAAATTACATATATTCGATTTATAAAAAATCTTTTGAAATAAATTTTGAAAAGAAATCATATACACAATACTTATACTATTCAAATCTAAAATGAACAATGCATTTTCTATTTAATTACTAATTTAAAATATATTTAACTTTTTTCTATAAAAATGGAACAATTATATGAAAAAAAAAAAAAAAAAAATTTAAAAAAATAAAAAGTTCAATTGAATGCACAATAATGAATAAACTTTCTATGGTATAGTAATAAATAAATACTCAAACAATGGTATAATTAGTTGCATTTTATTAAATTTATATACAAATTTAAATAATAATTTACTAAATAAATAACTTTTTTTAAATTATTAACCAAATAAAATTCTAATTAATTAATTTGTGTTTTTTTTATTTTTTTTTTTTTTGTTTTTTTTTTAATAAAAGGCAACACAAAAAAGAAAAAAGAAAGAAATTTAAATTATAATTCCCATAAAAGAAAATTAAAATTTTCACTTTAATACAAATGAAAAATTTGTAATATGAAACCCCCTTTTATTTATTGTTTTACTACACAGTACCCAATAATTATTCTTTTGATAGATTTATTTTCTTTCTAACAATACAAAAAAATGAAAATAAAAATTAAAGAATCGTTTGTTTGCAATTTTTTTTTTTATTTTCTATTTTAACTCACAAAGTTTTTTTTTTCTTTTTTAATATATAGGCTTATTTTATTGCAATATAATCGTTAAAACTGTTAATATTAAGATACATAGACATATATGTAACTATTGTACCAATAGAACAATGGATTAAAAAAATTGTTTGTATACAATCACAATATTCTATACTTTTTTATGGATATTTTGTAATTAAAGTCCGTTACTGATTTCAAACAAAGTCAGAAATGTCACATTTCAATTCAAGTAATGTCAACAATATTTTTCTTCTCCTTAGAATACTTTATTTATGGGGTAATGACATTAAATAGCAACATTATTTAACAACTATACAGAAGAAGCTTTAAATGTTCGTTTTGAATATGAATATGATAGTATAATCTTAATGCAACAAGATGTTTGTTACCAGAACAGCAAAACATGTTCCTTAACTTTCCGTCCATCCAGAATTTTTAAAACTTTGTTCGTCTATTGGGGTCGAAAACGACCCCAGTCAATAAATCACGTTTGAATAAGAAAAAAATTATTCTAGTATAATAATAATATTTTCTTTTTAATAAGAATAAAATAATTTATTATATGAAATTCAAAAACTTACAAAAAAATATTCAAAAGTATTATAAAATGTGCAAAATAAGAATTAAAATACTTAACTGAATCAAAAATCTGTTTTAACAAAACTGAGTGACAAAACATGCCTTTTGTATAATTGCTTGATAAAATATGTTTTATTACTGGGGTCATTTTGACTCCACTAGATTTATCAGTTTTATATATGTATGTATGTAAGCATTTAAACAAATTATATAAAACGATTTGATATATCTGTAATTTTTGTCACAAATAGACCCTGATGAACAAATCAAGTTATTTTTATAAAATTGGAAACATTAGAGAGAGCATTCCTGGAACAACACATATTTCTAACAATTTTTAACAACTTTTAAATTATTAGTATTTTGGGGAACCCAGAGGACGGACAAAAGGTTAAAAACATGTTAAACAAAAGAAGAACAATAAAACATGTCCCTTATTAAAATTGAATAAAAGAATAAACTTAATGTAGGTTAAAAAAGTATAACCTTAATAAACATTCGGTTAAAAAACCATACCTCTTAAAGTATAAGACGTATGGTTTTTTAACCGAAAAAATTTTTTGAAAAGAAGAAAGATGAAAAAATAATACACTTTTATTTTCGAAAAAAAAAGTGCCTATACGGTAAAAACTTTTCGATTGGTCTTATACTTTGAAAATGATTTTGATAAAATTTCATATAAGTATAGGACTAAGAGAAAATGTTTAACCAGGAGTTGTCTTATAGTCAAAGCCTACTGAAGAGTCCAATTCAAGTAATCTTTTAGGACGAAACACTACTAAAATTTTGATTTATCAAATTTAAAGATAGATTCAATATCAATTCACTCGGCTAATTTTAAGGTTTCTTTGTTTTTCTTATATCTCTCTTTATGATGATACTTAATCCCAAACAGTGTAACTTAAAAGGAATCTACACATTTTTGTTTTCCTGTTATTTTCATATTTACATCATATTTTACATTACAGTCTATAACAGATAACTTAAATTTACTTTGTTCAAAAGAATTGAAATTTTTTAAAAAAGAAAAAAAACAAGGTAGAATGTAAACCAACGGTTTTTAAAAGCGCACATTTCCAAAAGATGATACCAACTGTTTAGAATTGTGACTTGCACAAAAACTTGAAAATTTCATGTAATAAGAAAAAACGTGAAAATAGTACTTTTCTGAAATTTTAAGGGGCTGTAAGTTCAGAATCCTATATAACTAAGGCAAACCGTTAACACATGTAAAAGTATATTACTGCAGCTTTCATTTTTATGTTTTGCCGAAGAAAAATTTATACAGATGCTTAAGTTATAGGTGCGTAAAAACAGCAAATTTTAAAATTCTGAGCCCTAATAGCTCTTAAATAGGGGATGGTACAAAAAATAAATTTTCTAAGGAAATTTATACTAATTCTAAAAGTTCTTTGTTGCCGCAAAATTTCAAGTGCCTATCTAAAAGTGCGCCGAAGTTATGAAGGTAGAAAAATCAGGGAAAATTTGGTTTTCACATAATGGTAAATTTCAACACTAAATTTAAACTGATTTATAAAGGTAAAAAAAATTCCTGTCAAATGGCTTTTTTAGATTCAAAAAATGTTAAGCAGAACATGAAATATACTGGTTTAAAAATATAGCAAAGTTTGAGGGGCTGTAGTTCCCTGATGGATGGGGCTATATAAAAAAGTTGTTCTACAAAATTATTTTTTTTATGAGACCTACTCATGATTAAAATGTTTTTTCGCTATCTTTAACGGTGTAGAAGTTTTGTAAACAGACAGGCGGACGGATGGACAGAGTGAAACTAATAGGAACATTTTTTTAAAATTTTTTTGGAAATGTGCTAAAAACTTAAACAGATGGATTCAGTACGAAATATGAAAGTTTACCTATGTACCAGTAGCAAAAAGAAAACAAAAACCACTTAATCAACTTATAATCATTAAAAATAGTTAGTATAGATAAAATTGTATTCAACTAATTTTAATAAATTCTTTTTCAAATACAAAATATTTCTATAATAAAATATTTTACATTTTCATTTAAAATTTCAAAAAAAAATAAATAAAATTAAAATAAAACAATAAACAAAATCTTAACCGCGTTTGTAAGAGAACAATTGCTTTTAACATTATAGAATAACCCTAAAACGCTAGAATAAACACAAGGAAATACGGTTTGTTTACGCTTATGTTTCGCTTATAATTTTTTTTCATTTTTATTTATTTTTTTAAATAATAATAAAAGCAAAAAAAAACAACACAAAAAAAAAAAAACAATTGAAAAGAATCTATCACGTTCTCATTAGCATGATCTGTATCTGTTGTAATATCTATTAGAATATTTGAATATTTGAATTTTTTTTCTCTTTTTTTATATTTTTGTTGTTTTTGTTTTTGTTTTTTTTTTATTTTATTTTATTTTATTCTTATAATAAGAAACGTGGTTTCGATTTCAAACAAAATACAAAATATCATCACATTTTAATAAAAATTGAGGGTGAATACTAAATGATCGTTAAAAAAATATATAATCTAGATTTAATAAATAAAGTGCTTTTCTGGTTGTCTTTTTGATTGGATTGCGACAAAAACAAAAATATCGAATACAGTTTAAAATCAAAAAAAAGGATATATCACTTGCCGAAAATCCGCTTTAAGACACTTTAAACATCTTTAAAACAGAGACAAGAAATTTTGAATTTTGAAAGTATTAGTTTTGAGATTTTATTCTAACTGGCCTGTATAAGGGATGAAATTGTTCAAAATAAAATAACAGGGTTGCACGAGAATTTCTTAACAGGGTGGTAAGAGATGCACTGTCGTTTATTTTTATAAATTAATTATGTTCATTAATTTAAAATTATCTTATTATATGACTCTTAATTAACAAGTAATATAAAAGTGTATACAAAATAAATTTTTGTCACTTAAACTCACAAAAATCTGATGGCTCGATGTCTACATAAGTGACCGAAGCCCAACAAGTATTTTCGTTTTCTATACTCGTACATACATTAAATCTATTTTTATTGAAATGATATTAAAGAATCTTCTTGTTAAGGGTATTTTGTTTAATTGTAGGTACTAATAAATTACATCAATTTTTAGATGAATTTTAAACAATCAAAATACATACATATGTATACATATATGTCTGAATATGTACATCGACTATAGTATCTGGTAAGAATATAAAATATACATTGATATTTTTTGGGAATTGTATTTATAAATTATTTTAATTGCAATTTATAAAATCAGGTTCGTTAATAGGCTTGGGCACGGAAGATCCAAAAAAATAAAACCCTTTTACGAAAACCGCTAAGACAAAATCTCCTACAACAAAAAACACCACATCAACCCTAAGACAATAAATCCTATGATGAAACCTACTTTAAAAAGTTAGCAACCGTTTTCAAAAGTTTTGGTATAAAAAATGAAAATTAAATTTGATGATTTTAAATGCAACTTTAAAACTTCTCCATATCGCCGAAAGGCGTAAAACTCTGATTTTGTAGCCAACTATAAAGTCCCTTTTAATTAATTACTTTGCATATAATTAAACATATAATAAGGGGTGCCGCCTCGAAACTTCCGCTGAATAAATTATATTGAAACCCTGATTTTGAATCCAACTATTCGATCACTTCTATAATTCAGAAACTAACTTGCATACTTGCATTCTAGCTTGCATATATATACATAAATATTCTGGAAAGAGAAGAAATCCTAATTTTGATCCCAAATCTAGATTCTCGCAAAAACATATGTATATAAAAACGGTATACCCTGATTTTAAATCCAACTATAAAAACTTAATAATCAAACATATACCTTTTCAAATCTCTGAGATGGATCTTTTGTCCATAAGGTATTTTATATAGGGTCCTTTGTCCTAACGGTTTTTTTTACAAAGGGTTAAACGTACCGCTCCCAATTTAATAATCAAGTGATATTTTTAAAAGATTGACGATTAAATATAAGATCAGATTTCAATACATATACTAAGAATTTTTTCTAGCACTTTTCGATAAATTATTAATTTGTTGAATATGGCTTCATTATTATAATCAAATTTTTATTAAAAATTGCAAACTTAAAATTATTTATTTCGTTATTTTTATTTTCATCTTTTTCTGTATCGCAAATAACAAATTAAATCTTATACGAGTATATTTAGTGATTTATTTCCTTACCAATCGAACGGGGGGGGGGGGGGGGGGAATAAACAATTTGATAAATTAATAACCCCTGTGGCTGTATAATTTAAACTATATATTTACTAATATTTACCTGAGTATATTTTGAAATTATTTGCGAAAATTAAAATAATTATATAAAAAAAAAAAAAAACAACAAATTAAAATACAATTACTTGTACCGTGTTGAATGTAACACAGAAAACGTGAGTTTAACAGTCCGAATATTCAAAATTATATGTGATAATTTTATTTAAATTTTGTTTTTTTTTATTTTGTTTATAGCTTTATTTTTTTTTTATTTTAAATTCTTTTTCTCAATATTTGTATTCTAAATAGTTTCATTTGTATTCTAAAAATGTTTCTACAGTTTTTTTTTTTTTTGCAATGAAAATATTTTTTCAATAGTGAAAGATTCAGGTAGAATTTTGAAGTTTAAAACTACTTTAATTCATGTCATTTATTATACCCGTACGATAGGATCGGGTATAATAAAATTACTCCTCCGTTTGTAACACCTCGAAATAAGCGAGCTAGATATACCTTCAAAGGTATGGATCGGATCAGAAAAAAATTCTAAGACGTTTGAGCCATGTCCGTCCGTCCGTTCGTCCCTCAGCACGCTAACTCAAAAATTAAGATAGCTAGAATCTTGAAATTTACACAAAATATTCTGGGAGTAATTTGTAGGTTCCCTATTTTTTTGGTTGAGTTTGGACCAAAACTTAGGGTAGCTCTCGAACACCTAACTTTTAGATCCCCACATTTTTTTTGAAATAGAGCTATGCAATTTTAACTGCTGATAGATCTCACAAAAATATTAATTTTATTTTTAATAAAATTTTTTTGTAGCCCCACCCGTTAGAGAGCTACAGCTCCCCAAAGGTTCAAAAAAGCTTTAAATTGTTATAGCACAAGTTGTATAAGGTATATCTTCATTTTGAAAACACCAAACAATTACTACTTTTATTAGCTTTAAAAGTATATATACAATAAATATATATTTGCGGCATGCGGTGTCTTAATTTACCGTTATGCGAAACTAAAATTTTGCAAAATCCTTTAACCCTTCTATCTTCTAAACGGTTTAAGTTGGAAACTAGAAATTTTGACAGAGTTAGATGTTTGAAAATAAGTATGAGTCATTTCAGAAATTTTTTTGTATCACCCCCCGTTTAGGAGCTGTAAAGGGTCAAAAACTGAAAATTTCCTATTTTTAAACACCTGTAACTTGAACACCTGTTAAAATTTTTTTGAAGTAATACACAAAAATTAAAGCTTCAATATTATACTCTTATTTCTGTTAACAACTTTTTTTAATAATATAGGGTTACTTTATAATTGACGCAAGTGTTACTTGATTTTTTCAAATTTTCTAACAAATTTCTTTAACGAATTTTTTCCATTTTGTTTTACTCGATAATTTGAAATTGTTGAGGATACAATGCGTAGTACAAAAAAATGTAAATAAATAAACAACATAACGGTTGCTTGAAGAATTTTTATTTATATGATATTGACATACATACATACTTATATAATATCATGTTTATTTACATATCGTATATGTCACTAGTGAATGAATGATAAGAGTATATATGTATATTATATAGTTCCGTATTTACATACATACGATATATGTATTTTATTGTACTTATAAGAAATTATTCTGTCAATGGAATATTTAAATATAATATAATATAATATTTAAAATTATATTTACTATTTTGTACTAAGTAAATTTAATATACATTTACCGCTTAGTATTAAATGGTACTATAGAATATTTGAAAAAGTTTTTTTATTTTTTTTAATAATCGTTATGTGGAAGGTTAGAATCTGCTTTTGAAGAATGTACATATAAACATATAGTTTGAATATATGTACAACCCATAGTACAAGAAATTATAAAATTCACCCAAATTATTTTAAAATACTAAAATATTAAAAAAATAATATTATAAGCAGAGTGACAGGCTGTGAACATACTAACGGTTCGTACGGGTATCTAAGAGTTGACAAAGGCAACTGTATTCTTCCTCGTTTTTTTTTTAAGTTTTAATTTATTTTCTCCCTAATTGTCGTCTTATACAACAGAAAGAATTAATTCAACGTCCGGCTTCGTAAAATATGGGGGGATTATTTTAGGAAGCCTAACGTTTTAATGATTAGAAAGAAAAACACCATAAAAATATTTTGGAAAATTATTAATATATTATAATTATCTTAAAACAATCACTTAAAGGCCTAGCTGTCTCTAGAGGTGAATTTAAAAATTTTTATAAAAAGATCCAACTTTTTACCACCTTTTATCACCTTTTTCCAAATTCAATTCATCGTTAGAAGGATTTCAGAATTTCATTATTTTGGGGAATTAATTCATGTGAATGCTATTTCAAAAACCCGTCAAAATAATTTTAAGCAAAATAATAATAACTAAACAATTATATTGAAAGAACCACAGAACGGATCATGTAGGAATGATTTTTCAATTTGAACAGATTAAACAGATGTAGAAATGATTTTTCAATTTGAACAGATTAAATATCTACTAATAGTAAACTGTTTAGGCCCAGAGCCAGTTGTAGCTGTTGAAAGATTGGGAATGGTCCAAGAGGGCTCAAAAACTAGGATCGCCAATTAGTTCAGTTAATTTTATTATCAAATTTATTTGTAAATTTGTTTATATTTTAATATAAATTTTCATTTTTAAACAGAATATTTGGACACGATAAGTCCACCATTATTATTTAATATTAATATAGATTTAAATAAACAACCAATAAATAATGCAGTTTTTTGTTAAATGCAATAATTTATTATAAAACTTATCTTTATTAGTATACTTCATAAAAAAATAAAAATATTTTATCTATGGAGATGCTTGGTACTCATTTAAAAAAATGTGCTTCTTTTTATTTGAACCAAGGGCATTAGGTAAATTTGAGTCCGATCTGTATGGTTTTAAATTAAAGTAACGCGTTACGTAAGCCTTCATCAATAAAAGAAGATTAAATAACCAGCCATAGCTTTTTTTAGACAGAGTAAATTTTTAAAGCGGGGATTTGAACCTGAGACCTTTCACATGAAAAGCCGGTGTCTTAACCACTACACTATTGGCTGGATATGAGAATTTAAATAAAATTTTTATATATTTTTTTTTGATATCTAACTCCGTTTCAAGACTGTGTATGAAAATTCTATAAAATGCTTTTAAAATCTGATGAATTTAGAAGGTGTTCTTGAAATAAATGCCAATTTATTAAAACTAAAAAAAATATGAAATTTTTTTTAAAGTTCCTATATCTTGAACAAAATTTAAATCTTCTCTTAGTTCCTTAGTCCTCTTCTCTTAGTAGTATCTTAGCTTAGTTCCCATAGATAAAAAACTTATCATAAAGGTCTATTAGACGGTACATAAAAGTACAGTTAATTAAAAAACACCCTGTATATATAAAAATTCAATTATAAATTTTAATATTGACAAAATTTTTAAATAACATATCCACACACTCCATCACTTCTGTATATTTTATATTTCAATAAGAAAATTATATGCTAAGATTTTAATTAATCTTAAAAAATATATAATATATGTATTATATAATTATATAATTATCCAGAAAAATTCTTTAACTTGCTGTAATTAAAACCTTAAATGTCCATTAAAAAATTAAAGATTATTGCTGCATCTACAATGAACGCTCTTGTTCACTCTCCTTTGCGCATCCAACTGTCAAAATAATCTTGAAATGTATTAAATTGTATGAAAGTTTTTATAATAAAAGGAATCGTTTATACCATTCGTAAAAAAAAATTGCTTATAACTTTTAACTTTTTTCACTTTCTATGCGAATTAATTGTTTTACAATTTTTTTTTTAAATAATTTCCAACTCCATTTAAAATATTTAAGAAACAGAATATTGAAGTAAACAGTAAAAAAAATGTAATATAATTAAAATTTTATTCTATTTAATTTGCTACGTAAAGACTGCGTATAGAGAAAATGAAAGGAAAGGGAAGCTTTAATTTTAGATCCAGCATATATTTTTGTCATTCAAAAATATTTAAATTGACTTTAATTTCAAATTTACGTAATATTAAATGTAAGTTACACAATAAAATATTAAACTAAGAATTAAATATTGCCATAATACATAACACATTTCTTTATTTGTTCTCAAATTGAATTGTGCAATATTTAAAGTTACATAATTTTATTGTTTAATTGTGGTTTTATTTTATATTGAAATATTTTAGTTGTTCAGAAATGAAAAAAATTTCAAGGGGAAAATTTTATTTTAGTTTATTGAACTTTGCAAAAAAAAATAAAAAGAAAATAAATCACATCATATTTAAATTTTCAAAAATGAATGAAAATGAATCAAAGTGACATCAATTGTCAATCAAATACTACAAAACATAAAAAAAAAAAAATAAAAAATGATTTTCCAGATTTTTATTTATTTCTATTTCATACAATGAATATATGATACAATGTATTTTTATTTCATTTACATTAGTATCTATTTATCTAAATGAAAATTTGGTATATTGCAGTTATGTAGCGTGAAGGTTAATTTAATTTTTGGATATTTAATTTTTTTTTTTTTATCATCGTTCTTTTGTATGACTTAAATTATGTAAGACTTAAGATATATGTATTTTAATAATAATTTAAAAATTCGTTCTATTTAATTTTCTAATCTAAATGAAAATTTGTTTCATACTAAAACTTTTTTATTCAAAATTAATCAATGAAACTTAAATTTTTATTCTTTAACTTTTTCATACTAAAAATGTACAAATTCTGTAATAATTTTAGAACTCAACAATAATATTTACTTATATGAAATAATAATAATAATCATTTTCAAATTTTATTAGATATCTATAATATCAAATGATACTGGGGCCATCTAATACTAAGGGCACACGCTGAAAAAATTGACAGAACTGAGGAATGCAATTCCAAAGGAAAAGAACCTTAAGAGAGGGCTACTGAAAAGATCTCTCTGAAGTGTGAACTCTTAATTGACACAGGAATCATTGTCCGATTCTTTAAATAATAATCACTATAATAAACAAGTGCTTTATGAAGTTGTGATCCAGAACGTGTTGCAAAAATTAGATGTAAGGATATTTGTCTATCACTGCCTCTGCTATATATAAAAAATATATACTTATATTTTCAAATATAAAAGAATATTTTTGAATCATTTTGAGATTTTTCGGTTAGGAATTATTAATGTTTTATCAACTACCTCACAGAAATTATCAAATGATCAGTATAAGTATGAAAAAATAAAGCACAAAAATTTTATACACTTCGGAATTGTTATACGCTACACCTAAAGTATAGGGTATATTATCTTTGGTATGATGTTTGTAAACACCAAAAGGAAGCGAGTTAGATATGAGCATATATATATATTCTGAATCAGGATCACCTCCTAAGTCGATTTAGCGATGTCCGTTCGTCCGTACGCACAATAACTCAAATAATAATGATGGTTATCTTGATGAAATTTATACTGTAGGTTAACAATGACTAAAGTAAGGCGGGGACTGCAAATAAGCGAAATCGGACCATGGGTTCGGGTACCTCCCATACAACTCCCAAAACCGAATAAGCATATCTTCGAAATAATAAATATAAAAACTTGAAATTTGATATAAGAGTGTTCTACCCTGTTCTGATGATGTCTCTAAAATTTGAGATAAATTGGGGTAGTGGTCTGGGTGCCTTCACACACTTCCCAAGACCTAACAAAAATATCTTCGAATTTAATAAAGATAAAAACCTGAAGTTTTGTATAAAGGTTGTAAAAGCATTTATTTTTTTAGCTTATATTAAATACCTAACTAATATAACTTATGGATTTTTAATTTAATTTGAATTTTTTAGGTGTAGGGAATAAATAAGTCGGTTGCATCGACTTACTGTTACATTTACTTGTTTTTTTTTTTCGAAAATGTTTAAATCCAAATTTTAAAAGTTAAAGTTTTTTAAGCTAAACATATGCTAAAATGTTAAAATTAAAACTTTATGAACGTTTTTTAAAGAACTCGTTGTCGTCGTCAAAATATTGATATCTGAAACTACTATAGTCAAATTAGCGTTCAGAATTTCAGATAAATTCAGAATTCAAAGATTTTTATTATAATTAATAGTATCATAATTAAAATATTTTTTTCTTATTTTAACTTAGTAAATTAGAAATTAATTTATTAAGTTTTTTGTCTTTACAATATTTTCTACACAAATTTATCTTTGTTTTTATGTAATACCTATTTTAATTAAAAATGTATTTAATTTTTATGTACATCTATCTACATATATTATTCTTTTCACATAGCACATTATATTTTATATGTATTTCAATTGATGGGCATGAAATTTGTATTCTATTTTAACTGTACCAATATTGTCTAATTAATTGTCATACCAAAATTACAAGATTCAATTAATTCTAATGTACAAATATATTTCTTAAACGATTATATATATACATACATATTTATATATATATAAAATTTATAATAACAAGTTGAAATCTACTAATGTTTTGTCAAATCTACAACTTTTTTTTTTTTTGAATTTATTTATTGCACACATTATTATGTCTTGAACAATTAAATTTTCTCCTATTGTATTATTACAGTTAATCTAGAATATTAAAATATTCTTAATAAGACTTTTTTCCATCTTTTCTTTTCATTCCATGTATGTTCTCTTATGTATTGATCATTTGTTCTATATTAGTTGCTATAGTAAAAAAGGTACACCACTGAAAGACTACATTTAAAAGAAAATTGTTAAGAACATAATAATAATAACACTTTTCACCATTTTAAATGTGCTTAGATATCGCAAAGGAAATAATTGGCACTTTAATTATTTTTTTATTTTTTTTATTTTCTCTTTTCTAATTCTTTTATTTTATTTAATATTTCTAAGAAAAATTTAATTCGTTATGCTTAAAGTTAGTATTTGAATCGTTAGTGTAATAATAGTGAGATATTCTGTATTTTTTGATTGCATATTTTGCACATGATGATCTCAGGAGGCTTCTAGTAGTTAAAAACATGACTTATTAATCGAAGGATTGAAATTTCAAATCTGCTTGATACCAAATTCAGTCTACCTATATATATAATATATAATAAACAATATTACAGTATAAATTAATAATATAGTATTAAACCTATATTGACCTTATTAGCCGATGTTGTGGTAATAGATTAATATTCTACGTGCATCTTAATAAATAAAATAAAATAATCCTCCTAAAAGTATGCAAGTTTTTTCCATATCATTTTATGAATTCTATACTTATTGATTTTTAAATGGGGCTTCGGTAGCCTAGTGGGTAGGCGTGTGCCGTATTAACCGAAGGAGTGCGGGTTCGATCCCTGCACAGGTCGTAAGTGTTTTTTTCTTTACCCCTTACGACCAAATATAATGTAAATATATAGTATATAATATAAACAAAATAAATAATATTAGTATATAATTTAATAATAGTATAAAAACCTATAATGGCCTTAGTAGCCGATGGTTCAATAATATTGCATTACAGTTATGTATGTAATATTAATATAAATAAATAAATAAATAAATGATTTTTAAATTATTTTTACATTGCAGATTTAAAATGGCCTTTGTAACCGAAAGCTCTACTGATATTAGCACAATTTATTGCATAATATTAGATTAAAATAAACAAATAAATATTTATACATTAACCGAAAGACACATAAGGAATTGTAAAAATGTCAGTTAATTAGAACATTGTTCAAAATAATAGGACCATTTATGGATGAAAGATTAAGCAGGTGTCGTATCAATCACAGAATTACCAATTCTAAACCCAATACACAGATCGCAAACATTTTTAATTAGAAGGAAAATTACTTAAATGGCATTATTTCTTAACAAATCTGGCTTGTAACCAAAAATAAAATATAAATATTATGAGTAAAAATAGTTAACATATCACAAATATCATGGTTAGTTTAGTTAACCATCATTTAGCTAAAATAGCCAATTGGGGTAAAACTAATAGAGTTGAGTTTAATATCTGAAAAACTCAAAGCTGCCTGATTTTCTGCAAAAGAAATCAGTTTAACCCAATTCTGCGATTCCAAGGACAAAATATAGAGCGATCAGAAAGTCTAAGCATTTTAGGTTAGCAGCTAAATCAAAAAATGCTGTAGAATGAGCATATTTTTGATATAGCTAAAACTGCTGCCAAATGTTTGGGTTTTCTGTCGTGCTGCAAAACATATTTCTCTCCAAAGGATCTGTCTAATATCTATAAAACCTACATTCGACCGAATATGGAATACAACTCTCACATTTGGGCTGGCGCATCCCAAACTTCTCTGAGTTACTACGACAAAATTCAAAACCGCGCCTTACACCTAATATGCGACCCTGTCAAACAGGTAACACTTACTCCACTTAACTCTCGTCGTAATATTGGAGCTATTTCTCTGTTTTATAGATATCTTGTAGGTAATGACACTTGCTCTATTGAACTTAAATCAATTATACCTCCTCTTAAACAATTCCAACGTAACACCAGAGGCGAGCTGCAAGTGCTCATTTGTACACTGTGGAAATTCCAAGATGGTTTATAATTGTCTATGGAAAACTCATTTGTTGTGAGAACTGCTAAGATGTCGAACATGCTTCCATCTAATGTGTTCCCCTCTGTTAATAACATTCCGTACTACAATTTACAAAAATTCAAAACGAATATTTATACGTTTGTTTCAAATCTTCCCACTAATTCCCTTTTAACATCCTATTTTCCTAATAACTAAACTTATATAATATGTATAAAGGAATCCGTTCCTAACTTTTAGTTATCGTGTAAAAAAAAAAAATGGCCTTAGTATAGTTATTGGTTTTAGAACATAATTCTATATATGATATATCATATGAGTGACTTAATTACTCTACTATTTTTCATAAGTTACGAGTATTTCTTATTCTTTATATTTATTCATAATGCCCAGAATTTCTATTAGTTTTAAAACGTCATTAGCAATAAAAATTTTAAATATTGATATCTTAATATAGTTGAACAAAGTATTAAAGTATATTAATTTAAAATGCAATAAAAATTATGCATTTATAATTTTAATCTAAATTTATTTTCTAAATTTTTATACATTACAAGTTTAAATGTTTTTGCACCATTTGTCATTTTGTTGTTATTTTTTATAGTAAGATTTTATATTTTTCTTAAGAACTTATTATTCCACTGACTATGAATTTCAATTTATTAAACTCAACAACATTTATTTTATAAACTTTGTAACTAAAAAGAAATAATTAAATAAAAAATTTAAAAGAACTCGAATAAAACCACAAATGTATATATTATATCAATTTCATTTTATTCTTAAAATCTTTTTTTTTGGAAAAATTACCTTCAAAAAAGAGAGTCAAACTGACAATCAACAAATACTTCAAAAATAAACTTAAAATATTTTCCTTTAAGCTCTTTACTAAAAAATTTTATGAACTATATATAAATATTAGATTGTATACAAATATATATTATATAATATATTATGTAAATAACAACCATTATATAATATAAGTAAATAAATTTAAGTTGCCCACATATAGTCATCATTTCTACCTATTTATATGAATTTTGTAAATGTTGATACATTTTAAGATTAAAATTACTTTCGTATAATGTTATTTCATCGAAATGATAATAATAAGAAAAAAAAAAAAAACTAAATAATAACAGCTTCAACAAGAAAAGATTGTATTGTAGTAATTTAGAAATAAAATGCTATCATCATCACAATTAACTGAAAAAAAAAAAAAACAAAAAAATAAAAATATAAAGTAATAGAAAAGGATTTTATTTTTAAGTCCTTTGAATTTTTCTGTTATACAATTACTTTTCATATGAATATAAATGTAGCATTCAAATATATATATATATACATATATACAGATATTATACATTTATATCTTAAAGATTTATTCTTATATAGTTATAAGGCGAAAAAAAAAAAAAAAACATAATTAAGGAAATATTACGGTGGTTTTTGGTGATGATAATGTTGTTGCCTAAGTGATGATGAAACTTTTTTTTTTCTTCTTCTTGTTTTCATCATAATTTATTTGTTTTTCTCGTTTTTTTTTTTTTTTTTTTTGTCTAGTGATTTTATTTTTCTGTTAAATTGTATAAAATTGCGTTCTATATGACAATTTCACATTTCACATGAAAATTACCATATTATTTAGAGACAGTGAATCAATTAGGTACAAAGATATATTATAAAAGAAAATAATCTTTCTTTGATACATTAACTATAGGATATTCAACCATATTAATAATTTTAAAATTGCATTATATACATTATTCCAAGCATTATTCATTCAGCGAATTAATTACTAGTCTAATTTTGTAATTGTAATTTTTTTATGTCCGAATAATAAATATAAGCTTTGTTAAAATTATGTCTTAAAACCAATATCCCATATTATTATCAAAAAGTCTATACTTCATAATGATATCCGGTCTATTACCACAACTTTTAAATAGCACAAACACGCTTTATAAATATAAAAAGAAAATAAATAAATTTTGATTTATTAGTATGATAATATTCAAGAGAAAATTCCAAGCATTTTAATTTCTAAGTGAGTCCTTTGACTCTTAATTTCATATTTAATTTTTAAAATACTCTTTTCAGTTTACCAATAGAATTATTTTAAAATTTATAAAATGTCACAAAATGCCATACGGCTAAGATTTTTCTAATTAAAGGAAATTTTTTTTGTAGAAATTGTATTGTAGATTTATTTTAACAGGAATGAGTGGGATAAGAAATTGACTCAGAACAAAAACATCATTCAGCTACATACAAATGATTCTAAGCTGGGCAATAAAAACGGCGGGGGATCTTCTCTTATGGTCTAGGTATTAATATAGTTTTTCTTCTGTCAGACCATTGTATAATTTTACAAGTTGAATATTTTAAATTCTCGAGACAAACCTTCTCTGAGGAATGGAGAATCTCGGCGTTGCTATTACAACATGTAAATACTAGTCTGAACAACAGGTCAATATATACTCACAAATCGTAGGTGGTTTTTTATTAATACTATATATTAGATAGACTTATCTCTAAATCGACAAAATGTAATAGTAGTTTTAACGAAACTGTGATCGATTGGCAGACACGCCAAAAGGTTTCAACTTTCTTCATATTACGTTTATGTATTAGCTGTAAAGGTAAAGAGGAAGAGAAGTCAATTTTTCATCTTATGTACGCTCCCTAATTTCTCTAGGCTTCCCAGTTTTGGGGACATTCCTCATAAATAATTTCTTCGATTTGCTGGAGATAGACATAATCGATTTAAGGCAATTTTTATAAACTCCTAATGGTTTAATTAGCAATAAAATTTATCCAGAATGTGACAACGGGCCTAAATTAACCTAAGTGTGCAGCCTCTTTCCACGTATTTATTTATCTATAGTTGAACAAAATATAGTGATAACTGAGAAAAATTTTTGGTTATTTCTTATATTATTTTCAAATAGAAACTTAACATTTACGTATCATTAATTCTTTTATTATTCTCCTAATTAATTAATTATATATTTATCTATTAATAACAATAATATTTTTGAAACTGTTACAAACGAAAAATGATATTCAGTAAAGTAAAGAAAATCACATATCATAAAGAAAATAACTTAAATTATTCACTCATAATTTCAAAATTGACAGAAAGAAATGTTTCTTTTCCCTTTTTGAGAAAAATTGAAAATAAAAAACAAAATAAAAAAATAAAAAACTTTTAAATTTGATGTGAGCGTTGATTAAATTGCCCTCATCATCATCAGCATCAAAAATAAAAACAAAAAATAAATATATTTCTCTTTTATTTTCATTCTTTTCTGTAATAGCAAAATTTGTTTGTGTAAATGTTTGTTTATGAAAATAAACATCTCAGTATAACAAACATCAACTTTTCTAATTTGATTGGTGTGGCGATTAATTTTTCCCGTTTATTTTTTGTTTTTTTATTTTTTTCTATCATCTTATCAGATTTTAACTTACTATTTTGTATATGTAATTGGTATTCTGCCAACTCCCAATCATTAACAATTTCTTATATAAGCTCAACTTATTTTAGCTAACAGCTATTTAAATTTTATATAAGTACTGCATTCATTTTATTTCCTCTTCAAATATGCCTATTTTGTGTGATCTTTTAGCGACACATTGCATACATTTCTTTTAAAAACCAATTTAAAGTAGCCATTCTTCCGAAAATTGTTTTTCACATATATAACAAAATTACAAAATATTAAAAGTAATTCATAGTTAAGTTCTGGCTTATCTTAAGAATATTCTTTAAACATCTTTACCTAAGTTATATATACTTAGAATTAAAATTATACATATACATTATTATGAAGCTTATCCTTTCACTTATTTCTTTTATTATTCAGATGCAAAGTTAATATTATATAATATTATATGTCTAACTGAAAAAGTTGCCAGTTCTCTCCTAATATTTTAATGATTTTCAATTCAAAATTTTAAATAAAATGACAATTGCGGTAAAGTCATTTGAACTTATAGTAATTTTATACCTAAAATATTAAGTTTAAATAATTCGAGATTGCTAGTTCATTTTCGGATGTTTAACTGTTTTTCATGATAACGAGTCAGTTATACACTAATCATGATATTCCCTAAGGACAAATCTCCATAGTTATTATTTTCATTCTTTTTTTATGTTATGTTCTTTGCTTTTTTTTTTCTCAGTTTCCTTCTACATTCTGTTAACATTTATGAGTTTCTGACATTTTTGTCACTTCCTTTATGCTCTGATATGCAGATATATGCGAGTTTAAAAACGCGCTTCTTGTTATTATATACAATTATATTATATAAGATGTGACTTGATGTTTATTGTTTTGTGGTCGTTAGGAAAATTGTCCTCGTGCGACTTATTTTTCGCAATTTTTATTTTTTTTTTTGTTTTATTTTCTTCTTTTTATTTTTCCTTCAATTTTCAAATTGCAAACAACAGATGGAAAAACAAAAAAACTTTATAAAGAAATAAAATGTAAGTACAAAGAAAATTTTCACAAATTGAAAATGGTAAAAAAAAAAAAAAATATTAGAAGGATTTGTTTTTTTTTGTTTTTTTTAGGGTTTGTTTTTTGTTATTTCACTTTTAAAGGTAAATAATGTAGAAAACAGTAACGAAACGGTTTAAATGTTGTGTTATTCAATATAAAAATAAAAATAATAAAAAAAATGAAATAATTTCCTCTAATAGTGTAATTTTTGTTATTCTTAAATTTTTAATTTAAAAATCAAATTCAATTGAACAAAACTTTATTTTGACTGGGAAAAATTTTAAATTTTCTCTGATAAATTTTAAATCTTTAATCAGTTCAATTACATATACTCGCATATATCTGCATACGAATTAAATTGCACTAGATTAAAGAATAAATTATTCAAAGATTTTCTTTTTTTACAAGGGTTTCAATATAATCAATACGAATTTTTACGTCACTTAAGATAAGATGTGAATGCACCTTTATAATTTAATCTAGATAAAAAAAAAGGCTAAGAGTTAAAATAATTGATAAATGCTGGCGTGAAAAGTAAAAAAAGGCAAATGTGGAAATATTAAAATATTAAACTCTATTAGAATATTATTCTAAGATGTAAAGGACTACTGTCTACGAAGAATAAAATTCATGAACTAACCGTCAAAAATAGAAAAACAAATATACAGAAGCATTATTAAGATTCCATTAATGGAAATATTGTGCAGAAAAATTAAAATAAAAATATATATTGTTTTCCATAAAAAAATATCCTTTTATAATCACATCATATGGCACTAATTCTTCATCATTAACAATATTGAATAATGATACAAATTGTCTGAAAATCGACATATTTCATCAGATTTACCTCCCATACTGTATATTTCTTGGATTGATATTTTCGGATACCAAAAATAATTTTTAAAAAATAAAGAAATTATATACGTTATAACTAAAAGGATGTTAAAATTTTTAATTAAATCTATATATTGACTTCAAGGAGATTATCTTAAAAATAAATACATACAATTATTATTTTTATCATTTGAATAAATTTTCTTTTATTTTTCACTTCACTACTATAATATGAGTAAGTGACATAAATATCAGATAAATTACAATTTAAATTTATTTATTTTTTTATTAAAAATATAAATAATTTTTATAAAAAGGTAAATAAAACAAATTTAAATTAAAAAAAAAAAAAATAATTAAGTGTTATTTTCTAAAAAAAAAAAATTAAATTAAATTATTATTTTATTTTTATTTTAAATTATTTTAATTTTTTAAAAGTCTATAAATGTAACCCTTCATTTCCTTAACGTATTCATTTAAATGTCAGTATTTTTTTAAAGATGAAAAAAAAAAAAAGTTAATTAAATGTCACTTAGTGTCTTAAGCAACAAAAACCACTTTTCATATAATATTTTTATTAATTTTAACAAAAGTTTTCTAGTCTTTTTTTTTTGTCTTTTCAAACAAAAGATTCAAAATTTCTAAAATATTAAAATATTTTTATTAAATGAATCTGAATTAATTAATAAAAATTTTTTTTTGTTTTTTTTTTTATAATAAACTTTATTATTATTTCAAACTGTGAATCCTTTAAAAATCCTAAATATTTATATATACTATGGAATACCTGTACATATATATATATACCTTAGAACTGAATTCCTTTTTTTTGCTACCTTATTATATTATTATACCTGTGAATCCTTTGGTGTGGTTTTTATTATTAAAAACTGTCAAATTGAAATTAAAAAAAAAATCCTCCATCTCTTTCTATTATTTTCGTTTTGTTTTGACTTTTCTTTGATGAAAAATGATAAAAACAAAAAAAAAAATGGTTTTATAACAGATTTTTAATTTTTTTGTTTTTAATATTTTAATTAAAATTTATAATTTTTATGTTTTTTGATGCAAAAGTAATTTCCGTTACTAAAGATTTTGTTAATTCCCGTTATTGTTTGTAGGTTTTAAGTCCTGTTGTGAATTTATTTTGCTTTTATGTTGTTTTTAGTTTTGGATTTGTTTTCTAAAAAAAAAAAAACAAAAACAAAAAATAACATTTTTAGTAAATCACAAATGGCGTAAAGGATTATACCGATTATATTAAAAATGAATTATATATATATTTTTTTTTGTATTTAAAATATAAAGTTCGAATAAATTATGAGAAAATATTTAATTTTATTTTTGAGAGAAATAAAATTAATAAACAGTATTAAAAGTGGAAATTATTAAAAGATACCCCAGCAAAAATTTCGAATTTTTAAAAAGTGTTTACCATAATATATGTTATTTTATTGAAAGGACATTCTGTTTTGCATTGGTATTTACTATAAGAAGGATAATATAAACCAACAAACAGATTTAACTTAGTTTGCAAAATGAATATACCGGCAACAGCATAAAATAAGACTGAATGGCGTTGTAAAACAACGCACAACTTCATTGGTAGTTCATTTACGGTATGTGGACAAGAAAGATAAAAAATGGTATATTTTGGAAAAAAAAAAAAAGTCTCAGAAGAAACGTTTAATCATCTTATAGATCTCTTTGTTGAGTCCACAGTAGAGTTCTTTTGTAGATACAGTATAAACAGTTTCCTGTACACAATATTTTTGCCTGATGTTCTAAAGATTATTAAAAGTAATGTATAATTTGGTAGAGGTCTGCAATATGTTTTGGGTACTCTTTATTTTTAGCACATTGAAAAAATGTTCCTATTATAGTTTCACACTGTCCGTTCGTCCGTCCGTCTATTTACAAAATATCTACACAGTTAAAGATAGAGAAATTTTAACCATCATGGGTAGGTCTCATAAAAAATTTAATGTTGTAGAACAACTTTTTGATGTAGCCCCATCCATTACTAAACCACTGTCCCTCAAACTTTCAAAAAGCCCTATTTTTAAATGCGTATATCTGTTATGCATAATATTTTTTCAATCTAAAAACGCCATTCGATAGGTATTTTTAGCACATTTCCAAAAAAATTTTGAAAAAATGTGCTTATTAGTTTCACTTTGTCCGTCCGTCCGTCCGTCTGTTTACAAAACTTCTACACCGTTAAAGATAGAGAAAAAAAATTTTAACCATAGGTAGGTCTCATAAAAAAAATAATTTTGTGGAACAACTTTTTCATGTAGCCCCCCCCATTACGGAGCTACAGCCCCTCAAACTTTGAAAAAGCTCTATTTTTAAATGCATATATCTTATGTTCTGCTTAAGATTTTTTCAATCTGAAAACGTCATTCGACAGGTATTTCTTTTATCTTTGTAAATTAATATCAAAATTATACAATTTTTTTAAATTTAGTATTTAAATTTACCGTTATGTGAAAACCAAATTTTGCATGATTTTTCTACTTTCATAACTCCGGCACGCTTCTAGATAGAAGCTTGAAATTTTGAGGCAAGAAAGAACTTTTAGAATTAGTATAAGTTTGCTCAGAAAATTTTTTCGGACCACCCCCTGTTTATGAGCTATTAGGGCTTAAAAATTGAAAATTTGCTATTTTTAAACACCTGTAACTTAGGAACCTGTACATATTTTACTTCTGCAAGATGTAAAAATTAAAGCTACAATTATATATTTTTACGTGTGTGAAAGGTTTATTTTAGTTGTAAAGGGTTCCAAAGTTGCAGCTCTTCAAAATTGCAAAAAAGCCCCATTTTCAGATGTATATATCTCGGGCTCTGCGTAATAGTTTTGCAATCTAAAACCGGCAGAAGATCGAAAATTTTATTATCTATATAAAACAATATCAAAATTATGTAATATTTTGTAATTTACGATTTAAATTTACCATTATGTGAAAACCACATTTTGCATGAAATTTCTTTTTTCATAACTCCGGCACCCCTTTAGATAGGAACCCGAAATTTTGAGACAAGAAAGAACTTTTAGAATTAGTATAAGTTTCCTCAGAAAATTTTTTGGTGACACCCCCTCTTTAAGAGTTATTACGCCTCAAAAATTGAAAATTTGCTATTTTTAGACACCTGTAACTTAGGAACCTGTAAAAATTTTTCTTCGGCAAGACATGAAAATTAAAGCTTCAATAATATATTTTTACGTGTGTTAACGGCTTTTCTTAGTTATATAGGATTTCGGAATTACGGCCCCTCAAAATTTCAAAAATGTCCTATTTTCACATTTTTTCTTATTACATGAAATTTTCAAATTTTTGTGTAAGTCACACTTCTAAACAGTTTGTATTGAGTTTTGGAAATGTGCGCTTTTAAAAACCGTTGGTTTACATTCTACCTTGTTTTACTTAAAATTGAGACAAGAAGGAACTTTTAGAATTAGTATAAGTTTCCCTAAAAAAAATTTTTTTTACAACTCCCTGTTTAAGAGCTATTAGGGCTCAAAAATTGAAAATTTGCTATTTTTAAGCACCTCTAACTTAAGCAACTGCACAAATAAAAATTAAAGCTCTAGTAATATATGTACGTGTGTCAACGGTTTTTCTTAGTTATATAAGGTTCCGTACTTACAGCCCCTCAAAATTGCAGAAAAGTTTGTTATTACATGAAATTTTCAAATTTTTGTGCAAGTCACAATTCTAAACAGTTTGTGTTGTCTTTTGGAAATGTGTGCTTTTAAAAACCGTTGATTTACATTCTACCTTGTATTTTTTTATATTCTAGTAAACGTATTATTGTTTTATTTTATTAAAACATTGTTACCCAGTTAATTTTTAATGAAAATAAAAATTTTTAATCAATTTAGGACAAATTTTGTAATTTATATATGAAATTTTCTTTGTAGGCAAATTTAAAAAGCCATTGAAGCAAAATAAAAAATTTTTATTATATTATTTTAAATTTTTAATTTTTATCAATTCTTTTATTGCTTTTAAATCTATTAGCGAATCATTTGTCCATTTTGAATCCAATATCTCTTCAATCTTTGTTTTGTTTTAGTTTGCTAAGACGGACATTTTAAAAAAAGCAATAAAATATGATAATTTTTGCATCAAATAATTTATAATTTTTTATAAAATTTTTAATGTATGAAAATATTGTAAAAATCAAAGAATACTTTCTTCATTTTTAAGAAAACCCTATATAGTACAGAAGAACGGTCAGTGTGAAACTAATATATATGCTAAATGCTAATTTTTAAAAATTTTTTTAGAAAATATTTTAAACAGTAGATACAGTTTGAATTTGTGTCATAATCATTTTGAAAGTTTCTGTACCTACTCTTAAAGGTTTGATTGAGTTCAATTGATTTATTATCATTAAGGAAGTTTTATCATCATCCATATATCTAGCAATGTTTGGTTTTTTTTTTTTGAAATTTTAAAAAAAATTTTAAAACAATTAACAAACTTTTAAAAACAATATATAAAAACTCTCAATTCATGTCCAAAAAAATGTTGGGCTGCGTTCCGCAAAAAATTTGATCAATGTTGCGGAAAAAAATTAGACATTAATCTGGATAATTTTTTTTTTTTAATAAATCAACAAATTGCATTGGCTTAAAAAATTATACTATATTAATTGATTCTTTTTTGTTCTTGTTCTTCTCTACTAGACACCAAGTCTTTATACTTATTCTCAGTTACAATCCGAAACTTAAGTTAATCTATTTGGTTACAATTACATAAATTTTATATTTATTTATTTCAAAATTTAAGAAAATGGTTTTTATTTTTCTATTAAAATCAAATTTTGATTGCATTATAATTTGCGAACACCATTTTTTTTTTTTTTTTAAATTCATTTCTCTGCCACATAAATGTGGGCAGGAAATTACACAGTCTTTCCTGTTCAGGCCTGACTGTAAATGTCGTAAGGGGGAATAACTCTTACGACGTGTGTGGGATTCGAACCCACACTTCTTCAGTGTTTACAGCGTATTTTATACGCTATTACCCACTAGACCACCGAAGCCCCCCGAACAATAAAGGTATAACAATAGTTTAAACACATACAAAAGACTTAAATGATTTAAACACAATTCAAGTTACAAAATGAAGAACTTTTTTTTTTTTATTAAATTTAATGGCTATACCTTTTCTTAATTGTTCATTCTACTCAATCTTGAATTTTCAATTTTCCCTCTCAATTCCCATTTTAAATTTTTCTTTAATTTATTAAATTTTACATGTTCTCTCTTTTTGTTTTTTTTTTTGCATAGTTTTCTCTTTTTCTCTTGATATTTTTCATAATTTTTTTTCTAATTTAGTATTTATTCAAATGATTTACAATTTCAAAACATTTATTTTTTTAATTACTTTTGGTAAAAAACCAAAAAAAAAAATAACAAAGTGAGTGAAAAAAAAAATTATAAATATGTATATAAATTGTGCTTTTACAAGTTTTGCAATTACAATTCCGTATAGAATAGAAAAAAAAAATAAGTGCAAAAAAAAAAATTAAAAACAAATATTTAGAAAAACCCTCCGTTTCTCGTTACATTAAAAAAAAAGAAAACTCAATAAACAGGCACACTCTTGTAAGGCGTTCATGCACAATTCATCTTATAAAAGGTAAATACCAACACTTTTCTTATATTATTTGTTTAAAATAAATCATGAACTGTGAATCACAACTAATTCGAATATTTGTAAAAACGTATGTTTGTCAATTTATTAAAAATATTTACAAACATACAGTTTACATAAAAAATTAATTTGTTAAGTTTTATAATTAATTTTATATACTAAGCTGCTATAAAAATGGTTTCAAAAAGAGTTTTATGATCCATGCTGATTAAAAATTTAAATTTAATTATCCCTTTTTATGTCATTTGTTAAATCTGCAACGGCATTAGACAACGGAAAACAATTGGAATAGTAACAAAAATTGGAGATCAATTGAAAATTAAAATTGTTCTAATTGTTCTATCGATTTTGCGATTATACTAATCCCTAATTTTACCTAGTACCTAAAACCTTGAATCAATTAAATATTTTCTCATTTTCCCTTTGAAAAATCCTTCATATCAACATTTTATCATAATTTTGACTTAATCTAAATATCTAAATGATTCACAGTTATTTTAAAAGATTTTTCCTAACTCTCCACAGAAGATTACTATATCGATATAAGAAACTGAATTAATCGTGAAACTGTGAAATCGCAATTTGAAGGATTAACTTCTCTTTTTTTTTTTTTTTTACTATTAGCAACATTTCTTTATTACATTTGTGACTTAATATACAAATATTCATAAAAATTTTATTCATTTCTTTCTAAATATTATGGTTTAATATTTGTTATATATTCTTTAAAAATAATTGTATCTGTTAAATTTTCCACAACTGTAATTATATTTTTGTTATGTAAAATACTTCAATCTCCATGAAAAAATGCACTCATCCAATAAAAATTAAATTAACATTTTTTTTTTTTATTCATAATAAATACAACATGCATTTGAAAATTTGCAATATTTAAATGAACATTTTTTTTTAACCATCAGTATCCGTAAAACAGGACCAAATAAAAAAAAATCATAAAAATGGAGGAAATTTATAAAAAAAAAAAAATACCAAAATGTAAAAATAAAAATTATAAATTAAGAAAAAAAAAATTACATGGGGGCTTAAGAGCATTCAAAACCACAAAATATCATAAAATAAATTCATAAAACGGTAAACGAAATAAATAAAAATAATAAAAATAATAACTCTCCACTTTAACTCTCCAAAGTATTAAGTAAATTTTATATTTTATTTTCATTTCATAAATTCTGTTTGTTTTTGTTTTTTTTTTTTAAACAACGATTTACTTCACTTTGAAAAAGTATTCTAAATTTCTTTATTCGATCGAAGAATACCTAATCACTTTTATTAGGAGAATACCTAATAATAACGTGAAAATGATCTACAAAGTAATGAATCAGTTTGTAGAGAAAACTTTTCAAAAGTGTACTTATTTAAGGCAAAAGGAGTTTTTATAATTTGTATACAATTCATTCCAAGATTCAAACAAAGTTTAAATTGTAAAACAAGGGAGTGTGGGTTCGAATCTCAAACACATCGTAAGAGTTATTCCCCCTTACGACATTTACAGCCAAGCCTGAACAGGAAAGGCTGTGTAATTTTATGTCCACATTTATGTGACAGAGAAATGCATTAAAAAAAAAAAAAGAATTGTAAAACTGTAGTTTTTACGTTTTAGTAAAGTTTAGAAGAATTTCTTACGAGTTCGGAGAATTGAATTTTACTTTAGTAAATAGCTCAATCCATGAATCTTACTGTAGTTAAATTTTATTTTTATAGAACTATATCTTGTTCAAACCAACAAACTCAACTCAATATAATGTTTGAGTGTATGTTTCGTAAAACAAGCTCCTATTGCTTCAATAAATGAATAAAAATCATTAGAGTTAAAAGATGAAAATTTTCTAGTTTTGCAAATTAATTTTTTTTTTTTTTAATTAACTTATAGCTGTATGTTAACCTAAATTTTTATTTATTTCTATACAGTTAAAAAGCAAAAACTAACCATATTTAACTAGTCAGAGATTGAAGTACTTACATATATTTTTTTTTATTTTATACATTTTTCTTTTTTTCAGTTGCTCCTATATTTATGCAAGTAATAAAAGTAATTCTTTCTTTTTTATGCACTTTATTTATTCACTTTATTTTCCCATATTTTCATTTTTATTTGTTCTTTATAATTTTTAGCATATTTTGAAAAAAAAAAAAAAATATAAAAAAATATGGAATTAATTTATTAAGTTCATTTTATCTGTTTCATATATGAGTCCGTCAATCAGTCTGTTTACAAGACTTCTAAACAGTTTAAGATTAAGCAATGGCCACCATAATCATATATAACAGATCTTATAGTTAAACATTTATTTTGTTGAAGAACTTTTTAATACAGTCTTTACAACACCATCTAACCGTAAAGTTTGATTCGGCAAGCTATCACAGAACTCAAACTTTTATCAGTAACTCTAAAAACTTACAAATTTTATGCAAGGAAATGTGCTTTTTTGAAATGTGCAAAAAAATTCTCAATTTGACGTATTGTCTTTTTTTTTTTAAATTAATATTAGCTGTAAAAAATGAAAAATGACAGATTTATTTTTGTTTTATATTAATTTATTAAATAAATTTTTAATTTTTAATTTTATTTAGTTTTTCTAAGTTTTCGCATAAATTAAATAAACAACAGTGAAAATAGGAAATTTTGAATAACTGATGAAATAGTACAAGTCTTAGTGTTATTTTACATTTTATATTAAGTCAAATTTATAAGAGATGCTATCAAAATTTTAAAATATACAAAATTTTTTTGTTGTCATAAATAATTTTCTGTTTTATATTCAATATTTTTAATTTAAGTTCGAAACTTTATATACATTATAAGAAAATATTCAACGTTAAAAGCAAAATACCATCAAAATTCAAAAAAGCACGCAACGACCAACGCAAATTATAAATTTTCAACGAGATTAACATTTAGAATTGAGTACTTTATTATTATTTTAATTAAGCACCTGTAATCCAATTATTAAATTAATCTCAAATTTTTAGTCCAAAATTCAAATTTAATTTAATTTAAAAGCTACAGTCAATTTGGATTTTTAACATCTATCTTTAAATAATAATTTTTCATTACATTTTCTTTGCTTAACAAAAAATAGGTGAGTATCATACCTACAAAAAAAAAAAATGAATAATACTTGAAAAGTTTGTCTATTTTCATATCTGAAAACGGAGTAGAAGGAGCAGCAATAACGAAAATAACTTTAAATGAATACATAGTGGATCTATACTTTTCCAAAAAAAAAAAAAAAAAAAAACAAACAAAATTTTTATTTTGTTTTTGAGAACATGCAATAAAATGAAAACATAAATGAAATAAATGCAACAAATAAGAATTACAGCAGCAACAGCAGCAGTACCAGTCGTAGCAACAAAACAAAAATTAAATTGAAATTCTGCTAAAATAACTACAGAACAATATTTACAGTTTGAATTTTCATGCATACATGTACATATTATATGTATATATACATGTACACAAAAAAAAATGTATTACTCAATTTTAGTCGTTTTTTCCGGTTGTTTTTGAATAAAAGTGAAGTTTAAAATAAAAAAAAAAAATTGGTAAAATCTGTTGATGCTTTTTAAATTTTGTAGGAGAATGAGGAGAATCCAAATTTTCTTATTAAAAAATGATAATAACTTTTTCAATTAGATGAACTCTCTAACATGGTAATGAGAAGTTTTCAAAGCTTCTTCCATCAAAGTGATATCATAGCTATTCTAGTCGAATCTGGTTCTTCTGCGTTTTTGAACGTGCAATATGGAACAAGAGTCTAACTCTGGAGTTTAACTAGTCATTTTCTTTAGACTTATATTTTTAAAATAGCTTGAATCTGGTTCTTCTGCGTTTTTGAAGGTGCACTATTAAACAAGAGTCTAACTCTGGAGTTTAACAAGTCATTTTCTTTAAACATATATTTTCAAAATAGCTTTTACGAATCTTTTTATCTTCTGAAAGAATTTTATTAATGTTGCGTGACTTAAAGAATCTAATTTTTTGCTATAATTTTGCGTTGACTTTACAATGAGTTTGATTTCTTCTGTTAGTGTTAAATTATAAAGATTTTAAAATGTTAATAATTTCTAATATTATATTATATTATTAATATTATATTATAATAATTTATAATATTTAAAATCTTGTTAAATATCTTAAGATTTTAAAATGTTAGTATTAAATATACTGAGATTTTAATCTAGAACGGTAGAAAAACATTACATTATATCAATGTTAAACACATTATACTATCAAAGTTTATCATGTGTCTAAAAGTGTCTAAATTAAATAGCTAAGATGATTTAAGGTTCTTAAAAATGATCCTAAAAATTATTATGAAATAAGTAAGATACAATTTTTTGTAAGAATTCACTCTATTAATATTTAATATCTTTTAATAATTAATTTTTTTAGTTAAAGGTAATATTTCATCCAAAATTAATAATCCTTAATATACTGGAATATGCCTAATTATATTACTTTTATTTTGAAAAATAAAATTGCTAAAATGAAAGGATTATTATGAAAAATACTTTATATTAATAAAAGAGTAAAGAAAATTCAATAAGAGCAGTACAAATTAACATTTAATTGAAATAAATTACATATACTCGTATACCTAACTGTTTTTGATTCTGGCAGTTTAATAGTTGTTTTTCTTTTCTCCTATTATATTATAATTTTCTTCTCAGTACATTTCCTTTAGATTGTCATCAACGTAACATTTTTCTTTTTTTTTTTTTATATAATATTGATTTTTAGTAAAAATTTCTCATTTTCACAAAAACGATTTTCATTTACGAATGATTGTCCAAAAATTTTTTTCACCTCATTTTTATTTAATTTTTTTTTTTGTAAACTACTTATAAAATAAAAAGCTTTAGTGAATTGGATATGGATAAATGATCCATCATGAATGAAACTTCAAAAAATTATTTTGTACATATAAATGTTAATATATATATAATATATACAGGGTGTCAGGAACTAAAAGGTTACGAAGAACGGACGTGATAGAGAAGTTCATAACAAACAAAAAATTGTTCTGGAGGGGGGAGTCTATTTGTAATTTCGTTCACTTTTTAAAGCAATAACTATATCTTTGCCCCTGTATAATATAGAAGATTCGTTTCAGTGTCGGTAGCTAGCTGTGGGCTCTCACAATAATATTCCAACTTTTATAAATCTTTCATAGTTGAAGAGTTGGTGAGAATCTGAGGAATTGGTGCTTTTGAAAATGATATAAAATGGACACATTAACAGCGGTGTTTTTTATGCTAAAATTACAGTTATTTTATAAAAGCAGTGAATAATATCAATAGTTTTCGTATTTAAAACCTTGTGCCTTCTCAACTATGAAAGATAAATAAAAGTTAGAATATTGTGAAAGCCTATCACTTCAGTTAGCTACCGATACTTAAACGAATCTTCTATTTTATGCAGGGGCAAAGATGTTGTTATTTCTTTAAAAAGTGAACGAAATTACTTTGGAGTGCATTATCTCGGAAACCGTTAGAAATAGACTCCCCCTTACAAAACAATTTTTTGTTTGTTATGAAATTCTCTATCACCTCCATTCTTTGTGACCTTTGAGCTCCCGACACCCTGTATATAATATATTTTTATACGTATAGGTATATAATTTACTTAATTTTGGATTTTTCTTTTTTTTTGGAGAGTACATCCTTGAGGTTAATGATATTTATCGTGAAAATTTTCAAGTTGTATTAAATATTGTAATAACAATTTAATATTTCTCATATTCAGCATTTACTTCTAGATTGTGCATAATATATACGTATATAAAGTTTTATATATACATATATATTATATTATGTATAATATATTATGTATGTATAAAAATAATTCAGTTATATAATATTTAAACATATTATTTTGATGCACTTTTGTGAATTGGTTTCAATATGATGATGTCTAAAATAATGATATGATGAATGCATATACGTAACTACATATAGATTACATTAAAATTCGATGATGGATGAAACTGAGTCAGCAATAAATGAAAATTGAAAAGAAATTAAAAATTTTTTTTTTTTTTTTACCCCTTGCTATATATAATTTATATTATTTTATATATTTTTTTTTTTTTCCACTTTTGATTTTGTAATAATTTACTTAAATAAATCATTGAAAAGAAAAATAATTGTAAAAATTTTCATAACGTTAAAAGAATTTAATTTTTTAACAAAAAAAAAAAAAAAATAATGTATAATTAAGAGTACAAGATAATATTATTAAAAAACTGCAATATTAAAACTTTTTTTTTTTAATTTTTTAATGGTGTGATAAGATAAAATAAAAAATTACATAAAAATTCTGTACATATATTTATAATTTGTAACAGTGGTAAATTTAAGGTTAATAAAATTTTAATGTAATTATGTTAAGTAATTTTACTACCAATGAATCGATTAAATTATTTTTTTTTACCATTGTATTAAATCGATATTATGTATAGATTTAATAATTATTATTGATATACTGGATATTAAAATATTTTTGTAAAGGTTAAATATATTATTTATGCATCACCAGATCCTATATACTGTGTCAAAACTATATAAAAAAAAAAATATAGCAAGTTTCGTTTCTAATATGTGTGCATATGCGCATAGCTTTGCATATTTTGTGCTCTGAAGCTAAACTCTAAATGCGTAAATAAGTCTAATTAAAAACAAAATTATGTTACAAAGAATTTGGAGAAGGATTTAACCAAATATTTATATAAGTAAAAGCAATTGCGACAGGAATAATTCAAATCCGCATTTATTCCCGCCATAATAACTTCACTGTCATTGAAAACGCAAGACGAAAGCGGATCAGTAAAATTTTTTGATTTGACATTGATATATTTAATTATGTATTAAGGAAATTTAAAACTCAGCTGTTCAAAAAAAAAATAACTGATTTTGACAGCCATAATTTGACTATATATTAATATCTATTTTTGTATGATCTTAAAAAATAATTACAATTTCGTGCAAAACAGTTTAGTAGCAATCGTGTTTGCGTTTTCAATTATATGCCTAATTATATTAGAATATAATAAATTAATAATGTACTAAAGCATAATATGTAAACATATTAAAAATAAAATTCTAACATTATTTTTTGTTTGTAATCTCTCTCCTCTCCTTTTATTATTTCTTCTGATAACATTTTGCAATATTATTAAATTTGTTAATTTATACTTAATATGATTGTAAAGTCACTATTGTTAAATTTCAAATTCCAAAATCATATTGACTTGCATCGCGTCCATATAATATGTTAAATACGTTTATCAGTGTATGGAAATTTATGTATTTGTCGCTAAGGATCATTTAATATTATTGTTAGGTTCATTAAAAAAAAAATGCCCATTGAAAAAATTGCATCATTGTCAGCATATTTAATTAATTTTTTTCCCATATTTATATATAAAAACCGTAGGACATTTTTAAAGTCGTTTATTATTTTTATTATACTAAAGGCTCTACAACAATGAAACCCAATTTTACGCAGTTCTAGTATGATGGCTATCAAAAAAAGTTAAAATGTATTGATTTGTATGGAAAATGTTATAATTAACATAGTGATGATTTATACGAGAAAATTTTATTTAAAATTGAAATTCAGAAATTTAAAATTTTTTTTTTTGATTTTGTTTAAAATTTTTATCAAAGTTCTTCCGTCGCAATGGTATTCTGCTTTCGTTTTGTTTATTGTCAAATTTTTTCTAAAATTTTTTATTTTAAGACCTAGTAAGTTGAGTAAATACTATTAAAAAGAATTTTTTGAAATTTTATTATATGTATTGCGTGTATATATATGTACCTATATGAACATTTAATTGTTTTCGTTTTAACTATTGTCTTTAAATATTATTTTTTTTTTTTTTTTTTGAATGATTTAAAAAAGATTTAAAAACAGAAAAGAAAATTAAAAGAATAACAAAAAATTCTCTTTAATAATATTAACTTACTACACATCTGTATTCTGCACTGTTAAAATAAAAAATTTGAGAAAACTTTTAAAATACTATTAAAATTAAGATTAAAATTAAAAGACAATAACTAAAACGAAATAACAATGCAATGTTTCCGTATCCATTTCCTATACTTTCCCATCCCTACTCCCTAGCCGAATATTCTGCGTTCGCTGGTAAGAGGTTTCATCCCATTATATTGGCTAAAGCAGGAGGTGGGTTTAGTCATTAAGAATCTGTCACTACCAAAGGGAAATTCTTGGTGTCTTTGGAAGATTCCCACCTTCCTTAGCAAAAAAAAAAACAGAAAAAATAATTTTTTTTTAATTTTTGAAATTTAATTTTAAAAAAAAATTTCTAAAATGCTTACTTATGTAACTTAACTTTTTCTTTTAAAATATGCTCTGAAATGTGTTCAGATTATGATTTTGTATTAATATTTTATTTTCATAATATTTATGATCTTCATATTATTTAAGATTTTCATTTTATATTGCATATTCATATTATTATTTTGTTCTTTCAAATGAAACTTAATAAATATACCTATTAAACAATTAAAAAAAAAATGAATCTTTCAAAGTTTTAGTATTAAATTAGTTAAAATTAATTTGTACTCTAAATTTATACCAAAAAAAAATTTATTTCAATTATAAATATACAAACTGCATAAAGAAAAAAAAATATATTAACACAAAATTAAATGACATTTTTACTCTTCTTAAATGACATTTTCATTGTGGCAACAATTTTTGTATACGACGCAAATCGGGGTAAAAAAAATTTTATTGTAGCTTTACAGTAAAAGTTTATTTTTATGAATCGATGTAAACTATCACAATTTAAATTACTTATAATATTTGAATATGACCTGATAGACCGGTGTTTGAATTTAAGAGTTTTCGATTGAAAGAATTACGACTTAACTGCTACGCCATTTGTCAAATATTAATTGTTTTAGAAACACTCCAATGTCAATGGCAAAATTCTGTCTATAGATTCAAAATCATTTGAAAAGATTATTTTTTCATAAAACGATATTATTGTCTTTTTTAATATTATGTATGTATGTATTTAAATTAGAAAATGTATCTCCATTTCAACCAATACTTCAACCAATGGATTTTATTCGATATTTTTGAATAGAGTATCAAACAGTTTTATGCATTCATATACTAAGTTGCACATATGTACGCTATAAAATTAAATAAAAATTAATAATTAAATTTAAAAATTAAATTTATTAAAAAATATTGAAAAAAAATAATAAAAAATAAACAAAAATAATATTCTTTAATATTGACTTAATTAATAATAATGTTTTATGAATAAACTTAATTTTATAATATTGACAAACGCCCTCTCTTCCGTTACCATACCATTTCTTTACTCAAGCGAATTGTAATCAAAATTTTCAAATAAAATTAATTATTTTTATAAACTGTAATTAACAACTCATTATTTAATGTTCTGATTACAATATATTTTTTATTTTTATTTTTTTACTTTTATAGCACCATTAAGAATTTAAATAGTAACATAGGACTCAAGTAAACAAATTTTTCTAAATGTATTATTTAATTTTTTTCAATTAATTATATTTCAACGCATACAATATATTATTGTGTTGTATGTATTTATATATGTATGTATATATGAATGTATAAGCCATTTTTTTTTATACTATTTTTGTTAAATATTTTTGTTTTGCTCTAAACTGTAATTCTATCCGTCATTCGTTCAGTAAACGATAAATAAAAGCAAAAAAGTACATATTTATTAAAAAAATTATACGCAAGCATATTTTTCAAGACGCATCGTATGAAGAATGTCACTGGCGCGATGATTTGTTATTCTATTAGACATAAAAATGATACACATGATTTTAACTATCAAGAATTTAAAATAGTTTCTATTTTAGTGTTTTCTTTTCAAAATAAAATAAAAATTCAAATTCAAGTCTTCAAAACAAAAACAAAATTTTTTTTAAAACTGCAACAAGTACTAATAACATTACGAGAATTCAAGCGTCTTACAATATAATATTTTTGAATTAGACGAGCGGCGGCTGGCGTTACATTTTATAATCGCCTCGGTAATAAATCTAAAAGAATATGGATAATAAGCGTTATGTTTAAATATACTTGTTAGTAATTCTTGCTTGTTTTGAAACTCATATACATATTGTAACGGTACTTCATAACGGTTTTTTTCTTACACCCTGACTTTTTTGTAACTATAAAAATCCTTAAATTATTTTTCACGTTATATTTAATTAAACTCAGTACATTTTCTCTCTCTGTATTAACTATCATTCGATTCAGAGTTTTTAATTACTTTTCTCTTAATTACGGTGACGATTTTAACTTTTAAATAAATTTCTCATTATAAAAAAGTTTGATATGTATTGTATTTGTACATCACAAAACTATTTTTATTTTATTCTACACGGAATTTTTCGAATACACGCGCCGCTCAAAAGTCCATTTTTTTTATTTTAAGTTTTTAAGTTCTCTTTTTTTTTGTTTTAATTTAATTTTTTTTTTTTATTAATAACCTGCTGGTCATAAAATCATTTTATGTATATATACAGATATTATATTAATATCATTTAACAAAGGCTTTTAAGTTCACATGTATTTTTTTTTTTGTTGAGGAATAGACAAAAAAATAAAAGTATCGCAACGCACCAACAAAAGCAAAAAACAACAAAACAAAAAACTAAATTGAAATTAAAACAACACACACAAAAAAAAAAGGACTCATCAGGATATTTAAGGCGAAATTATTTCATTGATCATTAATAATAACGCTCCTCATAACACTCAGAATTAATATGAAATGTAAAAAATATAATAAACAGTCAAACAAAAAAACAAAAAAAAAAACAATCCCCAGGATATGGCTGTAGGTGTGTTTCAGGTAATTAGAGAATTAATCAAAATAGAAATAAAAACTTTGAAACGAATACAAACCCAAAAAAAAAAAAACTAAATCCATGTTCACTATGTTTTTTAGTTTTATTTTATTTTTTGTTTTTAATAAAAAAAAGCATTGTTTTTTTTTTTTTTTACATTTATCTCTTTCTTCTACAAAATGTTGGAAAGAGAAAAAAAATATTGAAATGATAAATTTCTTTTGGTAGTGGACATAAACTCTAGTCTAATTCATTAAATGGTCATGAATTTCAGTAACTTCATATATTTATATTACATATATGTGTTATATAAGATATAATATATAGATATAAATATATACTTAATATGTATATAATAAATAAGTATGTATGTATATATATGAAAATGACCATATATAAATAAAAAGTTTAAAGTGTAAAATTAAGGACATATTTCATGCATTAGAATAATGACGTAGTGTGGTAATTTTTTAGTCAGTTAAAAAAAAAAAAAAAGAAAAAAACATAATTACATATTTCCTGTAATTGTTTGTTATGTTATCTTTTTTTTATTATGACTTTTAAAAGAATTTCTTGTAATTAATTTTGTTTATGTTTTTGTTATATAAATATATTCTTTTCCTGCCCCTGAAACTTAAATAATAAATTATGATTAAAATACCTACATAATTTTCTATTGTTTTAAAGAAAATAGTTTTTTTTTTTTCTCATAATAAATTATGATTTTCATATAAATTATTGTTTATTAACCAATTATATTAACTAAACTAAATATGACTAAAAAAATATGACTGATTTTGAGCTATAGGTAATGGATTAAGATATAATACAAATTTAAGAGTCTAATTAAATATTAAATTAAATTAAATTGTAATTTTCTTTATAAATTATAAGCAATATACAAGCATTATACTCTGTATACTTAACGATACATTTAAAATTTGTTTTTAACTACTTTTAAGATAAGTCATATCGTACTTTTTAAAAGTTTAACAAATTTAAATGAAAATATATGAGTTATGATTTTATTAACTTGTGCTGTGCTAGTGGTATACATAAAAGTATAATAAGATAAATTTAAACAAATAAATTAAAGGAATTCCGGACCACATTAAGGTATCCGAATTAGACCATTTTGTTTAATCATACTGTTCCTGACTTATTTATTTAGTCACATTAATATGTACAAATCACATACAATACTACAATACTACTAAACCATCAGTTACTAAAGATCATTATAAGTTGAATACTATTATTAATTTATACGCTATAATATTATTTGGTATAAATTAATCACGTATTCCATGTATCCACGGTATAAAATAACCTGTATTCCACCTATAATTTTGTATAGGCCACTTGTTTAACCACTAGGCCACCAAGCCCCCGTTTTTTATTTATTTATTTATATTAATATTATATACATAAATGTAATGCAATATTATTCAACCATCGGTTACTAAGGCCATTATAGGTTTTTATTCTATTATTAAATTATATACTAATATTATTTATTTTGTTTATATTATATACTATATATTTATATTATATTTGGTCGTAAGGGGGTATGTAAAAAAAAAACACTTACGACCTGTGCAGGGATTGAACCCACACTCTTTCGGTTAATACGCCAACCGCCTACCCCATCGTTTTTTTTAAATGTTTAATTTTCTAAAACAATTGCATAATTTTAGGATGTTTTTTTATTTTTTGTTAAAGTTTTTTTTTTTTTTTATTGAACTTTTATTTTGTTGTTTGCTTACATACTTATGATAACTTAACCTACAAAAATAGTTAACAAAAAAGGTTTTTCGTGCTTTAAAAATTAACATGTAAAAATAAAATGTTTTTTTTTTATGTTAAATTGTTTGTCTTAATAATTATTATGAATGTTTACTGACTATCTTAATCATACCTTTGAGTATGTATTAATTCCTTAGTTTTTTGCAAAAAATTTAAAAAAGGCAATTTTTTTTATACTTTTTTTTTATTTTTTGTTAAAGTTAAAGCATTAATTGTATTATTATTATTTAACATAAAGTAATACGAATATTTTTAAAGAAATATTACAAAGAATATTTTAAATCATCGCCTATACTATACCTATAGCCGGAACAGGATCACTCAACATTTCCATCAAAAGTTGTGTATTTTATAATTAATAAAATACTTACCAATACATTTAATATTCAATAGTACTAAAATATCAATTATTTAAATATAATTTCAAACTTAAATTTCTAAATTATTACCTGAATTTTTTATAAATTCTAGAATATTGTATTCGTTTATATGGATACAAAATTATGTTTTATTTGTATCCTTCACAAATCATACCCACATTTTCAACTAAAAAATCTTTTTTAAGTATTTACAAACAATAAATTCATTATAAATTGATAACAAAAATATTTTGGATTTTATTAGTCAAAAATAAAAAAGAAAAAAAATTATTTCTTCAAACAAAGAAAACAAAAACAAAAGTTTGATTGTTTTGGTAACAAAAGAACAAAATTTTTTTTGTTAAAAACTTTTTTTTTTATAATATTTTTATTTTTTATTTGTTAATTTCGCTGATTTGTTCAACCAATACAACCTTCTTTTTTTTATATTAACTCAATCAAAAATGATTTCCTTAATTTTTCTTATTTTTTATTTTTTTTAATTTGCCAAATAATTTTATTCTGAAATTTTCCAATTTTCTTTTTTTAGTTTTTCCTGTAACAGCAGACATTATGGCGGTTTCTTTGTAATATTAATTTAAAATTAAAAACATACCCTCGCAAAAATTTAATAAAGAAACAAAAAGAAATATTAAAGGAAAATATAATACAAAATTATCCTTGAACTGATTTAAATTAGAATTCGAACTACTCAAAAAACAGAAAAAAAAAAATAAGGAAAATCAAAAATAAAGCAATAATAACGGTTTTTTTTTTTGGAGTCTTGCATTATATGTATAAGCAAAAAAAAAGAAAATACAAATAAAGGAAATAAAATGCTTACGGTTATGGAACGCTAGACAAAATTTTCTCTCATCAAAACAAAAAAAAAAACAAAAACAACAATAAATAATATAATATACAGGAAAAAATGAAAAATTTTTGAAAAAAAAGGAACTTTAAAACTGAAATGAATCCGAAAATAAAAAAAAAAACTTTGCTCTAAAATAAATATACAGGGACAAAGAATAACAACTAGGATATCGTTTATAAATCGTTTGATTTGTTAAAATATGGTGGGATGAAAAATTTCTCTAAACATTTTTTTACCATTCTATACAAAAATTTCTATATTTTAATTTGTAAATAAATTTTTCAACATTATTATAGTATTTTTTATAATTATAGACTTGGGTCAAACTGACACCGAAACCTATTTAAAATAATTACGCTCGTATTATAATTACGCTTTTTTTGATATCCACTCCTCTGTATTATCAAATCGGCTCAAATTACTTCAATAAATTAATACAAAACACAACATCTTTAAATCAATTCTACTGGTAAGTTTAGATATAGAAAACAATTTTACTTCTATATAAATGTATAGCAAACTCAATCTATGATCTACAATCTTATGGCTGTGGCTGTAAATATAGAAAGGGGGAATAACCATTTCAGTGTGTGTGGGATTAGAACCCACAATTCCCTCGGTGTTTACACCGTATTTTATACACTCTTACCCACTAGACCACCGAAGGCCATAATTCAATTTAACAGTTTCCATAACTTATTAAAACATTTTTCACCATATTTAATATTATAGTCTGGAAACGTTATATAATATAATGAAATGTCTACCATTTATATAAATCTTCTATTGAAATTTATTTTATTTCAAATTAATCCTGCAATGTATTTTGATTTTTGATTACAATTTCATCACATCTAAATAACAAAAAGACAGAAAAAAAAAATTAAATGAATACTACAGAAAAGTATAAAAATGCCTTGCTTTTGTTCAAAGAGTCCTTTTTTTTATTCTATAATATTTTCTTTTTTGGTTTTTTTTTTATCCATGGATTTGTTTTTTTTTTTTTTTTGAATAAACTTTTTGGTGGATCACAACATTTTCTCTATACGAACAACAAAAAAACACATAAAAAAACAACTTTTGAACTGAGTAATCACAAAGCGTTCGCTTAAAAAGGAAGTTAAAAGCAGGAACTTTGTTATAAAATAAAATTTAACAGAACTCAAAAAAAAAAAAAAAATACACAAAAATCATTTTCTCGAACAAGATGATTACGGTTTTCTCTTATTTTTAAATTTTTTCAACAAAAGAACAAAAAATAACTCGAATTTTATTTATTGTGAAATCAAACAAAAAAAAAATATATATTTTTTACGCTCATACCGCCCACAAATTTCTATTGAAAAAAAACGGCTGCAGAACAAGAAGTAGGAAAATGAAAAAAACAAAAACAAAAATAACAGAAAACGAGAATATAATGTACAAAAAGACGAAAATGCACTTAATGCATTTTTGATTTCCGTATTAAATTTGAGTTTTTTTTTACCGCCTCAATTTTTTTTTTCTCCCCTCAAGAATAAAAAGGACTTAATGTTAAGTTTTTTTTTTGGGGTTTTTTTTTTCAGTCAAAGTTTTTCCCATAGAAATACAGTTTTTTTTTTTGTTTTCTTTTTTGATGAGAAAATAATGGACTGGAATTTTTTGACAAAAACTACAAATGTAAAAATTTAATCATTATGCAGGACCTGATGGTTAAAATTTTAATCGTAATTTAAATAAATTTAAGTTCGTAAAAGATTTTATATTAAATTTTTTTTTTAAATAAAAGAAAATAAAAATTTTATTTTATAAAATTATTACAAATTTGAAGAAAATTGAAAAGATTTACATTAAGATACATTTAAATGTTATCCAATCCTTACCAACTTTATTAAAACGTTGTATTGTTATTCATTTAAAGGTAAGTAAAGAATTATTTTTCAGCACGGAATATTTACTCTAATGAATTTTGTACTTTTGAACTTTTATATTTCAAAGCATTTCAAACAAGTTAGTAACTAATGTCAAAGGTTTCTACAGACGTATATTTCCTTAAGAAGAATTTGGATTGGATTGGATTGGATTTAAACTTATTCCCAAAGATCTTAATTCTCAAAATTTTAGGGTTCTAAATAACAACGTAATTAATAGGGTTCCGGAAATACATAAAAGCTAAAATTTTGCTGAATTCTAAGAAATTAATTTTTTAATCAAATCTATCCATGGTTAAAATTGAATTGCTCTATTTTAAGCGGTATATTGAAGTATTGTAAACAGACAATGGACGAACAAAATAAAATTAATAAGTTTTATGATGTAATGACTCATGGCGTAATGGTTAAGTCGCCTGTCTTTCAGTCTCGAGTGTCTTGGTTTCAAATCTCGGTCAGGTCATACAAAAAATATATAATTTTATTATATTGTAGTATATCATAGTATATCGCATAAATAATAATAATATACAGTGACAGTGGTGTTACCTTTAATTATTATCTCATGCAGGAAGGTGTTATATAGGTGTTATACTAGATGTTGTAACTGTTGATAACTAAAGTTAATGTTAACTAAATAGTAATAATAATAGGCGGATTCATTGTTCTTTTACAGTACCACTTCCAATTCTATGTTTCCGCATCCTTATCCCTAGCCAAATACTGCACTAGCACTAAGGGGTTTCATCCCATTATATCGGCTTAAAAGGGAGGTAGCTTTAGTTAGTATAAATCTGACACTAGCAAAGAAAAATATTTGGTGTCTTTGGAAGACCTCCCACCTCCGTTAGGAAAATAAAAGCATTATTTTCTGTCATCCGCTTAATCTACAATTTTCAACCAGATAATTCTATTTTTTTAGCTAAATCCATCCAAAATAGCATTCTGAAAAGGTAACCGCTAAAGGAACAAGTATTTAATGTATTGAAATAAATTTAATAAGTATTTGGAAAAATTATATTCCTTACAAATTAATTTTTGATTTTAAATTAAATAACTTTTTTATTAAACAAAGATAAGCAATTTTTATGCTCTCTGTACATTTTAAAACAAACAAAAACTTGCACAGTCTTTTTTATCACGAAACTTTGTAATACATCCAACCAATAATAAATATTTTGTCAATTTAAATCTATAGCATAAAATAATAAACTATGTCACCTATTTTGTTGTTAAATATTTTAAAATTAATAATTTCAATAAAATTTTATACTTATATTTTATATAAATTTTGTTATAATTTATTTTGTTCAATTATAAACTATTAATACCTTCATTATACCCGTACGATAGGATCGGGTATAATAAAATTACTCCTCCGTTTGTAACACCTCGAAATAAGCGAGCTAGATATACCTTCAAAGGTATGGATCGGATCAGAAAAAAATTCTAAGACTTTTGAGCCATGTCCGTCCGTCCGTCCGTCCGTCCGTCAGCACGCTAACTCAAAAACTAAGAAAGCTAGAATCTTGAAATTTACACAAAATATTTTGGGAGTAATTTGTAGGTTCCCTATTTTTTTTGGTTGAGTTTGGACCAAGCCTTAGGGTAGCTCTCGAACACCTAACTTTTAGATCCCCACATTTTTTTTGCAATAGAGCTATGAAATTTTAACAACTGATAGATCTCACAAAAATATTAATTTTATTTTTAATAACTTTTTTTTGTAGCCCCACCCGTTACGGAGCTACAGCTCCCCAAAGGTTCAAAAAAGCTCTATATTTAAATTGTTATAGCACAAGTTGTATAAGGTATATCTTCATTTTGAAAACGCCAAATGATTACTACTTTCATTAGCTTTAAAAGTATATATACAATAAATATATATTTTTGGCATACGGTGTCTTAATTTACCGTTATGCGAAACTCAAATTTTGCAAAATTCTTTAACCCTTCCATCTTCTAAACGGTTAAAGTTGGAAACTTGAAATTTTGACAGAAGTTAGATCTTTGAAAATTAGTATGAGTCATTTCAGAAATTTTTTTTGTATCACCCCCCGTTTAGGAGCTGTAAGGGGTCAAAAACTGAAAATTTCCTATTTTGAAACACCTGTAACTTGAACACCTGTTAAAATTTTTTTGAAGTAATACACAAAAATTAAAGCTCCAATATTATTCTTTTATTTCTGTTAACAACTTTTTTTAATAATATAGGGTTACTTTATAATTGACGAAAGTGTTACTTGATTTTTTCAAATTTTCTAACAAATTTCTTTAAAACGAATTTTTTCCATTTTGTTTTACTCGATAATTTGAAATTGTTGAGGATATAATGCGTAGTACAAAAAAATGTAAAGAAATAAACAACATAACGGTTGCTTGAAGAATTTTTATTTATATGATATTGATATATATACATACTTATATAATATCATGTTTATTTACATATCGTATATGTCACTAGTGCATGAATGATAAGAGTATAGATGTATATTATATAGCGCCGTATTTACATACATATATGTATTTTATTGTACTTATAAGAAATTATTCTGTCAATGGAATGGAATAATATAATATAATATTTAAAATTATATTTACTATTTTGTACTAAGTAAATTTAATATACATTTACCGCTTAGTATTAAATGGTACTATAGAATATTTGAAAAAGTTTTGGATTGATAATCGTTATGTGGAAGGTTAGAATCTGCTTTTGAAGAATGTACATATAAACATGTAGTTTGAATATATGTACAACCCATAGTTCCAGAAATTATAAAATTCACCCAAATTATTTTAAAATACTAAAATATTAAAAAAATAATATTGTAAGCAGAGTGACAGGCTGTGAACATACTAACGGTTCGTACGGGTATCTAAGAGTTGACAAAGTCAACTGTATTCTTCCTCGTTATTTAAACATTTTTTCTATAATAATCGTTTTTTTTATTCAAAATATAAAATCATAAATTTATTTTAATTTCAAAATATTTAATAAGATAAACTGGTAGCGTTTTTCTTTTGACTTTCTAGCAGAGATATATTTGAAATCCAACCAGTGAATTACAAGATTTAGTGTAAAATTTATATTCAACAAATTTTGGAATATAAAAATCGCTTGAAATGCATTAAATGTAGCGAGACAGCTACATCAAGTAGCCTGGGTGGGCTGTTGAGAACTCCCAGGCGCGTGCTTCCCTAAGCTGTTGGTATACACGTCCACTGATGCTAATATCAAAAAAATATTTAAGTTCCTAGAAATGACATTAGAAATAAATAAAATAATAAATAAAACAAAAATAAATAATATATTTTTAATATGGTACAGTGACAGAACGCCCGAGGAAATAAAGCCCGCGGGCCTTAATTCCTTTTTAAATTGGAATTGAAGCCCATATTTAAAAGGAATTAAAGCCCGCGGGCTTCCTTTTCAGGCTTCCTTTTGAATTGGAATTAAGACCCACACTATTTTTTGTTGTTAAAAGAAGAGTGTAGTGGAATATGTAGAGCTAACGTATTAGGAGAGACTTTAGAGTTTTGGATAAAAATTGGATACCCCTTTTTTCAAAATATTTACTAATATGTATGTGTGCGAGATTCTGATTTGGGAGAGATTTTAGAGTTGGTTATGGAATCAAGGTTATATCCTTTTTCGAAAATATGTATATAAGTAATATTCCAATTGTCAGAGATTTTGTGAGGGATTTTAGAATTGAATTCAAAATCAGGATTATACGCCTTTTACAGAATATTTAAAAATATGTATATGCGAGTTTTGAATTAGGAGGATTATATACATATTCTGGAAAAAGCGTATAAACCTGATTTTGTAACCATCTCTAAAACTATCCAAATTCAGAAACTAGCATATGCATATATCTAAATATTCTGTAAAAAGTGTATCCTTATTTATTTCCAGTGTGATCTATTTCCTCGGGTGTTCTGTCACTGCACCTTTTAATATAACTGAAAAAAAAAATAAGAGGGTGTTTATAGTTGGTTACAAAATCAAGTTTGCCCCCCTTTACCAGAGTAAATTTGTTCTGGAAAAATAGAACACTCTGATTTCATATTCAAGTCTAAAATCTCTATTAATTATTTTTTATGCATATTTCAACAGAAATTCCTCATGTATGATGTCAAAATCAAAAGAAAAAATGAAATACATATTTAGAAAATGGAAATAAGGTCGATTCGACTTTATTTCCTTTTTAAAGCGGTTATAAAGTCGAATTTTTGAAATTCGCGATTTCGACATTATATCCGCATCAGAAGGTAAATAAAGCCGTATCGACTTTATTTCCTGGGGCATTATTTCCGGGCACCAATTTAATGCACCAATAAGACACAGAATTAGTCATTATAATAAAAACTAAGAACATCTACTTGAATCTGAGTCTAGAACTTAAAAAGAAATTAAATCTTTTATCCAAAAAATGACTTAAATGTTTAAAATCAGCTAAGGTTCCAACTTGAGATATTCAGATATGTAATTGGTCAAAATTTGACAAAAAATCAAGTTAAGTTTTTGGAAAAAAAGCATTTAAATTAATATTTATTATCGTAAGTTTAAGTACAACTTTTGATTCTCAGAACAGTCTTAAACTTTGAAAAATAACTAAATTTAAGATAAACTAAATGTAAATTAATCAAATATTTCTTTAAACGGGTACCCCAAAAATAAAAGAAAGTTACCAAAATTTATATGAAACTTTAGGAACTTTTTGCTTATGTAAAAATATGATTCTCCCAAAATTGGAACTTTTTCCTTTTATTTTGGAGACTTTTATAAAAATTATAATATATGGTCTTCTACACAATAACTCCTTTTCCAGGTTAAAATTCCAATTTTTAAGGGAAATATCAGGTTTTACTGAAACAACAAAATTAATATGAAAATATTTTTCAAATCTTTAAAAAGCGGCTAGAAATGGTAGAAAAATCAATTAGAAATGGTAGAAAAATCAATTTAAACTTGTAAAGGAATTATTGTGTAGAGGATCATATTTCGAAGTGCGAAAAACGAAGTGCGAAACTCATAGCTCTAAATTTTATCGCCTGTAAATGGATTTTGAAATTTGGATTTTGGATTTGGTAATTATCTTTAAATCGATTTTTTTACCATATCCAGCCGCTTTTTAAAGGTTTTAAGAATATTTCCATATCAATTTTGCTTATAGCTAAAATATAATACAGCTAAATAAATTGGGGACGTTTTGCATACGAAAAAAGTCTTCATTCAGAAAAATGTTGGGTGTAAAGTTCCTAAAAATAAATTCTTTTTCACACATAGTTAAATATTCTACATATATTATCAAATATTGAACTATTCTGTAAACGGGGAATAACCTGATTGCGATTTCAACTCTGAAATCCCTCCTAATACAAAATCTAGCATACAAATATATATAATATGTATTTTGGAAAAGGCGGCAATCTTGATTTTGACTCAACTTAAAAATTAATACTAATAGTATGTCAATGCTTACAGACAGTAGGCTTCCCCTCAAAAGTATTAAATTTTTGACATTTCTCTATAAAAAATAAAATTAGATAGAAAAATAGAAAGCTAAGCATTTCTATAAAATTTGTATAAAACTTTAAAGACTTTTTAAATATTATGTAAAACGTAAAACTTTTTGTATATACTCGAACATATATAACTTTTTCAAAAATGAAGACTTGGGGGAACTTGAGACTTGGACTTGAGATTTTGGGGAATTTTTTCTCGGAACCGTTTTCAGCTTCTTTACCTCAAAATTTGTATAAAAAATTATTTTTTTATATAATAATCATTTCGAAATATAAAGGTATAATAGGGTATATAGTGTTATACATATAAATGTAATATAGCGTTATTGACGAGAGAATGTTTCACAAGCACACAAAAACAACCGTTTCACTCAAAAATATTGTTTTTAAACTCAGAAAGTTAATGCCGAACGTTCTAATAAATTCAATATTGATATTAAATTTTTTTTTTTTTCATGATTACAATACTTTTTCTTATACTGTCTATATGAAGAAAGTAAACATTTTTTTTTAATATTATATTTTAATTGTTATAAATTTTAATAATAATATTATATTAAAATAATTATTTTATATAGCATAATGTATTTTCATTAAAACATAATGCCATTTATCTAAATTACCATTATTTTATAAAACATAATATTTTAAATAGATATATCTGTATTTTATAATGTATGTACCTACATATGTAACTATTTTGTATAAATGTTAGATACTTAAATAAAATGGAAAAAAATATATAAAATGGAATTATTTTTATAATTCTATTGTTGTAATTTAATAATTTTACCTGATAAAATTTCAAAATTTATTTGCATAATATGAGAAATAAATTTTGTATTCTTGTTTTTTACTTATATTTTAATTTAATATACGATTTTAGGTAATACAAAATATAATAATAGAAAAATACAATGTATTTAAATCCCTATAGAAAACCACCGGATTTCCTTCTAAAAAAAAAAATTCTAATATTGTAAAGTTTCAATATTATAATTTAAACATGTGGAATAAATTAGAAAACTAATATGATTAATAATTATAATATATAAAATAATAAACATTTGTAATAATATACAACCTAATATACAACCTAATACAGTGGTTCACATTTAGCGAAATTATTCATGTATATTGTACAGGCGACAAGCATTAATACAATTAAACACAAGTTTTACGAGTCCGGCCACTTTTATATGGAGTGCGATAGATCTTTTTTGGTATTAATTATTAAAAAAAAAAAAAAACTATACTCCAAGTTTTTGTTCCTACACACTGGACTTGTGTTATTGAAAAATCTTCAAAAAAATTTGTAGTTTATGAAATGAAAGCAAATGTTTTTTTTGTCGTTTCGGTTCTTGCATTTACAGATGTCTGACCCAAAAAAAGGATAATGAAAAAAAATGTACTTAAATGGCGAAATATTGTGTGGTTCAAATATTAGAAGAAGCTTTTGTTCGAATTTCTTTTTAAAAATACAAGGAATCAAGATTTTTAATTTCAGAAGAATATAACTTGTTCAAAATTAAATCCTGGAAAGCCTCACTTTAGTTTGAATAACCTTATTTCGTCGGAAGCTGTTCATTCTTCGCCAGTTAATATAACATACAAAAAATACAAAAATTTAATGGATCTTCTTATATACATACCGTGATTTTTATAAAAACTTAGCACACGAAATCTCTCGAACAACAAGTTACAGTTGTTCACATTTTGTATTAAAATTATTTTTAATGTTTTTTTAAAGAATTTTTAATTTCCAAAAATCATTGCATCAATCAAAAAAGTCTACACATTTACAGATATTTCATTTTTTTCTTTCAGATTTTTTAAATGAACCCTAATCTTGTTGTAAACTTCTAATGATAAACGTCGAAAATGCATAAGACTAAAATAAAATAAGTAAATTATTTATTTATTTGTTTTTTTTATTTAATTTAAATAAAATAATATTTTCGAAAATTAAATTAAATTATTCGAAAAAAAAAAATCATAAATATTTGTATTTAGAAGTTGTGAATAGTTTTATTTAGAAAAGATAGAAAAGAAGTAACTGTAATAAATAGAATTATCGTAACTCGCAATAAATGATGAAAGTTAAATAATCATATAGTTTTTACTTTTTCATTAGACTTTTCTATTTCCAATTTAAGTTTTTCATATAAGCGGCTTTTCCCACAAAATTGATTGCAAATAGAAAAGTAAATAGAGTAAAATGTAGAAAAGTAAAATGTATTTACTTTTTTTTTTTTTTATTTATATTATTTATATTAAAATTTGTAAAACTACAATGCACTTACGCATAATCGTAGAACAATCTATATGGAGATAATCACAATATTAAGTATTCATAGATTCAAAGAAGGCCTTTGACAGCACTAAACGTGTTGCAGTATGGAAAGCATACTTAAAAGAAGAGAAGTTCCAGTAAAAATCATACGCATCATCAAAAACTCTATATGAAGAAGCAAAAGTCGCAGTTATGTACAAAGATCAATCAAGCAGAACCTTCCAATCAAAAGTAGGAGAAAAACAAGGAGATCTGCTCGGTAAAGCAAGGATTAACTTGGTCCTTAACTCAACAGGTTGAAAACCTATACACTACGCAGATGACATATGTCTTCTCTCGCACAAGTTCAGCGATATACAGAGCAAATTAGAACATCTACAAAATCTTGCAAGCAATGTTGAACTTGAATTCAATATCAATAAGACCAAAGCGATGAGAATCAACACCGCTGCAGCATAATATCTACATATAAAGGGTCAAAAAATTGAGTATGTCAATAACTTCTGCTACCTTGGCAGCACTATATCAACCAGTGGAGGACCCCAAGAAGACATGGATAATCGACTTAAGAAAGTTAGATAATCGACTTAAGAAAGTAGCGTTTGGCATATTACAACCTGTATGGAGGAAATCACAAATCTCCAGAACCACCAAGCTGAAGATTTTCCTGTCATACGTAAAAAGCATCCTAATGTATGGTAGTGACCTCTGTTAACCTGTTAACATCGAGTACCTACTACAAACAGCATTTTAAAAGCATTCATTAATAGAACAATCGTGAAAAGAGATTTATGAAACCTAACAGGAGAGCACCAAATAAGAAAAAGAAAATGTAGGTGGATAGGGCACACTCTGCGAAAACACCATGGAAAAATATCAAGAATAGCCCATGAATGAAATCTGTAAGGCTGCAGAAAACGTGGTCGGCCTAGCAAAACCTGAGGCAGAACAATAATAAAGGAGCTATAAACTCAACAGGTATAATCTGGGAGAGTGCTAATACAACAGCACCTATAATAGAGTTCGATGGTAACGTCTAGTGAAGGACCCTATGCTCCCAAGAGAATTAGGGGAAAAAAATCTATTATAATGTACAAAAATGAATGTACTAAAATTTAATTTATGTCAAATCAATTAAAATTAAAACAATGAAATTCTCGAATATATAATGTAACACTGTACCAGTAAATGAATATAATATATGTCAGTACCTACATATAATATGCATATATATGCCTAATAAATTTTTATAACAAAAGACTAAATTTTAATTGTTAAATTGGAATATAAAACCAAATAAAAATAGTGGAATTAAAATAAATTTTAGTTCATATCTTTTATTTTTGTTTTAGGTATTTTTTTTTTTTCTTTTTTAATTTTTTTTATTCTTCTTCTTGTTTTTGTTTTTTTTTTTTCTTTAAACCACTCGTGTAGAAATTTCATTTAGTGTTGCGGTTGACACCAGAAACAAGTTGCATGTGGTAATCTTTTGTTATAGGTAATTAAAAGCAAAAAAAAAATTATATTTTATTTTTAAATTTTATAAAAAAAAAATAATATAAAAATTGAAATTGTAAAATATTAATAAAAAAAAAAAAACAAAAATAAAAAACAAAGAATATTAAAAAATATGTTTTTCAAAAAAAAAAAAAAAAAATCACTTTTATTATCTGAATTCATTGGCCTAAAACACAATTCAATTACAGGTATATCGTATTGTGGTTTGTGGTTAAAAGTTTTGAGGTTAATTCATCATGCATTTACAAATTTTACATAAATTTTATATACATATTCTATATATATACATAACATAATATTTTATTTATATATATACATAATTATGCAAATACTATCCTCTAAAATTCGTTATAAATCTATACGCAATTTACATGCAATATATAATAAAAATTCTTAAATTACAAAAAAAAATACTTTCAATTTTACATAAATATCCTTTTAAACAGCTAGTGACACTTAAATTGTCACTAAAAAGAGTATAGATTTTAAATTACTGACTCACTTATTAAACATAATGTATTATTTAGCTTTATTTGATATAATTTCATACAACATACAGGATAATTGAATATAATTTTTTTGTATAATAGGAGAGGAAGAGTCAAAAACTTTCAATCAAACTACTTAAGTACTCTTTTAATTTTTATTCTTTTATGGCTGGTTGGTTTGGTTGGTTTACGTGGCTGGCCCTGTCAACCGTGACAAGACCACAATTAGCGCGTTAGCACCGTTTTGATACCACTTCCGTGACAACAAGGCTTAAGTTTAGGCTGCAACGGATTGAATTTCAGATCTATTTCGCGGCATTCAGGAACCTTACTCAATTCAATTCCAAATCAATCACTTAATAAAAAATTAATACAATCATTCCAAAAATAATACCAATTATCAAAATTACCTTTTTAGACATACATATATTTTTTCATATGAAGAAAGTATAGCAAAAAAACGGAGAATAATCGTTCCAAAGTTTCTAAGTTCCAAAGTTTCAAAGTTTCCAACTTAACTTTTTGTGTTTTCGCTCTGATTGACTTCTGATTGGCGATTGTCAAAAATAATTCATTTTTAACTTTCATATTTTAACAAGGTATACCTATTTATGTTAAAAACGACCTTGTTTGATAATTTCTGAAAAGAACTTTCTTTCAATCCTGTAGTACCTATACCTTATACTCTTTTCATGTAAGCCGCACTACTATATAAACTTTTCCTTATTCTTTTCACTTCATTCTTAGTTGAATATCTTGCACATTCTTAAAAATTAACTGTTAAAGAAATGTATTTTGAATTTATTGCCAAATGCAATAAAATGACTATTTATTTAAAATACAAATAAAGATATTTTGCCGCTAACTGTTAAATAAAAATTAGCATATCAACAATTAAAATTCAAATTAATATACATATGTATGTATACAGTAACTGAAAGTTAAAATGAAACAAAATAAACAATATTTAAATAATAAGTGGTTTTTAATAAAATTTTAGTATAGTTGAATGGTTTTTTCGTTTGTGCAATAGGTGTATTCTCCTTTGAACAATTTTTTTCAATATTAGTACGTTATAGATAATATAAGATCTCTGTGAAGCTTTTCTATGAAATGGTTTTTTTTTTTACTTCTTTTTTTTTTGTATCTCTTTCCTGAAGAGTTCAGTGAAGAGATTATATCCATTAACATATATAATTATCGCATTGATTGTGTTAATTTTTATGATAATTATTGGTTTCCTTAACTTCTTCTACTATGTTTATTCTATAAATATACTGTTTTTTTTTCTTAACATATTGTTAAATGCGTTTGGTTATGCTAGCCCAAGTCCAAGGGTTAATTTTTTATTGATGAACAGAGTCACATGATTCATCATGTTTTTCAACCAAAAAAAAAAAAAAAACTAAAGAATACTATACTTATGTCTAACGTTTAGATATACATACTGAAATATTTATTTGTGCGATGGGTCGGATTGAAAAAAAAAATCAAAAATCATAAATCTTTTAATATTTTGAGAATCCTAATCTAAAACTATAAAATATTTTCTGTTTTTCTAAATAAAGTAAATAAATGAATCAACATATTATTTGAAGACTAAGTATATTATTAACAATTTTTTGTAATAAGCTAAGCTACATTAAATATATTGTTGTTATGTTTGGTCAGTTGTGTACTGGACAGATTGAAACTATTGCAATATTTTTTTCGTTTAATTATAAACTTAACATTTAATTCAAATTTTATTTAAATTTTATGTCATTTTAGGTATTTAGGTATTGCATATATTCAATGGTGTAGTTTTTAAGACACCGGCCTTTCATACGAAAGGTCTCGGGTTCAAACCCCGGCTGAGTCATATAGATTAATAAAAAATAATATAAATTTTTCTTATAATATATAATTAGTAGAATACAATTAAATTAAAAAAATAAGTATATATGCCCTATAAATTATAATTAATATCATATTGTAATAGCTAATATAATAAAATAATAATAGACCATAATTCTTGCATAAGATAATAGATGGCGTAGAACTAAAAGAAACGTCTTAGTCTTGTACAATAAGTACAGCCGAGTAATCAACGGCTTAGTGAAATTAATGATTCATGGAACTGAAGCTTAGTCAAATATGAATAAAAAATGACTTAGTGGGTGCCCTATACTTCTTATTGGAGTGGCAAGGAAAAAAAAAAATTATATATGGATCCCCCAAAAGATACAATGTGGTAAGAAAATAAATCAGCCTTTTCTTTTCAGCTATGGTACGGGACTGCAGTACTAAATTAAAAGTTGTTTACCTTATATTATTATATTTTGTATAATATTTTGACCTGACTGGGATTTAAACTCGAAACTTTTCACTTGAAGAATTGGCGATTTATTCACTTCCTTTTTGAACAGATATTTCATTTTATCTTAGAGCTACAGTGTAAGTAATGTAAGTATATTTAAATATAAATATACATACATAATAGGTGTACAATTTTTCCTTAGAAAATCTTATTTTGTAATGTAATTGAATTTTATTAAACTTCCGGCATTTATTATATTAACCGCATCTAAGATATTTTAATTAATTATAAAATTTTATTTCATGTAATATAAATAAGTATAGTTTTTTTTTTACTTTAATTATATTTTATTTATTTGTTGTATTTTTAATTTAAAGATAAAAAAAATAGAAACCGCAATTTATTTTATCAGAATTAATTTTAATTTTAATTATATAATTACAATACTCACCTTAATATGAAAACCATATTTATATTTTATTAACTCTAATTAAAAATCAGTTAATCGTTATGATGTGTTTTATTTTTTTATCTTTTTTTTTTATCACTTCAGTTGAATAAATTTATTATTTACCATTTTAAACTTTAAATTTTTATAAAATATTTTCAAAATTAAAGATAAGAGAATCTATTTTTTATATATCTTTAAAATTTTACATAAAAAGTTACAACATTAAAAATTACTAAATTCAATAATTTTTTTAAAAAACTTTATCATCTTTTATAAAATTTGAAATGTTTAGCTTTATTAAATATCAAGAAATGAACATATAAAATTGACAATTAACCGGAACCTGTTGCATTAGATTTTTTATTTTTTTCCTTGCCACTTACTATTAGGAGTATAGGGCATCCACTAAGTCATTTATTATTTATATTTCACTAAGCTTCAGTTTCATGAATCAATAATTTCACTAAGCCGTTAATTACTCAGCTGTAGCTATTGTACAAGAAAGACGTTTCTTTTTTATTTCTGCGCCGTTTCTTTTTTTATTTCTTTCGTATGAAAGGTCGGTATCTTAACCACTACACCATTCGCTGGATACGTTGCATTAGATTGCACTCACGTTGCATTAGATTAAACTAACCAAATTTTGTAGCAGTCGTTGACATAAAATTTAACTTTTTTGTACAAAATTTTAAATACCCAACTATAAACAATGTATCATGCTTATATAAACAAGTAATGAAAAAGACCAAGAGTTTCCAAAATAGTACACTTCCAAAATTAAACAATATTACAAAATAACAAAAGAACAATATATTTTCCAGCGCGGGCTTAAAAATAGAATAGGTAAGAAATATGTGATTTACTTATTCTTCCGGTGTTACATTACACAAAACGGAGGTCGAGACGAAAATATGTTCCTAAATAGCTCAGGCTTATTTCCAAAGATCTAATTTCTTTAAAAATTTCAAATTTCTAACTGAAACCGTTTGAAGGATAGAATGGGTCAAACATTTTGCATAAATAATTGAGTTTCGTATAACGGTAACTTAAAATATGTAAAATTATATTTTTAATAAAGCTAATAAAAGCAGCTATCGTTTGACATTTTCAGATTAAAAATATACGTTATAGTTTATAGGTATATTTATAGGTATATTATTTTTTAAAATATACCTTATAGAGTAGAATTATAGAAAAAATGTTACTCAAGAAAATAATTTTGCAATAAAATATGCAAGAATGTGCCTATTAGTTTCAGTCAAGAAAATAATTTTTTTTACTATTCCTGGTTAAAATATCATTGCTCTTTTTCAAATAGTGTAAAAGTTTTGTAAACACCCAGACGGACAGGGTGTTTACAAAACTTCTAACGTATTTATGATATTTTAACCAGGAATAAATAGCAAAAAAAATTATTTTCTTGACTGAAACTAATAGGCACATTCTTGAATATTTTTTTGAAAATGTGTTAAAAAGAAGTTGTTTGACAGATAATCGAACCCGTAGATTGAAATTCTTCAATTTCAATAAATTAATTTACTTTTATCAAATCATAATATAGTTTCTTTTTTTTTTGAGTTATCGTGAGGGCGTATGGAAAGACACACTCAGCTAAATCGAATTTTATCTCGGCTTCTTTAAGGTGTCACAAACGTAATAGTAAATTCATTATATACCCTTAAACTACATATTCATACGGATAAAAATACTATGAAATATCTTAATTAGTATTTTAATTATTTATATTGTAAAAATTTATAATCTATTTTTAAAAATTTCCAATAAAAAAAATTAAATTCTTTTTTTTTTATTAACATTCTCTATATACGAGATTACGAGAAACACCCATAAAATCACAGATACAATTTTGCAAATTTATCATTATTTTTACAAAATTTTTAATTTTTCGCAATAAATTTTTCTTTTTAAAAACTTTTGCGATTTTCTTTTAACTCTAGATTGCTAACAGTGAGAAAAATTTACTTACTTCGAATTTTAAAATATTTCTTGTAATAATAATATCTAATATCTAATGTATATCGCAATAGATTTTTCTGTCTCTTTTTAAGTGTTTTCTATAACTTGTTTCTAATATACTTTACTTTTGTTACCAAGGGTCTGAATGTTAATATTTTTACACAGCTGTTAGATTTCTGAAAGTTATAGTGAGTAATGTTTACTTACAGTTAGCATTTCAAGATGTTTTTTTTTTGCAATGTTGGTAACGTTTGTTAGAGACAAAATTGAATCAAAATCTTTTTTATGAAGTAGCCAATGCAATATTAATTGTTTATTTCATTTTATTGTTCACATATAATTCCGTTTTCTTTTTCTATGTGAAGAAGTTTTATAATGACAATCAAACACATTCATCCGATATTAAAATAGGTAAGTAAGAAATTTAGTTAAAAATTAATTTAATTAACTGTAATTATATAGTTTTTATGGGTTACTATCGCAAGCCTGTATTTCATTTGCCTGTATTTTCATTTGCCTGGATTTTGCAGAATTATTTTCACTTTTATTAATATTAGCTAAGGCCAAATTAATTTAATTGATAATTCAATGCACTACTCCAATATCTGATAAACATTGCCTATATGATTAATCTTTTCATAATTTTATGAGCAACATTTATAAGCCATCATCAGTTCCGAATATTAATTATATGTACAATTTATAGGTCATCCCTGATATCTTGAAAATTAAAATATCGAAAGCCAAAATCTTGAAAGACAAAATCTTGAAAACCAAAATCTTGAAAACCAAAATCATGACAAAAACAAATTAATTGAATTTTTTGTTACACTCCTTTTTACATTTAAATATAATATTATATAAGTATTCAAAAATACGAGATATCAAAAAACAAAAATATTATTAAAAAATTATAAATTATGAAACACCAATAAAATATTACATATTCTGTAAAATTACAGAAGGTTATGCAAGTACATATTCTGGAAAAGGCGTATAACCCTGCTTTTAAATCCAACTCTAAAATCCCTCCTAATTCCGAATCTCCCTTATACATATATATAATTATTCTGGAAAAAGCTTATTAACCCTGCTTTTGAATCCAACTTTAAAATATCTCCTAATTATCCATAAAATTATGAAAAGATTTATCTAGACGATGTTTATAATATATGGGAGTACTGCATTGAATTATCAAAGTTAATTTGGCTAATATTAATGAAATTCAAATAATTCTGCAAAATTCTCTATAATTCTGCAAAATACAGGCAAATGAAATACAGTCAAATTAGCAAGAAATACAGGCAAATGACAATACAGGCAAATGAAAGACAGGCATATGACACGCTCCCGTTTTTATTGTTTTAACTTTATTTTATTTTTTATTAGGCTATAATAAATGAATCTAAAAAATATATAATAAATGAATTTACATTCTAATATTTATATTTTTTCAATGTATCAACTAAGTAAATTTTACTCACGTTTAGTATTAAGACATTAAATTAATTTGTATCAAAAAACTCAAAAAAAGTGGCATCACTATATCTTTGTGAGTAAAATTTACTCATGGTTAGTATTGACGTTTAAAAATAGACAAAAAATTGGTTATTGGTGATAGTAAAGAGGATATCGGGCTACAATTTTGTCAGAATAATTTTTCAGCATTATATTTTCATAATTTCCATTCGTTGATCAATTTTATTATGTGTGAATAAAATTTACTCATGGTTAGTAAAATAAGACTACTGAAATGTGTTAGTAATCTAGAATTAAACCAAAAAAAAGAAAAAATACAGTACATTCAAATAATCCCTAAATTTAAAATCTAAATTTCTCTAGGATGTATTTATTTTTAAACTTTTTTTTTAAATTACTTTATTGTCTTATATAAAATCATATATACATATATTATATACATAATGGAATCAATTGAAAATTTACATACATACATTCCTGAATCAAAGTACTAAATTCACATAAGAAACAAAAAACATAACAAAATTATCACCTGCAACAAAGTATCTTAGTTTAAATAATTATAATATTGGGGTAATAAAGTTTGTGTTATTTAGTTTTTCATTTATATACAATATAATATTATAATCTTTTCCATATTAATAATAGGCAATTTTACCTTCCGTTTTACCTTTTGTGTTAAACTATTTGCTTTAAATATTATTTTCAATAATAAAAGTCAATCCGATAAGAGTCCATAACCAAAGAAAATCAACCATCCGAATATAAATCTAAAAAAAAAAAAATAAAATAAAAAAAAAAAAACAAATAAAAATTAAATTACTTATAAATAAATTAGTTGGTGAATATTTTCTGAATTAATTAAAATAAAATTATTGCATTTCCTTTTAATATTTAACATTATTTAATACAATATATTTAACATTTTAGTTTATTTAAACAAATAATAATAATAATGTTATATGCTTATCGTGTTGCTTTTACAAAAGTGAATTTTGTTGTGCAAGAAAATTTTATATTAAACAAAAAAAAAAAAAAAAAACAAAAGAACATTTTTTTTTTTTTCCTCTTTATATTTTTGCATTTTTAATCTAAATTATATTTCTTATGACTTTACTATACTCGTATTTAGTATCTATACATATTTTTAATATTTTTATTTTTATGTTTTCCGTAATTAAAATGAAAATTATAGAAAATTGTTTCAATTTGTTAAATATATATTAAAATTAAATTTTATCTATTATTTACATAAAAATGAAATTAAAATATATTATTATTATTATTTGGTTTTAAATATACATTGTAGGTATAGGCATTTATATAATAAATACTTGTATATAAAAATAATTATTTTAAAAATATTCAAAAGTTATCAAAATAGAACGGAAAATTAAGATAAAATTTATATTTACATTGAATTTTTTATTTTTCTGTTAAGTAAATGCTATATATTCAGGGTGTTTCCGAAAATATCATACAAGCGCATGATACTTGATACACTTCTTTTCTTAGATGTATTATTTTTTTTAGTGCGAACATATTCTAGTGTTGTCGAGAGTACACTAAAATTTGACAGATAATTAAATGCGATTAGCATAAAATTCGGAATTTTTTTCGGAGTTTTTCGGAATTAATTAAGTAGTACCAGTACCTCTTAGTTTTAAGTTAATAATTTTTTTTTTTTAATTTTTTAATTACGCGCAAAAAATCTGGTAAATAATTTTTATCTATAACCAAATAATATTACAAAGAGGGATAATTACAATTCATTTTTTAGCCGCCTAAATAATAATTTTCTAATTGAAGAATTTTGTTGTATAATTTATGTATCGTGCATGACCCCCTTTAACTATTATTTTCATGTTTGATATTTAATGATTTAACCATTTATGATGTAACATAGTAACTTCTTTTAGTTTTGTAGAATTGATATATTTTAAATGATTTGTTCTTTATTCTACGAAACTTATATAATTAAAAAAATTTGTCCTATCGCGCCATTTTTTGTCAAAACTTTATATTTCGTAAATTATGAAGAGCCATTTTGTATGAAGGCTTATATTTTTGAAAAGAGCGCTTCTAATAAGTTTTTTTAATTCCGTTTTAATTTCCAGGATATTTTAATAGATGTTTTAACAAAAGTTAGAACACATTTCAATACAAATACGACTTAACTGTTGACGTATACTAGAAAAATACAAACTTTTCAAAGTTCTACACAAACGCAATATGGTAAATGCTTTCGGATATGTTCGTAAAAGTAATATTTTTACAGATTTAAGAATCGCCAAAGATATAAATAAAATAAGGAGATAAAAGGTCATAAGGCCATAAAACTCAAAGAACTAATGTCTATAGAATGGCATATAAATTTAAAAGCTGTTCTATTTACAGAAAATCGGATTACAACAGGAAGGCTTAAAATAAAAAGATATAGAGATTAGATATAGAGCTTAGTATATAGATTCCTTTAGGCAAAGTACATAAGATACACTCAAAGAAAACGTTACAAAAAAAATAGTTTTAATAGAGGATGGGTGAGATTTAGTCGATAAAAATCAAGCAGACATTGTACTACCGTGTAGATTGTATCTTTGGAAGATTCCTACTAACCCAATAGAAAAACCATTTTTTGTTAATATCTTTTTGTTATGTAATTATCTCATATGAAATATGTTGCACTATATCTGATGTGGAATTTTTAGATTGTCAACTATCCTAAAAACGTCAACACTTCAATTATTCAGAATTGCATTGGAGATTTCATAAACACCTTCAAGTATTCAAGTATTATTGTTTTTTTTTCGTCATCTTCAATAGATGATTCAATAAATTTGAACTTAGTTCTTATTTCTTTTTTACGGCTGAAAATTAAGAAGCAGCATTATACTAAGTATTTAATTATTTCCTGTTCTATTATCCATTTCCATAGTGATATACTTTATCCATTTCCATTGTGATTAAATATCCAACAATATATCAATTTTTAAAAACCATTTTCGAACGTAATACATAATCCTAAATATAATTTATACTAATGTTTTCCAAAGATACCTGTTTTATCTAAGATATCATTTTTTTTTTATATAATTATGAACCATTAATTAAATTACGAACTTCCTTGATTAAAGAACAAAAATGTACTTCACGTGTTTCTGGTCTTAGTTAACTGTTATTTGTATGCAAAAATTCATTTTTATCTATAAGTATAATTTTATTAAAATAATTTCAAAATTTAATGGTTTTTTTTAAATGTAAATTGTCGAATTTTGTCACGTTTAATTAATGTTTTAGATTATATAAAATTAGTTTAATTTTTGTTCGTCTCTAATTTTGTCAAATGTTAAATATTGGACTGTACATTAATTCATTACATTTTTTTGATAATAATAATTTGAATGAATGCGACTTTCTAGCATTGAAGAAGTGAACTTACTTTATAAAACTATAAATAGACATATATATATATATATATATATATATATATTATATATTTATATGTATGCATACATATACCACATAAATTCTCCATAATCAAAGACATGAAACAGTCTTTATAAATTGAAATTTTTATTCCTCATGTACCCTTCTCTTCCCCATAAAATTATAATACATAGAAAAACTTTTAAACTAGGTTTTATTTTAAGTTTAAAGTACCAAAATTAAAAATTCTTAGTTCATTACGACCAAAATAAATTTACCCATTTTTCCTTTAAGAAAAGAATTTCATTTTTTTAAAGAAAAAGTAGTTTTTTTTTAATTGAAGTATTTTCATTTTAAGTGCAAGCTTTCCTTTTTAAATGCAATTCTTTCCTTTTAAATCTCAAACTTTTGCATTTACGCAATTTCTTATAAGTAATTATGTATACATAATTTTTTTTTTTATGGACAGGAAATTACACAGCCTTTCCTATTCAGGCGTGGCTGTAAATGTTGTAAGGGCGAATAACTCCTACGACGATTGTGGGGTTTGAACCCACACTTTCTCGGTGTTGACAGCGTATTATATACGCTCTTACTCACTAGGCCACCGAGGCTCCTTGTATATATAATTATATGCACATTATTATTTAAAAAATTTTTATACGGAGTAGAGGATATATTATATTATATCTACCTAGGTTTTCAATCGCACTTCCAATCAGGTAAAAGTTTTATTAGAATAAGATTCAGTTAGCAATTAATTTTGATTAATAATTCATGAATTTTGAAATGAAAGCTTACTCTAAATAAAAAATACTTGCAATTAAAAAGGAAAGCTTGCATTCCTAAAAAGAAAATGCTTACACTTAAATTCGAAATTATTTTTGAATTAAAAAAGGTTACTATAAGCATATATAGTTTCAATTTTTCCTCAAAAAATTTTCTTTATTTAGAATAAAATTAATTATAATTTCTGAGAAAATATTTATATAAATTAAATCTATAACGATAACAGTCAGAATATATTAAAAAAACAAATGTTAAGTTTTGTAGATGAAAAAAATTTTAAAGATCATTATTTAGTACTTTTTACAATGCTATCTTAAGATCCTATAGTGAATATTAAATTTTTTTTATGAAAACGCTTATATTTTCCGGTATTTTATAATAGAATGAATGTGTATTTTTCTTTTTTATTTATGGATTTATTTAAATCTAATAGAAGTTGACATAATTTCATTGCTGATTTAGTTCGCTGAGGAAATTAAAGGAAAAATTTGGCAAAAAAAAAATATAGATTTGTAGTTGTCAATATGTAATGTCTCTTAAATTTAACCGTTCTTTATTAATGGATAATAAGCTGAAATCGGAAATGTCATTTATGCGAATCACTTGTTTTTGCAACATAATTTTAAACTCAGATATCCTATAATAAAGAAATGACTGATTCTGCACATATGCAAGGTGGCTTTTGCATCCTATGTGCAAATGACGTTTCCAATTTCAGCTTATAATATATTATAAAAACTCTATTCTAGTTTTTTATTAAATGTCCCTCATATTTAATAAACTTAAAATTTAATCGGATTTCTTAAAGTGCAGGAACATAGAAAATTTGTTTCGATCTCATTTTTTAATGTATAATATACCTAATATTCATCAAATTATAACCGTATATTAATTTATAAAATTATTATTATTATAATATTTTTTATTTTAAAAATATAGACAACTTCTCTTGCAAAACAAATATTTTCTTTTCTAAATTTTATTCTAAAATGTTAAACATTTTTTGAATGCTTTTATACTACGTGTAATTCGTAAACCTAATCTATAACTTTAAAAAAAAAAAATGCAAAACAAAACCAAAAACAAAAAATAAAAATAAAAAAAAAAACATTAAATTTCCGAAAAAATGAATGAACCTTTAATTTAGATTTAAGATATACAAATTAAGACGAATCAGTAAAGTAAGTCACCAGTAAAAAAAAAAAAAAAAAAACAATACAGGTTTGAATTTCATAATAATAATGTGAATATTTTCCTTCGAATTAATTTTTTTTTTTTTTTTTATATCTCTATCTCCTTCAGTTTTTTTTTTTTTTGTTTTTATTTTATTTTTCATTGAAACAATTTTAATAGGCTCGTAGTGTAAATGTTATAAAAACAAAAAAAAAAAAGAAAAGGTCTAAAAAACAAAACAAAAATGTGTAATTTTAGTTTCTTTTTTTTTTTGTTTCGTAAATCCGATTTTTATCTGTAATGGCCCTAAAAAGTAAAAATTAATCTACAAATTTTTATTCTGTTTATTGGGAATAGGTACAACAAAATCAAAAACAAAAAAAAAAAGGGTCACTTCCACCATTCACTCACTATTCACTATTTTTGTGTACTAAAACAGAAAATAAAAATTCGTTAATTTAACCGATTTTGGGGGGTTCTCTTAACCGTTTTTGTAACGTTTTTAAGGTTTTAAAAAAAAAAAAAAAAACATAAAAAAATAAAATAAATGTTAGAAGCGTATTATCTATAGATATTTACTATAGTATACATATAGTTTAAATAAAGGTAAAAACGCGTAAATAAAATTTAACTACCATTTTTAATGTTGTTGTTTTTTCTACTGTAAATATCAAAGGGATTTTGTTTTTTTTTTTTTTTTTTTATTTTGTAATTGTGTTGAAATTTTGCTATAATATATTTTTGGCCCCTGACATGTTCAAGGTTTTTCTTTGTTTTAATTTATTTTATTTTTGTTTTTTTTTTTTTTCTTTTGATTTCTGTTTACTTAGAAAAAGTTAAAGAGTTCTATAGGGCGTTATATTTATTTTAATATTATTCGTTAATACACTATATATACATTATATAGTCGTATATTGTAAAGTAAAAGTATATATATTTTATATATGTATTTATAAAGCAAATTAATACCTGTTAGGCTTAAAGGTATCAAATTTATTTTGTCATTAGATACTTTACAAATTTTGTTTTGTTTTGTTTTTTTTTTTTATATTGTTTTCTAGTTTACATATTCAAGGCAGTATAGATGGTGAGGCCTCCACTTGGTGCTTACTGACAATTCATTTGAGAAGATCATTATCTCGAATATACATATATAGGTATATAAATATTATAATATGTATGTATATATAATATATCAGCTATAGTTATTTTTTTCTCAGCTTTTTGGGGTTTCATTTTTTTTTTTTTTAATGATTTTCGGTATTATAATAGGTTTTAATTAGCATTTTATTGTGGTCGGATGCCATAGATCTTAGTTTTTTTTTTTTTTTTATTTGGTTTTGTTTTGATGTTTGCTTCCATTCATTAATTCATTCAGTGAAAAAAAAAAAATTTTAGTTAGAAAAATTATTCGAAATTAAAAATAGACATGTTTAAACTATAAAAAAGGGAGTTATTTTAACTATATATAGTTAAAGTTGCCTTTAGATAAGAGATTATTTAACTATTTCATTTATATTTTTTCTCAGTTTTTTATTTCATTTTTTTTTTTTTTTTTTTGGTATCTTAATGTTTGTTAAACATAAATATAAGATAAAAACTGAAAAAAAAGGTGATTTATTTGATAATTAATTGTGGTTATTTTTTAACATTTTATATTTTATTTTCTTCGATAGAAATTTTTACCTTTAGATAAAATGGCAAATTTTGTTTAACGAAAAAATTAAAAACTTCCCTTATAAATGATTTATAATTATAATATTATATAAAAAATATTTAACAATCGGAATTAATATTTTATAATATATGGATAATGACTATTTTAAGTCTTATATCTTAAGTCTTAATTTACTTAAGTATTTTTTTTTTTTTTGTAAAAGACAAGTGAAAAATATTTGAAAAAAAAAATCAAGAGAAATATTTTAAAATTAAAGATAAATGATTGATCTTTGCAAAAAAGAAAACTTAGTAAAAAAAAAAAAAACTAAGTAAAATTTTATCCTTCCCATTTTGCGGCAATTTTATGATATAAACGAGTAATCAAAAGATATTTTCATATCTTGAATGTGAACTTTTTCTATATTTTTAACTATTATTTTTTGTTTTGATTAATAATTTTTGTCTAAAATTTATATCCTTTAAAAATTCAAATTAAACAATTATTAAAATATCTTAAAAAGACTTGGCTTAATCTTTTTAATCATGGTAATTGCAAAAGTGGAGTCGGTTAAATTAATCAAAATACGGAAAGATAGAAGCATTAGTAAAAAGACATAAAATTGAGATTCGTATTTCTAATAGCTACATGGGCCGATGAAAATTGAACTATTGAGATAGCAGACAGAAAGTAGGATAGAAAGTTTTGAGTTACGGGTATATAGAACAATACTGAGAATATCATGGTAATAACAGTGTACAAATATTTCCATATTAAAAGAACGAACCGTAAAATATAGACTTCTGAAGAAAATTCTATCTCACATAAATTGTATCTTTATCTCATATAAATTGGATATTTAATAAGTTAATCTAATATCAAATATTTTAGTCACATTGTCAGTTGATCAGCTAAAATGGAGAAACTAATAGTGGTAAATTGCCAGGCTCTTATCTCTTATACGTTGGTCAGCATAACTACTACCCATAATGTGAAAAAAGACTAAATTTATAATATACATAATATATATCAGCACAAAATATAGGATCGTATAGTAGTATAAGTTTTTTTTATAGAATAAATTTATTTTATATTACATTTATTTCTGTTTTATTCCATCAAAAACTTCCGGTATAGACACGTATTACACTACAGGCAAATATTAAACCAATCAATTTTTAAGAAGCTTACATTCAAATTGAAAGAAGTTATTAATTATACTCCAGATTGAAATATATCTATACATACTGTTTTAGAAAATGATAATTTTATTCCTTTAAAATATCATTAAAGTTATGCCACCCTAAACAAAATGATTTATTAAATAAATTTTTAACTTAAAACTATAATTTATCACTGAAAAAGGTATGAAATGAAATTTTTTTTGTTTTTTTGTCTGAAATATAGGAAATAATACTTATGTACTTTTCGATTTTCAATTACTTGTCATCATATTATATTATATACATAATATAATTATTAAATTCATATAAGTATAATTTTTTCCTATATATACACATAATATATGGTATATTATATAATAAATTGATATGTAGGTATACACGAAAAATTAAAACTTATTTCAATTAATTCGATAAATTCATGTATCAATAATATCCTAAGGGATTTATCATTTTCATTATAATAAATAACAATCTTATCAATAAAACAAAGGATTTTTTTTTTTTTTTAATTTCGTAGATGAGTAAATAAACAAAAATAAAACATATAATATATTAATTTACATTTACTAATACATGAAGGCAATTATTAATACTTATGAAATTTTTATTATTTTTATATAGCATATAGTATTGTTACATATACAGGATGTTTCAGAATAAAATAATGGAGTATTTTTCTGAGTTTATTTTATGAAACAAATTGTTTTATAGAAATCTTCAGAAATGTAATGTTACAGAATGGCCGCCATTTTGTTTTAGTAATTTTAAACCCAATACATTCATTGATTTGAAGTTATTGTAAAGGTATTGAATCGATTTAATTGAGTTGGGAAAAATAAGATTTCGAAATAAAAAAAAATCTTTAAAAATTTAAACAATTTTTAGAAAAATCAAAATTTTTTTTTTAAAAATCACAAATATTTATTTAATTTATTGAATATTTACATATAATACACTTTTTTTTGCTGCGATCGTTAGTTTTTATTTTTGCCAATAAGGCTACTTTCAAATTTACGGTCAAAAGGTAATAAAAAAATTAATGGAAAAAGTAATGGAATAAAAAGCTTCAACTATTTTAACTGACCCACTGTTAATTAAAGAAGAAGATAAAAAAGTGTTGTGTGGTAGTATAACTGTTCAGTATATTTCCAATAAGCTAAATTTTGTTGATTTTCATTAACTTTTGTAGAAAATATTTCAATTTCAGTGATTCAATGGTTTCGGTAACGGTTATTCGGTTATTCGGTACAGGCACATTTCTGAAGATTTCTGTAAAAGAATTTTCCTCATAAAATAAACGTAGAAACAAACTTTATAAGGCTAGACTATAGATTGCGAGACATCCTGTATATATGTGTATTAATACATAATAGGTATATATAATATATTAATTTGCACTCAACCACAAATATCACTATTATAATTAACAAAATTATAAAATTGAATAGGAAAAAATCGAAATTTTTATTTCAATTACCAATATTTTATAACCACCCAATTGTATTTCTCTTCTCGTATTTAATATGTATATAGTATACATATATACATATAGATATATATATATATATATAAACATACATTTGTACTTATAATATTATTTCATTACCTAAAAGAAATTTAACCGCAAACCATAATCAAGATAAAATCTTTTTAATTCATTATGTGATTTCTGTCAAAAATAATTTTTGATTATCGAAAAATATGAAATGTCAACCGCTTGCTGCTGCCACCACCAACGCAAAAATAACAAAACAAAATTTTTCATCTCTTATTTCATCAACTTCGGTTTTGTATTTTATTGTTTTATATTTTGATCTGATCTTTTATTATTTTCATTAAATTTGATAAAAAAAAAAACAAGTCTAATGGAAAAAAACCCAAGGGTTTTGTAAAAAGCCCATTTCCAAAATTCAAAAAATATTCCATAATAAACCTATAGTAAAGAGTAGATATATTGAAAAATAAATTTATCTTAATATAAATTACGTTAATTTTACGTTACGTTTTATTAATACAAAGTATGAATAATAATGAAAACAATAAGAAAAAATTGAGAAAAATCAAATCATACTTTCGTCAATTATAAGTATCCTTATATTATTAAGAAAAATTATTAACACAAACCAAAATATAATGTTGGAGCTTTAATTTTTGTATATTACTTCAAAAAAATTTGGACAGGTGCCCAAGTTCAGGTGTTTAAAAATAGAGAATTTTCAGTTTTTGACTCCATACAGGGGGGCGACACAAAAATATTTCCTGAAATGACTCATACTTATTTCTAAAGATCTAACTCCTACCAAAATTTCAAGTTTCCAAGTGGAACCGTTTGAAAAGATTGAGTCCACATTTTTGCAAAAATTGAGTTTCACATAACGGTATATTAAAATACCGCATGACAAAGCCACATATTTATTTTATATATATTTATAAAGTTTATAAAACTGGTTATGGTTTGCTGTTGATTGTAAAATATGATTGAAAATATGCCTTATAAAATCTGTGTTATAAAAATTTTAAAATAGGGCTTTTTCTAACTTTATATATACGTTTGCAGTTTGGTAACGAGTGAAGCTACAGAAAAAAGTTGTTCCACAAAATTAGTTTTTTTGGCGATGCCTATCCGTAGTTAAAATTTCATTGCTTTATTTCAAACGGTGTAGAAATTTTGTAACCACCCGAACGGACGGATGGCCAGATGAAAAGAGTGAAGCTAATAAGCAAATTTTTTCAAAATGTTTTTGTAAATGTGCTAAAAATGGTGTAAGTGGTGGTGGAATAAAAAAATAATTTTGAAATTTTTTTTTTTCATTTTGTTTTTCTCTATTCAATTTCTTTTTTTATTTTTATTTTTTCTATATCTTTATTTTATTCCAAATCCTTCATTCCAAATATTGAAATTACTAATCCAGAAATTTATACAATTTTATAGGAAAAAAACAATTTTTTTTTTTCGTTTCAAAATCCATGAGATTTAAATCAAGATGAGAAATAAACAAACATAAAAAAACAAAAAAAATAAAAGTAAAAAAAAAAAGAAAAAATAATCGAAAAAAATATGAATTATGCTAATTGGATAGGTTTCATTGCACGCACACGACATTTGATTCAATATAATCAAGTTAACAAAGGCAAAAAAAAAACATTATTATTTTTATGAAATAAAAGCCAAACAAAAATAATGAAATTATTTTTTAAAAATCATCGGAACGAATATTTTCAATATTTTACAAAATTTATTTTTAAAAGTAAAAATTAAAACAGTCTTTCTATTTATATGAAACTTATCTTTAAATTCTGGTTTTTTTCTTTTTTTTAAGATACTGAATTATTTTTTTCAAATTCCAAAAATGAATCAAAATGTATCATATATTGATTAAACCATGGCAAATAATAGTAAAAAGCTTGAAAGTTAAAAAAAAAAGCTCAATATAGTAGGCCTAAAATTTAAAAATATATTTCTAGTCTTTTGGAAATGAAACAGTAGGTCACTTTAAAATCCTTCTCAATCCGAAAAATATAATCATATTTTTTTGAATTTCATTCAAAGGTGGCCTAATTTATCCTTTTTATGGCGTATGAAACATTATACAATTTTAAAATATAGTAATTTTTAATAATTATAAATATCAATTTAAAAACAAATCCTCCATTTATTTATTTTACTATAATCTAATGTCAAAAGGCATAGTCAATTTTCTTAAATGTTAAAATATTAAGGTTAAAGGTTAAAGGTTAAGGTTTGAAAAATGTATTTTAAATATTAGATATGTTATAAAAAAAATTTCATATTTTATTTTAATATTAAATTCGGTTTAGGTGGATAATTAATATTTTATTCATCCGATGGTATTTTATTAGTCTTGTTTTAACACAGTATATACTATATACTATATAGTGAATCTTTACATTACGTAAGCAATTGAAATTTTGAGACCACGATTCGAAGTTACAAGAAAAAAGTAAAAAATGTATCCTGTAACGTTACAATTTTTTGAGAATTTTAAGCTTCCTTCAATATCGATCTCAATTAATGTGGTTTTTTATCAATATTTTGACATAATCTTATTTTGTCAGTTGCCTTTTAATCTGCCTTTTATGTCCATTCATATATACTGTACTATATTTTCAGGGATTCTGATGGCATGTTCTGTAAAGCTTATAATTTTAGAGATTTTGTATATTCTATGATATTCGCCATTTTCTATTCGAATTTTATATTTTAAATGTCAAAATATTTTATTTATTATTCGAATATTCAGTTTTAGTAATGGTTTATATTTCATTTTTACATTATGTCTGTCTGTATATGTTATGTATTCTATATTCTATCTGGTATACAATATTTGCTATATACTCCTATTACGGGGCTCTATTTCATTAAATTTACAATTGTTGTAACAAATTGTCACAAATTTGTAAATTTTATTAAAATTTTAATGCAATTTATAAATAAAATTAACAAATTGTACAGAATTGTAAATTTTGTGAAATAGGCCCCTGTTTAACATATTATTGTGCCCAGAAATTTGTAACTATGAAAGCATTCACTTTCATCCTTCATCAATTATTTTAAAATTTTCTGCGTTTTTCTGCGTTCGAGTTTTTATACCCTACACATTAAGTATAGGGTATATTAACTTTGGTATGGTGTTTGTAACCACCAAAAGGAAGCGAGTTAGGTATAGACATGTATATATATTCTGAATCAGGATCACCGCCTGAGTCGATTTAGCGATGTCCGTCCGTCCGTCCGTCCGTCCGTAATCACGATAACTCAAAAAATAATGATGCTATCTTGATGAAATTTATACTGTAGGTTAACAATGACTAAGGTAAGGCGGGGATTGTAAATGGGCGAAATCGGACCATGCGTTCGAGTACCTCCCATACAACTCCCAAAACCGAATACGCATATCTTCGAAATTAATAAAGATAGAAACTTAAAATTTTGTACGAGGGTGTGTTTTTCTGAATCCCTGATATCCATAAAATTTTAGATGAATTGGAGTGGTTGTTCGAGTACCTCCCATACAACCGAACAAGCATATATTAGAAATTAATAACGATAGAAACTTCAAATTTGGTACTAGGGTGTTGTTTCCTGAATCCCTGATTTGTCCAAAATTTGAGATGAATTGGAGGAGCTGTTCGGGTACCTCCCATACAACTCCCAAAACCGAACAAGCATATCTTCGAAATTAATAAAGATAGGAACTTGAAATTTGATACGAGAGTGCTGTTTCTTAAATCCCTGATTTGCCTAAAATTTGAGATGAATTGGAATGGTCGTTCGGGTACCTCCCATACAACTCCCAAAACCGAACAAGCATATCTTCGAAATTAATAAAGATAGAAACTTCAAGTTTGGTACTAGGGTGTTGTTTCCTGAATCCCTGATTTGTCCAAAATTTAAGATGAATTAGAATGGTTGTTCGGGTATCTGCCACACAACTCCTAAGACCAAAGAAGCATATCTTCGAAATTAATAAATATATAAACTTGAAATTTGATATAAGAATGTTCTACCCTGTTGATGTCTCTTAAATTTGAGATGAATTGGGGTGGTGGTCCGCGTGGCTCCACACACTTCCCAAGACCTCTAACAAGCATATTTTCGAATTTAATAAAGATAGAAATCTGAAATTTTGTACAAAGGTTGTAAAAGCATTTATTTTTTTAGCTTACTTATATTAAATACCTAACTAAAATAACTTATCGATTTTTAATTTAATTTGAATTTTTTAGTTGTAGGGTATAAATAAGTCGGTTGCATCGACTTACTGTTACTTTTACTTGTTTTTTTTTCGATTCTTGACATTTTTAGTTATTTAGTTTTAAACTTACTATTTTCGATTATGATCTAAATATATAATATCCCATATTATATCCATACCTAAATGAAATAGTAGGCCAATTTAAAAATCAAATTAGATATTATTTTAGAATAAAACTGATAAAAAAAAAATCAATTATGAAGGTAGATTTTGTTTTTCTTTAACTATAAAAAAAAATATGAAAATTTCTTAATACCAGAAAAATAACAAAATACCATTTGATAAAATATCATACAACCCAATAAAACTCATCAGAATACGTATAAAAAGGTTTTGCTTAATTTTTTTTCCATTTTTTTTACTAAATTAAAACAAAGTCCTAATTATTTTCAAGGTTCAGTGTTTACATAATTCAATTAATATTTTAAAACGAATATTTTAGGATCATCAAAACATCATAGAGAAAAACTGATAAAATTCTCTAAAATCTAATCGTGTTGTCAAAGTATTCCTAGAAAATTTTAACAGTGTTGAGTGTTGTTAAATGTTGACTTGTTAAAATGTTGCAAAAGAATAATATAGAAAAATGAAGGAATTTTTTTTTTTTTTTATTAAAAGAAAACCGACGCATAAATAAAAGATTCATTCATGCATATTTTTCATTCAGTTGGTTAAGCACATCGTTTAACTAAAAAATAAAAGTTAATTTTTATTGAATGAACTTACAAAAAGCACTTTTTATTATTTTTATACAATATATTCGGGGAAAAAAAAATACCTTGAAGCAATATTGTCAAACTTTACTATTTCCTTCAGCGTATATTACACATTTTTTTGTAAGATCTAACAAGTGTATGGTTGTTGTTTTGTTATATGTTGTCAGTAATTTCAAGCAATGCAAATGAAATGCTGTACTGTTTTCTAAATTCTGATTACGACCACATTAATCACATTTTCAAACAAGTATATGAGGAAACTGAGAAAATATTCTTATGTCTAATAACGAAATGTGTTAAAAGAAAAATTACAAAGATGATTATAATTTCACATTTCATATACTAATGTTAGTTATGAGTAAGAGTGCGAGTAAATTTCACAACCTATACAGGTGCAATTCAACACACACACTAAATTTGTATCGAATAGAAGAAGATTGATTATATTAGTCATGTTCCTTCGGAAATTTTCTGTATTACAGATATATTTTATTTATGAAGAAAATCACACCTTCTTACTTATCTGACAAGCCATTGTTTAAAAGATCATTAAGAAGTTTAAATATGTTCACATCTCGTCATAAATAAATAAATAAAAACGCATTGTTAGTGAAATAAGACGTAATATTAAGCAAATAAATAATAGGTACAACACTTGACATATTATCTACATAACAACTAATGAAATTCTAATTATCAGCTAAATTTAGAGAACTCAATTAGTACTGGGGCCTGGGTGGCCCAGTGGATAAGAGCGTATAAAATACGCTGTAAACACCGAGAGAGTGTGAGTTCGAATCTCACACACGTCGTAAAAGTTATTCCCCCTTACGACATTTACAGCCACGCCTGAACAGGAAAGGCTGTGTAATTTCCTGTTCACATTTATGTGGCAGAGAAATGCAATAAAAAAATAAAAATATTAGTACTATCTCTACAAATTTCCAAAATATATTTAAGATGTGTCATAGAGAAATAAAAACAAAGAAAAATTAAGGAAATTTTCAAAACTCTAAAATACTCCTACAGAAGAAGTCTTTTTTATGTACATATAGTAAAAAATTTGATATATATACTCTTGATACTGGGTATTTTACTATCATATTCATTTACGATCATTACTGAAACAATTATAAATTCCTTATGCATTTTCTGAAGTCAAAAGCACATAAAAATTTAACATTACTGAAAATCAATTCCTTAATTTTTATTATTATTATTATTATTGTACTTCTATTTAACGTTTTGATTAGAAATGTCACAACCATTCATAAATGATGAAGCCAACTTTATAAAAATAAAAAGATATGTACATATAGAGAATAAACAACAAGAAATCTATCAAAATGTCACATTCATTATTTTCTGTTTTATTATAGAAAAAAAAGATAAACTTTAGTTCTAAAATTATTATATAAATTATGTTTAAATTATGTTTTTATTTCTTTGATTTTTAGTTACCCTTAATAAATAATTAAATATATAATATTAATTAAAATGGTTCAAGTCTTTAATAATAATAACTTTCACGTTTTTACATTTTATTTTAACTTTCTTATATCGTCCTCTTAGTCTTTTAATTAACTTATTTTCCGTTATTTTTATTTTATTTTTCCCTGTTATAACTGGACTAAATTTCGAAACTTAAGTTATATATAGTTTTTTTTTTTGAGCAATTTTTTCATAAATTTTTGTTCTAAAAATTTGAAACTTTTGAGTGGAATAGAGTGGAATTCTTTTATACGGTGGTGGAAAATGATTACTCTAACGCAACTACCAATAAACTACAAGTATTTAAGAATAAGTGCATTAAAATAACATATACAATAAAAGATTGCCTAAAAGAATAAAACAAATGAAAAATTATTATTATTATGTGTATTCTGTAAGCAAAAACCAATACTTATCCGGAAAATAGCTCATACACTCCGAAAAGTGTCAGAAAAAATTACTCAAAAGATTTTTGACTGTGAATCTACAAGAGGAAAAGAAATTTTGGTAGATCAAAAATATAACTTAACAGAGGTAAATGGCATAGGAGATTTGAAAACAGCGGAATAAAATGCTATACAGAAGCTTTGTAAGAGACTTTTTAGTAAAATTATGTTTTTGTGTAATTTTTATATAAGATTTGGACAGAAATAGTATTTTATAAAGCAACACATAGTTTTAATGTGGTGATTAACTATGACATAATTTATTATAAATAAATGTACTGACCATGCATATAAAATAATTTCACATCTTTTTAATAGTTTGAATACCTTAAAAATATTTTTACTGTGAGTCACATTTTATCTTGAAATGTTATGTTGTAAACTTTCTTGATATTCAAATACAAAATAAGTTTAAATATATTATGTATTAGGTATTTTACCATTTTCATCATCATCAACGCTTTGAGATTTTTTTGAGATTCGTTATCCCCAATTTTAGATCCCCAATTTAAACATCCGATATTATTATCAAAATTGTCAAATTTACTTCGTGAGTGATTCTTGTAATATTTTCTGCATGGTCCGACTTTAATTTTAACATTGCGCTTTATCTAATCTAATTTTATTAATTTGGGTAATTGTGTATCTTCTCTTCTTTATGCTTGTTATATTAAATTAAACGAACCAGTTTTTCTGCAATTGTTTTTTAATAAGTTAAAAAGCTATTAATTTATTGAGGTCCTAAGTTTTGTAATTTTTTCGGACAGCAAATCTGCTTTATGATATATGTTTTAAGGATTTTTTTTTTTTTTATTTTGAAACATAAATTGGTATCTACACATGCAGAATTATATGATTTATAGATTTAATGGAAGATTATTAAAAGTAACTTAGAAACATTATTAACAATAGTTTTCTAGTTAAGACTTTAAAATATAAAAAAGGCTTAAAGTGCAGAATATTAAAAATAAAGAAAATGTATACAAAAAAGTCAACGATTTAACGAAAAAAACACAACATTATTTTTCATGAATAACAATAACAAAAACAAACAAAAAACCCTTTGACTTTAAAAACAAAATTAAAATAACATTCACCAATGGATAGAAATTTTATATTGTAGGTACACATTTGCATAACAAAACAATATAAGAAAAAAAAAGTTAAATTCAAGGAATTTTCCTTTGAAAAAAACAAACACTCATTTTACATACAAATATGATACATACGTATGAAAGGTACTTTTACCGCAACTGATGCGGCATCACATCAATATACAAAATGTACACGAATTCGTATGAATTTTTCTGACAAATACAGATCGAAAACATATCTAATGATTATTTTTGTCTTTTGTCGTATGTAAAAATTAAAATAAAACAAAACATGTGAATAATATACAAAAACAAAAAAACATTTGTATTAAATTTACTGTTTTTATTTGTTTTTTACTTGGTTTTGACTTTTTTATTGTTTATTTTATTTATGACAGTTATAATAATATTACATTTAAGGTGAATAACAGTACTCTTGGGAAAAAAAATATTAGGGACTATTTTTGTATATAGATGATAACAATTTGGCTGTAATTTACAATACTATGCAGAAAATATATGAGTAAAATTGATGCCTTCGATACAGCTGCGGGTACGCTGAGGGACTTATTGTCAATTACATACTATCGATCAATTGCCAAATATTTCAGTTGATTGACAGAAATCATTATAGATTGTTTATACTTAAATTGGATACGGTTGACAAAATATTTTTTTCGCAAGGGTAGATGGGAGAATGAAAAAACCCTATAAAGGAGTGGAAAGTACAGGAGTTCCCAACAAACATCACCTCACCCAACAAACAATATTTTCACCTCTTCCCAACAAACATCCAACAATCCATCAAAAAATATTTTAACCCAACAAGCATCACCTCACTTTTTTGACTAAAGATAATAGGAAGAATATGTCCTTTAGTATTAAATACTATACTGCTTGGTTAAGGAGAACTTCCCTTAGTTTGGATAATGAAAATTAATTTCAAATTGGTGAGAACATTGTGAAAAAACTTGTTCAATGGTTCCACATTCGCGATGTTTTTACCGCCTTCGAATTGCCACTAGCCAAATTATGCAATCTGGAAATTTGAACTAGAGCGATGGATAGCAGAACATCTTCTTCTTCTCTTTAGAGGGTTTTGAATGGAGGAGTCGGACTTTTAATCTCATTAAAACAAGTACCTACTCCTATTAGTGTATCTATAAAATATATATCTCTAACTTTTCCTGATAGGCGACGGAAACCAAGAGAAGCCAGAAGAACGTTGAAATTACATTAAAATCGTTAAGTAGGAATATACAGTGGAATTGCCTTCAATTATTATCTTATATACCTTATGGTTATTGCATGTTATTGTATATTATATTGCATGTTATAATTTTCGATGGGTATCGTCACTGATAGCAAAATAGTAAGAATAATAGACGCATTCATTCTTTAATTACAGTCTCACTCACATTTCAATGTTTCGGGTTTTTAAGCTATCTTGTCATATCCCTACTACCTAGCCAAAATACAGCTATAGAAGTTATTGCACAGTTTTGTAGTTTATCAAGAAATCCCAAAGCAGTTTTTAGGGCTTTTTGCCTTTTTCCTTCTATATGTTTTAGAAAATCAGAAAACAAAGAGAAATTTTGCATCGATGCTAGAAATTCATACATCTATATAGCTGCATTTTTAGCTAACTTAACTTTTAATTTAACTACATTCTCAATATGTTAAGTTCAGTATAATGCAAAACCTCTCCTTGCAAAGTAAAGGTGGCGATTGATAAGTTCAATATAATTCATATTTTCTGAATTTACACTACCAAATAAGAGTAGTACAAAAAATATTTAGCACGTTTATATAATATGTATCCTGTAAAATATTATAACAGGTGTAGTCTAAACATTTTCACTTTTTAAAATCAAGTACTAATTTATCCAATTATCTAATTTCGGTATAAACGTTCAAATACTTTCAAATTAGAATGTTTTCAACAAAAACAAAAACATTCAACGACGTTTTGTTTATTTTGTGTTTTTATTTCTGTTTTTTTTTTGTATTTAAAAATTCAGATATATTTGAACGATATCGAATTAATTTGAAATATCGATTTTATCATTGATAAAAAAAAAAAAAAAAAAAGATAAACAACATCAACAATTTTATATCTCATACATTTTATTGCTTCTACTAAATTCAAAAAAAAAAAAAAAAAACAGGAAAAATTTATCAGTTACATCAGACATTGCTGTAACATTGAGCAAAAGCAAATGGTACACAGTTTTAAGATACAATATATGAATAAAATATCAACAACAATATAATATGACATTGCCAACACAGAAAAACAAAAAAACAAAAAAAAATTAAGAACAACAACAAAAAAAAAAACATATAAATAAAAATTGTGTGTTCACAAAAATTGAATTTGTCAATAATTTAATGGCAGAGATATGACGTTGATGATGATTATGATGAAAATATCTGTGATAAGCTCACGCCAACAACAATCAACTTACAATTGTACATACAACTATATATATTATACATATATATTGTAAATATACATAACATGTGACTTTATATTATACATCATACATACATATTCTATATTTGAGTTTTTTGTTTTCTTTTTTTTTTTTTTTGATTTAATGAAAAACAGGAGCTCTCAATATAAAATTACTTAAAGCTGCATTTGAAATAACAGTCAGCCTTCAGTAAAAAACAAAACAAAAATTTAAGAGTAGATACAAGAGTTCTGTATCATATCTCATTGAAGGATTTACATAAAACTTATAAATATACAAAATTATTTATATATATTTATATATACATCCATACATACATACATCTCAGTATGTATATTTATGAATGGTTGGTTAAAATTTTGAAATATGAGAAAAATTGCGTAATACTAGTTGACTTCTTTTTCTTAAAATCCTTACATTTAGTTCTATTTTACCGTTATTTAAAGAGTTTACAAAGAAAATTCTTTAAAGCATGCAAAATAGAAAATTTCATTTAGAAAGACGATGTTCAAAAAGAATGAACACAAATTGTTTTATCTATATCCTGAGAAATATTATCTGAAATCCTGACCATCTTTATAATCTTTAAAATTGATTTTCTAAAAGAAACAAATTATGCTCCCATTCGGGTTTTCTAGTTTTGTTTACTAAATCCTTCTCATTTGTAACAAAATCCAAAATGATATTTATTCTTTACAAGATGTTCAATTCTTTATAAAGAAAATGAATCAAAAATAATGATCAATAGTTGGTTCCAAAAACTGTACAAAATAACCAATTGTAAAACATTTAACTGAAAAAAGTAATCCTTAAAAAAAAAGTGTCTATATTAATAGAATTGTAGTTTATCTCCTTATAGAATTGATGTTAATCAACAATATAGAATTAAATTTATATAACAGCTCTACTCCTTCAATAAAATATTGATGCTTAAGGTAAAGAACGTAAATTAACTGTATATCTGTTGTAGTAGAGTTTAAAACTCGAACAAACAGACAGTTTTAATCGTCTTTTCCCACAACAAAAGAAAAAAAATCCTACTAAATAACAACAAATCAAAATGTACGAAAATATTTTTTGTAAACCTCTTATGATGGTTTAGAGTTTCGACATTAATTTAGTTTTGTTTTATCCGATTTTTATACGTTGTTCCTATTTTTTTTTTTTTTCGTTTTTTGTGTGTTTTCTTTTTTTTTTTTTTTTGGTTAATCCTTAGAATTTTATTATATTAAGGGGCTCAAGTTTATTAGAGAAACGAAATAGAGTGTATTTCAAAAAAAATTTTTTTTTTTTTTTTTGGTTTTGTTTCATTTTGGTTTCATTTTTACATTAAATCAGAGGGGTTATACAATATATAATATGATTATATTAGTTTAAGTGTATGAAAAGAGTACGTAAATATGAATGGTGGCAGTTTTTTTCAACAACAATAAAATATGATTATTTTTTTTTTTTTTTTGGTTTATATTTTTGTTCTTGAAATTATCGGTTTAATCAACTGAAATATCAGTGCACACATAGTTAAAAAATTTTTGTTATCTGTATATGTATTATGATATTTATAAAATAGCAGCTATAATGATTATCCTGTTGTTTTTTTTTTTTCCTAAGGGAGGTGAGAATCTTCCAAAGACACCAAGAATTACCCCATGGTAGTGTCAGATTCTTACTGACTAAACCCACCTGCCCCTTTAGCCAATATAGTGGGATGAAACCCTTACCTGCAAAAGCATTATATTGGCTAGGGAGTAGGGATAGGAAAGGATAGGAAAATGGATACGGAACATTGAATTGCGAGTGGGGTTAAAGTTATAAATATAATTTATTCTTTTATTTTATATTTATTCCAAATCTGTTTTAATTTTTTTTTTTTTTTTCTATAATTTCAGCACTTAAATTTGATAAAAAAAAAAAATATGAAATATAAATGAATTAACAAAGAAAAAAACAACAAAATTTCAATTGTTAAAAAAAAAAAGGTAGAATGTAAACCAACGGTTTTTAAAAGCGCACATTTCCAAAACTCAATACAAACTGTTTAGAAGTGTGACTTACACAAAAATTTGAAAATTTCATGTAATAAGAAAAAATGTGAAAATAGGACATTTTTGAAATTTTGAAGGGCTATAAGTCCGGAATCCTATATAACTAAGAAAAGTCGTTAACACACGTAAAAATATATTATTGAACCTTTAATTTTCATGTCTTGTCGAAGAAAAATTTGTACAGGTGCCTAAGTTACAGGTGTCTAAAAATAGCAAATTTTCAATTTTTGAGGCGTAATAACTCTTAAAGAGGGGGTGTTACCAAAAAATTTTCTGAGGAAACTTATACTAATTCTAAAAGTTCTTTCTTGTCTCAAAATTTCAGCTTCTTATCTAAAGGGGTGCCGGAGTTATGAAAAAAGAAATTTCATGCAAAATGTGGTTTTCACATAACGGTAAATTTAAAGAGTAAATTACAAAATATTACATAATTTTGATATTGTTTTATATAGATAATAAAATTTTCGATCTTCTGGCGGTTTTAGATTGCAAAATTATTAAGCAGAGATATATACATCTGAAAATGGGGCTTTTTCGCAATTTTGAAGAGCTGCAACTTTGGAACCCTTTACAATTAAAATAAACCTTTAACACAGGAAAAAATATATTATTGTAGCTTTAATTTTTATATCTTGCAGAAGTAAAATGTGTACAGGTTCCTAAGTTACAGGTGTTGAAAAATAGCAAATTTTCAATTTTTAAGCCCTAATAGCTCATAAACAGGGGGTGGTCTGAAAAAATTTTCTGAGCAAACTTATACTAATTCTAAAAGTTCTTTCTTGCCTCAAAATTTCAAGCTTCTATCTAAAAGCGTGCCGGAGTTATGAAAGTAGAAAAATCATGCAAAATTTGGTTTTCACATAACGGTAAATTTAAATACTAAATTTAAAAAAATTGTATAATTTTGATATTAATTTACAAAGATAAAAGAAATACCTGTCGAATGACGTTTTCAGATTGAAAAAATCTTAAGCAGAACATAAGATATATGCATTTAAAAATAGGGCTTTTTCAAAGTTTGAGGGGCTGTAGCTCCGTACTACAAGAAACCGGCTACAAGAAAAAGTTGTTCCACAAAATTATTTTTTTTATGAGACCTACCTATGGTTAAAATTTTTTTTCTCTATCTTTAACGGTGTAGAAGTTTTGTAAACAGACGGACGGACGGACGGACGGACAGAGTGAAACTAATAAGCACATTTTTTCAAAATTTTTTTGCAAATGTGCTAAAAACCACATCCTTCCGTCTGTGTGGTAAATATTTTCTTAATGTTTTTTAGATAATTGATTAAAAATATATATACATAAGTATACCTACATAATATATATGTATATTCTGTATTTAAGTATAGTACTGATACTATAAAAATAAGCTTAAATTATTTCTTTATTTAAATTAATATTATTATCCTGATTATTATAAGGGAAAAAGATGGTATGATACTTTAAAAAAAAAAATTGAGAATAATTGAAAAGAAAACTTTGATAATTTTTTTTTTTATGAAAATTTAAAATTTACAACAAAAATGATTGTGAAGAATTCTTGTTAAACTCTTTTATTTCATGATTCATTTATATTTAATTTGTACTTTTTAAGGAATAAAAATTAGTTTTGTATAGATTTTGAAATTTTTTGAAATTTTTAATTAAATAAACGAATGATTTAAAATTGAATTATTTTATATTTAAAAAAATATTTTGATATAAAGTGAATTAAGTACAGGTACTTCTTTATAACTTTAATATAAAGAATTGAACAGCACATAAAAAAAATAATTGGGCTTCTTATACGATTTGTGGAATTTTTTTCCTCTAAAAGCTCGACTATAGAGAATAGTTGGCAAAAGTAATAGTTTTAAAATTAGAAAATTTTATAATATGGGAAGAAGGAAAGATAAATTGTTATTTTTTGATTAAATTTTTCCAAATTCTATATAATGTAACGATTTTCTGATTTAGAAGCATCGTTTGAATAAAAACCAAAAAGTTGAATATGATTTACGTGCGAAAATATTTCATTTGCATTCAATTTCTTTTCTATATTAAGACTACCAATAAAAATTATACCAATTTGGGTAAAAGAGTTTAAGAATTTGTATGTATAGGTAAAAATTGTATTATCAATTATCAATAAAAGGTTTTATCCAAAAAAAAAAAAAACCCAAAACATTCAAAATAATATTGCAGCTAATCTATTATTGCTTTAAAGCTTATCGGACAAATAAATTGAAATTCGTCTTTAGTGTCTTAAGTTTGAATACAAGTCCAGTGATCAGAGTTTCGTAATAGTGATGAAATGTCAAAAAAGGCTACAAAAACAAGTAAAAATAACAATAACCCTAAATTTACTTAGATATAAACAACTTAAATTTTTTTTTTCTATTTTGCAGTCCTTTAAAATATGTCCATTTTTATTTAAAAAATATAAATTATTTTACTGAAATTTATTAACTGGATAGATATACATATATATGTACATGTTATTTATGTACATAATAAAAAATCTATATTCAAAAAATTTCATAAATTATATTAATGTTGTGTTGTGTGCAAACGATTTTACACTTTTGAACCTAAACGTACACGAAAAGTTCTATAATTGATTTTTTTTTTTTAAGTTTTGTCTTGTATCCATGTTTTTTTCAAATAAAAATATGTATACATATACTTAGACACAAAAGCTCAAACAAAAATTCAAAGAAAAAAAAAAAAAAAAAACATGAACAAGAAAAAAAAATGTTTAAACCACGCAAAGGAGTAAAAGAAAAACACCATACTGAATTCATTATAATTGGTATAAAAAAAAAAAAATCATCCAAACATTATTCAATTCTTTTATTTTACAAATTATATTCACTAGAACACCATTATACCGTTATATATTAAAAACAAAGAACAATAAAACAAGGAAAAGGAAAACTTTCGAGTTACATTATTGACGTTTAGCCATACACGAATTATATTTACATATGTACATGTATTATAAATGTAGCATGCATGTACATGTACAAAATTGTTTACACCTAAGTATAACTTTTACAGTTATTCATTTTTTTTATATTTTTTTTTTTTCCTCATATGGCATTTTTTTTTTGTATTTCTATTTGTATTTTTATTTTTTGTTTTTTGCTCCCCATCAATATATAAATCTAAAATGATTTCATTATATGCAATGGATTTTTTATTTTTCTAAAGCATGATGAAACGTGAAAAAACAACAGAAACAATAATAACAACAACAACCACTTTTCTAAAACTTGTATTAAATACAAAAAAAAAAAACAAAAAAAAAATGTTTATAACACCCGCTGTGTTTAGATTATCTTCTGTTTCATTCTGATTTCTGTACATACATACTTCATTTTCTTTATATATAAGTACGGCTAGAAAAATGTAAAGGTGCACATACATATAATAAATAAAAAAAACATTTAATATACCTACAGTGTGTATTGCAATAGTGCGATATAAAAAAAAGGCAAACAATAAACAATTCTATATCTTGGCGAATCTATCCAAATTGTTTTTAAAATAACTGTACCTAGATAATTTACAATGAATTTCATGGAAAGTACTGTTATTATATTTACATTTATCTTCTTACATTTATCTTCTCCGCAATGTTTAAGTTAAAATTGTGATAACATTTTAACGCTTCGTTGGAAAAATATGTATATGTACTTAGCAATCAGATTATATACAGATTATATACAGTAAGTTCTACCTAGAGCGGAATACCCTGTATATAACAGTAAAATAATTTACTGTTCAATTTTATAAAAAAAAATAATAGGAATACCAAAATAAAACAAAAAAAAAAAAATCTATTTCTTCATCTTTTATTATAACTGTTTATACTTTTTCTTTCTGCTTTTACATCCAATCTAACTTTTAATTACCGTCAAAAGTAACATTTTTGATGAAATTAGCACAGCTGCATGTCACACGATAAACAATTTAGTACTCTTTTGAATTATTTTTCTTTTGATTTAATTTTTTTTTTTTTTAATTACTTTACCCCAACCTTTAATGTACAAAATTAAACAAAAAAATACAAAAAAAAAAAAAAAATGAAATAAAAACATAAAGTATAACTTACACACACGCACATACATATATGTAATCCAAAACATATGAAACGTCTATTTATCGCATTAAAAATATTTTCTATTAAACATATGAATCGTTTTTTTCTGTTTTTTTTTTTTTTTTGTACCTATAAAGCACATGAATAATTTACAAAATAACTACAAGAGTAAATAAGAAGGAGAAAAAAAATTGTTTAAAAAAAAAAAAAAATCTTCTGTCAATAATAATGTCAGCTGCATGACATCTAACAGTTATAATAGTCCTTCGCGTTGCTAAAATTATTATAAAATATTTTTATTCTTATTAAAAAACATTTTTTTTTTTCCCTGTTATTATTACTTTATTTTTAATACTCACACATTATGTGTATAATAATAATTCAGTCAACCCCTACAGAACCACCACAATTACCACCCCAAATAAAATATAATATGGGTACACTTGTTAAAGTGTGTACGTGTGTATCTGTGTAATTGCTATTATAAAATGACGTTAAATGAAGTAAATTACAATGAAAAAAAAAAACAAATAATAATAATAAGAAACAAAATTATAATGAAATTTTTTAAGGACACTTCAACAGAAAAATTCATATAATTCTTTTGTTTTATTTTCATTTTTATTATAACCATTTTTTTTTTTGTTTTTAAATATGTTGATGTAAACTGTTTAATTTTTTTTTCTTTTTCTTTATGTAATGACATTATTTCAATGGAATTCTTTAATAATGTATATTTGTGAAAATTAAAAGGACCTTCCGTTTCATAAGGTAAATTATTTAAAATACAAGAACATTATTTTAAAACATGTTATATTCCCTATATAATAAAAATGAAAAAAATAATATGTTTGAAAAATGTTAACTCTATTTAATTTAAGGGAACGTTTCAAAAGGCATACTCTAAGTATTTATCACTTAACTTTTAGTAGGAAGTAATATGGTATTATGACTTACAACAACAAAACTGACTATACCCATTCATTCCATTTTTTTTTTTTGTTTTTTACCATTCTACTTGTGAACCTAAGTCTTTTGCGAAGCTCTTCTGTCGAACCTTCGTCTTAAGATATTATATTAATTTTGAACCATAACCTGTCTTATTCATTTTCCTCTACGGCTTCAACCCAGTACTGTTTGACGGGATTTGGTTTCTGTTGTTTTCTAAAGAACGTGACTTTTCACTGATCCATCTGATTATTTTTTTTATGATGAACCTCTTGACATTATTGACCCTTACCACACCCATCACAGCTCTTAAGGATCTATTCTTCCAGACTAAGCACTCCTTTGTCGTATAATACTTCCATATTTTATATTTTTGTATAATTTGTTTTTTGCAAAAATGTTGTTATGTTAAATCCTATAATATATAATTAAAGTCGTAAGCTTCCACTTCCGAATGTCGAAACAAAAATTATATATAAAACGTTGATATCCATGAACCAGGAGCAAAAATCGTCATAAATTTAATTTGAATAAAATTTCCGTATTCATCCAGTCAGTTTTGCAAGAACAAAAAAAAAAAATCTAAGGAAAAAATATGTAATAAAAAAAAATAGGTGATTTTTGCAATTCCATTGAATCATCACACATTTTAAATTGCTCTTTATCATATATAGTACATAACTATTTTGTTTATTATATACAACATAACAAACGTTACAGCAATTTTAATGTTTAGTATGTGATATTTAATTACAAATGAAAGAAGAATAAGAACTCAACGACCTGTCCATATTTCATTTTTATTTTTTGCTTAACATGAAGTCTATGTGTAAAAATTTTATGATAAAGAAAATAATTTTCCTCAGATTTTGTTTTTGATTTTTTTTTTCTTTTTTATTATATGCTTTTATTTCATTCCTTTAACAGTTTATGGTTTTTTTAATATAGTTCAGTTTGATATTTATGTAAGTGTTATAGTTATTGACTGAAAATAACAGAAACAATTTTAACATAATATCAATTTATCACCCTTACAATAAACCTGCTCATACATAATATGTATATCAATATGTTACAATTAAGATGAACTATTTATTTAAGATGTATGGGTACTTAGAAGAAATTTATTACTTTATATCTTTTCTAAAAACAAGGACAAAAAAAACTAAAAAGGAACATTTTTAGATTACAAGATTTTTATATGGGAAAAAAAAACAAATATTACAAAATGTCCTTTGAATCAAAATAATACGACTCTCATATTGGTATCTACTATTCAAAAAGAAATAAGGAAAAAGATTTAGATGATTATATTATAGTTTCTTATGTATAGTTTTTTAAAATTTTCCCCCGAAAAAATAAATAACATTATTACACGCACGCTTCCGAGTTTCTCACTTCATTTTAAATTCTTTCTATATACATCATATTTTTCTAAACTGGGCTGTTTTAAAGGTCCTATATTGTTTGATTTAAAAGAAAGGTATTTTAGTTGGTTTAAAGTTTTACATAAGCAAGGAAATCTTTCTTGAAATATATTTTCTTTTTGAATTTCCTTTTTTTTGTTGGTTTTCATAAACTTCAAAATGCTTATTATGTTATGCCTTTCATTAATATGAATCGTAAAATTGTATCTTATAGATATTTAATAAATTGAATTATATCTACTTAAAGTATACTTATCAGTCTCCAGATTAATTACCTCCTGTTATAAAAAATAATTGAAAGGAAACCTCTATTATTTCTTGCTGCTCAAATTTTGGAAGTAAAGTAAAGAAAGGATAATTTAAGAGTTATCATAAGAAATATGTATTTACAGACAGTTTATTTAAAAAAAATCTAGACTCTACAATAAACCACATTTAATTTATAAAATCATCCTTTATAAATTTAATATACAAGAATTTCTAAATTTTTAACTACTCTTTAAATACGTGTGTACATATCACATTTAAAAATGATTTTATTTCTTTAATCTTAAATAAAATAGACTTTAATAAGCTTTACATGTTGTCCACAAATAAAAAATAGGAAAAAAAAACCAAAAAAGAAATAAAACTCTATTACGATTTTTCTTATTAAATGTTATAATACCTTCAAGGGCAATCACTCCTACTTTATTATATCCTTCTGTCATTTAGTTTCATATAAATTCTTTTTATGTGTTATTTTTTTCTCCTTGTTTTTTTTTTCTTTTTTGGTTTTTTTGGTTTTTTTAGCTTTGGTTTTAATCACAACATTCTTAGTTATAGAAAATAAAAGGAAATCGCCATCTCTTTCACTCTTATACAATTCACCATTCTTAACTTTTAACTATTATGTTGATATATCCTTTCCGTTCTAAACAAACAAGTAAGGAAATTACAAAAGCTCAAGAGAATAAAGTGGAAAATAATTTTTCATCTAATTTAAATAGAACGGAATTAGAAAACGGAGTTGGGTAAAAATTGGCCCACATAAAATGAAATATTTTCAGTATTTTTTTTTTTAATATAATATTTTGAATTTAAACTTTTTTAAAAATGCTTCCGAAAAGATAAGATTGAACATCTATATATAGTTATGTTGTATAATACTATATATAAGGCATTATTTTTTTCTGTATGTAAGTAAAAAATCATGAGTATAAAACAATAAACGAATGTCGCTATTTTGCTTCTTCAATTCGGTTATTTATTTTTTTTTTATGGATCCCACTGATTGCGTATGTAGCCACCGCCATATGTTTAGGTTTCCTATGTCTTTTAGCATTTTAAATATTTAAATTTGGACTAGTGCTAGTTAAATAAGACTCTTAAATTAAGAGGAAAAAAAAAAAAAAATGGTTATGGTTATTTTGAAATAATTGCATACGTTTAGGCGGAAACAAAAATTAGATTAATTGATATTTTTGGTAATTTTCAGTTTTCAAATAATTAAAGTAATCAAATAATTAAATTTTAAACATTTAATTGCTTTCCCAGATTTCACAAAAGAAAACAAAAATGCGTAATAAGTGGTTCTTATTATAAAAGTAAGGTTTTCATCATCTGATTATGTAATGTTAATGTTAAATTTAAATTTAAATGAATACTAGTTGGATTGGTGGTATGAAAATAAAAACATAATATTACTAGATATTTTTTTTATTTTTAATTTTTTTTCTTATTTTTTTAATTTTTTTTTTTTTTTTTGTTTAATTTTTTCGGTTTGCGCTTATTTTATTTACGCAGGAAACTAAAATTTATGACGGATAATGACGCGATTTAACTGATTACACGCAGTAGCGCGAACATAAAACAATTTTAACATTTTCATTTTATATTTTTTTTTTTTCTTTTTAAACATTCCATTATATTTTTTTACTACATATTATTTAGATATTGCTTCAATCAAATCAAAGTTACAAACAAAAAGAAACAAACAAAATAATGGAAAAAAAAATATAAATTTCATTGTATATTTTTTGTTAAACCTCATTCTTTCACTCATTTTTTTGTTTTTCATTTGTTATTATTGTTGTTTTTATGTATACATATAATATATAATATTATTATTCTGCAGAATTTTTTTAGTTTTTCTTTTTTCTTTTTTATAGGTACGGGTTTTCTTATCGCTAACTTTACTATGTCATTATAATTTCTATTTTCTTTATTTTATTTTCATTATTTTTTTTATCTCGTGAATTTTTCTAGTTAGTTAAGTCCTTTTTAGTGGTGAATTATCGTTATTATTCTCTTGTTTTTTTTTTCTCTATTTTGTTATTGTATTTCAAATTTTCCAATTGTTTATGTATATATATATATATATATATATAGTAGTACATGAATGTACATAAAAAAAAATACAAAAATAAAAATGTGTTTTTGAATAGCAAAAGGACATGTCAAAGAAATAAAATTGCCTTTGATAACAGAAAAGAATGAAAAAAAAAAATAATATTTTTTTCACCTTATATATTTCTTTTTTTGTTTGGTGAAAAATCTATTTTGAATAAGTTGCGTAAATAGTCAACCAAATTTTTTTATTACTACCTATAATAATTTAAAGGATTGCCAAGTTATCATTAGTGTAATAATTATTGAAACATGCTGAGTATAAAAAGTATAAGTTTTTATGTTTATGTTTTATTTTTTCATGCTCAATTAAATTTTTTAAAAGAAAACAGGTTCTTTATGCAGGGAAAATGTGATTTTTAAATTTTTGTTTTTCTTTTCAATCCAATAAGGAACATATTAGAACATCCACTAAGTCATTTATTATTAATATTTGACCAAGTTTCACTTTCTAGAGTCATTATTTTTACTTAACTGTTTTGTTTACTTGACTGTAGCTATTGTATACAAGAATATGAAATATAAATGTTTTTATTTGTGCGCCATCTATTCAAAAATACTTAAATTAATATGAAAACTTTCATTTTTCAAAATACACAATAATAAAATCGAGAATCGCCCAATCCGAAAGGAAAAGGGATCATCCGTTATGGGTGTATTGATTATTTTTTTTTTTTTAATGCATTTCTCTGCCACATAAATGTGGACAGGAAATTACACAGCCTTTCCTGTTCAGGCGTGGCTGTTAATATCGTAAGGGGGAATAATTCTTACGACGTGTGTGGGATTCGAACCCACACTCTCTCTGTGTTTACATACGCTCTTACCCACTAGGCCACCAAGACCCCTTGTATTGATTATACCTAATAAAGAAATTTAATAATGAAATTTAAAAAGATTTAAAACTTTTTTTTGTTAAAGTTTAATTTTCAAATTTAACAGAGTCCTTAAGTACACATTTATTAAAACATATGACAAATTTAATTAATCTAAACTAAATCGACAGAATTCCCGGATCAGGCATTGATTGCAAAACATGAGAATTCACCGAAGTTTTGCAAAATCTTCAATATGATTTTTTATCAATTCTTAATACAAGTATAATATTGATGTTTAGTAAAATTAATGATATCAGCAATTGCAGCATACGATTATTTAAATTGAAAAGATTTTTTGGATGCTTTAAAAAAATCAATAAGAAAAAACATGAAAAACATTTTTTCGAACATGAAAGTGATAGCTGCTATTTTGAACAGTGGAATTAACTCTTTATTGCAGGAAAGGCTTTTTAATTTGCAAAAAAAAAAAATACATTATTTATAAAACATTTAACGAAATAATTTTTACATATAATATTTTAAAACTTTTAATAAATCTGGCAACTCTTATACGTTTATACTTTTTACATATTACATATTACCTAAATACAAAAAAAAAAAAATATTTTAACAATGGGGTATTAAAAACTTTCCATTCTTTGAATACTACATTTAACATATTTTAAATGGATTAAATTGGGTTGATGGTGTATGAAGATGATGATAATATTATAGACCATCACCTTATATAAATATTTTATTTTAACAGTAACCGTTTTTTTATTTTTTTTTTTAACTGGTATTTAAATTTTTTCTTTATTCTTTTGGAATTTGAAAGGCCAATGAACTGAATTAAATTTGATAAAAGAACGGTGTTTAATTTAAACCGTTTATGTCTTTATTATAGATAAAAATTAACATATATTTTTATTTTTAACTCCTTATCAATGGGGTGAATTTCATTCCTCTTAATTTTTATAAATACTACCCTTTTTGATTTTTTTTTAATTTGTTTTTTTTTTTGGATAATTTTTTTGGATAAAAAAAAATTTTTAATTGAAAATCAGTTCATTATTTTGACAGGACATATTTAAATATATTTTCCTAATTAATACATTCATAATTTGTTTGTAATTGTAACAAATTATAACAGCTTTTAAGTCCCAAATTAAATTGAATGAAAATTGTTTGTTATTGAATCAATTCAGTGTAAATCATCATTTTTTTTTATTAATTTATAATTGAATTGTTAGAATATCTTACCTATTTAATATTTGGTAATCTGCATTCAGATTTCTTTAAGATTCATTTGAAAAGTTTTTCCTTATTACTATGGATTCAAACGTTTATTTTTTTTTTCTCTCTTAGGGTGGAATTTGAACGAACTTGAGTTTTCTTGAATTTTAAAACCGGTTTTCTTAGATTTTAATTAGTAAAAGTTAAGTTAATTTACACCCATTGCTTATTTTAAAATCATTCTATTTCCAAACAAAAACGTTTCCAAACCAAATAAAATGTTTTTATACCCGTATGGTAGTTTTGGGTATATTAAAATTGCACCTGCTTTTGCAACACCTCGAAATAAGCAAACTAAATATAGAAGTGTATATCTGATCACAATCGAAAAATTTGTTTTTTTTTAAGCCTTTTTCGTCTGTCTGCTCGTCCAATTCTGTTCGTCAGCACTATAATTTAAAAAATAAATTCTAAAAATTTTCCAATATTACGTTTCTAATATTATTAGTTTCGGTATTGAAATTCAGCAAGTGCGACCGGCGGGTTTGAGTTCTTTGTCATACAACTTCTTTTTTTCATATGAAAATAACATAGCATCTATCGAATCTGGTTATCTGAAATTTTGTGAAAAGGAGTCAAGTTTCAAGCAAATACCTTTGTTTAAAATATGGTTTCTTTAGCACAACAAGGTCAAGTATACAATTTCTCTTTTCTTGTAGGAAAATAGCACAGTGACTATATAAACTGGATATTTTTATATCTATAATTTTGTCAAAAGAAGTTAAGTTTTATTACAAAGACCTAATGCAAATTTGGGTAGTCTAAAACAGCAGGTTCGATTAGCTACCATACAACTTCAAAATTTATATAAATATATTATTTATATATTGGTACTTAACTAAGTCAGATATCTAAAATTTTGTAAGAGATGAGTAAATCTTATGTTAACAGCATAACTTATATTCGTATACGGATTTCATATATTTGACATATTCAACTATCCTCGTTTTTATTATATTTTAATTATAGTTTAGTTTTAGTAAACTCTTTATTTTTCGAATTTAACAATATTTTATATATACAATTCCAACTAACGAAATATTCGTGATTATTGATTTGTGATTAGCTTTATTTTTCATACAAAAAATTTTTCATAAAAATTATGTATTCAAATGTTCCTCCATTTTTTTTTTTTTAATATACTTAGTCTAAGATCGTTTTTGATATTGCTAGGAAGATCATTAAAAAACTACACACCCTTGTACAAAAGTGAATTTTATTTACTTGCCTTCCTGTATAATGAGAGTCTGAAATAACCTCTGTTTCTAAGATAATGACAACCACCAACATATTCAATAATTTACCTTTACATGTATAGGAAGGAAGCAGATTATTCTTCAATTAAAATATTAAAACTAAAGCGTTATAAGTTAGACACTTTCTGATATTCATCCATTTCAAATTATTTAGCATGTCACGAATAAGTGTTCTTATGCCACACTTAAGTCCCCTATTTTATAATATTTGCAACCGGTGAAGTTGCTGTTGGTTACAAAGAAATAGTAGTTGAGCAATAATTGAAATGAGGCAAAATTATTGTGTATATTACATATATTTATTACATAAGCCTTTGAAACCTTCGACCTAATTCTTCCGAAAAAAGCTAGTTTTTTAGTGATTGTTTTGCACATGTCATCACAATGCTTATTGAAATTGAGTTTGCTATCAATTATAACACCCAGATATTTTATACTTTTTACACATTTAATTTCATCATTATTTATATGTGGATTTCTATTGTTCTATATTTAAAACATTTTCAAATTCAATTCAAATTCTGTATATTCGATATTTTGTAATATTTTTATCACCATCAAATTTCATGTAGTATGATTAGGGTTATGATTTCATGTATAGTATGATTGATTTATGATTAGAATTAATTAGCAACTGAATTCAAGTGAATGAATGTCCTTAAAAACAAACTAACTGAAGTAGCATATAACTTCAAGATGACAGAAACCAATAAGATAATTTTTGACAATCTTAAATTTTTTTTTTTTTTCCTGTCAAAAACTTATTTTTAATAATTTTATCTCTTCTTCCGTTACTTTCTTTTAACTTATTTACATAATTTTAAAGCTTCTAAGTCTTAAAAGCATTATTTTAATTGAGATGATGACTTTTTTTTTGTCCAGGATATTTTTATTAAAACATTTATTCTTGATACATAAAGTATACTGTCAGTATATAAAAATAATAACCGTTATAGGAAAATTTATTTAAATGTCATAAGTTTTTAAAAATGTCATCTTGTGTGGTTCTTTCATTTTAAATACATAGATCAGTTTAATTAAAAAACTTTTATTTAATTTTATTTTTATTGCATTTTTTTTAATATAAAAAAAAAAACGTTTAATTATTTTTTAAAATGTTTTATTAAAATTTAACAATAATTTTATGGCACTTAATATTAAGATTGAATTAAAATTTTCCTCATTTTAGAAATAAAGGAAAGGGCAAAACTGACATTTTATATGTTTATATGAAAATGTATATAATTTATATAACATATTTTTAATAATATTATATACCTGTACGTCGTATTTCGTAAGTTAAGAATCGTATAGAAAATGTAATAAAGGGGAAAAAATTTAGAAAAAAAAAAATTTTATGATTCTCTTTTGTAATGATTGTAAAAAAAAAAAAAATTTTTTTTTTCACCTAAATATAAATTATACTTTAACGCTAGCCCTTACTGTTATTGGGGTACTATAATATACTCTCTTGAATAATATTTTCTTCTGATTTCGGTTTTATTTTCTTTAAAAAAAAAACAAAATATTTACGATCTTTTTTTTTTTTTTTCGTTCTTTACTAAATTTTTATTAATTTAATTTAATTTTGTTGTTGTTTTTTTTTTTTTTTTTTTTTTCATTTTCATCATACCTTTTAAGATTTTATTAGTATAAAGTGATAAATTAAAATGCAAATTCATTTCTTGTTTCCTTCATTTATTCGTTGATTTTTATTACCTGTCATAAAAAACGTTTTTCTGATTCTTCTTACCTTTTTTACAATTTTCTTTACATCAATTATTTTTATTGTTGAATGTTGTTGCTTTTTTTTTTTCGTTATAATTTTTTTTTTTTCTTTTCATATAGGCCGGACACCACTGATGGTTGATTTTTTACATTGTAAAAAATTTTACTGAAAACAGAAAAAAAAAAGAAAATAAAAAAAAAAAATTTTTTGTCCCTATACCGGCTAACTGATGTTTATTATAAAAAAAAAAAAATCATAATATATAACTTTTCTTCCGAGGGGCAATTTAAAAATCTTAAAGTTAAGAACATCAAATATTTTTAAGGAATATTTGCATCTATAAATGAATCCGTTAAAAAAAATTTCTGTGTAAAAAAAACTCTTTCTACATTTCAAATTAATGGGATAAAAAGTAAGGAGATGGATTGTTTGCATTCTAAAGAAAATCTTTTTTATTCATTTAAAATTTAGGGTATTAGTTAGAGTTATATATACATATATATAAGAAATGATGTTTCTCCAGTTATTATTTAGACAACAAACGTACATTAAACAACAAATTGTTATCGTAGTCCTGATTCCAATAACTGTAAAATTAAAACTATATAAATATTTATAGATAACCTTCCCTTTAATCAGTTTTTGTTTTCCCTTGTTTTTTATTTATTTATTTTATTAATCGTATTTTCTGTTATACTTATAGCTATACTTACTTTAGATCAATCCATACCTAAAATCAAGTGATTTTACCCACTTTATTAATGAAAAACATCAATTTTATCATTTTTTATGACTATTTCAAAAAAAAAAAAAAATTAATTGAAAAAAGAAACAGTAAATTTTTTCAAAAAATACAAAAAATTAAATACGCTCATTTCTACTAATTTTAGATTTCAATTTTATAGATGCGTATAAAAATTATAAAAGAATGATCAAAATTTAGAAAAAGAATTTAATCACAACGTACTTTTGATTATTAAATTTACTTTGTTTTTTTTTTTTAATATAAAAAAAAAATTAATTTATTCTTTAGCACGAGTAAAAAATCAACACTGTAAAGAAAGCAACAACAAAAATAATAACACAAAAAAAAAGCATAAAATAAAAATTGGTGGCTACTGATTAAGTTATATGACACCTTTACTAAAGTATTTTCTATGTAAATTTTTTTTTTTTTTAATTTCTTTTTTATACACATATTTATTTTATAAAAAATTTATAAAAACACAGTGACGGCCAAACAATAAGAAACAAATCAAAAATATTAAATTTTTCTTCTAAAGTTTTACATTTATTTCTTAACTATAATATTCGGTACCTACATCTTAAGGATAAATGTTAACCTAATATCTATTACTAAAAAATAATGCAAAATTAACTTTTGGGGATAATTTTTAGCACATTTTTCAACAACTGACTAATTTGTTTCACTCTGCCCGTTCTTACGTATATGTTTGTTCACAAAACTACTGCACCATTTAAGATAGAACAATAATATTTTAACCATGAATAAGTCACTTATATAGAAAATTAATATTGCAGAGCATGTTTTTTATGTAGCCCCATCCATTATGTGTATATTTCATGTTCTGCTTAATACTTTTACAATCCAAAAACACCAAGCAACAGGATTTGTTTTTTTTTTAGCTTTATAAATTAATATGAAAATAATGCAATTTTTTTTTATTTAGTATTTAAATTTACCGTTAAATGAAAACAAAAGTTTGCAGTATTTTGCTTTCTTCATATATTTACGCAACACTTTTAAATAGAACCTTGAAGTTTCGAGAAAAGAAAGATCTTTTGCAATTAGAATATGGTACCTCAGAAAAACTTTTAAAGCATTAAAGCATTTGCGGAGCTGAAAAGTTGAAAATTCTTTATTATTATTAGACAACATAGAATTTTTTTTCAAAATAAAACGCAAAAATTAAAGGTCAAACATTATTTATTTTGACACGTGTTGTCAGCGTTTTCTTAAAATTGAAGAAGTAATGTTTCTTAATATTTCACAATATTTCTTTACATATAAAATTCTAAGAAAAATTAAAAATTTTAGTGCAAGCCTCAATATTCTAAAGTTTTTTTATTCACTTTAAAAACTTTTGCTTTTACATTCCGCCTTTTTTTTTTTATTTTTCTTTCTTTCCCCAAAAAAAAGATTTTATCCTTACAGTTGACTACAAATTGTTTGTGCCACTGATGAAAAATCTTTGGCAAAAAATTGGCAAAAAAATGGATTCTTTTATTATTTCTCAAAACATTTTTAATTACAGCTTTGTGGTTTGAAACCAAGATCTTTAAATAGCCGCACATTATTAAATTTTAGTCACACCACACTGAATTAAGTTAATATAAAACACTTCTTTATATAAGCTTTTACATTACATATAATGTTTGAACTTTAAGTTTTGTAGCATACTTTTAAAATACTTGTAGCCGTGTTTCAGCTATGAAAACAATACAAATTTTTAACTTTTGATCATAGATAGCTATTAATAAGAATGCAAAAATTGAATCTCTAGAAATTCTTGTCTTTTTTATAAAATCATACAAATTTCGTATCCGTCACTATTTATTAAAAATCTTTTTATTCACTAAAAAATAATCTTTTCTCAAATGACTTTCATTTGAGAAAAAGGAAGAAAATTATATATCTAAAATAAAAATATTAGTCCTACTTTTAGATGAATATGTATTGTTATTTATGCAAATATAATAAATTCAATTTGCATACAAAATTACACCTGAATTTGCATTTGATCATTAGTTCTCTTTTATAGACACACTAAAAATAATTAAAAATAAAAATGTTATAAAAAAATATTTTTATAATACCATTTTTTTTTTATGATCTATTTACGGAAATTTGAAAAAAAAAATAATTTTAAAATTATGCAACTTAAAAATAAACTAATTATTATGAAATAGCTTTATAATTACTTTAAATCTCCACACTAATTTTTTTTATATTTATTATGACCACTTACTTTTAATTTTAAAAAATTCTAAAATATTGATGATGGTAGATTTAATATTGAAGTCGATAATTTGATAGTCAAATTTAAATTAAAGACCGAATGCGAGTATTTACTACTAGGAGTAGTAATTACTACTCCTTTTGTATAAAAAAGTTAATTCTCAATATAATATGCACATCAATAAATAGGTCTATTAAAGTATTTATTTCATAATTTTAATATTTGGGATCTTACACATTGACAATGACTTCGTAGCACAATAGACCTAAATACAATTTTGACGTAATATGTACCGTATAGTTTTTTGTAGTCGTGATATCTTAATGGTGTTCTATATAATTGTCAAGTATCGACATTAACTAATTTCAAATTATAAGACATAATATGTATCTATTAGTTTTTGATATATTAAAGCTATACTTTGAGTATTGTGCAACAAATGCAAAACGTGATAAAAAAAACTTTATACGACTAATACAAAAAAAAGGCTACAAGGTAAGTAAATGATGATTTGATTTGTTACATAGCTACAAAATAAAATTCAAACAGGTTATATTCAGATGATAGGATCACGTTATGAGTAGAAATCGACATATCAACAAGACTATTATCACAAGACCTTAATTTTTTTTTTTTTTACTGCATTTCTCTGCCACATAAATGTGAACAGGAAATTACACAGCCTTTTCTTTACAGGCGTGGCTGTAAATGTCGTAAGGGGGACTAACTCTTACGACGTGTGTGGGATTCGAACCCACACTCCCTCGGTGTTTACAGTGTATTTTATACGGTCTTATCCACTAGGCCACCGAGGCCCGGGACCTTAATATTAAATTTAATATTATTAATTTTGTGACAATAAACACAAAATTCAATTACGATTCACCCACATATATTTTTAAACGATGATATCGATGATAAGCATTAAAAAATATTTTCCTAAAAAAAAGGAAAACTAATAAGGACTTTAAGCTAATAAAATATATTAGTATTTTAACATTAAGATTTTCAAATACAGAATATTTGAATATTTCTTATTTAAACATGTATTTGTTATTGTTGTTCTGATAGAATATACATAATTATTTTTATAAAAATATTTTATCTTTATATCATTTTACCTTAAAGTCATTTTAAAAAACAAAAAGTAACTTTTATTCCTTAAAAAATTTAAAACATATAAAAAAAAACTTAAAGTTATAATAATTTACAAATTTATTATAATATCAAAAATACTTTAAAAAAGTATCTTAAAAATCTTGAAAATTAAAAACAAAATTGATACCTTATATATAAAATAATCTAAGTCAGAAAGTTTAAACTTTAAAGCTTCTTTTTTGATCTGTTCTTTTAACATTTTATATTAAATACATAAAATAATACCACCAAATACAAAACTTTTGCAATTCAACTTTTTTATAAACAAAGTAAAACAAAAAAAATAAAAAAAAATAAAAACTCAGTTCTTTAATTCAATAACTAATTTCAAAAATTTATGACAAACCTCTCAAAACAAGAGAAAGAGGAATAATAACAAAAAAAAAAAAAAAACAAAAGACTAGGAGTAAAAATAAAAAACCCGACAGTAAAGTGAAAAAGTTTTTAACACTTTACCCTATTTATCGTGGTTAGATCTAGGTTTTTAACTACACAACACTCCTTTTTTTTTTTTGTTTTCTAAAATTTCATATTCGTTCTCTTTTTCTCATTATTAACTAAAAAAAAAAAGAAACAAAATATATAATAAATAGATAGCAACCAACAAAAAAAAAAAAAAAACAAAAGAATAACAAATAAAAAATCTAACCTCTAAATTTATATATAAAAAGCATACTATACATACGCACATGAAAATGTTTTTATTTTTTTAACACCACCCATTCATTTTACTCTACACTTCAGAACAATTTATCCTTTTTTTACACAACAATAAAAAAAAAAAACCAAAAAAAAAAAACAACAAAAATAAATAACAATAAAAATAAAATTAAAGAAATTTCCTTGATTTTTATCAAAAACTTTTTCTCAACTTTTCCTTTTTATTCTTATTTTTTAATTTTGTTTTTTTTTTTTGTTTTTTTTATTTTCTTTTCCGTTCTCATCTTATTTTAATTTTTAAAATAGAAAAATACATAAGCATTTATACTTCTATCTCACTCTAATTTTTAATTCGTTTTTTTTTTTTTTTTTTTCTTGTTTTCTTCATCAAACTCACACTCCATTCTCTTCAACACAAAAATACTATAATTTCATGCATTAAATTTTGATTTCATTTTGACCCAAGTACCTTTGCCGCTCATAAATTTTAGGATTCTGGAGGCTTTTGATATTCAAAATTTAAATTAAAACATAGAAAAATGAAAAGAGAAAAAAAAAAAAAAATAGAATCTACAATACAATGAAAATTTTGTCATTTAATAAAGCAAAAAAAAAAAAACTTTTTCTCATTTAATTTTGTACTCTTTTTTTTTTCTTCCGTTCTTGTTGTTGTTTTTTTTTTTTTTGTGTATTATTTTGTTTTTTAATCTTTAATGTTTATTTTTTGTTGGTCCTTCAATTTTAAAAGCTTCAATTATTTAAAAAAAATTTACTTTTAAAATATTTAAAATTAATCGTATTGTCTCCAAACTCCGAATATTAATTTTTCCATTTCTTTATATGTATTTACTATGTACATATGTATATGTAGATATGTACATATGTGTTTATAATCTGTAGATAAAGCGAATTGAATCGGAATTTACCTATACTTAACCGCTATATATGAATTATTAATACATTTTGTACACATAATATAATTAATTCTATTATTCTGAGAATGGTTCAGCACTTAGCTTTAGTAAGCTTTAACTTTCTCTTATAGTCATTAGATATCTATTAATTTTCTTGATGATGTTGAAATAAAAGTTAAATTTTTTATTTCTGATTTCTTTTCATCTGGTTGGTGTAAGTTGTTTCTTTATTTTCGTCTAGTTTTAGTTAAATATTAGATAATAGAACAAAAAGCACAACTGCTACAATTCAAATATCTTAAAACATTATAAAATTTTACCTATAAATAAATAAATCTATAAATATTTCTGGTTTTTTTTTCCACTCATATAAGAAGCATATATAAGTCACCTACTAAGTCAGTACATTTCAGTTTATGATAATGATGAAGATCCTATAATATTTTTACTCAATAGTAAAACACGAGTAAAACGGCATCAGTCAGCACTTAACTTACAGTTCATTCATATAGAATTTGAACTGTAAAACTGTTTTTTTTTTTTTTTAAATTCATTAATATAAAAAATCTAATAACTAACAATTAGAAAGACGTCATAAATTTCAAAATACACTTTTTTATCTTTCTCTATTTTACTTGCCTTAATATAAAATTGCAAATACATACTTACATATATATATATATATATATAATATAAAGTACATTCTGGTATAATATAAATTAAAGTGCGTTCCTTAACTATAGGCACAATTTTATTTTAAAAAGTGTAATAAACATGTAAAATTGTTTTATCAACAAAAAGGATTTTTTTTTTTTCTTTTTCCCTTTTTCCCCTTTTTCTGTTAAATTCATTTTATTTGTACCACTCTTATACATATTATATATATTCATAATTATATACAAATATATATACTAAATTTGCATGATATATGTGTATGTAAATCTACATAATATATATTATATAAATAAATTAATACGATTATATTATATATATATATATATACATATATATCAAAATATTTTCTTTAAATGAAAATGAGGTGTCGTATAAAAATTAAAACTCAAACTTTAATTTGAATCATATATACTGAACCGATTCAAAATAAAACATTGTGAATTAAAAAAACTGAACCATTCTCTCTGTTATTTTTTGATTTTTTTTTTTTTTTTTTTTGTAGTTGTAAATTCATTTGCAAAAATTATTTCAAGGCTAAAAAAAATTATATATATAAATAGGTATATATATACATAAATATGTATATATATGTTTGTTTGAATGTTAATGTGAATGTTAGTATGTATAAATATTATAAAGGAATAGAAAATAAATTAATTTAATTTCGTTGAGTGTATAAGAGTCAGTAAGTCATAGAAAATCTAGTATTTAAATAAAAAAATAACAAATCATTTTGGAACATTTAATGGGGGGGGGTAATCACAACCTTTAAAGTTAGATTTTTTGATGTGGCTGTTGTTTTTATTGTTTTTTTTTTTACTATTATGCCTTTTAGTAAAATTTTATTTTCACTTTCCCTTTTCCCTGAAATTTTTTATATATTTATTTTTCATTTTCAGTTATTTTTTTTTGATATTTCATAAGAATATTGGATTTGATTCATTTTGAATCGTCATTAAAGACGACGATTTATTTAACAAAAAATGTAGTTTCATTTTTTCCTCTTATATTTTTAAAGTAAAATTTTTTTTTTAAATTAAGGAAAAATCAACTTTTTCTTTTACTTTCTATAGGTAAAAAAAAATTTTTAACTTCCTTTTTTAGTCCTTGTTTTTATTATTTTTTATATGTTTTTTTCTTGTAAAATTTCTTGTAATTTCCTGAACAAAATATTATAAGGAAAAAAACTTTTTTTTTTTTTTTTTTTGGAGAAAGGACATAATTTTGTCACAAAAAAAAAAACAGAAAATATTTAATTAAAAATATTTTTGATTTAATAATTTAATAATGTTAATTTATGTTATATGAATGGAATAAAACATTGTACCCCAAAAAAAAAAAAAAAAAGAAGTTTTTTTAATATAAAAATTTAAAAAAGAAAAATATTAAATTGTTACTTAACATGTCATAATTTTATAAATTGTCCAATAGAAAAGATATTGTTCTTAAGTTATTTTTTAATTAATACCATAATTTTTCTTTAACGGCAGAATTATTTTTTTTTGTATTTAAGGACAGGTGGGTTTAATTTGAACCAAAGTTTTTTTTTTTTTAATTGTATTTTAGAAATAATTCAAATTTGTACCTTAAAATTAATGTTATGGTGTTTCTTAGTTTTAAGATTTATGTAAATTTTCATTTTAATTCCAGAATATAGCATAGATATTAGAAAATGAATGATGAGTAAGTATTTCTATGTTGTATTAAAAATATTTAAATATGTGATGCTGTTGTCAATGTGATATTTTTTAGAATATAAGAATTTTTTAATATATAAGTACCAAAAATTTTGTGAATCAGGTCAAGTGTTTTTTTTTTTTCTAAGGAAGATGATAATATTTGAAAGACAACAATAATTCCTATACCCAATTTATCTGGTAGTTTCATAATTATTATAAATATCTTATCGATATAATGAGATCAATATATCGTTACAGTTTTATTATAACTCAGGATTAAAGAAATGTAAATATTTTGTCTGAAAAACAAAATCAAAGAAAATGCTAGATGTAAATTTGTTTGTTGTTGTAAGTTGCAAAACAAACAAAAAAAATTCAGTCAGAGTTTTCAATAGAAGGTTTTGAATAATTTTTTTTAGAAGGATTTTTTGAACCTAATGGGTTTATCATAAGTAATTGTAAACGAGTTGAATGTAAATAAGTTTTTCCCTTCTATAATTTTGAACTAAATAAATACCCATACCTTTTTGTTATGATCAAACATCTTTTGGTAATGATTTACTGTTTGAGCCCAGAAATTAAAGATTAGGATGTTAACAATTTTTAGTGATTGGATGTATTTTAAATATCCATGAAATAAATTTTATTCGACCCAACACTCCCACCAAATTGTTTTTTTTTTCTTATTAATTTAATTTAATTTTTTCTTTCAATTTTCTATGAAACTTTTAAACAGATACAATTATTTCGCAAATTGTCAAAGTTAGACTTCATCTCTCCAGAACATTAGTGAATTTCGAAACACGATAATAGAATTTTTTAAGGAATTAATATTTTAAGAAAATTTAAAGATATTTTTAAGATTCGCATAAATTTTTTTTCAACCAAAACGAACTAAAAAAAATTTCAAAATAACAAAATAAACTTAAATCTATTTCAGTACAGATTTTTCGCTCATCTGTACATACTCATTTAGAATATTAAAGACTGATTTTTCTATTATTTACTTTATACGTTAAAACATTTCGAATTTTTTCTTTTGATTTTTATTTATTTTGATTTGAGATTTACTCCCACTTTTTGATTTAAAACACATAACAATAATAAAAACTAAAATATTTAAAAAAAAAAAAGAAATCTTTACCTTTATTTTCCTTTAAAAATGATCATAAATTTTGTAGAATGCTTTTGTATGGGTCATAAAATGTTAATTCACACTCAAAACCAAAAATCAAACAAAAAAAAAAAAAATTTCAAACAAAAGAACAAAAAATACTATCTTTAAAAAATTACCTATAGATAACAACAAAGAACAGAACCGCTTTAAGGAAAGTTCCAAAATGTTTCCTAACGTTTCTTCTAATAAGGACAGCTTAAAAATTCGAAGTTATAAAAGAATTCACATTTAGATGCTGAATTTGAACATAACCTTCATATATATCACAATTATATATGTAGGATTTAAAAAAATTAAACAATAGCTTCAAATACTTAGGGTTGACATTCCAGATATTTCACAAAATCTAGTTTTGGAATAACAAAGGGATAATATAATTGATATAAAGTTTCGATTTTAGAAATTTTCGACCCTGTCTAATAATAAAAATACTCCATATATCCACAAAAATATAATATATATTCATATATATACATGTACTTAAACACAATAAAATAAATTGAAACGGCAAAAAAAAAATTGAATATTTGGTTGGAATAAATTTACGACGAAACAAATCTAGAACGGAAGCTAAAAAAAAAAACAAAATTTAACCAAAGAATCAATGGGCAATGGATTTTTTTTTTATTTTATTTTTGCTAAAGAAAATTATATTAAAATCTTATAATATTTTGTCCATCTACGAGTATTAAAAAAAAAAAAAACGTAAAATGAAATATTCTTCTAAACTTCAAGATATTCTATAAGAGGGAAATCAAAAACCATACCCATGCCGTGATATTAACCATCAGATAGTTTAGAGGCAAAAAAATATTTACTTTCATTTCTCTTATCTTTATTATTTTTTATCGTTTTCCTAAAGGAAAGATTGTAGGTGGGGTTCTTTTCAAATGTTTTATGGTTTTTTTTATTTTCATTCTTTGGTCGGACTCATTGCAATTCAAATTGTATGTCAGTTTCCGTGAACCATTCTTTCCTCTTCCCATTTTACTTCTCGTATATAACAAAAAAAAAATAAGAAAAATATTGAAATTTTTTTTTTTTTTTAATCAAAAGAAATGTGCGTCTAGGCCTTGTTATATTTAGTTGGCACTTTTTACTGAATTTCATTATCAAAAATGAACCCTTGTGTCAATAATAACTGTAACAAAAACGGTTTTTATTACATTGATAATATAAACTATATACAATTATCAGTTAAAGTGTCTTATGAATGTTGTAGAAAAAAAAGAGGAGTAGAGAAAAAAAAAACTAAATATAACCAATGAAAATTTTAGGATTGCCAGATTTCAAAACAAAAAAAAACGAGGAAGAGTGCAGTAGAGTAGACTGTGTCAACTCTGGGATACCCGTATGAACGTAATATATCCTGTTTCTATAAAACTTGATCATCTTTTAAAAACATTCAGAGTTTTAGTACTGAACTACAGAGATATATTTACGTAAATTGTGGAGTTGTATGATAGCTAGCCGAATCTATTGCGCCTAGCTTCATTAAGTTCCAGGAAATGCAAAAAGCCTGAACCGGCTGCTTTAGACCATTCAAATTTTACAAAAGTTTTTGGCATGCAACTCGACACTTTTTCACTAAATTTCAGATAGCTAGCTTCAATAGACACTGAGTTATTTTCATTTAAAAAGAGAAGTTGTATGGCAACTATCCGAACCTGTCATATCATCACAACAAAATTTTACAGAAGTTGTTGCCATAAAACTCGATCATCATTTGCAAAATTTCAGATACCTAAATTGAATAGACACTGGGTTATTTCCATTTAAAGAAAGAAGTTGTATGGCAGCTACTCGAACCCGGCGGCCGAAAATGCTGGAGTTAAATAGCTAAACTAACAATTTTGTAAAAGTGACTTAAAAAAAATTTCAGCCTCCTAACTCCTTTATTTTTTGAGTTATCGTGCGGACGGACACTGAGTTATTTTCATTTAAAAAGAGAAGTTGTATGGCAGCTACCCGAACCCGTCGCACCACCACAACCAAATTTTGCAGAAGTTGTTGCCATAAAACTTGATCATCATTCGCAAAATTGCAGATACCTAGATTGAACAGACACTGGGTTATTTCCATTTAAAGAAAGACGTTGTGTGGCAGCTACTCGAACCCGGCGGCCGAAAATGCTGGAGTTAAATAGCAAAACTAACAATTTTACAAAAGTAACGTAAAAAAATTTTCAGCCTCCTAACTCCTTTATTTTTTGAGTTATCGTGCGGACGGACACTGAGTTATTTTCATTTAAAAAGAGAAGTTGTATGGCAGCTACCCGAACCCGCTGCACCAGCACAACCAAATTTTACAGAACTTGTTGCCATAAAACTTGATCATTATTTGCAAAATTTCAGAAACCTAGCTTGAATAAATACTGAGTTATTTCTATATAAAGATAGAAGTTGTATGGCAGCTACTCGAACCCGCCGACAGAAAATGTTGGATTTAAATAGCAAAACTAACAATTTTGCAAAAGTGACGTAAAAAAAATTTCAGCCCCCTAGCTCCTTTATTTTTTGAGTTATCGTGCGGACGGACGGACGGACGGACGGACGTACATGGCTTAATCGACTCAGAATTCGATTCTGAGCCGATCCATACCTTTGACACTATATCTAGCTCGACTCCTTTAAGGTGTCACAAACGTAATGGCAAATTTATTATACCCTTGAACATAGTTCATACGGGTATAAAGAGTAGAAAACAAAATTTAACTGCTGTTACATTGACATTGACTTTATTTATTAAAGTAGCGGGTATACATTATCAGTTCAGTCAAAAAAAAAAAAGTTTTATAAGTACACAAAACTGACGGCTGAACCTACGACTGAACTGTTAATGTATACTTGTATAAAACTTTTTTTTTTTTTTTTATTGCATTTCTCTGCCACATAAATGTGGACAGGAAACTACACAACCTTTCCTGTTTAGGCGTGGCTGTAAATGTCGTAAGGGGAAATAACTCTTATGACGTGTGTGGGATTCGAACCCACACTCCCTCGGTGTTTACAGCATATTTTATACGCTCTTACCCACTAGGCCCCAATTTTTATTCAAAATAAGCAAAGATATATTAAAAAAATAGTTTTTAATTAGTTTTTATATAAAAACGCTAAACCATAGACTTATTATAAGTGTTTATTTTCCTGTTAAACTTTCCCAAATGTTTAAATATCATTCGACAATCTTTTTCAATTTGATATTCATTTTTAATAAATGAACATATGAATATATATAATGAATACTATATGTATATATATATATAAATACAAATATATATATTTTTATATAAAAAAGTTATTTTTAATGTGTCCTGATAGTATAACATATAAAGCTATGATAAAATGTCCTTTATTACAACAAGGTATAATCGTTTATTGCTTTTGGTTATTTTATTTTGATTTCAGTTGTTTTTTTTTTTTTGCTTTTGCATTTATTTTTTTTTTTTATTATTTTTATGTCTCGCACCTTATCCGATTTACGTAAAATGATATATTTCCAATGGGACTGTTTCTTTCATACATTGAGTATTTATACAAAGAACTCATTTTATAAAATACATAAAAATATATACATATGTATATTCACAATATTTACTACAAACTGTTTTGAATGATATTTTTTCATAATTTTTGTTTTAACTCTCACACTCAACCCCCACAAACAAAAAAAATAAAAATAAAAATACTAAAAATGTAGCACTAAATATAATTATGGTATGAGTTATATGTATATGGATGAACTAAATTTTCTACACCCAATTTTAAATGTTCTCTTAAATATAATATATATGTACAGTATATATGTTAAATATACATATATACCATACGATTTATAAAATTGTATAAACACAGTATCTGAAGATGTTTTATATAATTTTCTATAAAGAGAAACCTTTTCAGATATTTTTTTTTTCATTTTCGTATTTTCTTCTTTTTTTTCTTTTTTTTTGTAGAATATTAAAAATATTTTTTGTGGTAAAAATGAAAAAAAAAGTATAAGAAATATTTTGTATTATCATGTCCTTGTACCCGAAGCATCCTTATACTTAGTATTATAAAATAGTGTGAATGTGCGTATGTTTATATGTTTAGTATATTATAGAATAAAAATCCAGTCAGCCTACAAAAATTGAAATTTATATAAATTTAGGTTATAAATATTTTTTTTATACATTGTAGTACATATATATAATATAGAACTTTTATTTTGTTATCCTTTTTTTTTGTTTTGTTTTGATATTTTTGTTGTTTCAATTTTTTTTTTTTGTATCTTAAATTTACACACCAACCCTCCGTCTTTTATACTTTTCTAAAAAGTCAACTTTATAGTATGAGATAAAACTTAGATTTACAACACTTTAGATGGTTGGTATATGTATAATTATATGTTTATATATGTATATACTTTTTATAAATAATATAATATATTATAATATGTTTGTACTTAACATTAAACGGGAACATTTTTTCTCCAAGAGTTATTTGAGGCGGTTTCGTGCTTTTTTTTTTGAAAATTGTACACCACAGCATGATTTTAACAATAATGACAAAGATAATAATGATGATGATTATAATGATTATGATGATGATGGTGGTGGTAATGTTGTTACTATAGTGTGAATATGAGTGCAGAGTTTGTGGTTATGATGATGGTCTTACCAAATTTTCTAAATTTCGAAAAGAAAATTATTAGATTTTTAATTTAGATCTCTTATGTAATATTTAATATCGTATAAATATGAATAAACAGGGTGTTAAAAAAAGTAAAGAAATTTTGGAAAATAATATTGATAGAAAGCCTAATTTTTAAATAAAAGCAATTTTTTTAGTATACAAACAAAATCAAATTTTTTGTTCTTTTAGATTTTTACTTCTAAATTTAGAAAGGCCCATTAGAGGTGCGTACAAAAATACATACAAACTAAATTTGTTAGATAATGTACACCGGCACATTCAAAAAAAAAAAATTATATTTATAAACACCTTATATTTTTAAAAGTTCAGTTCATAAGATATAGTTATAATAAATTGAAAGTCCCAAACATTTTAGTTCATATATATTCAAAAATGTAAGCTAGGTGATATCTTTCCTCAAAAAGGCGTTCTTAAGCAATTAATTTATGAATAAATATGTTCATAAATATCCTCTTTAAATATAAAAGAGGAAATCAAATATTAAGAAGAATCACATAAAAATATAAGAAAAGCTAAAGTTAAGTTTCATTAAACTGACGTCTTCAATAACTGAAGAAAAATTATAGAAATTCGGAATATAATCCACAATATATCAAAAAACTTTGTCCAATAATACTAATATACTATTATAATATGATTTGTCACATTGTTTTAAGTGAATAAAATATTTTACAAAAATTGTAAATAACCCTGTACTTTATGCACAAAAAAAAAAAAAATTTTTTTTCTTACAATTGTAATTAAGCAAAAATTTTCTTTAATAGTTTAGAAAATATTTTCAAAAACTTTAATAAAATAGAAAATAAAACTGTTGTTTCTTTTTTTTTTTTTTGTCCTTGTTTTTTTTTTTTTTATATTTTTCATAAAATTTAAAATCGTTTTAAAATATTAATTGAGACGTTTAACTTTTTAATTTATTTTTTTTTTTTTTCTTTTTAAAAAATTATTTTGTTTTTCTTCTTTTCAATTCATTGTAAAATTTTCTTTTAGGAAAATTTTTTTTTTTTTTTTTTTGAAGAAATGAAAGTAAAAAGAAACGCTCTTAGGAATATTGAAGTTTGTATAGTATAGAGTGTCTTAGAATAGCTGTTCTATTCTAAAAGAGATCCTTTTTTCTTTTCTTTGTGAGGGGAATTATGTATGATGAAAAAAGTTGTATTGGTTGATGTTATTTAAAGTTTTAAAATTATTCCAATAACATAAAATGAATTTTTATGAAAAAAAAATATCTTTTTCTACAACTGCCATCTTATATTATTATAGTTGTATTTCTTAACGTTGGTGGTGGTACTTTATTGTTGAAATGGGTGTGACGACTGACGTTGTTTAAATCGCATTCAGATTTTTCATGAAACATTTCAGGTCATAGATTTGTTTTTTTTGTTTTGGTTATTTTTCTTCTTTTTTTGAATAAATAAAAAAGGATAAGATATAACAGTTCTTTTATTTTTTTAAGTTAAAATTAAAAATATATTATATAATAATATAATTGCATTTTATTTTTTAATTTTAAAATATTAAAAAAAAAAAAAAAATTACCCAACATAAAAATATAATTTTATATAATAATTAATTTGCTATAAAGTCATTAAAATTAATCTGAAAAATAAAAAAAAAAAATGAAAATTTGTCAAATTGATTAGAAAAAAACTGCCGTTAAAAATACAAAAAGAAAAAAAAAACTATGAATTTTTCATTTTTTGTTTTTTTTTTTCTGGTGGATTATATGATTCCTTATATGAAGTTAACATGCGATCTATCTATTTTTTTTCTATTTAGATACTGGTTGCTTTTTCCTTGTTTTCTTATTCTGTATACATACTTGATATTGCAAATTGCCTCGGGATATGCTTTTACAGCAGTTAATGGTTGCGTGCTTTTAAATCGCAAAAAAAAAACAAAAAAACAAAATAAAACGATTTTTTAACTAACGTGTATTTTTGCCATGAAATCCATCTAAAAGAATTTAATTTAGATTTTAAATATTCATGTATTAACTTATCATTTCAAAATAAATACATATATACATATATATATACATACATAATATAATTATGGTTAGGTATATTTCTATTTATTTCTATACAGTTATGGCTATTTGATTAAAAATGCAAAAAATAAAAAATTAGTTTGCAAAAATCGATTTTATTTTTTATAGAAAATGAAAATTTTCTACGTCAACTTGAAATTTTTCAATTTCAAAATAATTTTTATTTTGAGAGTTTTTCGTCCTTCAACACTACTGGATTCTTTAGTACGCTTGTATGAACAGCTCCTACATTAAACTTTTGATCTATTTTAAAAATCATCTATGAAGTAAAAGGACTAATCGAAAAATTTTTTTTTTTCAGTGAAACCAGTTTTTAATGAAACTTTAAAAAAAACTGAGTACCGTAAAACGGGGTTAAATTGATCGGTAGGGGTGATTTTGATTGTTTTAACACATAAATTTTCAAATTTAAAATAATAAGTAGACTTTGATTTAAAAAAAAATTCTATATGATTCATTTGTTGTAAACATGTATTACATACACCAGAGTAGTCGTATTGAATTATTGACTGAATATTGGCGAGTCGGCGCATGTTTAAAATAAAAAAATATCTTTTTGACTATTGCACGCGGCTAAAAACTTTTGTTATACTAGAAAAACATATAGTACTTCACGGCAGAATTTAATATTGTAAGTATAATATATTTAATGAATATTGGTGAGTCACCCCTTTCCAATCAAAGACACCCCCGACACATCGAGGTGACATTGATATTTTAATAGTTTTGCAGCTTGTTATCAAAGACACTCCAAGATCAGTTTGACTTTGATCACAACAAAAATTAATTTTTCCAACATCGTTTTTAGTATTTTGAAATTGCAAGCTTTTGTAAAATCATTTACTATATTAAATACTAAATATTTTAAATTTTTTTTGATCAATTCCATCCCGTTTTACCAGTATGCATAAACAGCGATGAAAAGCAGTGAGAGTCCATTTTGTAAAAAAAAATAATAATGATCATAAAGTATACTTTCGTCTAGATTTTAGTCACAGATTTTGAAAATTATTTGACCAGTGTTATACATATGAGGTTATGTTATACATATGAGTGTTATACACAGTCTTGAATTATAAAAATTCCATCAATAATTTGTTTTTTCTGTATGGATTCATATTTCCATAAAAAATTTATAAAAATTTTCGATAATTGGATAAACAGAAAATTCTTCGAAAAAAACAAACAAGAAGTAATTCCATATTTTTCGAAGCATCATCATTCCTTATACCATATAATATATTATAGTCAGGTATGATAGACAGTTAGATTTTTTTAAGCATGTACATATGTATTAATTTACTAATCATAATAAATCCTTATATAATCCCCTATTAATTTAAAATTAATCTCACAAATTTGTCTATTTTTAAAATCCTTTCATTCCATAAATTTCTTCTTTTTTTTTAAGAGATCCCTATAATACTGAACGATAAAGTTGATCTTTTTCTTAACATTTAGTAACTTATTACATCCGGCATAAGAATGAGTTTCATTATTTTGAAGAGCATAATAGGTCTGGTACGAAATTCTCGTTTTTCCAAATCTCATTTATACAAAACCTTGTTTTTTTTTAAATCTCGTTTTTTTTGAAAATATCATTTTTTTTAAATTCATTTTTTTGTTTTATATTTTTTTTTAATTATGTCAAGATCATTTTTTTTATTTTTGTTAACCTTAAACAATTTATGTTACAATATAAGTACATATGTATAAATATTCTGTAAAAGGTGAATAACCCTGATTTGGATTTTATCTCTAAAATCCCCCTTAATTCGGAATCTGACATAATATCTATATGCCAAAACATATATATATCTAAAATTTGTTACATAAATATTCTGGAAAAAGGGAATACCCTGATTTTGTATCCAACTCTTAAATCCATCGTAACTGAGAATCTCGTATATTACATAAGTACATATGTATAAATATTCTGTAAAAGACGAATAATCCTGATTTTTTGAATAAAAAATCCCACCTAATGTTATTTCTTATAAATATTCGTAAGCTATTTTAAAGTTAAGTCAAAAAAACAAGATTTTGAAAAAACGAGATTTTCACAAAACGAAATTTTCAAAAAAAAATAAGAGACTTAAAAAAAAAGAAATTTTCAAAATAAACGAGATTTCGTTAAAAGGATATTTTGTCCACCAAAATTTTGTAATAACGAGATTTTGTAAAAACGAGAGTTTGTCCACCGAGTTTTTGTAAACCGAGATTTTGTACTGGTCCCGTGCATAATATATAAAAATTTCTATATTACAAATTTCGGCTTTGAATAAATTCTACTTTATATATATGGTAGTGAGCTGAACTATAAGTATTTAGGCATAAAATTTTTGAATTTTGGTCAAATAAGGTGTTGTCGAAAAGAAAATTAGATATAGAAAAATAAATTGTACATGTTTTGGGTATATTTAATTATTAGCTAGCTAAGTATGATTTTTAAATTGGCCTTAACTGTTTATAAAATATTTTGTATATACATATATTGTGTATAAATTTATATATCTGTAGACAAATGAAAAAAATATGCATATTAATTTTACAACATGTAGATTTATTTAAATGACATTCTCATTATTGAAACGTGTTCAAAATTATATTCATTTCAGATTCATTCTTTTTTTTTTCATACTTTTTTTCTATTTTTTTTTTTGTATTTGATATAATAAAAATATAAAAAGGAAAATTATATTTTAATGACTTTAACAGGTGAAATGGTATAAAATGAAATGCTTTTAATCTATAATCAACGATAGTTTTCCTAACTTTTTTTTTTCAATTATGATATTTAATTTTAAAATGCAGACTACAGTCAAAGTGTTGATTGTATTATTATTCTATTAAAGAGTAACATTTACATCTTTCAGGATAATTATAAAAATTAGAATTACACAAAGTATTTATATAATTTTAATAGTGTAGGCTATAAAAAAAAAAAAGGAAGGCAGCATGGAAAACTAAAAGTTTTTAACATCGTAAATTATCAAAAAGACAACTTTTGCATCAAAATTTATAAATTTTCTTAGCACTATTTCTGTAAAAAGTCGAGTTGCCTGGAGTTAGCAAATTTTTAATCCCTTCGTCTCACGTCTCACAAATAAAATAAAAAATTATTTTATTAAAGTATAACTTATGTTTATTCTTAAAGATTTTTCGCGGTATGTTGACTTTAAGCGTTTAGAAAATACTAAGAGTCGATAAATTTAAATATTTAATTGCAAAAAGATAACAGTGCTGTTGTCTTGATTTATAAAATTTAAAATATTTCCTGTTAAAAACGTCAAATTCAGATTGAAAAATTATTCAGTAGAACCTGAGTTGTGGCTTTTTTTTTTTCAAATTTAGGGGCTGTAATTCCTCGACGGCTGTAGATATTTTAAAAAAATATATGTACTTCTGTTGCTTAGTTTATAAGATTTATTCTAATAAGTACATTCTTTATTTGAAAGGGTGTACAAGTTTTATAAACGGATGGATGGGTAGACAGAGGGACAAATGGAAACAAAAAATGCGTTAAATTTTTTTGAAAAATGTGCTAATATAGATTTTAATCATATATTAAAATTAATTTTTTAATTTTTTAAAAATAAATTACTTAAGTTTTTAAAATAAAAAGATATACATATGTATTTTAGGCTGAAAATGTTTGAAAAAGCTAGGCAGATTTTCCTAATAAAAATCACTTATAAAAATTTAAAAACAAAAAAAAGAAAATTTTATTGAATACTTGTATAGAATATTTGCATTATTTGTTAATGTTACAATTTTACGTTGCAATTTATTTGGTTTTTCCTAAAAATTTGTACTCCGTAGCAAAGTGTATCTCAGATTTTTAACGGCTAACCCTCATTTATCCTCTATTAAAGCTATAAAGTTGAAGTATGAATAACCATGAATTTTTTCCTAACGTTTCCGTTTTTCTATAAAATTTTTAGTTTTTAAAATATTTTTTCCTGTATAAAAACTCTAATTCGCCGTTCCTTTTTTTTGTTTTTTTATTTTGTTTGATTAGCAATAAAACAAACATATTGTTTTATATTATAAGAAATTTAACAAATTTAGTCAAATTTTTCCACCTATAAATCTGGTGTATCCCTCGATTGGTAAATTCAAAAAAAAAAAAAAAAAACGAGAAAAAGTGCGGTAGAGTAAGTAGACTGTGTCTGTAATGGGACAACTGGGAATGAAATATCACAGCATAATTGACAACCCTGCTGTAGGTGGCAGCTGACGTTTATAAAGCAGTTGAGCTTCAACCTCGTGTGGAATAATACGTATTATAAACAATTAATTAAACAAATTTATAAAGAACGAAGATAATAAAAATACTATATAAAATAAATAATTACTCAACGTGTTATTATTTTATAAATACTTATTACAGTGTCAACTTTGGGATACCCGTATGAACGTAATATATCCTGTTTCTATATAGCTTGATCATCTTTTAAACAATTTCAGATATTTTAGTACCGACGTTATAACTACCGAGACATATACTTATGTAAATTATGGAGTTGTATGACAGCTACTCAAATTTATTGCATCATCACAACCAAATTTTACAGAAGTTGTTGCCATAAAACTTGATCTTCATTTATAAGATTGCAGACGTCTAGCTTCATTAAGTTCCAAAAGGTGGAAAAAGCCTTAACCAGCTGCTCTAGACCAACCAAATTTTACAAAAATTGGTAACATGACACCTCTTCACTAAATTTCAGATACCTAGCTTCAATAGATACTGAGTTATTCCCATATAATGAAATAAGTTGTATAGCAGCTACTCGAACCCGGGGGCCGAAAAAGCTGGATTTAAATAGCAAAACTAACAGTTTTTCCAAAGTGACGCAAAACTAATTTCAGCCTCCTAGCTCCTTTATTTTTTGAGTTATAGTGCGGACGGGCGGACGGATGGACGCACATGGCTTAATCGACTCAGAATTCAATTCTGAACCGATCCATACCTTTGACACTATATCTAGCTCGATTCCTTTAAGGTGTCACAAACGTAATGGCAAATATATTATACCCTTGAACATAGTTCATACGGGTCTAATAACCATATCTTTTTTTATGTATAAGTTTTGAAATCATTATATCGACTTTCTAGTCTTTGAACTTCATGAAAATTAATAACTGTCATATTTTTCTCTTTTTAATTTTATTTAGTTAATGCTGAATATTCTAAATTTTTTGGCTGTTTAGACAATCAATTTAGTTTAATTTTTCTTATTTATGTAATGTAATATAAATACAATTTTGTTAATTTTTAATCAAATAAAGTGAAGGAAACTCTATTAGACTTGCTAAAGTTTTAAAAATTTTATTATTGTTTTATTTTTTATACACCCCAAAAACAAAAATCTTTTCTGTCAAAATTTTAGAACTTAAAATTTCAAAAAATCAAGAGTAAAAAAGGTCGAAATATCAAGAAGTAAAAATTTTTAATCGGTATATTTTTAATATCTATCTTTACTTGAATTTTGTTTTTTTATACCCGTACGATAGGATCGGGTATAATAAAATTACTCCTCCGTTTGTAACACCTCGAAATAAGCGAGCTAGATATACCTTCAAAGGTATGGATCGGATCAGAAAAAAATTCTAAGACTTTTGAGCCATGTCCGTCCGTCCGTCCGTCAGCACGCTAACTCAAAAACTAAGAAAGCTAGAATCTTGAAATTTACACAAAATATTCTGGGAGTAATTTGTAGGTTCCCTATTTTTTTTGGTTGAGTTTGGACCAAGCCTTAGGGTAGCTCTCGAACACCTAACTTTTAGATCCCGACATTTTTTTTGCAATAGAGCTATGAAATTTTAACTACTGATAGATCTCACAAAAATATTAATTTTATTTTTAATAACTTTTTTTTGTAGCCCCACCCGTTACGGAGCTACAGCTCCCCAAAGGTTCAAAAAAGCTCTATATTTAAATTGTTATAGCACAAGTTGTATAAGGTATATCTTCATTTTGAAAACGCCAAACGATTACTACTTTTATTAGCTTTAAAAGTATATATACAATAAATATATATTTGTGGCATACGGTGTCTTAATTTACCGTTATGTGAAACTCAAATTTTGCAAAATCCTTCAACCCTTCTATCTTCTAAACGGTTTAAGTTGGAAACTTGAATATTTGACAGAAGTTAGATCTTTGAAAATAAGTATGAGTCATTTCAGAACCTTTTTTTGTATCACCCCCCGTTTAGGAGCTGTAAGGGGTCAAAAACTGAAAATTTCCTATTTTTAAACACCTGTAACTTGAACACCTGTTAAAATTTTTTTAAAGTAATACATAAAAATTAAAGCTTCAACATTATATTCTTATTTCTGTTAACAACTTTTTTTAATAATATAGGGTTACTTTATAATTGACGAAAGTGTTACTTGATTTTTTCAAATTTTCTAACAAATTTCTTCAACAAATTTTTTCCATTTTGTTTTACTCGATAATTTGAAATTGTTGAGGATATAATGCGTAGTACATAAAAATGTAAATAAATATACAACATAACGGTTGCTTGAAGAATTTTTATTTATATGATATTGGTATACATACATACTTATATAATATCATGTTTATTTTTTACATATCGTATATGTCACTAGTGAATGAATGATAAGAGTATATATGTATATTATATAGCGCCGTATTTACATACATATATGTATTTTATTGTACTTATAAGAAATTATTCTGTCAATGGAATATTTAAATATAATATAATATAATATTTAAAATTATATTTACTATTTTGTACTAAGTAAATTTAATATACATTTACCGCATAGTATTAAATGGTACTATAGAATATTTGAAAAAGTTTTGGATTGATAATCGTTATGTGAAAGGTTAGAATCTGCTTTCGAAGAATGTACATATAAACATATAGTTTGAATATATGTACAACCCATAGTTCTAGAAATTATAAAATTCACCCAAATTATTTTAAAATACTAAAATATTAAAAAAATAATATTGTGAGCAGAGTGACAGGCTGTTAACATACTAACGGTTCGTACGGGTATCTAAGAGTTGACAAAGGCAACTGTATTCTTCCTCGTTTTTTTCTGATATATAAAAGAAAATGTTATACTTTTCATATAGCGAAAAATAAAAAAAGAAAAATGATAACAAGGATTTGATTTTATTGTTTTTTTTCTTTTTTATTTCAAAATACATACACACACATTCGCATGAACACACAATAGAAAAAAAAACTGAAAATAAAACAATGAAAAGAAAACCACTTTGGTCGGTGATGCCATCATCAAAATAATGATGATATCCTTTTCTTTTCGTTTTTATTTTTTCTGTTTTGTTTTTTATTTCTTTTGGTTTTTTTTTTTGTTTTTGTTACTCTTGTTGTTGTCTTCATTCAAGAAAAGCCTGTCACTCACTCAGTCAATCAAAGGCAAATAGAAAGAATAAAAATAAAAAAAAAAACTAACTGATTCTTATCCGCGAAAGTTGTTTTTGTTACCATTAATATTTGTATTCATATTTTTTTGTTTGTTTTTTTTTTGTTATTGTTGTTGTTTTTGTTCTGATATTCCTGTTGTTACTATTATTATTATTATTATAATTATACCCACTGTTATATTTTTACGGATAAAGCTAGAAGCATAAGCAGCATAAACATAAGCATGTACTCATAAATTAAATTTGGTGTAAGATAATAGCGCGAAGGATTATTTTCTTCTACTTTATTTTTTTTTTCTTTTTGTTATTGTGAACTTAACTAATGTTTTGCACATGCATTTTCTTAAGGAACTTTAGTGTTCTAAATCATAAATTTATTCATATAATTTATTCGTTTTATTACTTTAAGAAATTTCTTTCGCTATTCGCTCTTACCTATAGATTTTTAATAATAATCGCATTTTCCTATAATCTTAGTAAACACGTCATTATCGTTTTTTACAAAAAAACAAAAGCGAAACAGTAATGTAATATTATTATGCATAGAATAAATTAGAAATGCTTATTTTGTTTAATTTGACAGTAGATGACGCACAATACTTTTTATTTATCTATAGATTAATACAAAATAGATATAGATGTCCTGGTTCCGGCTTTGTAAAACTAACAATAAGGAAACTGAAACTTTGTCTATTAGGAGTTTTGTAGAAAAGGTTTTGACTAAAGGTAGCGATGGTAGCATAAAGAAAAGAAAATTACATTTAAAGTTTGAAAACAAAGAAAACGTAGATAAAAACGTAAATAAAAACCATAAATTGCTTTATACAGAGTACAGTTTTCTGAAGATCAGTATCAAACTATTATTAAAACTACTCAACTGTTATTAAATATTATTAAATAATTTCCTTTCGTTCTATCATTTTACTCAATATTGCAATCTTTAAATTAAAGAACTTCAATGAACTGGATCTCTATTTAGTTTAATTAAATGAAAATATGATGTTTTTCTTATAGATAAGTAACGTCTAGGTAGATAAGTAACGTCTTGGAAAAACGTCTAATAAAGATCCAGTATAATTTTTATCTTTTTATTTCTTATTGTTCTTGAAATTCTGATTATCCCTTGTTTTTTTTCATTTTTGATTATTATTTTGCTTTTATATTTTGTCATCCTTTGTTTTGTTGTCACCCTTTGTTATATTTAGTTTTCTTTTTTTTTTTTTTTGGAAGAAAAATAACTTGTGATGCATAGATTTTTATCTAATGACAAAAGAGAAGGTAGAAAAAGACTAGCTGTAGAGGGGTATAGTGAATAACAATAATAGGTTGATTAAGGTTGAGAGTTGAAGACATTTTCATTTATTTAATTTTTTTTTTGTTTGTTTTTTGGAAAATTATTTTTAAACACTTATAGCGTCAGAAAAAATAAAAAAAGAATTAAAACTCAAATTATTCAATAACTTCTTATATGTATTTAAAGAAGAAATTAGTGAAAAATTTCTTTAAATTTACTATATACTCAAAATAAAATTATATATATATTTAGTTACTTTGTTACAAGTATTATAACACTTTAATATATCAACAATACCAATTTTGTGTTTTTTGCCCTAATTTAATTTTCATAATGATGTTTACAAAATGCCGCCAGTCAAATTATTCAAAATCAGAAATTAATTGATTTTACAGCTTTGAAATTTGAATTATTTACAGGGCTTTCAACATTGTAATGATCATCAGGGCCTATAAATAAAAATTCCCGATATCTACGTGGAAAAAGTATTCTTTTAAGGACTTTAAATTACAGTAAAGTCCTTGTTACTCTATAATTAAAAGGAAAAATATTGGCAGTCAGTACAATCACAGTACCTCATATTTGTTTGATATATAGTTTACTATCGAATATACACTAAACATACTGTTCTAAGAAAACGTCTAACCCATTTTTTATACTTCAATATTTATTAATTTTATTTATTTTATATGAGAAATATGAGATATAGAAAATAATACAAATTCTTCTTCTCATTAGGATTTCGTTATCATTTGGAAGAAAAATGTTAAATGCATTTTCCACTATAATACAACAATTTCATGGATAACTGGAGTTTTATAATAGGACTAAGTCCCAAAAGCAATTTCTTCGAGGCCATATAACTTATTTAAGTGAGTTAAAAGTCCAATTGAAATAAAAATTTCCTGTTACCTTTGTGAGAGAAAATTGCCGTGGGACGTTTGGCATAGGGCTAAGAAATAATGCCCGAATGAGATAAAAATTCATAAATTTTCTTTTATTTCGATATTTTATGTTTTAAAAGTTTTTATTTTCAAATTAATGAAGCTGCCTTCATATAATATGCACTATTTATGTATTTTACATACTAAATCTTGCAGGCTATACATAATAAAGTATGCACCATAATTTTATAACCAATTATAAAATTGCTCTAAAATCAGTATCAGTATAGGCATACATTTAATATAATAAACATATTCTGTAAAAAGCGTATAAACCCAATTTTATAACCAACTATAGAATCCCTCCTAATTATTTTTAGTGGAACCTATCGCTAATCCGCTAACCAAATGAAAAGTCAAAAGCCTCAACGGAAATTTCACTGGTCTTGTATCCATCACTTTTTTTCACATTTTTGGGCATCATTTTAAACATTTATTGTTACCATTTTAATATTACATTTAAAATTTATTTTACTTTTCATTTTAATTTAACCATGACGTACTTTTAAATGTGAATTGAAGTAAAATTAAAATTTCATATTTAACTGATAGCAACAATTCCCAATTTTTTATAAGCATACACAAAAACACAAAATAATTTTTAAATTTTTAGCGTCCTCGTTTATTTTTAACAATTTGCATGCAAAAAAAAAAAAAACAAACAATAAAAAACGCGATCTTAAGCCAAAAAAAAAAAAAAATCTTTTGTTCTTAAAAATTTGCTCCTTCTAAAAATGTATTACACTTTATACTTTTGTTTTGTTCAGTGGATTTACAGTTATGACGGAAAAAGATTTAAAAAAATAAACAAAACAAAAGTGAATTCCATTCTTTTTTGCAAATTTTTCTTTAAAATTGTGGTACAATTTTAAAGATACAATGTATCGTAAGTTCATATACATACATATATATCAACAAACTAAATTTTTTATTTATAGATTATAGGTACAATAGAATAAATAAAGGCCGAACCTAACAAAGCAGTTGTAGAAAATAAAAATAAAATTGTAATAAAAATAACAAACAACAGAACCCTGTTTTTGTGTTTTTTGTTTTTTTTTTTTTTTGTTTGTTAAGAATATAAATGTAAGGACGATCCCCATTTTTAAAATTTTTTGTTAGCACCCCTCTTTTATTAAATTTTGTTTTTACCGAGTTTCACTTTTGTTTACGTCGTCGGTTTTTTTGCTTTTGCATATATATGTATTATATTGTGTACTTATAATTATGTACTAATATACATGTATATATAAATATATATTGTATATATAATATTATATTATTAAACAAGTTCTTTTCATCTTTTCATCTTAAAAACAATCTCAAAACCAACTCAACTTACCCTTAATAACTGCTTTGATTTTGTTTTTTTTATTCATCTTTAAAACTTATTTAGTCACATAATATAACAGCTCCCTTTATAAAATATATATTATGTATATGGTTTTAAAAATTAATCCTGATTACATACTTACTTAATATTATATATATCCATATACATATATATATTTCTATACATAAATATATTACGCACAAGTTTAAGAAGCGCCATTTCCAAACAAAAAAAAAAGAAAAACAAAACAAAATAAAACTGAAACGGTAAATTCACACATTCATATTAAATAGATGTTTTTAAAATTGGTAAACTGTTGTTGCAATGGGGTTGTGATGCAAAAAAAAATTAAAAAAAAAAAAAAAACTGGTACTATCGCTTTTGTTCTGTACCTATCTTAAAATCCAAGGAAACCAGAATAACAAACTTCCTAAGGGTAATTATAAGATGTTAAGATTAACTATACAAAAAAAAAAAGATTGATATCTTAAATAGAAAAAAAATTAAAAAATAGATTTCTTTTAAAAAATTTAAAAAAGATATATGTATAAATAAATATTAACCATAGGATATTATTATGCATCTACTTATTTTTTCTTTCTACACCTATAACAAGCAAAACAAAATCCACTAAGTCATTTATTATTTATTTTTGACCAAGCTTCAATTTCTCGAATCATTATTTTTACTAAGCTGTACAAAATAAAATTTTTTACCTAGTGGTGATCTATTTATAACAGCTTATATCTATTTCAAAACTAGGGATGAGGCAAACTTATATTAACTGTTAATATAAATAATTATTAGTAAAGAAAGATAAATAAAAATTTTTAAATTCGAAAATAAAAAAATTCGATTTGGTACAAACTTTTTTAATTAAAAAATTAAAGATCACTATTTAAGTATTTAACAAATAACAATTACTTTATAATTTCAAATGAAGTTTTCAACAGTAATTTCCAGAACACAATATAATATAATCAATACCGTCAAGTCTTCAATTTTTGATTTCTATCAGTAGTTCATCAATTTAAAACTAAAATTTGTAATCAAATGTAATCAAAAAATGAACCCAACAATTAAATTTAAATATTAATAAAATAAAACTAGCTAATAAATATATGACATATGAAATAACATTAAAGAATTTGTAATAATTTTATAAAACAGCCGAAATATGATATTTATCAATTAGTCAAAGATATTAATTATGAAAGATATTGAAGTTTAGATCCTTTTCAAATAACTAAAACCACTTGTAAAACTTATATTAAACAGCTCAAGTAATATTATAATACCTAAAAGATGTGAGGCTGCTGATTTGAAATTTTTTTTTCTTTTTCCTTGCCACTCCAATGAGGAGTATAGGGCATCCAATAAGTCATTTATTATTCATATTTGACTAAGCTTCAGTTTCGTGAATCATAAATTTCACTAAGCCGTTGATTACTCGGCTGTAGCTATTGTACAAGAATAAAACGTTTAGATTATTTCTACGCCATCTATAATTATATATTATAAGAAAAATCTCTATTATTTTTTATTTTTTGTTGTTTGTTTGTTTGAAGTTTGAACCCGAGACCTATCGTATGAAAGGCCGGTGTCTTAACAACTACACCATTGGCTGGATGATTTGAAATTTATCACAGAGTTAATTAAGAACAATAATATAAAAGCGAAGTCAACTTTGATTAGGATTCATATTAGCAACTAATATTACTTTAGATTTCTAAGTTTTTCAATCCGTCCTTTCAACAATGAATAGAATGTATAAGTAGACAATAAATATCAACATAATATCAAAACATTCAAAAATGACAACTATATTTAGTCATTTACATGGTAAGTTCTTCAACTAAAAATGTTTTCTAAATGTTTTCTTTTAAATTGATTTAATTTGATCAAGCAGTACATTAGAACTAAAGGACATAACTTATATTATTTAATCATAAAAGTGGTGGTGGTGTTTAGTGAGTTCAAGTCCAATACACTCATAAAGAACTCTTGTTCATTTCGTTCCACTCGTATATAGTGGCTTTCGATGATTATCACTTATATACTCGCGTAATAAAAAGAAAGAAAATTGTGATCAAAACTAAATTTTTATTAAATTATTTATTTAATAAAATTAAGAAATTTAAGTTCTTCTTCGTAATTTATTCAAATTTTCAGCAAAAAAAAAAAAAAAATTTGAAGGTAGGTATTCAAAACAAAAATTTGATTCAAGAATACCATTTTATTATTATATACTATATTTTTCAATAATGCGTAAATTAAAAAAACAGGATATAATATGGAAATATATGTTTTTGGTTTTTTTTTTTTTTTCTATTTTTATCGAAGGATTTTATTTATATTTTTTATAACAATATAATTTTAATTTCTTTTTATAAAAAAAAATATAAGATCTTAGTTTTCATTGAATTGATTACGGTATTTTCTTTTGTTATTCCTTATAAATATGTGGAATTTCTTTTGTTGTCTAAATATGAAATGGAAAACAGTAAATACAAAAAGGAAAAAAAAAAAAAGTACAAATAACAGGAAAACAGGTTTCAAATATAGAACAAAACTGTAAATTAAAAAACTCACTTATATTATAAAAACATATATACATATCTTTGTAATATAGTGCGTGCATTTGTATATGAGAGATACAAAAACAATTCATACGAAAACAAATAAATCTTATTTACTACAAAAAAGAACAAGTTTATTAAGGACATACATAACTGTTTCATTACTTCTCTTGTTTTCTCATTTTTTATTTCCCAGTTGTGCAAGCAATTATAAAAAACAAGAAAAAATGTATTTTTCTTTTGTTTGATTCAAAATTAATTCTTTTTAAATTGAAGTTAATTGTAATGCATGCCATTCATATATGCCATTTACTATCATATTAACAAATTATATTTTTTATTCCTACCTCAATTTTTCATAAAAAAAAATATTTTTATCAAGATACATAATACCTACAAGGAATTTTTTATTTTTTAGTTTGATTCAATGCGGTGATAGAAAACAATAATTATAATGGCATAAAAAGAAAGAAAAAAAAAAATGTTGGTTAAGGTGATGCTAAAATGTCAATGCACTTTAAAATAAATTCAATTATAATTTAAAAATTATTGAAAATTTAGAAAATAAAGTCCTAGTCATTAATATTTGAAAAAATAAATTTACTTTAAATATTTTTTTGTTATTGACGAAGACTGAGTTAATGCGTCAGTAATCATTATAATCGAACTCCATAGAGCATCTCCACAAACGAAAGAAAACGTAGTCGACCAGAATTGGTGTTAAAAACCCCTAGATTTATGCTACGACAATGCCATTTGGATAAAGACGCTTTGAAAGCTTTTTATATCCATCTCATAGTGTTCACCGCAAATTTTGGAAAAAGAAAACTACCGAAATAATTCTGACCTTTTCTTTACAGACTCAGTCAGGTGTAGAGAAAGTACTCTACGCTCAGAATACCTAGTATCATTCTCAAGGTTTGAATAACGGAATTTTTTATTTTAACTGTTTATAATTTAATGATTTTATTGGCCAAATACATGTAATTGAGACTAATTGTTTCTGCAAAATAGAAATAATGATAGATTGCAAAAGAAGAGATATTGCATTTATATTCTAATATTCTGTATTTGCTTTTTAATTTTGTGACTCTTCGTCTAATAAATAGGTGGTGCATCACTGGTCATGTTAAAACAGCATCAAAAGAATGCTAGAAATATGAAGATATGATGCATATTGTAAAAAAAAACTTAGATTGGAAAGCACATAAAAAATTTCTAATAATTTATTTATTTTTAGCACATTTCCAAAAAAATTTTGAAAAAATGTGCTTAAAAAGTTTCACTCTGTCCGTCCGTCCGTCCGTCCGTCCGTCCGTCTGTTTACAAAACTTCTACACCGTTGAAGATAGAGAAAAAAAATTTTAACCATAGGTAGGTCTCATAAAAAAAATAATTTTGTGGAACAACTTTTTCATGTAGCTCCCCCCATTACGAAGCTACAGCCCTTCAAACTTTGAAAAAGCCCTATTTTTAAATGCATATATCTTATGTTCTGCTTAAGATTTTTTCAATCTGAAAACGTCATTCGACAGGTATTTCTTTTTCTTATCTTTGTAAATTAATATCAAAATTATACAATTTTTTTAAATTTAGTATTTAAATTTACCGTTATGTGAAAACCAAATTTTGCATGATTTTTCTACTTTCATAACTCCGGCACGCTTCTAGATAGAAGCTTGAAATTTTTAGGCAAGAAAGAACTTTTAGAATTAGTATAAGTTTGCTCAGAAAATTTTTTCGGATCACCCCCTGTTTATGAGCTATTAGGGCTTAAAAATTGAAAATTTGCTATTTTTAAACACCTGTAACTTAGGAACCTGTACACATTTTACTTTAAAAAGATATAAAACTTAAAGCTACAGTAATATATTTTTACGTGTGTTAAAGGTTTATTTTAGTTGTAAAGGGTTCCAAAGTTGCAGCTCTTCAAAATTGCGAAAAAGCCCCATTTTCAGATGTATATATCTCGGGCTCTGCGTAATAATTTTGCAATCTAAAACCGCCGGAAGATCGAAAATTTTATTATCTATATAAAACAATATCAAAATTATGTAATATTTTGTAATTTACTATTTAAATTTACCGTTATGTGAAAACCACATTTTGCATGAAATTTCTTTTTTCACAACTCCGGCACCCCTTTAGATAGGAACCTGAAATTTTGAGACAAGAAATAACTTTTAGAATTAGTATAAGTTTTCTCAGAAAATTTTTTCGTAACACCCCCTTTTTAAGAGTTATTACGCCTCAAAAATTGAAAATTGGCTATTTTTAGACATCTGTAACTTAGGCACCTGTACAAATTTTTCTTCGGCAAGACATGAAAATTAAAGATTCAATAATATATTTTTACGTGTGTTAACGGCTTTTCTTAGTTATATAGGATTCCGAACTTACGGCCCCTCAAAATTTCAAAAATGTCCTATTTTCACATTTTTTCTTATTACATGAAATTTTCAAATTTTTGTGTAAGTCACACTTCTAAACAGTTTGTATTGAGTTTTGGAAATGTGCGCTTTTAAAAACCGTTGGTTTACATTCTACCTTGTTTTATTATCCAATTAATTGGATATTATTTATAAATACCATTTATAATTAATATTCCGTTTCAAGTTTTTTTTAATAAAATAAGGAATACCTTATGTTTGCACAATTTTTAAAAATTGTAAATTTTTTCTGTTTAAATTTTCAATTCTAATCTAAAATTCTACATCTTTTTATCCGTCAAGTATTCATTTTCAGATTTTCTAAAATTAACACAAAATATAATTTTCGTTAAACACTTCTATCAGAATACAAAAGTTTTTGATTTTTCTTTGATGAATATAAATTAATGATAGTTATGATAGAAAATCAAAGGCAACAATAGCAACAAAATAATATAACCAATATAATAATAACAGGATCATAATATAATTCTATAGATATGAAGTGATATTATAGTATAATAGTTATCAGTATATTGTAAATATTAAAAGTTCAGTTATTAAAATTGAAAAAACAAAAAAAAAAAACAAAAAAAAAACTGAAATTAAGTTTTCATGCAAATTCATTCGACTAAACATTTTCCATAGAAAATTTTCTTTGTTCCTTTTAATTTTGTTACTTTTTGTTTTGTGAATTGCGGCGGAAACATCATTAAAATGTTGAACATCATGAAAAATGGCAACAGCAACATTAAAAATTAAAATATACACAAAAACAATACACATTTTGATTATTTGGCACAGTCAAAATGTCTGTTTTCATTCATTAAATAATATTCGGTTTCAGTTCATTATTATATAAAGAAAAGGCATCACACCAAACATAAAAAGGCAACAATGACAACAAAGGCAACCAAAAATTACAAAAAAAAAAACAAAAATGAAAGAAATTGATGAACAAAATTGTTCTTCATCATCATTATCATTATTATTGATGTTCATTTTATTGTATATTATTGTAAAAGGATTTAATAATAATGTTATATTTAATATACAGTTATACGAAGAAATCATTCACTATAAATAAAACAAATAATGTTGCCAAAGTAACGTTAATTTTCTTATATTTGTAATAATAATGTCAGAGTTAATTTTTAAAAATTTGCAATAACAATTTAGTAAAAATCAAAACTTCAGTTTGTAACCGATAAATGAATAACCATAACTATATAAATATTATGTAAAAATCGTTAACAGTTAAATTTATATAAAAACCATTATGTTAACAAATTACTTTATTTTAATATTCAATATTGATCTTATGCCTAGAATTTTTTAAAATACCATCTTCGATATTTTATTTTAGAAAATGTAATTTTACTGTTATATCACAGCTTGCTAATTTAGAGCCCCTTTTTTTCACAATAATTTTCATAATCTATAACCGTTTCGTCATCATTTTAGTGAAGCATAAGGATATGAAACATTACACTTAGCTTAAGTTTAAGAAGAAGCCCAATAATTATCGATAGTCACTTATAGTATATATATAGTCACTTGGATAATAGTAGAGATGAAAAGAATAGTGATTTTGAGATCACATTTACTAGCAATGATTGGTACTTTTGGTACCAATTGATAATCATAATTTATTTCAATTACTGTTATTTTTATTGATTTTTAAATATTTTTTAGTATTATTATCATATCAATCACTGTTCTTCATATTGAATAATTTTCCAGTATCTGTTATCACATAATTTTTAACAAGGTATTTCTTTTCATTGTTTGTTTAAAAGTATTAAAATGAATCGACATAATTATAAGAAAAGCTAAAAAACCTAAAAAATCTAAAATATATTTTACTCTAAAAATATTTAAAATTTCGAGTTGAAAGCTAAAATTTCGATACATTTTATTTTAATGCATTCTGAATTATTGTTAAAAAAATTAAAAACCAGGAAGAAGAGTGCAGTAGAGTACTTGCGTCAACTCTGGGATACCCGTACAAACGTAATATATCCCGTTTCTATAAAACTGATCATCTTTTAAAAAATTTTAGATGTTTTAGTATAGACGTTAACTATAACCGAGACATATTTATGTAAATTGTGTAGTTGTATGAAAGCTACCAGAATCTATTACACCAGCACAACCAAATTTTACAAAAGTTATTGCCATAAAACTTGATCATCATTTGTAAGATTTCAGACGTCTATAGATTTATTAAGTCGCAAGGGGTGCTAAAAGCTTGAAGCAGCTGCTCTAAACCAAAGATTTAAAGCGTCTAAAGATTTTAGCGTCTTACTCCACATATATCTTCACTAAATTTCAGATACCTACCTTCAATAGACACTGAGTTATTTTCATTTTAAAAGAAAAGTTGTATGGCAGCTAGTTGAACCTGCCGCACCTGCACAACGAAAGTTTACAGATGTTGTTGGCCTGTAACACCATTTTGCAAAATTTCAGATGCCTAGCTTCAATAAATACTCAGTTGTTTCCATATAAAGAAGAAAGTTGTATGGCAGCTACTTGAACTCGGCGGCCTAAAATGCTGCATTTAAATAGCGAAACTAACAATTTTGCAAAAGTGATGTAAAAAAAATTCCTCCTAGCTCCTTAATTTTTTGAGTTACCGTGCGGATGGATGGACTTACATGACTTAATTGACTCAGAATTTGATTCTGAGCCGATCCATACCTTTGACACTATATCTAGCTCAACTTCTTTAAGGTGTCACAAACGCAATGGCAAATAATAAAAATAATAATTTATCGACAAAAGCTGGTGTTAATAGCTGATAATTCAATTAGTCACTGGTCTATTATTCACCAATAATAAAATTGTCTATTGTAAGTGCGATTAGAGAACTTCGTTTAGTTTTCTGTTCCTTCAAATAGTTTAAAATATTTATAGTGAATAATTTTCGTTTTATTATTAATGAAGACTGAGTTAACGACTTATTAACAACAAAACTCTAGTTCCATAGTGAATCTTTAAACTTACGAAAATTAGTGAATAGTTAATAATTTTTTTTGTCTTAATTTTTATAAATTGGTCAAATTGGAGGTTTAGTATGAGCATTTTATGAAATTATTTTAATTTGTTTTTAAATAAAATTATCATATCATTTTTATGTGGCAACATAATTCTCTACATATTACGAACACACTATACGAATTAACATAAACAGGGTGTTTGGCTATAAAAGATTATAGGAAATAGGAAGTTGAAATTAAGGTCGAACTAATCAAAAAAAAAATTTCGTAAAAGGATTAGAAATACTTATTATATTTCTAACGTTTCCCGTGATAACGGTATCTAAAGTTTACATTGTATATGTTTTTTGTATAACATGTAAATTTCATTAGAATTATTTTAGTTCATACAATTTTAGCTAAATTTATTAATAATATTTATTAAAAAAGTTACAAGTTATTAATAAAGTTACAAGTTTTGCAAGAAATTCTGATTTTTTCTTTAACATCCTTTAACTTTTTTCATTAAAATTATAATTACAAGGAAATAAATTACAGATATATATAAAATTTTTAACGTGGTTCTGTAATACGATTACTAATCGTAAGAGTTTATTTTATTATAAATTCTATTATAATTTTTACAGCAGAACACCCTGTATATGGATACATTAAGAAAATTAATTCATATAATACATTTTTAGAATGAATTATTATGTTTTTATTTAAGGGATTATCTCAGCTTGTCTTTAATTTTCATTTAATTCATCCTTTTAATTTTTTCTTTTTAAAACCAAATAATTTTTTCTTGAATAGTTTTGAATAATCTTCCTAATCCTATTGAATAATCTTCCTTTTGACCTATAATCTATTACAAAATATTAATCTACTACAAAATCTTATCTTATGTAAAACATATAAACATCTTATATATATCTAAATATACGCACAAATATAAACATTATCATCAGTTTTATATACACTATATACAAAAAAAAAACTTCATTTCCTAATCCAAAATTTAGATACCTTTTCTTAATACAGGTGACAACAGCAAAAAGCAACAACAGCAACAACATAAACAACAACAACAATAAGAATGACAAATCAAATATAAATTGACTTTTCATCTAAATAATTTTTATATCATACTTAGATTAAACTTAATAGAAGAACAATAAATAATAATATCCTTTTTATATCTCTGCATACCTAGTTATAATCTTCTTTATTCTTCTGTATTGGATGAATAATGACATTAATCATCATTAACTTTTATCTATAAAAACATAAATAAAATATTTTACAATTTTACCAAAGAATTGATTTTCAATGACAACATTAAATTATTTTGCTAACTAATATTTCAGTCAAACTAATGTTTCCAAGTTTCACAAAACCGTTCATTATTCGTCTATAGTTTAGCAATGATAAACGGTAAAAAAACAAATTCAACATATTTACGTGTTTCCTTTTTTTTTTTTTGTACATTCCCCTTGTCGACATGGAAATTACACACCCAGGCGGGGCTACAAATGTCGCAAGACGGAATTATTCTTAAGACGTGTGTGGGATTCGAACCCACCCTCCCGAGGATGTTTACAGCCAACTTTATACGCTCTTACCCACTAGGCCACCGACGTCTTCTATTTATGTGTTAAATATCAAACATTTTATTTCATGCCAAATTTTTAGCCCACTAAAAACGGCTTCTTCTTAAAATAATTTAAAATCTTATTATTAGTTCAAGGTTCAGATAAATCCGCTCAAAAAATAGAGGGTAAATTTAAAGCAAATTTCATAATTTAAAAAAAAAGTATAAAATTTTCTCTAAAGTTATTTTTTTTTTGTTTTTCTTTTTGTATTTTCAAAAGAACATAAAGTAAATATTAAAAGGAATTGAAATTTTGTTGGTAGTTCCAATGACTATTAGATGTAAAATATCTAAACCTACATATTCTATTAAGTTTTTTTTACCAGAACCAAAATTTTAACTAAACTAAATGTCATCGAATATGATTAAATCGATTATAAGTTATTAAGTTTATAATCGTTGAATCCTTCTCACATTTTTTTCAGAACTGGTAAATATAAAGAAAAATTCGCCTACAAAATTGCAGCTCAAGCATCAAATGCAAATTTTTAAACGCACACGTAGTTAAATCTCAAAAATAACTTTATCTCAATTTCGATTTTTTTACCGATTACAATTTCTTCCTATGTGTATAGAGTAAAAATAAAATTTAACTTTGGTTTATAAAATTTAATATAAATATTTTGGGTCTTCCCAAATAGACCCAAATCTAATTCCACAAAGTAAAATGCTGTAACTCTAAAATAATAAGATTTACTAAGATTACAAAAAAAAAAATTAATTCTTAAATAATTAGGAATCTTTAGAGACCAATATTAATGTTATAAAACATAATTTTTTTATTTTTTTCGTTCCCCCATATTTACATTATCTTATTATAATTTATATAATCTTTTAACTTGGCCAGGATTTGAACCCGAGACGTTTCGCTTCAATGACGGGAGACTTATGCACTACACCGTTGGTCAAAACAGTACTTTTATCCACAACATTATTTTCTTTCTTTTATATTAAAAACAGAAAAAGAAAAAATTTACTTTTTAAAAAACAAAAAAAATTTAAACTCAGGTTAAATGTTTTAAATACCAGAAGATTATTAGAAATTGTTTCGTCCTTCTTCAGTTCTATCTGACTGAGTAGTAATAAGTAGTAATAGAAGTGAAGATAGGTAAAGAATCTAAATTTAAATCATTTTTTTTTTTTTTAAAGAAAACTTTTTTTTTCTATTTTTAAATGAAAGATTTTTTAAAAAGGTTTTTATTATTTTTTAAGAAATAAGTGGTATTAATTTATACTATAGATATACCCTTTATTGTATATAATTGAGTTATCAATGGGTTGATATAAAATCAACTTTTTTTAAGTTAATTTTTTCAACTCACATATCTTTTTATTGTTGAAAAGTTTTGTGAGGAAGTAGTTTAGATCATAGAAAAGGTACACCATTAATAGATGGCCAAATATCGAAACTGGAATCGGAATTAGTATTTTACTTTAAGACCACTAGAAGTCACCTACTATTCTTTTTGTTTTTTGCTTTTTTTTTTGTTCATTTTTATATTTTTAAAGTAAAACTAGTAAAATTGTATTAAATTTTTTTTTATAATGTTTTTCCTATTATTGGCTTTTTTAATCGTTCTTACTAAAGTACCACTGTCTAATATGATTGTATATCATCTTGTAAATCATTGAAAGGAATTTGAACTCTGTTTTTCTAATTATAGCAAAACCTTTTTTTGATTTCATTTCACAGACAGCATTTTACAACTTTTTCATATTTTTTAATTCTAAATTTTAAAATAAAATAAACTAATTTTAAAAATATCATCCATTAATTTAATTTATAATTAATTAACTCACTATTTATGTATTAACACTAGCTTTTCTTTGATTTTAACTTAAAAAAAATTTGCGTGAAATCTTTCCAACTAAATTGTAAAAAAGCACAAAAACACAGAATATGACGTGTCAAATGAAAAAATCAAATGTCAAATTTCAAATTTCAGAAATGACGGTAGTGGAATTCATATAAAGGAAAAAAAATTGCTTTAAGTTGGTCTACCGGGGTCTAGGTAAAGTTGAGTTCTACACCTAATAATAATTTTTATTTGTGATTTATAAGTATAAATGAAATTTCATTATTTATTTTTCATATTTATTTATACATACTTTTTAAATATTTATTTTTAGGGCCTCGGTGGCCTAGTGGTTAAACGCGAAGCTTATTAACCGAGGGAGTGCGGGTTGAAATCCTGTACAGGTAGCAAGTTTTATTAATTGAAAAAAAAATCCCCCTTACTATCAAATATAGCGTAAATATAAAATATATAATATATAATATAAACAAAATAAATAATATTAGTGTATAATTTAATAATAGTATTCAACCTAAAAATGGCCTTAGTAGACGATGGTTTTATAATATTGCAATATCCTATGTGATTTGTAATATTAATATAAATAAATAAATAAATATTTATTATTAAACATAAAAATATTACTCACTATAGGGAGCGTGCCATATGTCTTTATTTCATTAAAAAATAGTCAAATGAAATACAAATATACAGTCATATAAATACAGTCAAATAATAATACAGGCAAATGAAAATACCTACGAAAACATACAGTGAAGTGACATACAGTTAAATGAAATACAGTCTAGTGATAGTAATCCTTCACAATTCTTTAACTGTCAAACGAAATCACCACCTTAGTTTGACATTAAAGTTAAAAATTTAGCAAACAAATTTTGAACCAAATTTTTATTTATACTTGCCGTTCGCTAAAACTTGTATAATTTTTAAATTTAATTTATTAAAATAGAAACGAAATAAAATTATTTACCATATATATTTTTTTACATTTTAGATATTTTTAATTTCAATTTTTATTCTTCATTTTTAAATTTCAAATAGCTAATATTCTTGTTCGTTTTCTCATCGTTTTGCTTAAAACAAAAAATAAATAAATACAATATTTCATCTATTTTATCACATAAAATCATAAAAATTAAAAAAAAAAAAAAAAAATAGTAATAATAATAATAAAAAGAACAAAAACAAATAAATTCTATACTTATAATCTTTTTCATTTTGTTATAATATCTATTAGATAACATATCTATATCGTCCTAACTATAGAAAATACATATATGTAATAAGAATATGTAATTTTACTAAAAGAAAATTTTTAAAAGCTAAAAATCTAAAGATACAATTTTTTTCTTCTTTTTGTTTTTTTATTATAATTATTTGTTATGAATGTTTCTATATACGAACATAAAATACTTCATATTAAGTACTTCAGTGTTTGTACGTATACATATTCAAAAAAAGGAAGAAAAAAAAAACAGGTATAGGTATATTCGATATGATTACAGGATATTCATTTAATTCCTTTCTACAATATACATACATATATGAAAAAAAATTAGAATTGAAAGAATTAGAAATAAAAAAAAATTAAGCTTAAAATCCTTTTCTTTTTATTTTGTATACCTATATGTTCTTATATTTATATGTTCAAATGAATCTGTATCTATAGATTTATCTATTTTGTAACTACTACTTCTGATTTTTATAATGTTTTTCTTTTTTTGTTTTTTTTTTGCGTTTGTCAATTGTTGATGAAGAGATTTCTATCAAAGTAAATTGAAAAAATGAGTTTTTTTCTATTAAATTAAAAATAAATGTTTTTTTTTTTTTTTTTTTTTACTTATTTTTACTTATTTTCAATCTCATTTTTATTTAGTAGATGATGTACGTATAATATACAGAATATACAGTTAAGTAGAAAAAAAAAACAGAATAAAGATATTCCTTCAATTTATTTTTTTTTTTTTTTCCTCTTTTTCGATTATTATTATTATTATAAATTTTCTCTTATATTATTATTATTTTTTGATTATTTTCTTGATTATTATTATTATAACTTTAATTTTCGAAGAATATAATGAAAAAATGATGAAATTATTTTTAAGATTGATGTTCAGAACGAAAGAAAATGAAGAAGAAAATTCGAATTTTTATTTTAATTTTTTTCATTGCTTTCATTATTTTTTTTTTTTTGAAAAAACTTAAAACTGAAAATTAAAATTATTTTATCGCATAATGAATTGTCAATTATTTGAATTTCATTTTAACAACAAGCAAACTATTAAATTCAAAAAGACTTTGGATGAAATTATATTGGGTGTTCCAGAGCATGTGTATCAGTTTTTTAAGAAGGGTATGAGTCGTTATTATTATAAAAAAATGTTTACCTAAATAGCGGCTGCTCTAATAGATTAAGGACCGAGAGTGAGGATTTTAGGGCGGAGATTCACCTACATAATATATTGGAATATTTAAATGGGAAGGGGTATTTTTCAATACAAATCGGATTATACGTCAAAAAAATAAGAAACTTTTGTCTTCATAATTTTTTTTATTTTCTAGGTATTTTTCTTAAAAATTAATAAAAAATAAAACAAAAACCTTTCATTTTTCAGTGGAAACTCTAAACTGCTCAGAAAAATGAATACCGTTCTGTAAATTTATAAAATATGTATTAAAATTTAGAACTTTAGCATGATCTAATGAACTCTTGTTTATTAGATCATATTTATAATCTTTAAAATTAACTTTGACAAAAATATCTTTGATAAAAATAACTTTGATAAAATTGTTTATTGCGCTGAAGGAAGAAAATTTTAGACAGTACATAGCCAATATCCCTGGTAGCTACTGCAAAAAATTAAGTGCATTTTTTTTTATAAAAATACGAGTTATAATAAATAATAATAATATTAAGGACGTAAAAATTATTCATTCAACTTACGAATTTATATAATTTTAGGTTTTAATGTTATTATTTTTTTTATTTTTTGATAATTATTCTTTTTAATCATTGTCGTAATGTCACGTTCTTCAATTTTAATTAACCTTTATAGGAAAACGAACCTAAAAACTACATTATTTATATTTATATACAATAATTTCTGTCGCATCCTAAAATATACATTACAATTAATGTAATTTTTTGAGTGGATTTAATGTGGATTTTATTGTTTTTTTTTTTAAATTATTTTACTTAAAAATTCGGTACATTTAAATTATTTTAGAGTTTACTAATAATAATAGCTACTACTATGCATCTGTCTTTAATTGTATAACCACATACAAGAAAATGCTATATATTACTGCACTTTGCAACTGACTAATGGCTTTCATAAGTGTTAATAAAATAGTAATAATCATAAGCGAATTCATTGTTCACATACAATCCCACTACGTAACTTCAAGTTTATGTATACCTGTTCTTACTACTATCCATACTCACGAATGGGTAATCCTGTCCTATTCTATCCTATTCCTACCAATATAGTGCATTATGAATTAAGAGTTTCATCCTATTGACTGAACATAAAGATGGGTTTAGTGATTGGATTAAGTCAGTAAAAATTTGACAACAATTTTATATAATATTATTCAAAAAATAATCCTTGGAGTCTTTGGAAGATTACCACCTCCTTAAGAACACAAAAAAAATTTCATCATACAAAATTATATAAGCATTATCTTAATAAAATATTTTAAAATTACAGGGAAAGGTAAATATTAATGGCAGCATTTTCAAATTAAATATTTAAACATATTCCAAATATTGTGGAATGTATTTTTAATAAATTACTGAAAAAACTATGATTTATTTTAAAAAGAATGACAAAATTGACAGACAAAAAAGAAAACTCTATAAAAGAAATATGCATTTATTTGAAAATAAATATGGAAAAAAAATCAAAATGCACCACCCTATTAAATAAGTTTTAAAATATTTAACGATAAAAAGAGAAAAAAAATAAATAAATCTAGATTGAATGAAAGGAAAAGTAGAGCAGAACAACGACAAAAAAAAAAACTAAGTAAAAAATAACCTAATTCTAAAATAAAATCAGATTTTTCTTTAAAATAACGTTTTTCCAATGGATGGAGTATTTAATTCTTAACTTTTCTTCATTCTTTTAAAATATAAATTTTAATTTATTTTCTGTTTTTTTTTTTTTTTTGTACTGTCGATATTAAAAACATTCTTATAATTTTTAATTTTATATCTTCACGATACACATATCCATAAGTAGATATACAAAAAAAAATAATAATAATAATAAATAAATAAAATAACGAAATAATCGTTAAGTTTTTAATAAAAGGAAAAAATTATTTTTTTTATTGAATTTTCATTTCAATTCAATTTTTATTAACACTTTTTAAAAAAATTTTTAATAAAAAACTAAATAAATAAAATTTTCACTTTTTAAGTAAAAATAAATTATACATAATGTACGAAATGGTATACTGAGAATGATATTCGACGATACAATAAGTTAAGATAGTTAAGGTATTGAATTATACTGAGAATAGTAAAAAGTTGTTGTTACTATTTGTAGAGAATATTCTCTTGTAAAACAACCAACATTTTTCCGAAGCTTTGAGTTTCTATCATCTACAGGACAATCGACCCAATATTTTTGTAGAGTTAGTATTAATTTCTCAAAGTTGTCTTTGTTTAAACTTAAAACTTGATTTTTCATATTAACGATAAAAAATTTGTGTAGACTTTTTTAAAAAATTCTCTTTTGTTTTCATAATTTGCTGTGTTTTCTTAACCCTAATTGATCCTGTCATAACCGTACTAAAAGTTGACTAGCCTAGCCTAGCCTGACTAGCCTAGTCGATTAACGTTAAAACTTAAAGAAACTTAATTAAAACTAACGGGCTTAAGTAATTTGACAGTAGCAAATATGACAGCAGAAATATTAATGACATTTTTAAATTTGACAAAAATAAATGTCATTTTACTTATATTACTTAAGTTTTTGTACGAAGTCGTACATGCTAAAGTTGAAAGAAAAATAAAATTTTTAACGAAAACTCAAATTAATCTGATTTAAATATACGCTTGGGTATAAGCTATTAAGCAATCGCATTAGAGCGTACAAAATTTTGACATTTACTTTACTTTAAAATACAGCTAGTCAGGCCCATATCTTCTACAAAGTGTTCAGTTTAATTTAAAGTTTATTCAATTTATTTTTTGTATGCTAATAATTTGCAATTTATCCTTTTACCTTTCTATAAACTTCTGCCCTATTTTTATCACAAACTATTTTCTATACACAGAGGGTAGTAGAAAATCCTTATTTTATAACTAATGGCTAAATGGAGACGGAAATGTTAATAGGAAAACACAAAAATGAGCGTAATATCTTCTAGGCTTAACTGAAAAATTCAATTGTTTTCCAAAAAAAGGAAAAAAAAAAAAAATTTGCATGCATTATTCATCTCGAAGATTTTTTATACTCAAATTTTATTAATAAAACAAAACTTTACAATATTTAAGGAGTAACGTCTTTTAACGTGTTACTCTTTAGTCATTTCATTGTATTATTACTCTTTTATGCTGATTTTTAATTTTGAACAAAAAATATGACATTATTGAACAATGTAATAATATCATTTTAACTATACATACATACATACTATATATTATATAAAAAATATATTGAACGAGAATGTTAAAGGGTGTTAGTTATTGATGGTAACAAAACAATACTCAGATATTATTGGGTTACATTACAATCAAAATAATAAAATTTATTTTTAATTTATTCATTAAAAAAAAAAAATTCAATATTCCCATTTTTCCCTTTCAAATAAATATTAAAAACAAAACATAAAATTGGAAAATATAAATCTTTAGTATAAAATTTAAATTGGAAAAAAAAAAAGACACAAAAATGCAAGTTTTTTTTTTGGGAAAAATATTTGTAAATTTTCATTTAAATTAAAGATTGTTAATTTCAAAAGTCAAAATAATAAGAAGAATTGATCTTATTGAATTATAAATCTTATTATATTATATTTCAGTTTAATTATTTATCAGAGTTAACAAACAAAATAAAGTTTAAACCTATATGTAATCCTGTTTTTTTTTTAAATGTCAAGTATTTTGATAATACATTTAGGTTTTTCTAATTTATTTCAAAATTTTTAAATTTAATTTAAAAATTCCCAATAATTTCTATTAATTTATATTTTTAAATTTTTTGTAATATCTAAAAATAAGGAGGATTGTCTTGCGTTAAAAAAAAAGTTAACTTTAATATTTTTATGAAACCCCATTGTGTTTATGTAGGGAGCGCTAAATACTTGTTCTTTAAAATCTTGTTTTCTTTAATCTTACAGAGGATCTTGGTGGTTTAGTGGGTAAGAGCGTATGAAATAAGTTGTAAACACCGAGGTAGTGAGGGTTCGGATTCCATACACGTCATGAGAGTAATTTCCTCCTACGACTGGAAATGAAAGGCTGTGTAATTTCCTTATCACATTTATATGAGTCATGTTAAATTGAAGCAGCATTTTTTCGCTGAGTTTAAATGAAATGAATAAATTTACAGCTGGTCATGTCAAAAGAATGGGACCTCGGTCTCGGTTATTGATCACTAAATGATATGGTTTTTTAACAGAGTGAGTGATGATTCAAATCGCTAAAACACAGGTTGCAAGAGTTCTTAATTGCTTCTGACATTTGTACATATCCCACGGATCTAGTCTAATTATTAATGAATGGTATATATATGGTAATTAGAAATGAGAAATATGGCAGCTGATTCCTCGTGAATAAATTTAAAGCGAGTGGTTTTTGTTGGTTAAAGTCCAAAATCTATATGAATTCTTAAAAACTTAGTTACGGTTTAAATATAGAAAAAATTAACGAAGCGTTCCCAATTGTCTCAAAACCATGATAGATCTAAAAATATTTTAAAATAGTTTTTAAAGTCTATTAACATATAACATAAAAGTGTATTTAATATTGTCAAATAGTGACTACTAGGAGACTATTTTATTTTTGAACTTTTATTACAATTTATTACTTACTTTTCATATTAACTTACCTTTACAAATGAGAACTTGTAAACTACTAATTTATGCAATTAGATTTTTACTTTAAATTGTTTAATAAATTTAGGATCTGAAAAGTATACTCTGGCAAACTAATTGAATGTTTTAATATATACAATCTTGGGAAGATCTAATTAAAATATATATTTAGACTTGAAATTTTACATTCATTCTATGGCATTTTTTTCTAATTTGGTTTCAAAACTATTGGCAGATTACATAATAAGGGTCATTAATTTCGTTAGTGCTGCTTTAAAATATTATAAATATTTTCATATAGTTTTCCTTTCTAATTATAAGTAAAATTATGAATTTCTTTATACCTTATAAAATTATAGCTTTATTCATTCATACTTTTTTTAGCACAAATATTTTTATAAAATGTACCTATTATAGTTTCACTCTGTCCTTCCGCCCGTCCGTCTGTTTACAAAACTTCTACACCGTTAAAGATAGAGAAATGATATTTTAACCATGGGTATGTCTCATAAAAAAAAGTATTGTAGAACAACTTTTTTTCATGTAGCCTCATCCATTACGCATCTACAGCCCTTCAAACTTTGAAAACCCCTATTTTTAAATTTGTTTATCTCAGATTCTGTTTAACATTTTTTAATTTACTGTTATTTGAAAACCAAATTTTGTATGATTTTTCTTCCTTAATAACTCCGGCTCTATTTTAGATAGAGACTTGCAATTTTGAGGTAAAAAAGAACTTTTAGAATTAGTTTCCTCAGAAAGTTTTTTTTTATACCACTTCCTGTATAAGAGCTATTAAGACTGAAAAATTGAAATTTGGTATTTTTAAACACCTGTAACTTAGATACCTCTATAAATTTTTCTTCGGCAAGACAATTTTTACAATCTAAAATCCACACCGAACACCGCAATCTTTATAAAACAATATCAAAATTATGCAGTGTTTTTCAATTTACAATTTAAATTTACTGTTATATAAAGACAAAATTTTACAAGATTTCTCTTTTCTTCATAACTCCGACACACTTTTAGTTAAAATCTTAAAATTTTAAGAGCAGAACATCTTTTAAAATTAATGGAAGTTATCTCAGAATTTTTTTGTACCACCTTATTATTATGTACCACCTTATATTGTACCAGATTATTATGGCTCAAAAAATTTTTTTTTAATAAAAGGTAAAAATTAAAGCTTCAACTTTATAATTTTACATGTATGGCTAATAGTTTGTCTTAATTGTGTAGATTTCCCTTAAAATTAAAAACAGTATCTCTTTATTTTTCACATTTTTTCTTATTATATGAAATTTTAAGAAAATTTTCAAATTTTGATGCAGAATCACAATTCTAAACATTTTGTATTGTCTTTTGGAAATGTGCGACTTTAAAAACCATTAGATTACATTCTGCCTTGTTTCTCTTGTTATCATCTTTAAACGATTTTCACTTAGCCTGAAACCTCATATAATATTTTGATTATTAAATTTTTTCTCTGTCTGTAATTTAAAATTCAAATATTATTTTGTTTTTTATGTAAAATAAAAGATATTAATTTTCTAATTTTACTAAAGATTAAAATAACAAAAATAAAAGAAATTTATAATATAAAACTTAAATTAAAAAAAAAATTATGAACAAAGAAAATTTATTACATATAAAAGAACAATTATTGAAATTTAACAACATTTTAAACTTCACTACACATATTTTTAAAAATATAATAATTGATTCATTGAATACAATAATGCATTCATTGATTCACTAAGTGCACTTTATTTCAAAGAAGAGTGTATAAGAAAGGAATAAAAATTAATAAACGCATTCAAGTGTTACAATATTTATTACTATTAAAAAAAAAATATTTTTTAAAATTATAACAGTAACGGCCAAAAAATAAAATATATTTTATTTATATATAAAATTATTGATATTATGATAGGTAAGAGAAATGAAAATCCATAAGCATTTTTTTTAAACGTTTAATTTTCTTGAATAATAATCCTTTTTGGTTAAACCCACATTTTGCTATATTGTAAATTAAGCGAATATATCGCAAAAAAATTAAATATGAAAGACAAATGACTGGCATTTAAACATAAAATGATATTATTAAACATGGAGGAATAAACCGTGAAAAGGACTAAAAATTCGAGTAACACACTTTAAGGGAGAGGCTTATGAATAATCATAGAGATCCAGTCTTTTTGTCGAAAAAAAAAATGTTGAAAGACTGGTTGTTCAAAAACAAAATATTGAAAAAAAGCACTTTTTTTCCACATTTATTTTTCAACATTTTTTTTTTCAAAATTTTTGGTATTCAATATTTTGTTTTTTTTTGAATATTACATTTTTAATTCGACATTTTTGTTTTTTAACAAATCAACCCACTCCCATAACCGAACATTATTAAAAGGAGAAAATAACACTATGTACAAGGAAGACTACATATTTTATAAAAAATTTTATATTTTTAACATTTCTTCTTATTTTATTTCAATATTTCTGAACATGTCTATTGTAAAATGAAGTTTAAAATATTTTCTCCTCTACTTTCAATTATCTACTAAATATACTGAACGATAGCTTATGACAGTTCTTAGAGACAACACTAAGTCGTCATAGGTCAATTTGAAAATTTAAAGAAGATGGGCTCAATCAGAAATATTTCCAAAACTTTTAGTTCATTAAAATTTTTGAGAGCTCTTGAAATGAAATTTTTGGTTGAAACTGTGTAGACTATTACCTTAAAATTTATACTTATATAATTTTAACATGTTTTTTATTTTTTTTTATTTTTAATCTTCTTACAATAAAAAATACATAAAATTTTTCCACTTTCATCTTTAATTGTTATTCAAATTTCTTATTGTATATATATATATATATATATATATATATATATATTTATATTTATTATATTTTTACTTTCTTTTCTTTTCAATATTGAATAGATTTCTTCTATTTTATTACTATTTCTAATTTTATGCACTTTTTATTTATTTAATGTTTATTTTCACGGTGTATTTAATATATTTTTTGTTTTCTTCTTTATTATACGAGAAAATAAGAATTATTATACTTAAAATCTAACAAAGGAAAATGCATCGCAATTTCATCCTTTCTTTATTTCTATTGTTTCCATTTTTTTTATATTCATATTTTATTTTGTTTTTATTTTAGAATTTCATTATATAATAATAGGTGTATTATACAAAAAAAAAAAAAAAATTATAAGAACCCTGTACTTCTACTTTTCTATTATCCTTTCTCTTCCCTATCAATTCATTGTTACAAACTAAAAAAAAAAAAAAAAATCTTATCAAATTGAACCCCTCCTGTGATTACAAAAAAAAAATGCAGTTCCTCTATTATCAAAATAAAAAGTCTTTTATATAAAATATAAATATATATATTTTTTATGGAATTAATTTATGCTACCAATTGGTAAAGATGAATTCTTTTTCTATTGTCTTCAAAGACTATCAACAAAAAAAAAAAAAAAAAAAATTAAACTAACGGTGATAAATTGGGGGAAATTGAAAACAAAAAATTCACACGGCGAACAATCTTGTAGCGTATACTGTTTTTCTTCTTTTCTAACTGTTTTTCTTTTTTTTTCTCATTACTGCGTAAAAGTGAATTTTTTATTAAAATTCATTGAGCACTCCTCAATAAAATTTAGACAAAAAAAAAAAAAATGTTTTTATTGAAGATTGAAGAATAGACAAGAATCCTTTTGTTATTTTATTATTCATAAAATTTTTATATCGTCTTAAGTCCAAAAACTATAAAGTACTTAATGAACAATAATGTCAAAAAAATAAAAAAACTGTAATACCTACTTATATTAATTAAAGAACGCATAAACCATTATGAATCTCATGAATATTAAAAGAATCTATAGTTATTTAAATTTAACATACAAATCATAATATAAATATTATACTATCAAATACGTGACGAATTGGTTCGAATCTGTGCACTTTGCATGAAAATCGATTACAGAATAAAATCTTAATCGTTTTTTTCATAGAATTATTAATCATATGGAACTTTAACATCCATTATTATACCCGTATGAACTATGTTCAAGGGTATAATATATTTGCCATTACGTTTGTGACACCTTAAAGGAATCGAGCTAGATATAGTGTCAAAGGTATGGATCGGCTCAGAATTGAATTCTGAGTCGATTAAGCCATGTGCGTCCATCCGTCCGCCCGTCCGCACTATAACTCAAAAAATAAAGGAGCTAGGAGGCTGAAATTTTGTTTACGTCACTTTTGCAAAATCGTTAGTTTTACTATTTAAATGCAACATTTTTGGCCGCCGGGTTCGAGTAGCTGCCATACAACTTCTTTCTTTATATGGAAATAACTCAATATCTATTCAAGCTAGGTATCTGAAAATTTGCAAATGATGATCAAGTTTTATGGCAACAACTTCCGTAAAATTTGGTTGTTCTAGTACGGCAGGTTCGAATAGCTACCATACAACTTCTCTTTATGAAAATAAACTCAGTGTCTACTGAAGCTAGGTATTTGAAATTCAGTAAAGAGATGTCGAGTTGCATGCCAAAAATTTTTGTACAATTTGATTGGTCTAAAGCAGCCGGTTCAGGCTTTTTCTACCTCTTGGAACTTAATGAAACTAGTCGTCTAAAATCTTATAAGTGATGATCAAGTTTTATGGCAACAACTTCTGTAAAATTTGGTTGTGCTTGTGCAATAGCTGTCATACGACTCCACAATTTACATAAATATATCTCTGTAGTTAACGTTGGTACTAAAACATCTGAAAATTTTCAAAAGATGGTCAAGTTTTATAGAAACAGGGTATATTATGTTCATGCGGGTATCCCAGAGTTGACACAGTCTACTCTACTGCACTCTTTCTCGTTCTATTAATAATTTTACATTCTTTAAGAAATGAACCAAACATTTTTCTATAATCCCCATTTAAAAATACTTCGAGTTTATTCAAGAGTGTCACCTCAAAACTTCCTATTTTTCCTATATTATATTTATACTTGTATGTTTATAAATAGCTTTTGATTTATTACGTTCTATGTTAAAACTAACATAATACTACAACAAATACGAACCACAAACAGGTCACTGCACTTAAAGTAGTAGCGTAAACGATACTCTAAAATAGTGCCCTAAAAAATAAGGCCGAACCGTTCTTTTTTTCCTTTTTAAAGCAATAATAAAGTGAAATTTGTTTTAAATTCGGTCTAATTAACCCCTTTAAAGATATATGTAGTGGAATAGGCCTTATTTCCATTTTCCTAATATTAAGTTTTTACGTTTTTTCTGTATTCGTATTCAACATGTTATTTGTTCTGCTTATTCTAAAAAGTATGTTTCTTGTTTTTTTCGAAGGTTTTTAAAGATACATGTCTGGCTTTCGATTAACGATGAATGTTTGTATAGGAACATATTACTTTTTTCCAGAATGGTTAACTAAAATAAATTGCAGTTAAACCAAAACATTTTATGTTGAACTTTCTGGAAAATGCTATATATCCCCTTTTTCAGAAACCCTTAAAATAATTACGAGGAGTAATTTTAAATGTATTGTTGTTAAAATATGTACGTGGAAGAAAAATAATTAGAAAGAATTTTATGATTGATTATAAAATCAGGATTATATATGCTTTATCCAGAATATGTATGTATATCTTTATGAGAGATTCTCATTTATAAGATGAATTTAATATAATTAATTACAAAATCTGGCTTCCATTCATTTGTTTAGAGAAGGTTTTGAATAACTCACCCCCCACTATTTTAAGACAATATTTTTATTAAAATAAATATATCAGGTATATTATATAAGTTGCAAAACAGTGATAAGGGACCATTTGAAAAAATTGCAATTTTCGCTTAATTTTTCTGTTGAAAAGCAAATAAACACGATTTTGCTTTATGCTTGTGACATTATTTCCGGGCACTGCGTAGACTCTTTAAAAATATACTTAATATATAACATAGTACATTAAATATAAATTTAATTCATTAATTGTATAAAAACAAAACAGAACCAAATTGATTCGAGTGAATTTGTTTCATGAAGCCGAAAAGCATAAACATGATAGTACATCAAACCTAACACAAAAAAAAAAAAATCTAGAAAGATGCCGCAAAATAAAATAAACTCAAAAGATACAAAAAAATAAAATAAATAATTTAAAAAGAAAAAGTTGAAGAAAGCTAAAGCATATGAAGTTCTGTTGTGCTATTTACCTACGACAAAAATATGTTTGCCAGTATATCGATCAATATGACCATAATACATATATGCGATATTTTAAATTAGGAGGAACTTTATATTTGATCATAATTTATAGTTCACAAAATTTCCAACCCTCAAATTCTAGCACCAAGTACCTATGTTAACTTAAAAGTTCACCTGATAATAAAATGCAATATCCTAAAATATACTAATCAAATCCTTATATTCGACTACATAGTTCCTAATCGAAAAAAGGCATTATCATATTTTATAAAACCGGAAATTCTTTTTTAAAAAATATACATATAAAATATTTAAAGCCATTTCCTAGTTAGTGTATGTAATATACTATTATTAAAAATTTTATTTTTTCTAATTATATCACTTCAAAAAACAAAAAATTTTATATTTCATTTTGTATAGTAAAAACTATCGGACATTTTATTCATCTTTTGTAATTTTCTCTTTTGTTTATAATAAAAACGCGTAAATTCTTCTTATTTACTTTTTCAATTGTTATACAACGCAATTTAACAATTTTATATTCCTACAGCATTTTACAACAAAATCTATATAATATAATATGTATGTAATATACAAACATATCCATATACATATTATATTATATATTGTATTATGTAACTTTTATTACAGGGATTTACAATCGTATCTTGTAATATAACGCTATTTTAACTTCTTTGTCCTGTAGATTTTAATTTTTGGCATTTTTTTTTTTTTCTTTGTTTTATTTTAAAACCCGAAGCTATTGTTAGTTTTGACAATTTTTAAATGACGAAAACAATGATCGTAATAAAAATGATTTTGATGATAATATTAATACTATATAATACATATACATATATATATAGTTGATATTGATTATAATAATAATGGTAAAAAAAAAAAAACAAAAAAAAATCCACTATAGTTTAATGAAAATTTTTATTTTTTTTTTTTCAGTACTGCCTTTTTTTGTTTATTTTGCTTATTTACCTATGATTACATAAAATTTAACCAACTAAAAAAGTGGTAATGATTACTATATATGTATACAATAAAAAGAACACTATATAGCAATAACACCAACAATAAAAATTGCGTAATGAAAAGGATTCATGTTTTTTTTTTTTTCGCTTTTTAATTCAAAAATTGAAAATGTTGAAATATTACAAATCAATTGTAAATATTTTTAATTTTCAACTATTATACACCAGTGACGTAAACTGTTTATTAATCAAGGGTAAATTTTTTTTTTTATTGCATTTCTCTGCCACATAAATGTGGACAGGAAATTACGCAGCCTTACCTGTTCAGGCGTGGCTGTAAATGTGGTAAGGGGGAATAACTCTTACGACGTGTGTAAGATTCAAACCCACACTCCCTCGGTGTTTACAGCGTATCTCATACCCACTAAGCCAACGAGGCCCATCAAGGGTAATTATAAATAATTTACATTATGAAGTTAAAAAAATGCATTACAAACTAAATTTTTAATTATCTATTATCCGTATAACCATATTTATTTCTTTTGATCATTTCTTTTTTTTTCAAGCTAATTAAGTTTATTATACTTTACAAACTTTAATTTTAAATTTGAAAAACTTATTACGAAGAAAATTATTATAAACCTTTAACGAAAATTATTAAAAACCTTAAACAACAAAAATTCGCTATTCATTTCGTTACATTGTTTGATTACATTATAATTTTTCGAAGATAACAATTGAACAACCTGCAACCTGTAAATAGTTCTCCTTACTCTTAGTACTTTAGTAATTTTAGTTATGTGACCTTTAGTTATAGTCTGGTTAAATCATTGGCCAACCTGGTTGACATTACATAAAATAAATAAATAAATAATTCTTGTATCAGTTGCGGTAATTCAAACTCAAAATTTACTAAACTATGTTGAGAATTTTTCAAGCAGAAACCTTAGGTAGACCTTAAATCTTTGAAATATCTTTAAAATATAATAAATTTTAAAATTTTAAATCTATAAATCTTTACATTATAATATAGTATAATTTATTTTATATATAAAAATCTTTAAAATGAATTTATGTTATTCATTTTAGTACTGTAGAATATTGCTTTTTTTATTTCTTTAATTTTTAATTTGAATTTCTTTTGATTAGATTAATTTAACATTGTACTCATTTACAAATACTTCCATTTACTATTTAAAAAATTTATCCTTTCAAGTAAATGTACATTGATTTAAATAAAATAAATAAGGTATTAGATGTTGAAAATATTTGTATTTTAAAATGTTACAGATCCATATCCAGATCCAGTTACAGACAGATGTTACAGATTACACTAAAATTGAAGAAACTGTGACTCAGTTTAAGTTTTAATCTTATTCAATTATCCTTATATTCTTTCTTTATACGAGTAGAAATGTAAAAAAAAAATTAAAAATCTTATTACCATTTATAACCTGAACAACCTTAGCCTAATCTGAAATATTACAAAAATTTACTATTGTAAAAAAAATATTCAAATGTGTGATTTAAGAATAGAAGACAAGTGTGATTCCACGATTTTGTGAGATTTTTCTTATATATATAAGTCAACACCAAAAATTAGAAGAAATATATGTATTTAAGTTCCAAACCTTAGTCATGAAGTAAAAATAAAGGGTGGGAAAAAAATAAAGTTATTAGTGATATAGTTATCGCATTTATGCTCTAAAAATTGAACCGGATTATGAAAATAAAAAAGAAATTAATCAATTAAAAATAATTTTTAATACATGTAGTATTTTTAAAGTTTTATTAACCTTTAATTTGTGAAAGTAACATTGATTTTTATATTTTAACAAAAACGTCGCAACCAGATTTTTATTTTCTTTTATCAGAGTTATTATTCTAATTCAGGAAAATGTAGGTGTTTACACATGATTTTATAGAGCTAAGAAAAACTACATGTGTAGTTTAACTCTAAAAAAATAATTTCTGATATGGGTTGCGTATATTATTGAATTAATGAATATTGGTTTGTGTCTTCAATCAATCTTAGTACTGTTTCACAAATAAGTTATTTAAAGAAAATGATAACGCTATATCGTTATACATAATATATATATAACTAACAAAACACAGTTATATAATAAATAAAAATTTGATAGGGGAGCATTGCTTTTTTCCGCTTTTAAAAACATTATCATTCCAATAAACAAATATATTCTCACAAAAATTTAATGAAAAATTCCTAAACGGAAGAAGGGAAAAGTAAACTTTTTCTTTTTTCATTTCTGAACAATTGAATTCCAGGACAACTAAAATTCAGAAAGATCAACATAAAAATACAAAAAAAAAAAAAAAAGAAATAATTACGCTACCCATTACAAGTCACTATAATATGAAGCTTCAAAAAATTGAAATTGAATAACAATAGATTGTATTGAATTGAATGAATTAAATGAAAGAATGAATTGAAAAACAAAAAAAAAACAAAAAAAAAAACAAAAAAAGATTCTTTAGGGGGATTTTTCATTCATTATTGTTCTATATTATTGCGTAATAAAACTATATTCAACTATTATTTTTTGTTTTTGATATCCTTTTTTAACTATGATATCCTATACAGTTTAAATAATATTAAATATAATGTAACGCATATATTTGCCGATCTCATCAGAATAATTTTTTTATTATTTTGTTTTGTTCTTTGTTACATAAATATCCCAGAAAAGCATAAATTTTTAAAATTGAAAATCAGTAGTTTTTCTTTTTATGGTTTTATTTTATTATTTTTTATTTTGTATTTTTGTTTTTGTTTTTGGTTTTTTTTTTTTTTGTTTTTGTTACATTGTGCAAATGAAATGATGAATTTGCATTTTGGAAAAATTTTCAATAATCAGCGTAACTGTAAATTAAATAAAGAAAATTGAATTTTATTTTTAAAAATTTATATAGTGGTTGGTTTAATTAATTTTAAGTTACCAAATGTACGAAATTTATAAAATATTAATTATAATAAGAAAAAGTACACAAAAGGAGGCATCAACCTTTTAAAACAAGGGTTTTCCTTCCGAAAATAAAATATTTGACCATTTCAAACTATTCTACTAAAAATCTAAATTTTAAATTTAGATAATTTACCAATACTTATAATAATATTTTCTAGTAACATTTTCATAATTTACATCTTAAATTCTTACATCATTTACTAAGTTAGTAATTGTATCAGTTATTAATACATTACTTCTTTTAAAACAAAACTTTAAAAAATGTTCAACCCTAATTTTGATAATTCATTTACCATCAATTAATAATATTTCAAAATGAAAAAAAAAAAAATTGCAGTGAAACTTTACTCAATTAAGCCTCTTTATGTCCCTTGAAATATATATTTTTATTTGCTGTATCTCGAATAAATGTTAATTCCAGTTACGAATTAAATATAGGAAAGTTTAACTACACGATCAGTGATTTTTGAGAATGATTATAATACTTCTATATAGAGCGTCCCATTCTTGAAGGTCTTGAATAAGAGAAATGATGTGGTATGTTAAAAAAAGAAGTAAAATCATATCTTTGTCCCTATATATTATCAAGATTACATACGAGAAATAATGTGGTATGTTAAAAAAAGAAGTAAAATCATATCTTTGTCCCTATATATTGTCAAGATTACCTTTAATTGGAAAAATTGTAATATTTTACGGATTTTTTTTTTTTTTTTGAATCATACTACACATATCATTTTCATTTCCTTCATCCTAAAAATTTTTAAATTCTTATTAATGTATATAAAATAAAATAAAATTTTTGAAAATCTCAGTTTAAATTTATATTACCATTATTTTTATCATATCCTTTACCGTTTTTTCGAAATTGTATCAATTTTTTTTTTTTTTTTTGCATCTCCTTTCATTATCGATGTATGATGTATGACATTCAAATATACTCTATAAATAATCCACATTTTTTAATGACTTTTTATTTATAATTCTTATACTTTAGTATATACTTTACAATTTTAAACAACTGGTAACTTTAAATAATCAATATTAATCACTATTCAATACTAAAATACAAAAAAAAAAAAAATATTAACAAAAATCAAAATGGAAAATTCTGGACAATTGATAGTATTCACGTACATAAATTAAATATTTTTTGAAAAGGATTTAAGGAAATTACATGCACTTATATATGTGTATATAATATCAATGTGTGTGTGTATTTTTTTTTACAATGCATTTTAAAATTAATTTTATTTTGATAGTCCTTACAAATGCGCCTGAGAATGAAATGAATATAAAAAAAAATTTTTTTTTAACTTTACATTTTTTTCTAAAAACAAAAAAACTATTACGCGGTATTGAATTATTTTGTTAGGAGTGTTAAAAGGTGTTATTACGCATATATATATTGAATAATATATAAATATTTTTAACCCTTCTTCTAAAATATTTTTTTTTTTTTATAGACATAATACATCAAGATAATATTTATGTCTGTGCTTTATGTCTAAAGATATTAGATTATATTTGTAATAATTTAGAAGTTATTAAAACTACTATTATTTGTACAGTGACCTGCAAAAAATAAACCCTCTTCTTAAATCCACTTTTTTGACCCGAATACGAACGTAATTTTTAGGGTATAATAAATTTGCACATTCTGTTTGTGATACCTTATAAAAATGAGATTAATATGAAAAAGTATTTACAATCTTGCTTAAGATCGAATTCTATTCTATAAAGGAGTTAGAATTCTGAAATTTTTGACCATTTTACCTTTGTTTTCTCTATTGAAATTCAGACAGTTCAACTGGAAGGTTTGAGTAGCTGTTATATAGAACTTCTCTTTTCTTATATGCAAATAACTCAGTGATTATTGAAGGTATCTTAAAAAATTTGGGAAAAGATATTAAGTCTTATGCCAACGACTTCTGCAAAATTTTGTTAATTAACTGTACAACCATGACAAATTTTGTTTATACGAGTTTCTTAGAGTTGAGAGAGTCAACTATATACTCTGTAACTAAATTATATAAAAAACAAATTAAATATTATTTACGATATTAACTATTTCAAAAAAAATATTTTACAAACTCACACTTCTTGTTTAGATTCTAAGACTGCTAAAGGTTTAATAATATGGCCAGTTTTTCCTACAGATATTTTTTTCAATTTGAATCAATAACCATTTGATTACCTTTATTTTATGAAATTAACTTCATATTTTTAGTGATTTTTTTAAGCAATTTGAAAATATTTTATTGCACAAAAATTTTTGTATTTTAGTGTATATTTTTGCATGGTAACAGTGACTTTATAATGTCCTTCTAATGCAATCATAATTTCCTTCTCAGACAAGTATTATAATTTTTTTTTTGTTTTTTAATGTTATCCTATTATATAACAATTGATGAGTATATTTTAGCAAGAATTAATGTTTATGTTTTAAGTATCATAGAATACTATATAGCAGTAGGTACACACATACACACAGTATACATTCATATGTTATTGAACGTTTTAATAAATCTTAGATGAGGTATATATGTATGTACTTAGTTGAAAAGCTCTTTATTATAACAAACACAACACTTTCTTCCAGTTCTGTAGTAATTTAAAAAAAATCCAAATAGCTTGGATATTTAACTCTTTATAAAGTATTTTAGAGGATTTTTTGTATGATTTCTACAATGGAAAACGCATATTTATGATTCAATAAATAATTTCTGTTTAGTGCAAATATTCATTTAAACAGTTTTGGGCAAAACGTTCTAGTTAAATTAAGTTTCCTCATTCTCTCACTTATTTTTGTTCCCTCTGTAATGGCAAAGCTCAGATTTGTTTAATTGTAATACTCAGTTAGTCAATTAACTAGTAATTAAATATTTTTAAACAACAATAAAATCGTTTACATATGTCCTTTAAAAGAGGAATATGAAGTACAATAAGGTACTAAAATAAGAAATAAAAACGTATTTACTTTTATTTCTATAAAAATCTAAAGTATAAGTATCGGAGATTAACTGAAAAATCCGAGTTTCAGAAAAATCAATTTGTTATCGGAAGCATATTTTTTTTTTTTTTTTATTCTAAAACCACAAACTAGGAATATGATCCTTTGTACTTGAAGTAGTTGTGATTATATGGGATGGGATAGGGATGGAACAAAAGAGGATAACAGGGAGTTGAAGAGTAAATTTGGTAAGAATCTGTTGAGATTCTTCTTAAATTTGGGCAAATTGTAAATACCAAAACCGCCAACTTTTGGGAATACGGTGGATAGTAATAAATTCCACATTTTTGCAGTTCTAGCAACAAATGAGTTGTTATAACCAGTAGAGTACCACTTAGGTAGTTCCACATAGTAAGAATGCGTATTTGCTGCCCCTCTTGTGGTGCGATGGAATTGTTTCAGAGGAGGCATCAGTGATTTTATTTCAACTAAGGCGCCAGCCCAAATATGTAAGTTATATTCCATCTTAGGTCGTATATATGCTTTATAGATTATATATATATACTTTATATATTTACAATATATCAATGACATTGATGTATTGTGCAATGACATTTCTCAATGTGCTGTAAAGAATGTTATAGACTATTAGTTTAGTATAAAGTAAGCTTTTGTTAAGTATGAAATAAATCCGACTCTTATTAAATTTTTTTTTCTTCTTGCCACTTCTATAAGGAGCATAGGGCATCCAGTAAGTCATTTTTTAATCATATTCGACTAAGCTTCTGTTTCTGGAATCATTATTTCACTTATTTTATAATACAGGCTGTTTTCGACTCGATGGTCTTCCTTGAAATGGGTGATCGGGCATATCGAGAAGAACAAAAACGGTTAGAGATAGAGAAAAAGTTATTAGGTAATAATTATAGGACTTGAAAAGGTGTTTCGAAATATGCTATAAAAAGTACCCCAAATATAGGGTGTTTCAAAAGAAAATTTAGTTTGAAACACATTTTTTTCATTTTGAATCATTCATAATTTTGTAACTTTGTTGGGTATGTGGGGATCATTAGTATATAAAAATTAAAGCCACAACTTACTCTAGAAAATGTATTTTTTTTTAATCTATCTCTAGCGAACTCTTCAAAAGTTATAGATTTTTTTATGAGAAGTCGCTAGATCATGCTAGATCATCTTTAACGCCTTATATCTAGAAAAAAATCCAGAATAAACCCCCCTCCAACTCAATTTTTTTTTTAGTCTCAATATGCCTGATCACCCATTTCAAGGAAGACAATCGAGTTGGAAACACTCTGTATATATATTTATTTTTAATTTAATTATATTATACCAATTATATATTATAAGAAAAATCTATATTATTTTTTATTAATCTATATGACCCAGCCGGGGTTTGAACGCGAGACCTTTCGTATGAAAGGACGGTGCCTTAAACACTACACCATTGACTGGATATTCAATACATTTAATATTATAATATTTATGACTTTTTACTGCTACAATAATAATTTTATATTCCTTTAGTACAAAATATTTTGTCTTATACTATAAGAACAATACCGACATTTGATTGCATTTTAATGCATTTTTTACCTTTCATATTCATATATTTCTTTTTTATACTTTTATCGTATTGTTGATGAAAATTTTTTAAAATTATTACATATAAAATTCTGTGTATATGTATATAATTCATTATAAAGACATTTTTTTTAAGTTATCCTTTTAAAGGATATTAAAGAACAAAAGTAACCAAAATGAGTTATTTTCTTCCGTCATTTTATTTTATGAATAAGATATTAGATAAATTATTATTATGTATTAAAATTTCAAGAAAAACATTTTTAGTGTATATGTATATATGTATACGTATATATTTTAGAAACAAAAGTTTCTATTGTTATAATAATAGGATTTTAACAAAACAATAATATTCTTTATATTAATATTTTTCTTTTCCTGTTTCTACGTATTGGCAGGGTTCACAACACTTGGCAAAACTCAGATAACAAAAGAACAATTTCACCCAAGTTCGCTTATCAACAAAAAAACTTAACAGATTTTTCGCACTTAAGAATTCGGAAATATCAATTTATCAAAAAAAAACTAAAAAAAATGTCAGGTCCTTATTGTTTTAATACATATTATATACATACACACATAACATATATAATTACTTGGTTATAAAATTACCCTGTTAAATACATTTCTACGATTTTTTTATACGTATATATGTATATATGTATATATGTATAAAAGAGATTCCGAATTAGGAGATGGTTATAGAAGGAAAATATTAATAATTTGTTCAGCGAAGGTCCCAAAGGGCAGGATATCCCATTTTTAGAGCTTAATTATTTGATAAATATAAATATAAAACACATGTAAAATCAATAAAACACATGTAAAATCAAAAAAAAAACATCAACAAAATTCAGCTTTTCATAATTAGCTTTGCGGAATTTACAAAAATCATTGTAAACTTGAATTTATAACAAACGTTAAAATACACTTTATATCTAACAATACGTGATTATAAACAATTTTTTTTTTTTTTAATGCATTTCTCTGCCACATAAATGTGGACAGGAAATTACACAGCCTTTCCTGTTCAGGCGGGGCTGCAAATACCGTAAGATGGAATAACTTTTACGATGTGGGTGGGATTCGAACCTACACTCCCTCGGTGTTTACAGCGTATTTTTTACGCTCTTACCCACTAGGCCACCGAGGCCCACAATTTTTTTTAAACAGTTCTTTTCCAAAATAAGATTTTTACATCAGACTTTTTTCTAAATGTTAACCAGTTTTTTATCAAATAATGTTAGACAAAGGAGGATTTTTATAATGTAAATTTCGGCCAAGTATCATATACCATATTTCCAGCTATCTATGTTTTTTAATATTTTACTCAATAAAGAGATTTTAAAGAATTTTTGATATTTAATATAGGTGTATATAAATTTTAATAATTTATTGAATTATAATACAAATCAGTCATTCATAAAACCATCTTTTAAGTTAACAATATTTATTGAATTAGAATTTATTAACGCTGAAAAGAACTCAAACACAAGATTTTATTTTGATGAACATTTTTATATTATATACATTAGAATTTAAAAATACAATTTCAATGTATAAATTTATAATTATAGTTTTTGAATAAAAGAATTTATTTTCATAATCTTTTCAAATAGAAACAAAGAAAATTATACTGGAACTAACAATGCTTATTAGTTATATTATATCTTTGGTTGATTTAAACAGATCATATCAGTTACTTAACTTAACTTAACTTGTTGTATAGTAAAACAATAGAAACTTTATTTAAAACAATTGATTAAAAATAAATAATCATAGTTATAAAAAAAATAATATTTTAAGATAGTTATTTTTAGTTTTCTCATTGTAATTTTTTTTTTTTAGATCTTCAATTCTTTTTGTATTTTTCTTTTTATTCTCTAATTGTTGATTTCTATTTGTATTTTATTATATCAGTATTTTAAATTAAAATTTCCTATTCGAATTTTATAGTATAAGGTGATATTAATGATTTTAATTGTTTTGGGCAAGTGCCGCTAGCCCTGAGATATATTAATAAAAAAATAAATAAAGCTTTGGTATTTACGACGAATGTTGAGAGGAATAAGAATTACTAAATTGACAGGGTCCATCTATTAGGTGAAAGTTGCAATTTTAGTCTTTGTCGAGGTAATTCAATGATGTTTCTGGTCCAACCCATATATGTAAATTATAATCATCTTAGGTCGTATGTATGCTTTATAGATATTAAACAGATTCTTAGAAGAAGAAGATGCTTTAAATATAGAGAACAAAAATCAAACATTTGGTACCATTCTTAGCCAAATCAAAAAAATATTTATTCCACACTATTTTTTTATTTAATTGCATTCCTTAAATATTAATATTTTCCGACCGTTATAAAATTCCTCTTTGAAATCGCAGGATGAGATCAAATTAATTTCTTTTGCAAGAAATTATCCAGTTTTAAGTTTTACAAGTATTGAAAAATTTAATCTAAAATGATCTACTAGATAGAACTTACCCAGATAGTAAAAACATCAATAATGTAATGGAATTCTTAACGGTACACTGTTCTATTGAAAAAAATACCAAAAATGTTCTAAAAATTCATAATCGTCAATTCAATAATAATATTAAATGCAACTATAAAATAGTTAAGTTTTTAAAATAGATGTAGAAAATTAAAAGGAATGAAAGAATTATCAAAAAATATACTTGTATAATTTATATAAAAATTATTAATCATAGATTTAAATTTAATATTAGTTTCGGTAATTAATTTATCTAATATACATATATGTAACAAAAATATCGCTGATAACTTCAATTATATTAATCAAGCCCTCCGACAGTCTCCTTCATCTTTGAGAATTTTCTCTATATTTGTGTCGTTTCAATATTTTATTTCTTATCCAGTTTCTTTATATTTTTAGAGATTTTGTGTTATTTTTTTTTCTCTTTTCAACTCCTATATGAAGCATAAGGAGGAGCATTCAATAAGTCCATTTAATTTTCATATTTCATTAAATTGCTCGGCTGTAACTATTGTACACGACTATTAAACGCAAATAAAAATTTTTATTTGTACGCCATCTATTATCTTATACAAGAATTTTATTTTTTATATTTTGTTATATATTTTGATATGATAAGTTACTTTTATTTTATTTAATTGCAGGTATATAATACTAAGAAAAATCTATATTATTATTTTGATAAAATGATGTTAATAATCATTTATTCTAAAGAAAAACTTTACACTTCTTATTATAAATTTAAAAACATTTTATTTCATTTATATGCCCATAAACTGCCCAAAAAAATGAATTTAGATACAAATCCAACAGAACATAAGACTAAAAAAAAATAGGATTATATCTTAAAATAAAAGAACCTTGTCTTTAATAAGTACATGACTTTTTTAATTTTTTTCTTTAATATTTTAATTATACCAATTAATTTTCTTTAAATCAAATAAATTGAACACAAAATAATATTTTTTAAAGAAAATAAATAATTTAACTTTATTACCGTAATTAAATTCAATTTTCGTTACAAAATTCATTCATCTTACACATACATTGTTTGCATGTATATGAAAATATAAATGTCCTGATGTGCATATAATTTTTTCAATTTTTCCATTGAAATAAAACAAAACAAAAAAAAAACTACATAGGTATAGATATATTTTTCTTTATATGTTTCAAAAAAAGTAAAAATTGCTTTTAAAATCTTAATGAATTATTGGAATAATAAAATTTCATTCCACTTCAACACATTCCCGGTGACACATTATGGGTTATTCTTAGGTGAAAAATAAATTATATCTTTTATTTTCAAAAAAAAATGTACATACGTTATTTTTCAATAATAACTATAACAAAAATAGTTTTCGGCAAACTTAAATAGGAGTATTACATTGCTACAATAATACATCGTATTTAATTCAATTAAACGCAGTTAAACGCAAAACTTAAAATTGTATTTGAGTTCCGATAGGCATCTTTCTGCGTCTCTATTTTGCCAATTTTATGATTTTGCAAGATATTCTTTCAATTTCTGTACAAAGTACGTAAAGTCTTTTAGTATTTTTTTTTTTTTTTTGTGCACAGGTTCATTTACGGTAAAGTATTGTTCCACACACTACTATTAATATCTTATAGACTTTAATTTTTATTTTGATCGACATTTTTAAACACTTCTTAACACATAATCCCTACCGAAATTATATTTTTGATGAGCTACAATTCAATGTATACTCATCGATATGAACAGAAAAAGGCAACAAGCAAGATAGGTGTTTTTTTTTTGTAAGAAAAGATATTCATCACTTTTTAGTCAGAAAGGATTAAATTCTTTCAAATTTACTTAAAACCCCTTTGAATTATTAATGTGTTAATCACTTCTATAAACTTATATCGGTGGATCGACCCATACTAATCACATAACTCTTCTGATATGATTCAAAAAAGTAATAAATTTTATAATACATATTATATAGTTTAAATTAACAAAAATATATAAAATATTTCTTATAATCATCTTATGATGATTCTTATAATCATCCTTATTTTTTTTTTTTTTCAAATCGTCATATCACAAAATAGTAACATTGTATATATTTACTTACAATTAATTTATACATATACATATTTACATCGTAGTATACCATTTCATTGTTATTTATTTTGACAAAATTATAGCCCATATTATTCGTTTGCATTGTAAGGAACTTTTTAAATATTTTATTGCATTCTTTATAATTTTTTTGTTTTTTTTGTTTTTTGAATTCTCAATCACATATCCTTCAACAAATAAAAACAAAGTCGAAATAAAAAGAATTCATCAATGCTCCTCAAACAAATAAAAAAAAAAAAAAATTCTATCCAAAAATAAAAAATAAAAATATACGATATGCATCTACAAGATTTCACTTTAACTTGATATATGACTGCATACATACATAAAAATAACAATATGTATATACCATATATATAATATCCAAATAAGTGTGTTTTTAAAGAAGTAACAATAGCTCAAGGACCAAAATAAAAAATATACGAATAACTTACATTCATATACAAAAACAAGATTTTATTAAACAGAGAATCGTAAAAAAGAAGACTTTTTTATTTTAATGATTTATGAACAATATGGTATAGGTGGTATTCCAGGATATTTTACTTACCTCATTTTTCTAAAAAATAATTCTAAAATTTTATGCAATATTAGATGTCTAATTTTTTTTTTTTTTTTGTTTATTTCCTAATATTTAAATGTATAAATGTATGTTGAATCCTTGTTGAATCTAAATAGATTGGATTTGTAAATTCTAATATTACTCCTTGAAAATTATTGAATTAAAATTAGTATAGTAGTTAATAAATTATTTTTTGGCACTAATTTAGTTATATAATCTAATTGTCGTCACAGAATAAGATAGAAAGATAAAATATTAATTGAATTGACTGCTAAACAGATAATAATGAATATATAGGTTTATGCATACAATTTTTTTTAGATATATAAGTATATAATATATTATAGAAGAAACTGGGGTTTAGCGATGCAATTATTCCTTATTATGTAAGTTTGTATTAAAAGATTATTTTAGAAATTTGTTCCCCAAATTTCGTGCATCAATATCACTACCTTTCAAAAATATGTTTACCATTCAATATGCATTAATTTTAAAACTCAAAAGAGATCTATAATACTTCCACTTTTGTATTAGAAGATTATTTTAAAAATGATCCATCACGGTTCAAAATTATGTTTACTATTCAGTTTGCATCAATTCTAAGACTCTACAAAAAGTATTTTGGTCCTTTCAAAATTATGTTTTGTTTACATAACTTTTCTTTAAATAATTTCCCTATAATAAGAAAAAAAATTTAATTGCCTCATTCTTTGCTCTTTTTAGCGTCCCTAATCCCTATAATGATGTCTATTCATAATGTTCGAAAAATACATTTAATACAAAATTACTTTGTTTTCAATTGATAAAAATTGAGAGTTCCTATCCTATATGTATAGGATATCCTATATGTAGGATGTCTTATATGTTCCTATCCTATATGTAACTTCATAATTTTTTTATAAAGTTTTCAACTAATAAAAAAAATATGAAGTTTTAGAATACTTGTTTTGTATTTTATTTTATTTTTTCGTTTAAATTTTGAATATAAATCTTGGAGTATAAATCGTAGTTTAGTGGTAGCCTAAACCAGAAGTAGTCTATTTTATATATTTTAAAAACCAGTTTATATTCAAAGAATAAAAAGTGGTTGAACTGTGTAAAATAGCAGTTCAACCATATACTATCCTTAAAAACTCAAATGTAAATAATTTTTAACCCTTTCAAACGTTTTAACCCTTTCAGTAAAGTTAAAATTATTTTTCAATTATATCCCATTTAACAACTAAAAGAATTAAATATTTAAGAGCCAAAATAACAAATCGTTTTTTAAATTATTGAAACGTAGATAAAACCTGAACAACAGCACCAAAATCTAAAAATGACAGTTCTTTTCTTTGTAATTTTTACAATTTTTATTACACTCACTTTGGCTCTTAACTCTAGTTTATTAAGTAATGTGCTACTACTGTGATATTGTAAATATACACATTTATATGTACATATGTATGTATAAATCAAATCGCGAGTCCCATCTGTCATACGTGTGATTCGTTTTTTTTTACAGTATGTATTTTATTAAAACTCTTATTTTTGAATTTTTTTTTTTTTTATCACAATATTATTGTTTGCCTTCATTTTTTTTTTGCTTTTGCTCCTCTTCTTTTAATTTTTTTTTTTTGTTCTGTTTTTGATTTTTTCAGGACATTCCTTGTTCATGTTCATTTCATCGATCGTAAATTTAAAAACGTAAAATAATACCAAAAAGAAAAATATAAATTAATTCACACTAATTCATACAAACTTCTTTTGAATGAATTTACAAACAAAAAGAAAAAAAGAAATAAAAATCACAGATGGGTAAAAAAGTAGAAGTATTTTTAACACTTGCATAATTTTTTTTTGTTAAATGGAAGTATAGAACAGTGTCCTGTTCTTTAAAAGCACAACGTTTGTATACACGTTAGTTGGCAAAACGTTAATAGTAAAAAACAAAAAAAAACAAAAAATAAAAAATGGTTATATGATATACTAGTTTCCATTTTAATGATCTAACAGTAATTCTGATATTATATGATGGCTATAAGATAACTTTAAAATGATTTTTCGTTATGTTCAATGAGTGCGAATCAAACCATAAAATAAATTTTTTTTTTTTTTTTAATAACAAAAAAAGAAATATCACTGGGGTAATAAATTTTTAAAATATAAACACAATTAAAACGAACAGCGTTAATTGAAATCATTTTTGTTTTCAGGAGAATGTTAATAAATAATTAAATTTTTAAAATCTAAAACGTTGTCATTGTTTTTTAACAGTTTTTTGTTTTTCCAACTTTAAAAAAGGCTAATTTCATTTAATTTTTGACTATTGTCCTTGAAAACTCGACCTAAATAATAGCGTACGACGTTCAATTTTTATTCGCTAATACGTCGATACGTCGACCTATCCAGAAATTGAAACGCGCGTACAAATTTTCATTTGTACTTTTCTTTTTAAATGTTTTCATTTTTTTTTCATTGTTAAAAAGAATGAATGCCTTAACAATATAACAAAAAATAACAAAAAAATTTTTATAAGCTTTATCAATTTTAAAATTTTAAAAACTTGACGTACACTGTACTGGTACATCGCATATTTTTGATGCTGTCATTTAAATACATGCGTTTAAAAATTATTTTTCAGAAATATACTACACCGTATGCTTTTATATAGATTGAGCCCTAAAATAACGAAACTGTGGCATACGTGTCATAATTCAGTTGTTATTTCATTTGATGCTTTTGTCGCATATTGAACTCATTTCAAAATCTATTTATATATAGATGTTAACTTATTCTTAATATGATATCTCCAATTATATCGTTTTAAATTAATTTATCAAATATTATCTTGTATGCAATACTTTTCTGACGTTTATTGTTCATTAATATTTAGTGACAAATTTAAACTTAACTGTTTCCCAAAAATATAATTAGAAAACAACTTGCCTGTAATGTCATCTGTTATATGTAATGAATTTTAAATGAAACTATGAGCTTTTATTCAACTTTCTTTGACTATGCGTTCAATTGTATTCTACATTTATTACTTTTTCTATGACATTATTCATCTTTTATTTTTTAAATACATTTTTGAAGATTAGAAAATTCCAAAATTAAGTTTTTCAAGCTTAATTTTAATATTTTTTGAAATTTACTCTTATTTTTGAAATTGAATTACCAAATTTTTTTAACAGCTGTAACTGTGTTTAGATAAAAGTAAAAAAAAATGTTTGCAAAAAAATAAAAAGATAATTATATATATGTATTTATTATATTATATACAAACATATTTATATAATATTTTAAAGATATGTACTTACATAATTCCTTTTTTTTTAGTACAATACATTTATGACTGTCAATAAAATCAAAATTTTACGCCAATCTGTAAATAATCACCAGGGACAATGTTTTGTTTTTCCTTTTATTTTATGTCCTTCTTCTTCTTTTCTATCCTTTATTCACATCTTTTCTTTTTTTGTTTTTATTTAATTTTTGTTTCTTTAAGATAAAGAAGTATTTTTATTACAATTACATATTATTAATTTTTTTTCTCTTTCTTTTTTATATTGTTGTCTCTTTCTATCATTCATAAAAACAAAATATGAGAAACGAACATAAAATTTTTGTTATAGAAAAGTGCAAGTACAAAAAAATAAAATAGTAGTAAGTCAATAACGACTAATATGAAATTTACAAAAAAAAAAATTTTTTTTGAAAAGATCGTAAAAATGAAATATTCGCTTGTTAAAAAATAAAAAAACGGAAAACGTCAGAATAAAGAATGGAGAATGGCACAAAAGTAGTAAATGTCAAAATTTTATCAGAACAGATTTTTATGAGTTTTTGAAAACATTAAAATGATTTTAAGCAAGGAGCAACGACTGAAAAGTAAAAAACGAGATAGGCAAGAACTGCAATATGATGAAAGAAATAGCAAAATATCAACAAAAAAATTATAAAATAAAATTTAATGTCATAAAAATAAATTTATATACATACCTATATAAATATATATTTTGTATATTCAATTATATATTTTTCATATAAATACATTGTATATATTCATATATAATACTTATACATAAGGTATCCCAAAAGAAAGAATTCATATTCTCCTCAATTTAAATCCTTTCCAAAACATGAAAATATTTAAAAATTTATATAACATATACGTATACGTTGATGGTAAATTGTGTAAAATTTAAAAAAAAACAATGATTTACTAATTTTTAATCGAAATTTCTTCTATTTTTTTTGAAACTTAATACAAATGGCCACCCTTTAACACGATGAAAATGTTCGTAGAAAATAAAAGATTTCCTAGTGTTTCCTTTTGAAACTATATAACATGAGACTAAAAAGTAATTGAACCAATAATATACGGTGGTTTATGTTCCAAAAACTTAAAGAAAATGTTATGTGAAAATGTAATAAAAATAAAATGCGGTTGCATAAAGTAAATCTATGGTCCGCCTCCAGCACTATCAGAGGATACAGAATATAATCTGATCGAAACATACTGAGAACATTCTCATTTAATAAACGAAGAACCCAGAAGTAAATGTATCTTCATCTCATTATGTCATCAAATCATCATCATCTGTTGTAAATTATCATCTGTTTATTTAAACATTTATGCTACTTACCTTCACATTTGGCGATCATAATTTAAATAAATTTTAAAATAACTTTTTCAATTTGAAAAACATTCTTTTTTAATTTTGACAGCTGGTAATTTGCTCAACATGCTCAGAAATTTTATAACGCGAGAATAAACATAATTGTTATTCTCTGAGCGCATTCTGATTAAAAAATGAACATAATTTTTACGCTCTATAGGCTCCGAGCTAAAAAAGTGAACATCATTTTTCATTGGCAGATTTATTCTGCTATCGCCATTCGCTTAATATAACACTAATTGTAAACAAATAAAAAATTTGTTATTTTCATTTTATATTTTTAGCAGAGATATATATTTTTTTAGGTAGCGCATATGATATAGTATAATAATCGGCATAGTGATAAGATTAAATAAAATATGGAATAATTTATTATATTGAAGCTAAACATTGTCTTTTGAAACTTTTTAGGTTTAGATTACTAAAATATGATTAGTAAATAACTTTGTACCTAATCTTCTCTTCAATAACTATTCCAAAACCCAGTTTAATTATATACCCAAGTCCATTAAATTTTATAGTCCATTAAATTTGTGACGCTTTGAAAATGAGACGAGATAAACATGGAAAAGTATATAATTTCTGATTTTACTTGGCAAGCATAATCACAAGAAATTGAGGTACAGAATAGGACGTCGACAACAGACTACGGAAAGCCAAAATCGCCTTTGGTGAACTAAGTTCAAAATGGAGAAACGGCCAAATAACAATAAGAAAAATACTGAATCGATTTAGCTATATGTGTTCCTTCGCCCGTCAATAACTCCAGTAATAACTTTTACAATAACTTTTGGCAGTTTTGCAATAACTGCAAGAACTTTTCTATGAATTTGTTGGGTTTCGCATAGCAGGGGGAGTATCATTTATACAACTATGAAATTAAGATAAATATATTTCAGTATTTAATTAAATCAGATATCTGAAATTTTGTTTAAAATGATTAAATGTTAACGTATGGTCTTGCATTAAACATATAGTCTGGAGACACCCAACTACACACTCTTCCTCATTCTTTATATAGTTTTAGTATTATAGAATTTTATAAATATTGTTTTGGTTTTATGAATCTTCCGAGACAATCTGTATATTAAATAAGAAAAATAAAAATATTTTATATAAAAAAAAAATCTTCCAATACATCAGGGATATGTTATAATTTTATTACGATACATTAAAGTTTATCAAATACAATCCTTTCAATAAACATTATTTTTATAATCAAATCTTATATATCTAAACATTAACGTTTTCTATAATGATGTTTTAACAAAAAAAAAAATTTTTTTTTTATAACAGTAACTTTTTTATGTTTAATAATATAAATATAAAGAATTTTTATTTTTCCATTTGTTTAAATAATTTAAAACTCCATAATTAAAATTTTAAGCTTTTTCTATTTTCAAATTTTATTAATTAGAAATTTAAAATTTTGTTTTCTTTTGTTTTTGTGCTTCCATAAATTGATTTTCAAAATTATTTTTTTTTATTTTAAACTTAATTTTCACCAAAGTTTCAGAAATCATTGTTTATAATATCCAATAACACACTTGTCTTCTTGGTTACTAAAGGAAATACTTTGAGGAATATGAAATTTTGTTATTTTCATTTATCTGCGTTTGGGATTCTTTGAACCAATGGGGACTTTTTACAATACACCTATTTTGCCAATTGCGAATACTCTGCTTATAGTCTCCCAGGTTTTATATATCTTTTAGTCAATACGTATTTTATAATTTCTTATTACAAATGGTTACACTCTTCAGATATTTTGTTCAGTATTTTAGTCAAATAGTACAGTTCGATAGTTGTGGCAAGAAAAAAATTTTTTTCGAAATTTTATAAAACAATCCTAGCGAATTAGTTATCATCAAGCTTCTTTTCTTTTAGAAAGAATTCTAATATTTGTAAAATATTGCTTCCATTTTTTTCAACATTAATTTCAAAAAGCAGTTAAATACATTTCAACTCACACATATCACCTATAGATCGAGTACACCATCTATTTCCTAAGTACAAAAGTTTATCATAATTCTCCTTTTCGTTCTTAAAAGACGAGATGCTGGGATAGTGATATATGTTTTTGAAAAGGTGACGTTACAAAGTGGCGTTAATATGTACTGACTATGCGGGGCAAAGTAATCTTCAGAATCCCCTTCACTTATAAGCTGAATATTGAATAATAATTGATTTAATTATATTGAAGATTAACAAAAGAAAAACCAAGGCCATGATAGTATATAATACCAGCACAGAATCCATCATAATAAATTGCAATACCGACGAATATGTCGACAACTTCTGCTATCTAGCAAGCATAATCACAAGAAATGGAAGTACAAAATAGAACGTCGACAACAGACTACCGAAAGCTAGAATCGACTTTGGTGAACTAAGTTCAATATGGAAAAATGGCCAAATAACCAAAAAAAAAACGAAAATTAGAATATTCAACGCATGTGTAATGTCTACACTTCTGTATCGCAGCGAAACTTGGATGACTACTAACACCATCAAATAGGAACTCTAAATATTTGCTAACAAGTGCCGAAAAAGAATATGCAGAATATTCTGACCAAATACTATCAGCAACAAGAACTTCTAATGGAATTTAACAATCGAAGAAACAATAATGAGCCAAATTAAATTTCGAAAGTGGAGGTGGATGTGGAACATCCAATAAATATAACTAGAATGGCCCTAGAACGGAACTCATAAGGAAGCCGAATAAAAGATCGACCCAATAGCACCCGGCGTCCTTAAATAAATGGCCGAACTAGCGAAACACCAACAACCTAGAAAAAAAACAAAATTCATTACAAATAACCGACACCAATGGTGGAGGCAAGTTGATGCCCTATACTTCCACGAGGAGTAAGAGGGGGAGCGAAATATTGAACATATTTTTATGTTTGTATTCATTTTATTATGAAATATTATATTTTTATTATGATCCACTGACGAGACTCGAACATATTTTGTCCTTGATTTAAAAAAAAGATTTTGTAGATACTTTGTATTTTCAAAAGAAAAAGGTTTACAATAATTTTTAAAAGAAACGTATTAAAAAAAATATACACATATACACATACATACATAAAATAAAAAATAAATATGGATGAACCAATGAATGGGGTATGCCTGAAATTAATCTCTTTAGTCAATTACTATTATTAGTTTTCCATGAAAAAATCAATTGTAAATTAATCTATTTATTAATTATCTGAAAACTCTGAAATGTACTTTTGCACAAAAGAAATCGTATTTAAATATCATAATAAATTTAATTCACTTATTTAAGTATTTAACATTTCTTTTTAATTAATCTTTTCTTTTGAACTTTTCAAATTAGAATCAATTTAAAAATATTTAAAAAAAAAAAAAAAAAATGGCCATAATGCAAAATACTATGAAATTAAGAAATAAATATTTTAAGAGACAAAACAACAGAAAAGAAATTATTTATGACTATAATTAAAAAAAAAAAAAAATAACTAATGAATTATTGTTTTATAAACTTTTTTACCATATTTTTGTTTTCTTTCCATATTTTCATTTTCATTATTTAGTTGCCATTTGTTTTCTTAAAGTAAAATTAAAAAGTTCTAATTTTGTTTTTAATTTAAGAAAAAAAAAAAAAAAATTTTTTTTATTTGAAAATTTATAATATTCTTTTGCCCATAAGCAAATTTTCCACTAAATCATTTAAATTATTAAAATAAATTTTTATGATTTATTATTTTATAGACAATTTCTATTTTAAAGTTTTTTTTTTTCTTTTTTCAATTTTTTTTGGAAACTTTAACTATACAGTAATAATTTAAATTTCAAATAAAGCCACTATAAATTTTCAATTTTTTTAAAAGAAAAAATAAATTCATATCATAAGTAAAAAATAGCTAGAAAAATTCTTTATTTTTGAAATAATATTAAAGTCTTTTTTTTTGTCTGAAATATTAATACTTATAGTTTCATAAAAAAAAAAAAATGAATGCACTTAATTTATTAAATTTTATTCACCCCTTTAATTAAAAGACCAACAAAAAAAAAAAAAAGAAAAAATATGGTAAAACTGCAATGATAACCACACTAATAAATTTCACGCTAAATAATTCGACTAAAATTCGAAATTCATCATTATTGAATATGGCGTTTTTGTTTTTTTCTTAATATAATATATGTATATGTATAATAACCGCGAATAGATTATATGCGCATATATTTAATGTCCTGTATTATCTTTAAAAAAAAATTCACACGCTTTCTGTTTTTAAATTTTCAAATAATAAATAAAGGTGAATTTACATTATTATCATTTCGTTTCGTTTTATTAAGTTTTAGTTTGTGGTAAAGTTAAAGAGATTCAGTTCGTCTTATATACTTGAATTAATAAGAAGATTGTTAACAAAAAATGTTACCGGTCACTGTCTAATAAGGAAGCATGTCAAAAGACTTGATTTATTCACAAACGACTACCGTAGAGCTTGCAAAGATGAAGAAGAGAAGAAAACGACTTTTCATCTCCTTTGCATATGTTCAGCCTTATTCCAGAAACTCCCATTTGGGACAATATCTCTTTAATAACCGCAGCAATCTAGCAGGTATAAATGTGAAGAGCATTCTTCGCTTTGCAAAAAGCTCAAATTGATTTTAACGAGTGGGATAGAAAAGTTTCTATGTGATATCACAATGGACCAAATATAGTCTAAGTGTGTGTTTCCGGCAGCCATTTTAACTTAAGCTAACCTATTAAAAAGTGTCTTTACTATTTACTTCTGCAGTTTATATTGTGTCTCCTCAAGCTAATCTAAAAAAAAAAACACATTTTCAGGATGTTTCCTTTTTTTTCTTACTAATATAGTTTTTTATATTTGCAAATGAATTGATATATTAATTTTTCATTTTTTAAAAACCCTTAAAATTTCTATGATTAATCATGCATCATTAAATACTATAGAAAATTTATTTACCATTAAATTCTAGTGAAAAAAATTCCATTTAATCAAAACATTAATTTCTAAGTCTTCAAATTTTTTTTCTTTTCTTTCAAATTATCATGTTTTACCCGCTTAAAATAATTTTATTTTTGTCTTGTAATTTTTTATTTACAACAAACTCCGTTATATGACCTGATAACATTCAATTCAATTCCCACCAGAACTAACAAAAGGTGTCTTTTATTTCTTGAATATCCAGTTTTATATTTATCCATTTGAAAAAGGCAATAAAAAACAATTTTTTTTTTTGTTTTTTCTTTTCTTCAAAATAAAAAAAAAATAACAAAAATAAAACAAAAACATTAAAACAAGGATAATTCGTTCACTTTAAATGAATATTCAAAGAAAACACCATCGCTATCTGTCATTTATAACAAATAGAAATACAAATAAAACCAACAAAACAAAAAAATAAAAAAAGGACATTAAAGACAGTAAATTCCATTACAAAATGGACAAAAAATAAAACGGTATATTTGTGTATTTTAATTTTTGTAATTTTTTTTTATTTTTTCATTTTATTTATACTTCGCGGTATAATATTCCCCTTCTTCGCAGGACACAGTTATATAATGTCCTTTATTCTTTTAAATCTTCTTTTTAATTTACCTTAACTTTATATGCAAAATATTATAAATGAATTCTTTTGTTTTGTTCTGTGTTTATATTTAAAAAAAAAAATTTTTTATTCCTTGCTATCGTAAACATAAAAAAAAATTTAAAAACAGTTATGTACAATTGTGCAATAAAAATGTTGTTCGATGATCCTCTTTATACATATCTTAAGATGATAATAATAATCATTTTATAAAGAAGTTTAAATTTGAATGTATTATAGTTTAAAAATATCAGCAATCAGTATTTAAAGGTATAAAATTTTAGAACGTGTTTTGTGTTTTAGAAAAAAAGATTATATTGAATTGCACAACCGTGAAAAAACAAACAAAAATTTTATTGAAACTAAAAATAAAAATGTTGAATAAAATTTGAAATAACATAATTCCAAATAAATAAAGTACGAAAAATAAAACAACTATCCAATAAATATACTATATAATATAACAATACTATACAATGAAAGTGCATATTACTAGGCAGAATGATGACAAAGTTTTGGTTTATCAATTCACAATTGATAAAATCATTTCATCTGCCATTCTACGAACAATCGACCTAATTTCTGATTTTCCATTTCTTCGTTTTTACAACTTAAACATTATTGTAAATTGAAAATTGCATAAATTCATAGCTGATTTTGACAAGTTAATTAAAAAATCCATTTTAGACGCCGTGAAATAAAACCATAGGTAATAGAGTCATAATAGCCTTTTTTCGCTTTTGACTGACAAATAAATTCATATCGACAATTGTTGCGCGTATGCTTAAGTTGTCGATCTTTCAGGCAAAAAGTTTTGTATTCAAACACCGATCAGGTGGAAATATAATATAAAATATAGTAATATAATGAAATCAACCGCAATTAAGGCTGGAAGGGAAAAGATAATTTATTTTGTTTTCTTATTGTATGTAGCGGTAGACCCAATATAAGAAAATATTAAATATATAATGAAACAAGATACCTCTAAAAAAATGATTTTTTTTTTGACATTTTTTGACTTTATTTAACACACCATCACTAAAATTTCTTCATAAATTCTGATCAATTCTTCTGATAAGTAAATGGAACAATTTAGGTAAGAAAAAGGTTTCATAATTTATGCCGTCAGAATTTCTAACGCCTTCAGCATTATAATGTCCCTAATTTAAACCTGAAAATCCCCATATGCCCCTATCTTATTATTTATTTAATATATTATTATTATTTAATATAAACGAAAGGATTTAATTTTTTTTTTCTTCAATATTATATTAATATGTTTTCTAGTCATCTGTTTTCTAGATTTGCTATAACAAGAATAGTATTAAAATATCCAACATTTTAATCATGTTGTACATTTCCTGCTTTTCTAATCTGTATTCCGAAATATAAAAGTTTTATATCTGAATTTTTATATTTAAATTAAGAATTCAAAATAACTGTGCACATTTGTAAAACTAAATATTTTGAAAATGGAAATAATATATAAGTTGAAATTGGTTATCTCTACATTTTTCAAACAATTTTTTTAATATTAATTTTGTGGAAGGAAAATTTCTACAAGTCAAGAAAAATCATAATTATAGTATACAACAATTAGTTTTCCCAGCTGTCATTATGACACCATTATGATACCATTTTTTCCTACAATGCTTTTTCCTAATGTTGTCAGGTACTTAACAGAATTAGATAAAAAGAAAAGCATATGTTTCTATAGAAGTTAAGATTTAATTAAGCTTAATTATTATTTTAGGGGCCTCGTTGGCCTAGTGGGTAAGAACGTATAAAATACCCTGTAAAACCCGAGGAAGTGTGGTTTGAATCCCACACATGTCGTAAGAGTTATTCCCCCTTACGACATGTACAGCCACGCCTGAACAGGAAAGGCTGTGAAATTTCCTGTGCACATTTATGTGGCAGAGAAATGCAATAAAAAAATTATTATTGTAATTTATTATAAGTTAGTTACCGAAGCGGCAATGCTATTTTTGTAAGCGTTAATTATACTATTTTATACCACATATTATTATTGAATTATCTATGATTACATGTGGATATAGGACAGTTAGACGAAAGACCAACTGCCAATGAAATTTTTAGCAAAATATCTTTGGTATAAAATCATATTACAAATTCTATACTAATTTAACAAAATTGAATCTTTCGCTTAAAAACATAGACAAATTTACATATTAATTAATAAGATGTTTGTCAAGGCCTTTATTTTAACATTTAGAATAATTTTAATTAAAACAAATTATTAAAACTCTAGTTTTGTAATTAACTCTAAAATCTCTCCGATTAAACTTTTTTATATGCACACATTTCAACAACAAAGTAATTAAAGTATTAATGGCTACTAACATCAAACCTCCAATAAATAAAAACATTGAAATCTTGATTTATTAACTAACTCTCAAATCTCACTTAATCATTTTCCATTTAAAACAAAGTTTATAATTACTACAAATATATTGCTTTTCCATCAAACTTTTTCCAAAATAAAAATTAATTAGTTTGTAATATAGTATTCGGTAATTGTGAAGTTTCCAAAATAAAATTTGATAACTGGACACCTTTCCGAGACATGTAATCTTTTCGTTTTACATTTGATATTAAAATTTTCCCGTAAAATGTTTTGAATTAAAATTCTTAATTTTGTGTACTTTAGACTAAATATATAAATCGTTATTTTAAATATAACAGGATTATAAATATATTAATGTATTAATTAAAGAGAAGAAAAACAAGCATAATTGAAACTTATCTAGGAATAATAATAAAATCATTATTTCCCCCTGCAGGAAAGAATTAAAAAAAAAAAAAAGATAAATAAAAATTATGACACACAAACATAATAATTATACAGACTATAAAACACGAAATATTCAAGATTTATATAATAAATGTTTTTTTATCTTCAAAATTTTGAAATAATCGTTTAATTTAAAAAATAATATATATCTATATATAAATACCCACATGCATATGTATACAAAAAGCTCCATACTCCTTTTGTTTTTTATTTTGTTTATTTTTACATTAACAGACAACTAAAAACAATTCTTTTGACTCCCTTTTTATTTACCACCATAAAAATTAAAAACAACTCTTAAAATATAACATTTATGTTATGTTCAAATATTTTCACAAGGTTATATTTATGTATACGCATCCCCGTTTACAGTACGCAATATATATATATATATATATACATATATATGTATATATACTTTATATCTTTTCTTAATTTTATAATATTTACTAAATAAAAATATTTGTTTTTTTGAAATACCATTAAAATAACAGTTATAAAAAAAAGGGTTAAATAATATTTTAGAGCCTTTTTTATTTAATCATAAAGGATATTATATTTTCTGTCCCTTTCTTTATAATCTATAATGTCAAAAAAAAAAAAAATAAAAAAGGATAATGTATCGAATTTCAGTCACTTATAAAAATAAAATCTCTTTATTTATTTGCAATCATTCTCCCCTGGTTTAACTAACGTTATTTTATTATAATTTTGTTTTGTATGTTTGAATGTTTTATCTCCTGAATTAATTTTGAAATGTTATACCATAAAATAAATATAAAATTAAAAGCAAAGTACAGTAATTTCCAATAAAATAAAAATATAGCTTTTTTTAGTTTTTTTTTTGATATTTTTAGCAAAAAAAAATGTTTTTATACCTTAAAATTAATTAAAACAACGCGGTCAAAATCACAAAATATTTTAAATTTAAATAATAATAATAATAAAAGTTTATAATTTATTTAATTTAATATTAAAAGTTAATAACAATGTAAAACTGGTTTGGATACGAAATCCAGTCGAAGTTGCCGTTGCGAAAAACCCTCCGTTAACGAAATTATTGAAACTCTCATTTGTCACCAAAATTATTTATTTTCTCAACATTTTTGCTTAATTTAATAATTATTTAAAAGAAAAATGGTATTTGAACTAAATAGAGTTGGAATAAAGGAAGCTTTGAGTGAATATTTGTTTTTTAAGAAACGTAATTTTAAGAAATAAAATTTTTGATAAAAGGATTTATATGAGTGAGACTTCATTAGAACTTGCTTGAGATATTAATGACACATATATTATTTTTGTTGTTTGTTATTACCACACTAAAAGTCAAAGTGCTGTTGAACACAACAGTGCAATCAATTTTGTTGAATGAAAATTGAATACTAATAAATGATGGGCTTTAATTATTTTTTAAACAAAGCTTACAGTTTGTTATCAATAATTTTCGGCCGACGGTAACACTGAAAAAAAGTTTTTATTTTTTGTAGTATTAAATACCTTAAATTTATTAGATACATTACATTTTTTTATATAAACCAATTTAAGGACTTACTCCAAAAATAAATAAAAACAAGGTAGAATGTAAACCAATGGTTTTTAAAAGCGTACATTTCCAAAACACAATACAAACTGTTTAGAATTGTGACTTGCACAAAAATTTGGAAATTTAAAAAATAAAATTTAAGAAATTTTTTGTAATAAGAAAATATGTGAAAATAACACTTTTCTGGAATTTTGAGGGCCTGTAAGTCCGGAACCCTTTATAACTAAGAAAAACCGTAAAACACACGTAAAAATATATTATTGGAGCTTTAATTTTTATGTCTTGCCGAAGAAAAATTTGTACAGGTGCTTAAGTTTCAGGTGCCTAAAAATAGCAAATTTTCAATTTTTCAGCCCTAATACCTCTTAAACGGGGGGTGGCGCAAAAAAATTTTCTAAGGAAACTTATACTAATTCTTTAAATATTTCTAAGGAAAAAAAATTCTTTAAAATTTTCTAAGGAAACTTATACTTTTTAGAAAGAAAAGAAACCAGTTTGAGAATAAAAAAAATATTAAAAAAAAAGCATTTATTTATTAAACTTAAAAAATCTAAAAAAATTGTGGCAAATTATAAATTATTCTCTCTATAATAGGCCTAATATTTGTAGTAATTATGTACCAGAAAATATCGTTTATAATGGTATTACTGTATGTAATCCACGGAATAAAGTAAATTATTTTAATAATCATTTTCTTTCGGTTGCATGCTTTTGGAATCAATCTAGTTTAATTGTACAGGATTATAATGAATAAAATTTAGATCTTTTATTTGATGAACATCATTTTTTTTTCAATTTCCCACTAATATGGTTATGCGCAAACACATAAAGAATATTCGGGATAATGTTGCGAGTGGTTATGATCGAATGTCTGCAAAAGATCTTAAAACTTTTTCAGGTGATAAGAACAGCCTGCTCACCAAAATTTTTAACGATTCGGTTGTTAAATGCTCTTTTCCAGATGAATTAAAAATAGCCAAGGTTACACCTTTACATAAGTCCGGACCTAAGGGAAATCTTAATAATTACAGAGCCATATCTGTCCTTCCAGTAATTTCGAAACCATTTGAACGAATTATGTTTGATCAAATGTGGACACACTTTGCGAAGACTAATTTCGTTAGTAAGAACCAGTTTGGATTTATTCCATTATCAAGTACGACTTCAGCCTGCATCGAAGTTATAAACATGATTCAGGAGTCAATGTCTCGAAACAAAATAACTTCATTAATAAGTATTGATCTCCAAAAGGCATTTGATTCAATTGATCATGACATTCTTCTAATGAAACTTAAAGCAGCGCACTTTTCAAATGACGCCATACAATATATAAATTCCTACCTTACCAATAGGAAACAATATGTTCAAATTGGTGAAATTAACAGTGATGTTAATTTGGTAAAACAAGGTGTACCGCAGGACTCCATATTGGGTCCCTTATTATTTGTAGTATACATAAATGATATTTTTGAACTCTACTGTAAAGGAACTATAATTTTGTATGCTGATGATGCCTTGCTGGTTTACAGTGAAGATTCTATGGCAGCTGCGTATGAAAGCATGCAAACCGATTTAAATACATTACATGAATATTTCACCAATAACAAATTAAAAATTAATATAAACGAGGAAGAATACAGTTGACTTTGTCAACTCTTAGATACCCGTACGAACCGTTAGTATGTTCACAGCCTGTCACTCTGCTAACTATTATATTTTTTTAATATTTTAGTATTTTAAAATAATTTGGGTGAATTTTATAATATCTAGAACTATGGGTTGTACATATATTCAAACTATATGTTTATATGTACATTCTTCAAAAGCAGATTCTAACCTTCCACATAACGATTATCAATCCAAAACTTTTTCAAATATTCTATAGTAATATTTAATACTAAGCGGTAAATGTATATTAAATTTACTAAGTACAAAACAGTAAATATAATTTTAAATATTATATTATATTATATTTAAATATTCCATTGATAGAATAATTTCTTATAAGTACAATAAAATACCAATATGTATGTAAATACGGCGCTATATAATATACATCTATACTCTTATCATTCATTCACTAGTGACATATACGATATGTAAATAAACATGATATTATATAAGTATGTATATATATCAATATCATACAAATAAAAATTCTTCAAGCAACCGTTATGTTGTTTATTTAATTACAATTTTTTGTACTACGCATTATATCCTCAACAATTTCAAATTATCGAGTAAAACAAAATGCAAAAAAATCGTTAAAGAAATTTGTTAGAAAATTTGAAAAAATCAAGTAACACTTTCGTCAATTATAAAGTAACCCTATATTATTAAACAAAGTTGTTAACAGAAATAAAAGTATAATGTTGGAGCTTTAATTTTTGTGTATTACTTCAAAAAAATTTTAACAGGTGTTCAAGTTACAGGTGTTTAAAAATAGAAAATTTTCAGTTTTTGACCCCTTACAGCTCCTAAACGGGGGGTGATACAAAAAAAATTTCTGAAATGACTCATACTAATTTTCAAAGATCTAACTTCTGTCAAAATTTCAAGTTTTCAACTTTAACCGTTTAGAAGATGGAAGGGTTAAAGAATTTTGCAAAATTTGAGTTTCGCATAACGGTAAATTAAGACACCGTATGCTAAAATTATATATTTATTGTATATATACTTTTAAAGCTAATGAAAGTAGTAATCGTTTGGCGTTTTCAAAATGAAGATATACTTTATACAACTTGTGCTATGACAATTTAAATATAAAGCTTTTTTGAACCTTTGGGGAGCTGTAGCTCCGTAACGGGTGGGGCTACCAAAAAAAGTTATTAAAAATAAAATTAATATTTTTGTGAGATCTATCAGTAGTTAAAATTTCATAGCTCTATTGCAAAAAAAATGTGGGGATCTAAAAGTTAGGTGTTCGAGAGCTACCCTAAGGCTTGGTCCAAACTCAACCAAAAAAAATAGGGAACCTACAAATTACTCCCAAAATATTTTGTGTAAATTTCAAGGTTCTAGCTTTCTTAGTTTTTGAGTTAGCGTGCTGACGGACGGACGGACGGACATGGGTCAAAAGTCTTAGAATTTTTTTCTGATCCGATCCATACCTTTGAAGGTATATCTAGCTCGCTTATTTCGAGGTGTTACAAACGGAGGAGTAATTTTATTATACCCGATCCTATCGTACGGGTATAATAAAACCAAATATATGATGTTAAAAAAACCTGTACCAAATAATTTCAGAATAATTGTGAATGGTGAAATCCTTCAGGGAACTGATCTTATTAAGTATCTCGGTCTATATATAGACAAAAATTTGAAACGGACCTATCACGTTGACCATGTTAAAAATAAAACTATTCTGTACGTAGCACCTTTATATAGACAGCGGTACATTCTTCCAAAATCGACTCTATACAATATATATTTCGCATTTATACATCCCCAGTTTATTTATCTAAATTCAATATGGTTGAGTTCTCCCGCTTATAAATTACGTGAGATACAAGTTGATGTTTAAAAATAGCAAATTTTGAATTTTTGAGCCAAAATAGCTCATAAACAAGGGGTAACCAAAAAAAATTTGTATAACTTTGATATTAATTTACAAAGTTAAAGAAAATACCTGTCGCATGACGTTTTCAGATTGAAAAAATCTTAAGCAGAACATAAGATATATGCATTTAAAAATAGGGCTTTTTCAAAGTTTGAGGGGCTGTAGATCCGTAATGGATGGGGCTACATGGAAAAGTTGTTTCAAAAATTATTTTTTTTATGAGACCTACCCATGGTTAACATTTTTTTTCTCTATCTTTAACAGCGTAGAAGTTTTGTAAACAGACAGACGGACGGACAGACAGACGGACAGAGTGAAACTAATAAGCACATTTTTTAAAAATTTTTTTCGATATGTGCTAAAAATAGTTTTTTTTTAAAAGAACCCCCTAAACCCGCTAGTCTTGAAACTTGAACTTTTTATTAAGATATTATATTTCTAAACATAAAATATATCTAAAAAAATGCTAAAACCGCTATCTAAAAAACAATACCTGCAACTTGCAATAAACTGTAATAACTCGTGTTATAAACCTTATACATAATTTTAATAGAAAGATAAAGCAAAATATTTGGATGACTTTTCATCTTCATTAAAAAGAAAAATACTAGATTTTAAAGAAATAAGTAAATCAAAACTAAAAGTAGGAGTACCTATACTTATATTTTAAAAATAAATAAAATCTAACTATGTATTTATGAAAAAAAGCTCCACTTTTAAATGGCAGATTCTGTCAAAATAAATACATATATATTATAATTTAATTATCAAAATAATTTCTTTTCTTTATTTTTTTTAATAATAAATATAATTCTTTAGATAATATTTAGATAATATTTAATTAACTTAAAACTCACGTGTGTATAATAGATATCGTGTGTATATCACTCCTTATAATAGATTTTAGCCTAAACCGTCCGATTTTATAATTTAAGAAAAGAAATTAAAATTAACATATCAAAGTTAATTTAAAAACAAAAGCTATTTTACTGTTACATTTTAATTACTTTATATTAATAATAATAACAAATAAACTAAAATTCCAAAATAAAAAGGATATACATATAAATAAAATTCATATAATGGAATAAGGAATAATATATTATATAAGAAAAAATATAATATTAAAATGCTAAATCATAATACAAAAATTTTGTATAAAAAAGAAAAATAAAAACACAAATTAAGCTAACTGTACACTAAGTAACATGTTGTTAATTACATTATCATTGCAATTTGAAACACTTTGAATTAATTATCTTCAATTTGACAAAACTTGACATATGCTGACCTGAATTTACAGCTTTGATTTAATAAAAATTGACAATATAATTAACAACATATTATCACTTATTGTGAATTACGCATTACAATAAAAAAATTCTAATAATAAAATTAAAAGGGGTCTCAGTGACAAAAAAAAATTTAAAATTTAAAAAAAAAGAAAAACAAAAATAAAAACAAAATAAAAATATAATTAAAACTAAGATCGAGACATTAAAATCTTAAAATTACAAAAAAAAAAATTAAATGAAAATTCAGATTGGTTCAAATTAATTAGAAAAAAGACGCTTCATATAGTTACTAGATACATACATAACATATTTTTCAAAAATTTACATACTTTGCAAAAAATTCAAAATGCAGCAATAAAAAACTTATATGGACTAAGCAGGAGATCTTCAACATCAGAAATACATAAGAATTTGGATATATTACCACTAGTTCTTAATATAAAATTAATACAAGTAATGCAAATTTACAACATTATTAATAGAAAAATCAACACAAATTCTACGCTAACAAGAAACAATGAAAGACACAATCACTGCACAAGGTCTGCAAATTTATTACACATTTTAAATGTAAACTATTTATTCTATGGTCTAGAAAGAATTCTCGCAACATCAATAAGAGAATTCAACAAACTTCCACTTGAACTTCAAGGTGAAATATAAGATAAAGCAACTATATATATCTATATTGTAAAACAAAAAAAAAACACAAAACAAACAATAAAAATTATAATAATAATATAATAAAACAACTTGTAAAATCTTTGCATAACACTTAAAAAACTTAGCTTAAATTGTTACTTTAAATTTTTTTTCTTTTTGAATTTGAAATATCATGCAATTTTTAATTTTCCACTACCGTAATTAATATTATATATTAATTTTTATTTTGAAATTTTGGTAATATAAATATGTACATATTATTATATACTCTGTACGAGCAGCTTTATGTTCTTTAGAGAGAAAGCGACTAAATAAATAAATAAAATAAATACATAAGAACAAAGGACACAACTACATATACGCGCTTTATTTTTCCTAAGACAGGTGCGAATTTTCCAAAGACATCAAGAATTTTCTCTTGATAGTGTTCAATTCTTACTGATTAAACTCGGTTCTCCCTTCAGTCAATATAAGATAATGGCATGAAACCTCTAAATACTAAAGCAGTATATTGGCTGGGAGTAGAGATATGAGAAGATAAGAAAAGAATGCGGAAACATTGAATTGGGGAGTGGGACTGTAAGGGAATAATGTATCCGTATATTATTATTACCATTTTGCTAACAGTGATTATAGCCACCAACCCCTTCCTGAATGAGCTAATAATTGAAGGCAACTCCACTGCGACTGTAGCAGCTATTATTATTGGTATTAGAATTAATTATTAATATTTATTATTATTACTATTCACTACAGAGTCAGGGCCATCTGTGGATTACAACGTTCAGTAGTATATAACACCTTCCTGCAAGATCTTATAACCTGCATAACCAAAGATAGTTCCTTTATTACATATATTTTATTATTATTAATTTATTATATGATAATTAATTATACGGCGTTTGAACCCAAGACCCTCCGATTCAAAAACTGCACTACGCCAATCTAACCGCTGAGTCAGATTTTAACATTAATTTAAAATGAAATTTTTACAGAATAAATTTTTTTATAAATAAATTAGGAAATAAAAAATATATAGCTATAAAACCAAACTAACACCTAATATCAATTAAAACTAAGCAAGAATTAAAACATGACCCTTTTTTTATGATCACTATTGTATTATTTGTTTTATACTATCATATTTAGACTTTTCAATTATAAAAAGAACTACTATTGACAAAAACATACGTATAGGTACAAAGCTAAAGTTTCATGCATTTTTGTCTTTTTTTTTAAGGATTTATTATTATTGACCATAATTGAGTCCCTGGGATTTTAATTTATACCGTTTTGTTAGACAAATGTAATAAAAAAAAAAAAAACAAAATCAAAATCAAAAATAATAATATGTAATAAAAGGGTGAACGCATAATCCTTCAAAAATTCATATTCAAAGAGCATATTTTATAACAAAAACTTACAATTATTAAATACAGAAGAATTATGGAACTGGGGCAGAATGAAAATCTGTTAGCTATTAAATAAAAAAAAACAATAACAAAAAAACTTTCTAAATAATTCCAGTTAATTCAGTTTTGTTTTTTTTTTCCTTTACTCTTATTTGATATTTTTATTGGTTTAATGCGAAAATTATTCAAATTAATTAAGTTGTCACGTTTATATACTGAATTTTCTTTTTTATTTTTTTTATTTATTTTTTGGTTTTTGTAAGTTACAATAAATTTGTATGTTTGTATATTTAAGTATAAAATGAATATAATATATGTAATTAAACTGCACATATTTTAAGAATGGGATTATTAGGAAAAAAAAAATAAATTTTCATACAAATTTTATATTTTTTTTTTACGTTTTATTTTTATAAAATTGCCTTTTTGAATATTTTTATAAGGATGTTTGTTCAAATATTTTATAATAAATATATAACACAATATTCCATTTAAATAATATGTATCATAATAATATGTAAATATAAAATAGTTTTACATTTTTTATATATTATATAACAATTAACAGAGTTGTAAATGTGCCTACTCATTTGGCAACTCAAATAATCTCTTAACTCAAATTTCAATTCCGCTCAAATGATAATGAGTTCGCCTAACCTATGAGTGCATGTGAATCACTCAAAATAATAACGAACTCATAATTTGACCGGACTGAAAATTTGAGTTGAGCGACGAATTGAGTCGAAATTTGAGCTTCTTACAACCCTGGTATATAATATAAAGATTCGTAAAATGAAGAAATATCACATTTATTGAAGATTCGAAAAATACAATACATGTATTTATTTAAATAATTCTAGCTGTAAATAAATGTTTTAGCATATTACCAAAATCTGTGCTAAAGGGCGCTGTTTTATATCAAACATGACTTAAGTGACACGGAAGGTTAAATTATATAGGAAAGAGAAATGTTAAGACAAAAATATTGAATGACAAGAATCTTTTTAAAAAAAAGGTTAACCAAATGTTCACAAGTAGAATCTTTCAAAAAAAGGTAATGCTTACAAGTAGAATAAAAATATATTCATACATTTATTTTTTTTATGTTGGAAATAAATTGGTAGGTAAGAAGTAGATATAATATATACATATTTTTTTACAATTTTGTACAATTTAAAAGAATATAACAACTAATAAGTAGATTATCTGTTTATTTGTTTGCTTATTTGTTTGTTGCACCCTTCTTTCAAGATTTTTGTTCAAGATTTATTAATGAATATATTATCTTGTTTCACAGAATTGATCATTCTATCAGTATCATAATCTATATCTCGCTATATAAAAAATGAATATTATGCCAAGATCCTTGATTCGCTATATAAAATCTATATAAAATCATATTTTTTGTTATCGTATAATTTATGTTGCAACTTAAGGGCAAAGAAAAATTTAAAAAAAGTTGTAATTTTACCCTATCTACTGCAATTTAAAAAAAAAAATATCGAACATTTATTTAAATTCAGTACAAAATTTTTAAAATCTGTAGTTTACATTTTCAATAAGGAAGCCGCGGGGGCCTCGATAGGCCTAGAAATAAGAGCGTATAAAAGGCGCTTTAATTCCACATACGTCGTAAGAATAATGAGAAACCAGTTTGGAGCGCTCAAAATGGCTTTTTATCTATAATTATACTACAGCCCGGTAAAATTAATCCTAATTGTCATACTGTTTCATTAAATTTTGAATTTAATTTACTTTACTTTACAATCGAAATGATTTTTGAAATTTGGAAATTTTAATACACATTTAGTGATTGATTGAACTATCGGAGATTGGTTTGTGTTTTCAATTCCATTTCACCACAAATATTTTTTCGTTTCACCACGATTTCAGAAAAAAAAACATTAAATGAAAAATTTGTTAAAAAGAAGTTGATAGAAAATTCTAATTGATGAAAAGGAGTTTTAATTATAATATATCTATATTTATATTTTTTTTCTCCCAAAAGGAAGCACTGTAAATTCACTACAAAATATTTTATAAATTAATTTTATAATTAAATAACCAAATACTTACACATTCCAATATAATTAGCAGATAAATTACATTAGCAAAAGTATTTCATAAACTGCGACATAAACTACGTATGAATGTAAAATATACTAAATAATCCAAAATTCAGTAGGATATATTTTAAAAATTCAATTTTTTATTAAAACAGTTACTGAAAAAGTCAATGATAACATGATTTACCCTTGTGTATTCTTAATTTAAATTAACAAACTGGAATGTAAAAAAACAAGGTAGAATGTAAACCAACGGTTTTTAAAGGCGCACATTTCCAAAACTCAATACAAACTGTTTAGAAGTGTGACTTACACAAAAATTTGAAAATTTCATGTAATAAGAAAAAATGTGAAAATAGGACATTTTTGAAATTTTGAGTGGCCGTAATTCCGGAATCCTATATAACTAAGAAAAGCCGTTAACACACGTAAAAATATATTATTGAATCTTTAATTTTCATGTCTTGCCGAAGAAAAATTTGTACAGGTGCCTAAGTTACAGGTGTCTAAAAATAGCAAATTTTCAATTTTTGAGGCGTAATAACTCTTAAAGAGGGGTTGCTACCGAAAAATTTTCTGAGAAAACTTATACTAATTCTAAAAGCTCTTTTTTGTCTCAAAATTTCAGGTTCCTATCTAACGGGGTGCCGGAGTTATGAAAAAAGAAATTTCATGCAAAATGTGGTTTTCACATAACGGTAAATTTAAATAGTAAATTACAAAATATTACATAATTTTGATATTGTTTTATATAGATAATAAAATTTTCGATCTTCTGGCGGTTTTAGATTGCAAAATTATTACGCAGAGCCCGAGATATATACATCTGAAAATGGGACTTTTTTGAAACTTTGAAGAGCTGCAACTTTGGAACCCTTTACAACTAAAATAAACCTTTAACACACGTACAAATATATTATTGTAGCTTTAATTTTTATATCTTGCAAAAGTAAAATGTGTACAGGTTCCTAAGTTACAGGTGTTTAAAAATAGCAAATTTTCAATTTTTAAGCCTTAATAGCTCATAAACAGGGGGTGGTCCGAAAAAATTTTCTGAGCAAACTTATACTAATTCTAAAAGTTCTTTCTTGCCTCAAAATTTCAAGCTTCTATCTAGAAGCGTGCCGGAGTTATGAAAGTAGAAAAATCATGCAAAATTTGGTTTTCACATAACGGTAAATTTAAATACCAAATTTAAAAAAATTGTATAATTTTGATATTAATTTACAAAGATAAAAGAAATATCTGTCGAATGACGTTTTCAGATTGAAAAAATCTTAAGCAGAACATAAGATATATGTATTTAAAAATAGGGCTTTTTCAAAGTTTGAGGGGCTGTAGCTCCGTAATGGCGGGGGCTACATGAAAAAGTCGTTCCACAAAATTATTTTTTTTATGAGACCTACCCATGGTTAAATTTTTTTTTCTCTATCTTTAACGGTGTAGAAGTTTTGTAAACAGACGGACGGACGGACGGACAGAGTGAAACTAATAAGCATTTTTCAAATTTTTTTTGGAAATGTGCTAAAAAGTAAAAAAAATAATATTAGAAATGTAGAAAAACAATCAACTAATTATGTTATCAACAAATTTTAAAACAAGTAGCAATAATTAGATTTTTAAGATAATTGTGGACTATATCCTTTTTATATCCTTTTTTTTTAAATGTATATGTGAATATGTGAATATATCCTTTTTTTTCAAATATACCTATTCTCTCTTTTTAATAAAAAATAAAATTTAAATGTATGTGTATATTTATTTAAAATATATTCATAAATAAGTATTTATGTTGATATGATAATATTTTAAACTATTTAATTGAAACTTTATAAAATAATCTGAATATATCAGATATATTTTTAATCCACAGACTTGTGTAGTTACCAGATTTTCTAAATAATAATCATATATTATATGCAGGGTTTCCCTTAAAACATTTCGAATCGTTATTGTGCAGATGCATTAAAAATTATTTAAAAAACTATATTTAATAGATCACTATTATTGATAAAAAAAAAAAAAGCTTCAACTGTTTATTACAAAAGATTCAACGCGATTTTCATGTTTATATTTTCAATCTACATAGGTTTAAGAAGAACCTCAACACTTTCGTTCATCAAATTTCTTAAACTTATTTCTTCTCCCTAACAGATTCTTCACTCTTTGCCAAACAAAACAACAGTACTAAAGGCTTCATAACCTACTGTTTGGTCAAGGTGATGTTTAGTGGGTTAAAGTCCCACATGTTGATAGAGGAAGCGTTCTCTTATCGCTCGTCCTCATTCCCACCAAACCTAACTCGAAAAAAAAGGTTAATTATAAATCTATATAAACCTTTAAAGTCGAAAAAATTTTATATTGACATGGTAAAAAATTAAATTCTATTGAATATTGTTTAAATCTAAAAACGCTAAAAGACGCAAATTTTTTGAAAAATTATAAATCGAATATAAAAGAATTTATGTTGTGATATTTTCATTTGAAAATTCTTGACTGTAAACAAATATCCTTTTTTTTTTTTGTGTCATTTTTAAACAATTATCCTAAAATTGTCTACAGAGTTTTTGTATATTTTATTACATTTATATCTACTATTAAAATTACAGTTCTTTGGAAAATTTTGTAGTGCATCAGAGTTCCGTTATATGTAGAGGCAATAACACTGACAAAAACAATATGAATGAAGACAAAATCCGCAATACGCTATAGTAGGGAGAGGACAATATACTAACATCAAAAGGTCGCAGAATAACTTATACCTCTTTTAAAACAATTTAATCTAAATTAGAATTTCGTAGACTCTAAATGGTTGTAGACCACTGCTGTATTTTGTCTTAAAACAATAACTATGTGTTAATAGTTGGATGCATTAAAACTGAATATAGTTATTGTTCAATTATTTTTTAATCAAACTATCTGGCAATTCTTTTAACTAATACAAATGAAATAAAATTCATGTTTAGTGAGTGTATAAAAATATAGAGAGTGGGTTAAATTGCAAATGAGTTAAAAATAAAATATGGTAATTATTTTATAGTGACGCAATTAGTTTTAGTGCAAAAAAAAAAATATTAAAAATACTATAATGTTCTTTTTTTTTATAATCTTTTATTTATTGGCCTGGAATTATTTGTAATTATTTTTAGAATAAAAAATAAAAAAGTTTATAAATTAAATCCGTACATATGATGGATATAAATTAACCTGCAATGAATTTAACATAAGTAATTTATATAAATTTACAAAACAGATTTTTAAGTACATAGTGTAATTTAATTTTTTATTTACATACAATTAATTATATTCAAAAGCGTTGATTTGATTTTGCAAAAAACTGCATTATGTAATTATATTTTCCTTTAATTTTTTTCTTTCTAATTTTCTTTCCAAGCTTTTCGTTCATTGTTTCAATCATTCTTTTTAACATTTCCAAAATTATTAGTCAATTATTTTTTAATTCTTATTCTAATGTTCCAAATTTTCTCGTTCTTTTATATCTCCAGACACTAAAACCATCATACTGAGTTAAGATATCATTCTATTTATATGAGAACAACAAGGTGTATTTAGTGAGTTAAAATATCTAAAACTGAAAAGACTAAATATTATTTTCTATACATGTACGAAAACAAAAGTAACGTTAACAATCTGGCTCATGGTACAGTGGTTATGTGGCCAACCTATCACTAGGAGATTTTTGGGTTGAAACCGCAGTCATATAAAAATATTAGTAGTCATTTTATATCATAAAAAAATAATAATTGTATATTGCATAATAATTATAATAATAGTACTAATACTAATATAATAGAGCTGTTTTCAAATATTATCTCATATACTACTGCACTGTACTGTTTTATATACTACTGCATGCTGTTAATATTAATAGCTTCGTCACTATTAGCAAAATAATAATAATTATTCCCTTACAGTTCCGCGTATGGGCTTACTATAAGTATTGATTTTAAAGAACGATTCAAAATCAGGGTTGCCAGAGTTTTACGGAGTATTTATAAACTCGTGTACGTAAAATTCCGAATTAGGAAGAATTTTAGAGATGGTTTTAAAATTAGAAAGTTGTCGCTTTTTCCAGAGAATTTATATATTAGTTAGAGCATCCAATACCGGTCAATTTTTTGGATCCCGGGATTTCGGTACTAGATTTTTTCAGTACCGGGTTCCCGGTACTGGCACCGGGACTGAAGGGAAATCTGAAACTGAAATATATTAAAACAAAAATGTATATATGTATCAAAAAATTTATTATAATAAATCAAATAAAAACGAAAACTAAAAATGAAATACAAAATAGAATAGAATTTAGTAGAAATACAAAATAATTAATAAATTTAGTTGTTAGCAAGTTTAAAATGTGTTCGAAGAAAGCACAATATGTCCAAGCTTTCATCATTTAATGATGATCTAATTTTAGTTGCAACTATTGAACATCCGGAAAAAACTCGTTCCGATTCTACGCTGGTAGGTGGTACAGAATTCAAATAGTTGTAAGTTTTTTCGAGTATGGATCCGCGACAACCTTCTGCCTCGAAAACTGCCAGCTCTTTTTTGACAATACTTACTATATCATTTGCTGTTTTAGTCGTTTTTGGTACAATTTTGGAATTAGTTTCTTGACTAATTGCTCTATCCAGTTTTTCTTGTAGAGACTCCAATTCTTCTTCATCTACAGTTATTTCGATTTCGTTGTCTGATTCGCATTCCTGCGGTGGTTCGTTGGTTAACGGTTTGGACATACGATTAACCAACCCAAAAATTAAGTTAATTATCTGAGTTTTTGTTAGCTGTTTAAAGTTTAAACACAAGTCTAGATCAAAGGTGTCGTAAGCTTTATTTCCTTTCTGCAAATATTGTAGCAAATTAGATAAGTTGGTTCGACGCTCGTTTATACGACGGATTATTGCTTCTTTGAGATGAAGAGCTAAATGGTTGTTGCCCAAATTATTAATTAGAAAAGAAATAGTTGCATCTGCTGTCAAAAGTGTTGAATCACGACGGCATAATGCTTCAACAGCTAATTTAACTGGCTCTAGTGTTGACAGCAAATTCTTAATCAAATCCATTTCTTCTTCATTGAACGATAACGGTGATTTGATATCAATCAATGATTTTAGTACAGCATTTTTTACTTCAAAAAAACGTTCTAGCATAACATAAAGACTGTTCCAGCGAGTTTTTATGTCAATTAACAACGATTTTTCTCTACCAAACTCTGCTTTGATATATTTTTGAAGAATATCGTCATTTTTAGTTGGTGAGTGTCGGAACAATCTGACGATACTTCTTACTTTTGTTATTAATGGTAATAGCTCATCTAATAATTCTGGTTCAGTTTCATCAAAAATTAATTGAAATCCGCTGTCGTAGTGATCAAGTTCTGATTCGAAATCGTCATTATTGGCTTCCATTTCAACTTGGGTCTGCTGGGCTATCTGTGCAGGCTTTTTATACAAAATATCGACTACTGCTAGATGGATTGCATGTGCAAAACATAGCTGTTGATCACAGGGTAATAATTTGCCGACTTTTTTCATGACCGAAGCTCCATCGGTTGTAATACAAACGATGTCTTCATACAAGCTCAAACCAAATGATTTTAAATTTTCAGCAATCTGCGTGATGCACTTTTCTGCTGGTAACGATCCATGCACTCGTAATAACCCCAAATTCCAATGTTTTCCTTTGATATGCAAGTTTAAATTAAGATAACGACGATTTCTTGTAGAAGTCCATTCATCGAAAGATAGACTGAATCGCTCGCCTTTGGATTTCAATCTTTGCAGTTCGACAGCTAATTTTTGTCGAATAATTTTACCATATTTGATTACCATATAACGAATCGTAGACTCCGATTTGGGCACATCAAATCCACGAGCAGATAAGGATTTTCGCAGCTCCACAGATGTTACAAAGATTCTAAATGGCAAACTATCAACAGCGGTCATTCTGGCTAATACTGCATCAAGTGAGTTGTCATCAAGGTTGAAAAAACTTGTAATTACAGATTTTTTTGCATTGTTTGCTGAGTTACTACTATTTGAGGCGATTGACGATATGTTAACATCAGATGCAGGTTTTTTCAACGTGTTGATGGAGTGAACTGACATCATGTGTTTATGTAGTCCACTGGTTGAACCGCCACCCGTTTTTAATTCTTTATTAAACTTACACGTCTTACATTTTGCGAATTCTCCTGATTTATCACGTAAGAAATAACCCCATATAGGAGTTTTTTCAATTACGCTTCGAGTGCACTCTACGTATTCCTTGATTTTGTTTGTGGACATGGTTGGTTTATAAGGACTGGAAAAAATTTATTTTAAATATCGAAAATTCAATTTTTATAATAAATAAAACTTTACCTGACTTGGTGAACAATGCAAATTATTTAATATATTATACTTTTAATGTTTGGCACTATTATGGTAACTGAAATTTCACGACTACTTAGTTTAATGCTCTTTAACTATTTTAAAAATATTTGCTATGAAAATCAAATTCAAATCACATATTATTTTCAGATCACTTTTTAAATATTTTTTCAGCACTGACTTTGAGCTTGAGGACTACTTAGTTTCTTGTAAAACTGCATTTTAATTATTTCAAATTATTATTTATCAAATATTTGCCGAACTCTCTTTTAATTTTTTTTTTGTATTGACGACTACTTAGTTTATTTTAAAAAATCACTTTAACTATTTGAAATTAATATTTACTATTCCTATGGAAATCAAAAGTTTTCAGAACACACTTTTTAAATTTTTTTCGGTACTGAATTTGAGAACTACTTTGATTATTTTGAATATTTTCGCATAATTTCACATATAAGTAGTTAGTACCGAAATCCCGGGATTCGAAGATTCTCAGCACCGGGATTTTGGTGCCACAAATAAGCCGGTATTCCCGGGATCCCGGTTCTCGGGATCCCGGGATTGGATGCTCTAATATTAGTGTATGCCAGATTCTGATTTAGCAGGAATTTTAGAGTTGGTTAAAAAATCAGGGTTGCGCCCTTTTCCGGAGATTTTATATATGTACTTGTGTATGTGAGATGAATGAAGAAAGTTTTTAGTGTTGGTTGCAAAATCAAGGTTAGCCTCTTTTCCAGAGTATTTATATATATATACATATATCCGGATTTTTACATCATATTGTCTATTATTTTGATTGCACATTTTTGGATTTTGAAAGTTCAGATTTTGATTTGAAGTTTTGATTTAAATATTTGGATTTTGTAAGTTTTGATTTTAAAATTTGGATTTTCTAGCAGAACCCATGAGCTTAAGTTTTTCCACCTTTATAGAACGGCCACAGAGAGAGAGAGTAAAGAACGATATTTGTTTTAACCGTGTGTAACGGTGAGTCCACCTTCTTTCTTGTTTATTTTTTTTAGTACATTCCTCTGCCCCATAAATGTGAACAGGAAATTACACAGCCTTTCTTTTTCAGGCGTGGCTGTAAATGTCGTAAGGGGAAATAACTCTTACAACGTGTGTGGAATGCGAACTACAGTGTATTTTATACGCTCTTACCCACTAGGCCACCGAGGCTCCTTGAAATTTTTGTTTTGGGAATTATTTTTTTGGAATTTCGTACCCAACATTTTGGGATTTTGTAATTTGGGATTTTGTGATTTAGGATTTTGTAATAAGTTGAAAATTTTTTAGGATTTTGTGATTGGAATAAGGATTTTGTAATAAGTTTGGGATTTTGTGATTGGAATTTTGTGATTTGGATTGGATTGGGATTTTGTTATTTGGGATTCCGTACCGAACCGATTTCGTACCGAAGTAAATTGGTACTAACATTAAAAATATAAATTAAATTCTATAAATGATCCACAAATTACAATTTAAAAAAACAATAGAACATTTATAAAATATTATCTTAAAAATTATTAAGTCCACATTTAAAAGTTTTACACAATATGTTAAAATATAGCTTTAATTTACCTTAAACCGATTGTTAATTTAAGGCAACGAAAGCCTTATTTCTAAATGTTTCACTCTAAATACAAATTCCCGCAGTGGAATGTTGGCGAGTTAAAAAAAATTTTTAATTTCGGCTTTACATAAAAGTAAATTTTTCTCACATTAAATAAATTTTACTAAATAAATTTTAGTCGGTTATTTTGCATAATTTTTCATTAGATATCAAAATCAAAATTTACAAAAACCCTTAAATACGTAGTTTTGACTGTATATCTGTTAATTTTCAGTTTTGAATGTATACCTGTTAAATTTTTACTAAAAAATGGAAAAAAAACACACAATTCATCAAAATCTACATTAATAAAATGTTATCATAACCTTATTATCACTTTATTCAATTTAATTAAGGATAATAATATCCTCGAATTTATTTATATATATATTGTGTGTATATGTATATATACATATTATATGAAAATTAAATTATAAAATATTTCAAAATGAAAATTTCATCTTCGAAATCTTTTAAGATATACAAAATACAAAATATAAAAACATGTATATAATCTTCTGTTTTCGATCATTAATCCTTTTAAAAATATCCGTATATAAATTCCTTATTTAAACAACAAAATTTAATAAAATAATAAAGAAATAAAGAATCAATGAAAAGAAGAAAAATTAAATAAATATAAAATATAAATACAATTTAAAGTTATATCTGATAATAATTTCCTTAAATGGTTGCAAAATATCAGAAAAAAAAAAAAAACTAATCAGATACAATATTTTCATTATTATATACAATAAATTAATGAAAATTACCAATACTTAAATTATTCTCTATACACTCTTAATACTTTGTACATTCCTTTTTCTTCTATATATAAACAAAAAATACATCTTTTGTTTAATGTTTTAATCTTCGATTATAAAATTTGAACACGTTTCTTATTAAATCATCAGTTATGTACTCAATTTTAATGTTATATTATTCTAAATTATATAAATAATATACAGGGTGATTTTCTTTCAGTCTTGTATATTTATACCATATTTTTGGGAAACAAAAATTAATAAAAAATTTTTTCGGAGGGGTGGGAGTTTTAATTTAATTTCCTTATATCTGAAAAATTAGAAAATTAATAAATAATTTTTTTTTTTATACGGCTAGAAAGCTTTACACCTCATCTTTCCATGTTTTAGATACTGATCCTTCAAAACTTATGAGCATTTCAACAAAAATATAGCCAATTTTTAAGAATTGGCAAATGAAATATGGAAAGGCATTACTTAAACTTTAAGATATAACTATACTTTTAGGTCTTATTATCTTATAAAACGAGGGAAATAGACACTCCTGCCTTCAGATACACCCTATAAATATTCAAGACTGAAAGAAAATTACTGTGTATTCGTTTATTGATATAATATTGTATTTACATATTAGATATATAAGTATGAATGAGTACATTACAATCTAAATATTATATAGAATTTACCGAAAAATTTATAATCGTTGTCATTACTATAATCATTTCAATGACTTTACTTTAAATAATCTTTATGTAATCGCATTCATATTATCAAAAATTTTTGAAAATTCAAAATTATTTGTGTTTTATTTGAATTTCTAAACTTAAATCCTTACCAGGACATTGCCTATTCTATTATATTATTCATTATTCAATTAAATGTTATTCAATTGTTTTATTTTTCATTATTGTTAAGAATCAAATTCAATGGAGAACAAGAAGAAAAATGTTTATTAACATTTTCATGATTAAGAAAATATTATTTTGAATAATAAAATATTTAAATTGTGAATCAATTCAATTTTGTAATAATCAGCTAATATTTTACATTTCATATAAAAATGAAATCATATCTAAATAGGATTTATTTGCTGCTAGAAACAATTAAACAGCAGTTCATCTGAAAATTTCAAACGTAATCATTAGATATATGTTATTAATATTGTAGATATTTATTTGTAGAAATTTTCTTTTCTTCTTTAAACTGATCTGATTCAGTTTTTGACGTAAGTTAACATTCATCTTAAAATCCAATCTTTAAATCCAAAAACAAATTGTATATACCTCTAAATTTTTGCTTATTCTGTTTTAATTTGTTTTATAGAGTATTAAAAAATTGTTTTATTTCGTTCTTGAGGCGCTATGTAAAATATGAAAAAAAAAATTCGGAGACCTCGACTCAAGAAAAAACCGACATTTTACGTTCTGCATCATTGGTCAGATATGTAATACTAAAATTAATACTATTAATAAAACCCGCTGCAGTATGGGCTATCTTCACTTATTATACCTCATGCAGGAAGGTGTAATATACCAGTACATGTATAGTTATTGTGATGGCTTCTTTCCTATTAACAAAATAATAGTATTAATTGAGGGATTCATTGTTCCACTTTCCATACAGTTTTACGCCGCAATTCAAATTTTCTGCATCCAATATTCTATCACCTTTTCTAGTCCTACACTTCCTAGCCAACATACCAGCGTGGGCAACTAAAAGTTTTACTGCGTTATATTGACTAAAGTTGGTATTGGGTACCAAGGTGGTATTTTTCGTGTTTTTGGAAAAGTACCACTTCCCTTAGGATAAAAAAAATGTATTCAAAGTTAAGTTAAGTTAATTTCCAAAATAGTTTGTTAGCAGCTGAATAATGTATACCTCCTACCTATAAAGTTACATTTCTGGGATTTATTTCTCATTTTCTTCAAACAAAATCAAAAGAAATGCAAAAATTAAAGTTGCTGAAGAAAAAAATAGAAACCTGAATAAAAACATAGTTTTCTAAGTAAGTGAAAAACATTTTATATTGAAGCTTAAGCTTTTATTGACATCAACACTGAACATTTTGTGCTAAGAATATGTGCAGCAAAGCCGACATAACAAACGGATGGGTCGATATAGAGATTATAGAAGATTATGTCAGGATTCAGGTGTAAATTTAAATGTTTAGGGTATTATCTGCCTCTTAGGTGCAATTTTTATCTCGTATCTGTTTCATGACAAAAAAAGAACTAAAAAAATGTTCACTTCAAGTAACATGAAAAAATTATTTCTCTTATAAATTTCAGGATAATTTTTTTAATCCCAAAATAAAACCTTTCTTGATGTTATTAACACTTTTCTGTAAATTTCTTTTTAAAAATTTTATTTTATATATCCTATATTTTTTTATTTTAAATAAAACTCTCAAAATTCAACAATTAAACTAATCCTTAAAAAATTGTACAAGAAATTGCAAAATACCTTACAGTTCATACGGGTAATTAATTTTTATATTCACTTTTATTCACCTTTAGCGCTGTCATTTTTTTCGAAATATTTGCAATAAACATTTTTTTTTGAAAATAGGGAATTTTTAATTTTAATTTTAGTAAAGAATTTAACAATTCACAAATTACGACTTATTTTGAAATAATTTATATGATTGCAGACTAATATAAGATATTTTTCTTTTTTTTAATATCCATGTGATATATTTTTATATACAAGTTCCACATTTAAGGTGTGTTGTGATTAGTTATTTCTGACAAAAATTCATTGCGGTTAGTAAGTGACTTAATAATGCTACATAAACAAATTTGTAACCAATAGCCTAAATTTCATTAAAAAGATTTAAAAACAAAAATATTTGTCAAACCTGTATAGAACAAATATAAAACAACCCAATTTGCAAATAATTAAATTAAATTCCATATCGGTGCCTCGGTGTTTACCATATATTGGGACCGAAACACCGAGGTAGTGTAGGTTCGAATCCCTTACACGTCGCAAGAATAATTTCCCCTTACGACATTTACAAGCAGGCCTGAAAAGAAAGGGCTGTGTAATTTCGTTGTCACATTTATGTGGCAGGTAATGAACTAAAAAAAAAAAAATCCATTTCTATATCCATTGGTATTTTACATATGACATGGCAAAAAAATTTTTCACTTTTGTCAAATTTATTTTAGAAATCAAAAATTAATCATAACATGGATTGTAAAAAAAAAATTATTTTGACAGCCTCTCTGGTAATAATGAGAATTATCTGCAACAGTTCTACTATATACGAATGTATGAAAAATATATAAAATGTCTTAGATAGAATTAGAATCGATTGTGAAACAAAATTTACTTATATGTGATTTCTTCCGACAAGTCAAAACTTAGTTTTTATACATTCGCACTATTTGTTTTTACAACTGATATGCTGACTTCAACTGTAAAATATATGTATTCTGAAACGACCCTAGATTAGATTATATTAGATTGCTCCAGAATTGATGAAATATTTTGCTCGTAGTTATGCTCCACAGTTTTTAAGTATATGACCTGGAGTTTCTTCTTCGTACTGATAGAATCTGCATGTAATGTCATTTTCTATTTCAATTTACTTTAAGTGCCCCTTTAGTTGGCAGTATCCCAACAGGAATGCTGTTAGAATTCTCAGTTTATTATTCCTAAATGCTACATTTTTGAAGCGATCTTAAAATGTAACATATTTCTATAAATTTTCATTTTTAATGCTTAATTTTTCATCTAAACATAAATTTGAATAATGTTATAAACTTAAAGATATTTTTGCATGAACTACAAAAACATTTGAAATTACGTACAAACTTTTTTTTAATCGTTCAGGTTTTAAATTTCACTTTAATGGTGAAAAATTCTTTTGTTGGAAAACTTTAATTTACTCAATCCTTAAAAGAATTTTGTTTTATTATTTTTTCTTCACGGTAAAATTGAATAAAACATATTTCTTATATTCCAGCATTATGACCAAAAAAATGTAAACATTCCTGAAGTTTATGTTATATGTACATGGTGTCCCACAAATACTTAATACTTATTTTCTTTCAAAAACTTTCTTAAAATAGATATTTTATACAATTTTAAAATTTTTCTTCTAATTTTCTCATTATTTTTTGGCAAAATTTACTAAAATAAAAAAAAATTTGGATTTGTTTTGGAAGTGCCGTTACTCCTTGTATTCTTTTTGATGAAAATTCAAGCATTATTATTGTTATAGCAATATTGTTTAGACTTTAAAGTACAAATTTCTGATAAAATTGCACTATTCCAATTTTTTGTTATTCCACATAAAATATAAATATTCAAGTAATTTATTCTATGTATATATGTATTTATATGTTGATCGGGATATATGTTGAAACGAAACCATATATATGTAGATTAATTTAAAAGAAAATTACTTTTTAAAATTTGTTATTACTTTTGCAAAGAAATTTAACACCTTAAAAAACAATTTTCAAATAATTTAACGTACAAAATAAATAATTAATAAGTTTTATATTTTTTTGCTTTTCATTTTTTATGGATATAATTCATCCTAAATTTATGCAATTTCTTTGAGTTAAAAGAAAAAATCTGTTCTAAAACAAATGTAATGCCTAAAAATATGCAATAATAATTGTCATTATCCTATTATGTTTTGCAATATTAATATAAATACATTCCTTCGTATTAGTTCAAGGAGTAAGGATCGCACTAATTGAACTTTTTTCAACTAATATTTGTATTTGTATTATCTCTATTAATTGTTGCTTTTTTTGTATAAACTTGTCACTAAGCAAAAGATACTTACATATACATAGTTTCTAAAAATAAAGAAAAAGTAGTAGATGATCCCTTTGCACAGCTGAGAAAACAAAGAAGAAATGCTTCCTTCGGGGAGCTCAAACAGTTTCCAACTGTTGGAGGAAAGTACATCTAAAAAAAGGAAAAAATCAAAAAACATTGCAAATGTTCCAACCTATATAACAAATGCAAATGAAGAGTTCAAAAAATTTTTAAATATAAAATCAACTGATACCAACGTTCCACTTAGGATGCAAAATAAATTTGTCTTGAACAAGATGCTTGAAGATATTTATCCAAAATTCAAGGCCTCCTGGGACAGAACAGGCAACATCGTGCTCGAAGTTCCAAGTAAAAGAATTGCAGACTTATTTCTTAAATAAGATAAACTGGGCAAAATTGATATCAATGTTGAGCTAAATAAAGGCTTAAATTTTTCAAAAGGCTTAATTTACGATAAAGATTTAACAAATGTTGAAACGAATGAAATACTTGCCGGATTGAAAGAAAAAAATCCAACTGTGGTTGAAGTTTTCAAATTATCCAAAATGCAAAATGGCCAAAAAATTTTTACTGGTGCCATCATTGTCACGTTCGATTCCTTTGAGCCTCCTGAGTACATCAAGAGTGGCTTTACAATCGTTGCGGTAAAGAAATGGTATCCTAATCCTATGAGATGCAGAAAATGCCAAAAGTTGGGTCATTTGCAAAAATATTGCCAAAACTCACCAAGATGTGCTGATTGCGGTTTGGAACGACCTGAAGGTGATAAATCACATATATCGATGTGCAAGATTTTCAGCTGTATAAATTGTAAAGGTGCAGCCCATAGTGCAGCATCAAACACGTGCCCATCGTACACACGAGAAAAGGAAGTTTTAAAAATAAAAACCGATTTACATTGCACTAAACGTGATGCATATAAACATTATGAATTAAGCTATATGTCAAATCAAAAAAATCAAAGTCAAACTTTCTCCCAGTTGTTCAAAACTCAACATGAGCAAAATAACCTGCAAACAATCAATAAAAACGAGCTTCCAACAAAAAGATCAACTAATTCTACAAACAATTATCACCACTTAATTTACCAATCAACTCACCTTCAACAAGTCTGAACTCACCTTCAACAAGCCTGAACTCAAGCTTTCATCAAGAGCACTCACCACAAATCAACACAACAATTTCTGTAGAAAAAAATCACACCAAACAAAAAACGATAAGTACCATAGACACAAACCATAACATAATTAACACACAAAATAATTATAATAATAATTCTAATAATATAATTTTCAACAATAAAAATACTAACAATAATGAAATTTCAATTACACCTTTACTATTAGATAACACATTAACTAACAGCAACAATAACTTGCATGATAGTAATAGCAATATAAATAATACTATTAGTAGTAATAATAACAGTTTGTACAGCTCTGACAGCAGTCCAATTATAATAGAATAACAATATAGCATTACAAATTCATAAAAAAAAAAAAAAAAATAACATTCAGTTATAGGTAAAAGTTAAATTATATTCAATTAAATTCTTATTATTTGTTACAAATTAAATTTTTATAATTAGTTCTTATAAATTAAATTACATTAAATTCTTTTCAGTATTCAATTAAATTCTTAATATTAGTTAGAAATTAAATTAAATTTTTATAATTAGTTCTTATAAATTAAATTAAATTTATATCAGTAGCTCTAAATTAATCTTAAAAATATTAATAAATTAAAAAACCTTCCTATATGAATAATAATAATACAGCCAACCGCTACAAAAAAAGTAACTTAATTCAATGGAACATACAAGGCTACCACACCAATAAAGGTTTTTTAGAAATATTAATTAAAAAACACAAACCTCTTATAATAGCTCTTCAAGAAACTCATATTAAAAAAAACTTGGCTCCAAGTGAATTTCTTAACTACAATTGTTATTTTGATCATTTTTCATCAACAGGAGGTTTAGGTTTCCTAATAAATAAAGGTCTTAGTTATAAAGCGATTCACCTAAATACGACCATTCAAGCAAGTGCAATAAAGGTTAACTTTCCAAAATATTCCATTCCAATCACTATTCTAAATTTGTATTTGGAACATTCAAAAGAATATAGAAAGGAAGACTTGGAAGCCTTAGTCCTGCAAATTCAAAAACCTTTTATAATCACGGGCGACTTCAATGCAAGAAATTGCATGTGGGGAGACCGAGTATCAAATTGTAAAGGGAGAATAGTAGAGCAATGGCTCGAAGCAAATGACGAGTTAATTCTTTTGAACGACGGCTCTCCAACCTTATTCAGTACACATAGTACTCTGACCTGCATTGACTTAACCATATGCTCTCCTGAATTAGCTCACAAATTTCAGTGGCAAACTGAGCCAAACCCTAAAGGGAGTGATCATTTCGCCATTTTTTTATGCACCGAGTACGACAGAATTACATATAAGCGTAAAGTAAAATTTTTGGAGCGAACAGCCGATTGGACCAAGTTCGAAAATCTATTAGAACACTATCTTCGTGAAAAACCACAATCCACAAATATTAACAGAGAAGCAGCCACTCTTACAAAAAGTATACGATTCGCGGCAAGCCAATCCATGCAAACCTCCAAACCAATCAAAGGAAACCATCCTCCTTGGTTCAATCAAAACATTAAAAACCTTATCACGATACGTAATGTAGCTTGGAGAATCTACAAAAACGACACAAACAGTCAGAATTTAGTTAGAGTTAAAAAAGCGAATGCAGCACTAAAGAGGGAAATGAAATTAGCGAGATCCAAATTTGCAAAAACTTTGCGAATAGTATTGGAGACTACAATACTGACTATTGGAAAAAGGCTATGAGGGTATTAGGAAATAGGAGTAATGGAATAATAGCGATTAAGCACAGTCCAAATGGGGAACTAGTCATAGATTCCGAAGAGAATGCTGAATTCTTTGCGGAAATGTGCTATAAAAACTCAGAAAATTACATCTATACAGCGGAATTCAGAAAGGAAATAGAAGACTTTACCCTCCCAAACATAATAGCAAACTCGGAGGAAATTGATAGCTTAATAACACTGAACGAAACTCAACAAATACTGTCAAAATTCAAAGGAACAACTCCAGGCCTAGACGGAGTTTCTTATTGTATGCTCAATCATACAACATTAAACTTCAAAAAAAGACTTGTAGATCTCTATAACAACATACTCAGCTCATGTAATTTTCCACAAGCCTGGAAAACTGCTGAGCTCATACCTATTCCTAAAGGACGTAAAAACCCAAACGACCCTTCGAGCTATAGATTTATATCTTTACTTGCTACTATGTCTAAGCTTCTAGAAAAAATATTGGGAAACAGGTTAAGCTGGTTTTTAGAAAAAAAGCTCTCTGCCAAAATACACGGTTTTAGGCCAAATAGGAGTACTACCACACTGCTGCAAACCCTGGAATTCGATTTCTCTATGGCACTGAACAATAAAGAACATGGTACAATTATTTCATGCGATATTGAGAAAGCCTTCGATAAAATAGCGCGACATAAAATATTAGAACAGCTTGTAGAGTGGAAATTAGGTTTAAAATTCATTAAAACTATTCAGAGTTTTCTGACAAATAGGAAAATTCTAGTAAAACTTAATGGTACAATTTCTAGTGTGAAAAACCTTTATAATGGTATTCCCCAAGGATCCCCGCTATCAGTACACCTATTCAACATCTTCATATCTTCTTTGACAACAGCTATAAAAGAGATAAATGGCCTAAGATATCTAATATACGCAGACAATATACTCTTATATAGCATAGACAGAAATAGCGAACATAACAATATTCTGCAACTAGGGCTTAATAAACTAAAGATGTGGGCGGATTCACATGGGGTTAACTTCCCTATCAGTAAAATGGAAGCAATTCATATATGCAGTAAGAGAAGATGTGTAGTAGAACATTACTCATATTGCAATAGTGACATAAAATTAGTAAAGGATATCACAATACTGGGACTTAGCTTCACTAATAAGTTCAAATACGATCCACATGTGAACAAACTTCTGAAAAAATTAAAAAATACAAACAATCTTCTTAAACTCATTTTTCGAAGCAAATGTGGACCTCAAATTAAAATAGCCCTACAAATAGCGAAAGCGTTGCTTATTGGTAAAATTGACTATGCAGTCTCTATTTACGGCTTTTGTACCAAAACGCATATAGGAAAAATTCAAGCGCAATTAAACCAAGGTGCTAGACTCGCTCTAGGAGCGTTAAGAACAACGAATGTGGACAGTCTCATGATAGAGTCGGGTTTTGTAACATTGGAGAGAGACGTGACATGGTAGCTACGAAAAATCTGCACAAACAATACAGTGATAGATCCCAACCTCTAAATAGGCTTGTTAATGCTTTGATAAATGAAAAAATTATAGCACCAACAAGGTCATCTTTAGTCAAAACCACGAGCATAAATACAAGTTTAGGGATCCGCTTTGACGAAGCTGTAAATACTAGTGAACATACTCCACCTTGGTCATTTAATCACAGAAAATACATAGACACGACAATATCTAACAATCTCAAATCACAAACAAATAGTGAAACTTTCTTTCAGCTTTATCAAAATCTAACCCAAAAATACACAACGGCTTATAAAATCTTCACTGATGCAAGTAAAACAACGGAGGGTGTCGCACTAGCCGTAGTGGATGAGAGTAATTTAATTTTAAAAAAACAATTGCCGAATAGCTTTCAAATTTACAATGCTGAAATAGTGGCTATCTACGAAGCGCTATTATTCTCAATTGGCAGCGCCCAAGAATCCATAATAATCTTTTCTGACAGTTTAAGCGCCTTGAATGCAATAAAAAATCTTAACAATAAACAACCCATTGTCAGGTTTATCAGAAATTCATTAGAGAACTCCAGAAAAAACATCAAACTAATATGGGTACCAAGTCACCAGGGCATAGCCGGAAATGAAAAAGCCGACGAAGAAGCAAAACGAGCCATAAAATCACCATCTACTCTCCAACTTACTTTCTTTTTAAAAGAAAAGACCAATGAATTAGAAAGAAAGTTGTTACTTCCCAGGCAACTGAAATGGAATACTTCCAACAGCTTCCTAAAATGTCATTGGCCTCAAGTTGTACCTCCCACTTATAGTGTGGGTAACAAAAGAGTTCTAGAAAGAAAAATTTGCAGAATTCGTTTAGGACACACTTTTTTTACTAAAAGACATTTATTTGAAAATAGTAACCCGCCAATATGCCCCTATTGTCAGAGTCAACTAACAGTCAAACATATGTTCTATGAATGCTATATTACAAAAAATTTTGCTCAGAGTAATTCAATAGATCTAAAGGATATCTTAGTTCCAACATTAGAAAATGCAAACAAAATCCATAAAATTTGTACAATATTTAAAATCTGGGACAACATTTAATTTTTACCTAAAATAGTTTAGCTCTCAATTCTGTATAAACTGTAATATAATTGCTATGTTAATGTGTTATTAAACAAAATATTGTAAATAAAGTAAATAAATGTAAATAAATCTTAAATTCTAATTGTAACCACAAAACAACAAACCTAACGAATCCTAGCAAAATTATTGAACTAATCAAATATAATGTAAATACAAAAGAAAAAATTAACTTAAGATAACACTTATAGTATAATATAATATAATAAATATAAAACATTAAACTGTAAATAGCACTGTCAAGCCCAAAATGGCCTTAGCAGCCGAGGGCTCTACTGATATTATAACAATTAATTGTATAATGTTAGAGTTAAATAAATAAATAAATTAATATAAATAAGGGGCTTCGGTAGCCTAGTGGCTAGGCGTGTGGCGTATTAACCGAAGGAGTGCGGGTTCGATCCCTGCACAGGTCGTAAGTGTTTTTTGCTTTATATACCCCCCTTATGACCAAATATAATGTAAATATAAAGTATATATAATATAAACAAAATAAATAATATTAGTATATAATTTAATAATAGTATAAAAACCTATAATGGCCTTTAGTAGTCGAATGGTTCAATAATATTGCACTACATTAATGTATGTAATATTAATATAAATAAATAAATAAATAAATATATTAATAAAAACCCATTTTTTTTATAGATATGTTTAATCATGTTTAATAGATTTAGATTAGTACATAGCAGAACTTATAACTTACGGTTACGGTTATAATTACGGTTAAATCACAGTATTGCGTTCGCGGATGATCTAACGATCTATTCCGCAAATGAAAACGTAAATTTAGTCCAATATAATCTCCAAAAATTATTTAATAAAGTCACAAAATACTGTAAAAAGTCGAAATTAAAAATTAACTTTAATAAATGCGAAAAGTATTATTTAGAAACACCATCGATAAAGTAAACAAGAACATCAAAAAAACATTGGAAACAATTCCACTTAAAAACTTCAGAGGGAATAAGAATTAAAAAATCGGACAGTGTAAAATATCTTGGCATCCAATTCAATTATCTTCTTAAATTTAAAGATCACATAGATATGCAAATAAAGAAGGCTAATAAAGTTTTCATGGCTTTACAGAAACTTTTTTATTCCAAATATATATGTCCTAAAGTAAAATGATTGTGCTACAAAAGTCTTATACGTCCAATTTTATTTTATGGGTGCCCAATCTGGTTTAATGTTAGTGCTTCAGTCATGGAAAAACTTAGATTGGCAGAAAGGAAATTTTTAAGATTATGTACGAATTTAAACAGAACTCCAAAGTCAAATTATAAAAAATTCTTCTCAAATAAAGTATTATATAGTACGGGAAACATAATTAGAATTGATAATTTTATAATAAGATTAATTCGTAACCACATACAAAGAAGCTCCCTATGTAGATAACAATTCGCTGATCTGTCATCCATGGTTCGAAAATGAATGAATATATCAAAAAAACATTAATATCAGACTTTCTCCCACCTGAAGAATTTATATTTCTTGACAAAAATAACTATATTGAAGATGATAATTTTATACCCAAATTACATCATTACAAAATAAATGCGTCGGATAAAAAAATTACTTTAAATTTAAGCCTGTATGAGTGTAAAAATACTGAAATATTTAAATATAATAAAGTTATTCCTAATAAGAATAAACTTAAATATAAAAAAACCATATTTTTGAAAAAAATTTAAGTTAAGTTTTAGATTAGTTGGGTTAAGTTAAGGTTAGGTTAGGATTAATTAGTTGTAAGTTTTTTCTTTTTATTATCATAGGGGTTTTTTTTTGTAAATTTTTTTTCAATTAAATACTAATATTAATTTAAATACTTATTAATATTAATAATTCATTATAAGAATAAATTATAAAAATAAACGAGGAAGAATACAGTTGACTTTGTCAACTCTTAGATACCCGTACGAACCGTTAGTATGTTCACAGCCTGTCACTTTGCTTACAATATTATTTTTTAAATATTTTAGTATTTTAAAATAATTTGGGTGAATTTTATAATTTCTAGAATTATGGGTTGTACATATATTCAAACTATATGTTTATACATTCTTCAAAAGCAGATTTTAACATAACGATTATCAATCCAAAACTTTTTCAAATATTCTATAGTACCATTTAATACTAAGCGGTAAATGTATATTAAATTTACTTAGTACAAAATAATAAATATAATTTTAAATATTATATTATATTATATTTAAATATTCCATTGACAGAATAATTTCTTATAAGTACAATAAAATACATATATGTATGTAAATAAGGCGCTATATAATATACATCTATACTCTTATCATTCATTCACTAGTGACATATACGATATGTAAATAAACATGATATTATATAAGTATGTATATATATCAATATCATATAAATAAAAATTCTTCAAGCAACCGTTATGTTGTTTATTTAATTACATTTTTTTGTACTACGCATTATATCCTCAACAATTTCAAATTATAAAAAATTTGTTGAAGAAATTTGTTAGAAAATTTGAAAAAATCAAGTAACACTTTCGTCAATTATAAAGTAACCCTATATTATTAAAAAAAGTTATTAACAGAAATAAGAGTATAATGTTGAAGCTTTAATTTTTGTGTATTACTTCAAAAAAATTTTAACAGGTGTTCAAGTTACAGGTGTTTAAAAATAAGAAATTTTCAGCTTTTGACCCCTTACAGCTCCTAAAGGGGGGGTGATACAAAAAAAATTTCTGAAACGACTCATACTAATTTTCAAAGATCTAACTTCTGTCAAAGTTTCCAACTTTAACCGTTTAGAAGATAGAAGGGTTAAAGAATTTTGCAAAATTTGAGTTTCGCATAACGGTAAATTAAGACACCGTATGCCACAAATATATATTTATTGTATATATACTTTTAAAGCTAATGAAAGTAGTAATCGTTTGGCGTTTTCAAAATGAAGATATACCTTGTACAACTTGTGCTATAACAATTTAAATATAGAGCTTTTTTGAACCTTTGGGGAGCTGTAGCTCCGTAACGGGTGGGGCTACAAAAAAAAGTTATTAAAAATAAAATTAATATTTTTATGAGATCTATCAGCATTTAAAATTTCATAGCTCTATTTCAAAAAAAATGTGGAGATCTAAAAGTTAGGTGTTTGAGAGCTACCTTAAAGTTTGGTCCAAACTCAACCAAAAAAAATAGGGAACCTACAAATTACTCCAAGAATATTTTGTGTAAATTTCAAGATTCTAGCTTTCTTAGTTTTTGAGTTAGCGTGCTGACGGACGGACGGACGGACATGGCTCAAAAGTCTTAGAATTTTTTTCTGATCCGATCCATACCTTTGAAGGTATATCTAGCTCGCTTATTTCGAGGTGTTACAAACGGAGGAGTAATTTTATTATTCCCGATCCTATCGTACGGGTATAAAAATTAGATTAAGTGAACACACAATATAAAAATACTATATATGTATTAACTTGAGAGCTGACAATACTCAGTCATGAGTTAAGTAGGATATAAAATTTAAATTCATTCTTTTCAGTTTTATTTAGGAATATGTAATAAAATAAACTTATTAATAATTAAAATATTTAAAAAAACAAAACAACAAGAAATTTCATTAACGCTTTTCTATTTTGCACTTTAAATTGTCAAAATTTGATTAATAATTTTAGCAACATTTCGGATTTTCTTCTTAAATTAAAATCATTCATATCCTCTGCAAAAAAAAAAACTACACCAATACCAAGGTTGTCTAAAAATATCTAGAACAAAAAAATACAATTTATATCAGTCTTGCATAGATTAATGAACACAGTTAGAACACTTTTGGATAAAAAAAAATAAAACCCATACTTCTTTTTTAATAGAATATTCTAGATCAATCTGGAACAACTAATTAAACAAATATGTTATATTCAACTCATCTTATATATCGTCAAAATTCTTTGTAAAAAATATTATTATGAAGACTGAGAGATATAATAATAACGAAATCGATAATCTTCACAGATTTTGTAAGGGGATCAAGTAATTGGCGAAAATTATGAAACATCATAGCATTAATTTATAAAACATAACCCTTTTGTGATCATTTAAAAAAAGAATTTCCGTTCATGTAATCAAATTTAACAAAGCTTTATAATATTTATAATATTTAAAATTTATAATATAGTAAATAACGAGCGAACAGAAAAAAGAGTCTATAATTTTATTGTAATTCTATAGTTTAATTTTTCTTCTTCGAATAAATTTTTTTAATTATTTTCAAAATCATTTTAAAAAAAAAATTGTAAATGGAATCAAAATACTTATTTGATTACAACAAAAGAAAAAAATATAAATGTCAAAAACTTCTTGAAATAAATTTTAAAAAAACCAAAAAAAAAATCTGTCAAACTATTTTTTTAAAAGAATATTAAACCAAAAAAAAAAAGGACTCTTAATACCAAAAAAAAAACAAAAATTACAAAATAACGCACAACAATTTTCCATTAATATGTGGTAAGTTTTTAATGTATACACTTTTACTTATTTTATATAATATATATACCTTTGATTTCTTAAGTCCTTTCCTTGTTCTAAAAAAAAAAAAAGAAAAAATATAAATGTAAATTAATGGAAACGCAGGTTCTACCCATTAACGTTTTAAATTTGATGCTACATAAATATTTTTTTTTTTGAAGTCCTTTTACAAAAAAACAACAACAATTACATCAATAGTAACAACAAAAAAATATATATATATACCTATATATTGCAAAACAACATTTGTTTTTTTCTTTTGTTTTTGTTATAATGTTTTGTTATGTTATTTCAGGGATTAAAAGAATTGAATCATAAAAATTTCGACTCTTAAAAGCATTATTATGTGCTGTAAAAAATGTTGAAGAGATGAAAAATAAAAACGAATAACAAAAAAAATAAATGTTCAAACAAAAAACACCCACATTTATACCAAAAATATTTACTTCCTTACTGCATTAAAACCTCAAAACAATTTTTTTTTTTTTTTTGTTCCTACCCCTCCTGTATTTTACTTATCCCTTTCACTATCCGCTTACTGTTCTCTATTTGAAAATCAAAAGCCTTGGAAAATATAAAACAATAATGAAAAAAATAAAAGTTTTCATACTTTTCATGCTTATACTTCTAACTTTTTCACAATTTACATTCTTTTCATATATAGTGCCATCACTTATTTTTTTTTTTTTTTTCGCGATGAAATGTTGAGTGGCATAACAACAATAACAGTATAATGCAAAAAAAAAAAAAAAAAATAACATGAAAATCTCAATTTCAACTTAAGTCGCTTATGTTTTTTTGAATGTTATAAAATTGTTTTTCCGCCTTCAATCAGAGTTAAAAGAAAACAGAAAAAAAAAAAATAAAAAACTAAGAAAATAAAAGTAAAGTGAAAATTATGAAAATAACATAAATAAAGAAAAATATTAAAATATTTTATAATACCGGTCATTACTAAGATACATGTAAAATATGGTATTAACTATAATACCTCTAATCTTTTAATTTGCAAGTAGTGCATGTGGAGCGCGTAATTATACTAACTATTAGTGGCTGATCTGGCACAATAACTCAAAGAATTAAAACTGTGCAAGGTATTGTCTTTGTGAGCTTAATATAGTTTTCAGATGTCATTTATTAAATCATTACTTAAACAGAAACTTCAACTTTTTATACAATTTTGAGCCAATACGACATTATTGATATTGAGCATTTTTGGAAATGTTTGTCTCTTATAATGCTGTGTTATCAAAATCTCTTCTTTTTTTTAAATCTTATTTTAAAATATCGTTTTTTTTTTCAAAATGCTAAAGGATGTGTTCCTAACAGGATGGAAACTAGTTTTGTGCAGGAACTCTATGACTCCAAAATAAGAATGATATGTATACGCCTCTTTCTGTAAGCAGATTTTCATAAATTAAAGAATGTACTTCTAAAAAAAATCTTTAAAATTACTAAAACTAGAAAAAAGCTAAGCAAAAAATGAAATGAAAAGAAGCTACAATCATATCATATACAAACTGCAAAGCATATCAAAATATTTCAAATAAATAAATGTGTTCCAGCCCAACAGAGTATCAACCGAGTATAAACAAATACCAACGTAGCTCATAACGATTGACTGAGATTAACACCATAAACACAGTAAAAATATTGGTGTTTTTCCTGATTAAGAACTGAGAAAACATAAATATGTTAAATTTGATTTCTAATCTATGGGTTTTTTTTTAATTTCTTTAAGTCCCATAACATCCTCTTTCAATTTAACAATACATCACTATACTGAAAAGTTCTTTATTATTGAAGAACGAAATAATTTCTATATTTTGTATTATAAATAATATAATATTATCAGGCATTTTATAGGACACAATTTTTTGACATGTTACGATACCTAAATGTCAATATATTTCATAAATAAGTGGAAATTCTTTTATAAAATGGTAGAAACCATAAAAAATTTAATATTTTTAAATCAAAAAATAAAACTGTACTCCTTAATCGAAATTGCTTTCCTTTCCTTTAATAAACCTTCATCATTTTTTTTGGGACTTTTTTTCTTTTATGCATATTCAATAAAACTTCAAGTTCCTATTGCACACAACCGGTTATGAGATTGAGTTTAAACATTCAGAATTTGAAGCCACTTTGCATACTCATTTATTGATTAAAATATTTTTCTTATATTAGTTTTCACATTTTCTATAATTTAATTAAACTGAATAATTTATTATCTTTTATAAATTCTTAAAAAATATCTATAAATTTTATATTGCACTTAATTTTTGTTAGTATAACTTCATTCTGAATACATAGTTTCAATTCTTTTGATTTTCATAATCCTAAAGAAAAGCCTTTAATAAACCTAAAGAAACCTAAACCTATATTATGAGATAACAAAATCAAAATATTAATACCTATCAAAAATTCTAATCCATATTGAGAAAAAGAAATCGTATATATTTTATTTCCAGTTTTTTTTTTTTTTTTTTATGTTAAAAAAAAAGTTTATATTTTGTTGCTTTTCCTTTTAAAATTTATTACTAAAGACCCTCAAGACTATATAATAGCCTCACTAAAATTCTATGTTATACAATAATATTCTATGCTATATGCATGATTTTATTAAAATAATATTCTGGATGATATACTATTACTTCTACTGTTCCCACTACTATTATACATAACTATTACTGTTGTTTATTTGATTGATATTGATAATGATATTGATAATAATGTTGATGTCATAGGCTTAATAAAAGTATGAAAGTGTAAGTGTTATGCGGAAAAACTTTTATTTTATTCTATATACATAATATTAAAAAATTTTCATCATAATATCATTACATCTATCAATGTCATTTTTATCATCATTATCAATTTTATTCAGTATAACTTTTTAAATTAAATATATATGTACATGTATATTTCTAAAGTATATGTATATGAATACATCTATAAATAAATATACTAAAAAACAAAAAAAATTGAAATTTTAAAGTTAAAAAAAAAAAAAAATTTTATCTAGATTTTCATCTTTTTATTTTTTTTTGTTTTAATGTAAATTTTCCACTTATTTTCCGTTTTTTTTTTTTTTTTTTTGTATCTTTTCTTTTGTTATGCATGTCCGTCTTTAATATAAAAAAAAAAAATTCCTAAGGGATATTCTTCTTATGTGTTTCATTTTTTTTTATTAAAATTTCCAAGAAACTAAATTAAAAGAAAATTTTTTTGTTTTTTTTTTGAATAGTATGCTTCTAGGCTACAAAGTAAGTTAGTACAATGTAATATTACTATACGAAATTAGTTTTTGTTTTAGATTATTAGATACTTTTATTTTTTGTTTTTTTTTTTAGATCACAGCTTCCTAAAGTTTGAACTACAAATATTCAATCAGAGCTTGTAGACATTTTTAAAAATCCCAAAAGAAGTCTTGAACTAAAGAATGTCAAAAGAAGTCTAAAATAGAAGGACACACTTTAACTAGAACAAAACTTTGTTTATTTAATTTAATTCCAAAAATTAATGAATTTTGACTGTCTGTACTGTAAAATAATTGAAGTTTCTTTTAAAATTAATGTTGCTAATACAAAATAAGTTTTATTTTGAGAATCTTTGATTTAACAAAAAAAAAAGGGGGATAAATCAGAGCAATGAAAAAAAAAAATATTCGTGTTTTTTTTTTTTTATGTTGATATTAAATTGAATGGGAGTACATCTTGTTAAAAAAAAAAAGTTTAAAAATGAGGTGCCTTTTTGATTTAATATTTTTTCTTCTTAAAATCATAAAAAAAAAAAAATCTTTATAAAATATTATGTTTATTCTTGTAAAAGTAGAATAAAAAGTATTTTATTTTTTTCGGCTTTTATAATATTAGGTGTATAAAATATATAGGTAAAATAATACTAAATAACTTTTTATAAGTACTTAAGTTCCTCATATTTAAAATCATTTTGATTTTACTATTAAAAATCTCTTCTATTATTATTTTTTTCTTTATTAGTAAATTTATTAAAAAAAAAGAAAAGAAAAGCAACCCTTCAAATATTATGTGTTATATATAAATTTATTTTAACAATCCTTATTTTCTTTTTGATGTTATGATGTTACCTATTTAATCAAAAACTTTTTTTTTCCCCATTTAGAAAAATAGAAATTATTAAATGGATGAAATTTTTCGAAAAGTAAAAAGGACCCGATTTGTTTGAACTTTTATATTGCTATTAAAATTTTCAAATTAGTTAAAGTTATATATGCAGAATTTGACACTTATCTGTTATATATTTTTTCTTTTTTCTAAAGGTGGTGGAAATGTTCCAAAGACAATAATAATATGCCCTTGGTAGTGGGAGATTTTTATTGACTTCACCCACCTTTATCTTCTAGCCAATATAATGGGATGGACTTACACCTAACACAGTATATTGTTTAGGAAGTAGGAATAAGAAAGTATGCGGAAATTTTTATTTGAGGAATGGAACTGTAAAGGAACAATGAATCCGACTGCTTTCAGTGACTAAACAATCAACAGTAATAACATGCAGTAGTATATAACACCTTCCTGCATGAGATAATAATTGAAGACAGCGCCACAGTCACTGTAGCAACTATTATTATTAGTATTATTAATAAGTATTAGTATTATCGTACTATTAGTATTAGTATAGTAAACTATCAATAGGTTAAAAGATGCAGTAGTATATAATCAAGGTAACTACAATGTAGAAGTTATTATTATTAATATTATTATATGATATGCATTACTACGACATAAAATTACTATTTACTTTTTCTTTGTATGGACTCTACCGGGATGAAACTCCAAGATCTGTCGATTAAAAGTCTGGTGACTTAACTACTACGCCAGATATTGTTATATAATCTCAACTCTGAATTGGTAATTACTATAACTTTGACTGCAAAATTTATAATAATTTTATATAATTTAAGCTGCATTGATTTACTCTTTAAAAATATGCATACAACATGTTTATATAATCTTATAGTTATTAAATACGTCATTAAATTTCACTGTTTTAATACAATTATTAAAAATTCTGGCAACTAATTTTACTCACAGTTAAATCCAAGATTTAAAACTTAAAATAGAACATGAAATTTAAAATTTACAAAGCTCTTAATTTGTAAGTTGCAAATTCTATAATCGAGCATTACTATCACATAAGAAAACATAGTGTTGCGTTAGAATTGTTCCAAAGAAGATATTATTAATTTTAATCTAATAAAATAAGGATCAATACCTAATAAGGGCCAACCCATATGTGAGTTGGTGTAATAATAATAATAAATTGCGAAATTACAAATATCTTTTAGCTGTTTTGATTAGTTCAATAAATTTTGGATTTATTCTTACGAGAACTCACACTCAACTCACACAGAATTATTCTTACGACTACTCACACTCTTTTAGTAATTACAGCGTATTTTATACGCTCTTACCCACTAACACTAGACCACCAAATCTCTCTTAAAAGTTCGATATCTTATATTTTCCTTGCATCTTAAAATCTAATCATTGTAATCTTAATTAAACTTAAAATTGAAGTTCGCAACTAAATTTTTTTTTCATTATACATCTTTAGATATCCCTATGGTTTAATTTTCCTAGGTTCATTTAATTTTGATTTTAAAATATAGAGTAAAAACATTTTTTTCAAACTAAATAACTGGACATAATAAGTTAGTTCATCCCTTAATACGGCACCATTTGATAATTTTAAAATATTTATAGTGTATCTGTTTTACATTTAAATGATAACATCGATATTTTTTATAAATTAAAATGATTTTTATGTTTTATTTTATAATTTTAGGCATTTTTATATAAAATAACATAAATCCCTAAAAACTTTATTATAAATTTAAAAGATATTTTTTTTTTTTTTTGTTTTCCAATGTTTTAAAAACTTTTTTTATACCGGAAAATAAAAACAAAAAACAAAATATACACAATTAGATGTTAAATTTACAAAAAAAAAAAAAATTTTGTTTTTCTTTATTTGTTGCAAAAGTCAAACATTACTAATAAAATATCCTTGGGCATTTAATATATATAATGAATACATCATAGGACATAATATCCAAACAAACTATGTTTAAATATTATGTCCTGGATACTTATACTTAAACAAAAATAAAATAAAAAATAAAAAAAATCAAAACAAATATATAAATAAAACATAAAATGGAATAAAATAAAAACTTAAATAAAAGACCCTTAACTAGCTCTTAAAAAATTCTTGTTTTACAACACTATTCCTAAAAGCGTTTTATGTAAGCGATGTCCTGATTCAACTTTATTTTTTTTTTTTTACTTTCTTTTTATTTATACTCAAAATAAAAATAGAAAATAATAGAATAAAAAATTTTTCATCTTAAAACTTCCCATTACAAAAATTTTTATTTTTTTCTTTCTATTCTTCTCCTGTTCCCATTACAGTCTTCTTTTTCTATAATTCACCACTCTTTAATTTACCGCCGTTTTTTTTTTTCTCTCTTTTTCATTTTAAGTTATAAGAATTTTTTTTTTTCTGCTTGGAACTTTCATCATCGTTTACTGTTTATTATTAACTTTTCAGTTTATTAGAAAATAGTAAGAGTATCTTAAGAAAAATTAAAATAAAGTGGTGAGAGAAAGAGGTTAAGTGAAAAAAAAAAAAAGAAAAAATAAATTGAAATTTATACAAATTATCTGTTAACTCGCATTCATTGGAAATTGCTACGCTAGTTCTTTTTTCTTTTTTCTTCTGATTTTAATCCTGCTTATAATAAAAACGCGCTTTAATTTTATGAAACAAAATTCTACAGTAAAATACACATATGAGATACAGCAGGTTCACCCGCATAAAAAAATATAAATAACATTCTTACATCTTGTTTTTATATGTTTAGTTTTCAGAAAAATAACAACAAAAAATATATAGGGTAAATCAATTTGTTCTTGATTAAATTAAAAAAATTTATTATATTGGATGAGGTTTAATTAAAACATCAAGAAAATCCAGACTCCTTAATGCATGAAATTTTCACTGACGTTTCGAGCAATTTTTCTAGAACAAGACCGTTTTATAAAAAAAAAAATTGAAAAAATGTAAAACAGAACTTTTTTTTTTTTTTTGATCCATAACAAAACTATTTTGACTGAAATCGATTCATTCTATTAATCTCAAATGGTGTAGAAACCCAAACAGGCGGGCAAATACATATAGAACTTTAACTTCTTTTTCACCTTTATTTATCCACTGCTGGATGTCAGTGTGTTAATTTTTTTTTAAATAGCAACAATGTTAGCAAATTACATTCTATTTGTGGTTGTATGAGCCAAATGTCCAAGTGTTCACATGCCTATATAGCCTACTCTTTAATATAAACTAATGTTTTCTTTCACCACCTCATTATTTTTTTATTATATTTTCAACAAAAAATTGTAGCAATTCCTATTTGATTTCTCACATTATATAGTCAAAATATAATACTTCTTGTTTTTTGATTATTGAAATCTAGTTTTCTTCCTTTCTGCAACCTATGCAAAACCTCTCTATTAATCTGCTAAAGCTAAACCTGATCTATCCATAAGGTATCTCTAGAAAGTCTCTATTATAACAACTTCTAATCCTTCCAATCCCTATTTATAATATATACTTTACAATTTGTGTTTTTAGACTTCATCTGATCCGCAAATCAAACATTTATGCAAATTGTGCTATATATAACCTATCAAACAAATTTTTTAATGTGTTGTTGCAAGTGCATTTACAAAGTTTAAAACTATTGAAACCAATACAAGGGATAATTGCCATACAAATTTTCAAACCCATTCTGAGTATGTCAATAAACAAAAAAAGTATATAATTGTTTAATTCGTTTTAAATTTACATCCTTTTAATGCCAATTTCACTTTAAAAAATTATTTTCCTATAATTGTACCAGTTACTAGTTTTACTATCCTATATGTTTTCGAATTAAGACAACTTTTATTTTTTTAACTAGCCGAGAGTATCTGTATAGAACCGACAGAATGGCGCATAGATAAAAACAAAAAAAAAAAGAAATAATTTTTTTTTTTTCTACTTTTCTATATATAAATTTTTTTAGGACATAAGTAATAAAATTGTTATGTACACACATTGTAATAAAAATAGTACAATGCGAAAAATAAAATCTAAGAAAGAGAACAAAGATAACGAAAGGATATTTTTAGTGTTGTAATCATTAAGGATTTGCCATTTTCTTTTTTTCTTTTTTTTTTATTTTATTTTATTTTTACTATATTTTAATCCTTATATTGGCTTAGAACTTAAATTGCTCATGTAAAAAGATAACCATTAGGTAATAAACAGTTTTAGACCTCTATGAAAACCATAATTTTAAGTTTATTTCTGTTTTGTTGTTACTGTTGTTATAAAATAATGAAGGTTTTGGTGATGGTACTGGTGGTCCAATATAATTTTATATAAGTGATGTTAATAATAAAAATTACAAGAAAATTAAAACAGCAGAAGAAGAAAAAAATAAAAGATGAATTCAATTTAATTCAATAAAGTTTATTGGTCATTATAATGATCTAACATTACATTTATTGTTAACATTTTTCTTTTATAGAACGCCTTAAAATTAAACTTAAACTTAATTTTATTGAAAATGTTTCTTTTCTTTCATTTTATTTCATACTTTTTGATTTATTTTAAGAAATTCTAGTAATCAAATAAAAAAAAAAATAAATTTAACAATTAAAGTTTAAGGATAAAATTTAAATTGACGATTTGACATTAATGTTTTTATACCCGTACGATAGGATCGGGTATAATAAAATTACTCCTCCGTTTGTAACACCTCGAAATAAGCGAGCTAGATATACCTTCAAAGGTATGGATCGGATTAGAAAAAAATTCTAAGACTTTTGAGCCATGTCCGTCCGTCCGTCCGTCAGCACGCTAACTCAAAAACTAAGAAAGCTAGAATCTTGAAATTTACACAAAATATGCTGGGAGTAATTTGTAGGTTTCCTATTTTTTTTGGTTGAGTTTGGACCAAGCCTTAGGGTAGCTCTCGAACACCTAACTTTTAGATCCCCACATTTTTTTTTAAATAGAGCTATGAAATTTTAACTACTGATAGATCTCACAAAAATATTAATTTTATTTTTAATAACTTTTTTTTGTAGCCCCACCCGTTACGGAGCTACAGCTCCCCAAAGGTTCAAAAAAGCTCTATATTTAAATTATTACAGCACGAGTTGTATAAAGTATATCTTCATTTTGAAAACGCCAAACGATTACTGTTTTTATTAGCTTTAAAATTATATATGCAATAAATATATATTTGTGGCATACGGTGTCTGAATTTACCGTTATGCGAAACTCAAATTTTGCAAAATCCTTTAACCTTTCTATCTTCTAAACGGTTTAAGTTGGAAACTTGAAATTTTGACAGAAGTTAGATCTTTGAAAATAAGTATGAGTCATTTCAGAAATATTTTTTGTATCATGCCCCGTTTAGGAACTGTAAGGGGTCAAAAACTGAAAATTTTCTATTTTTAAACACCTGTAACTTGAACACCTGTTAAAATTTTTTTGAAGTAATACACAAAAACTAAAGGTTCAACATTATACTCTTATTTCTGTTAACAACTTTTTTTAATAATATAGGGTTACTTTGTAATTGACGAAAGTGTTACTTAATTTTTTCAAATTTTCTAACAAATTTCTTCAACAAATTTTTTGCATTTGTTTTTTATTTGTTTAATGATGTGTAAAAATGTAAATAAATAAACAACATAACGGTTGCTTGAAGAATTTTTATTTATATGATATTGATATATATACATATTTATATAATATCATGTTTATTTACATATCGTATATGTCACTAGTGAATTAATGATAGTATATATGTATATTATATAGCGCCGTATTTACATACATATATGTATTTTATTGTACTTATAAGAAATTATTCTGTCAATGGAATATTTAAATATAATATAATATAATATTTAAAATTATATTTATTATTTTGTACTAAGTAAATTTAATATAAATTTACCACTTAGTATTAAATGGTACTATAGAATATTTGAAAAAGTTTTGGATTGATAATCGTTATGTGGAAGGTTAGAATCTGCTTTAGAAGAATGTACATATAAACATATAGTTTGAATATATGTACAACCCATAGTTCTAGAAATTATAAAATTCACCCAAATTATTTTAAAATACTAAAATATTAAAAAAATAATATTGTAGGCAGAGTGGCTGTGAACATACTAACGGTTCGTACGGGTATCTAAGGGTTGACAAAGGCAACTGTATTCTTCTTCGTTTTTTTTGAATTTAAAATCCAAAATATTCGACAAAAATCAATTATTTTAAATTATTAAAATTTTTAGCAAAATTTAATCATTTTGCGAACATTAAGATATTAAATGGCCACAAAGAACGTAAAGATAAAATTAGAGATTAGGGACTGATAAATAACTGATGGTTAAGACTAAATAAAGAAGGTTTAACTAAACGAAATGAATCAATTTATAGTAAATTGTATGAAGCCAAATGCAGATTTTTCTTTTAACTAATTCACTCCTGAAAATAGCTATAGAATTATATTTGGGGACCAAATTTAAAAAATATATTATTTAACGTGACAACTAACATCATAAATAATAAAAAGAAAGAATTGCAATATAAGAATCTAAAAACTTTTTTGATAGGAGGATATTAAAAAGATTAATTAGACTTGTATTAAAAACATATACTGCAGAGAATCAAATACTTAGTTCCACATTTTGATTCAAGCACTTGATTAAAAAAAAAAAAAAAATTCCACTCAGTCATCTAGGCTGTACACGTAACCACATATCCAGACACACACACATAGTATGCAAAAAAAAATTTTTACAGATTTCTACGCACTGGAGTAATGAATTTTTGCAAAAATCTCGGTAAAAATCTCGGTTTTTGTGTGAAAACAATACCTACCTTTTGCATTCATGTATGCGGTCAGTAAAAAATACAAATTTTTAAAATAATTTTTTAAAAAAAATTAATGATCTTTAATGGTTTTTGTATATATATATATACATATATATGTATATATATATATATATACATTTATATATACATATATATAATATCAAAGTAAAATTATGTAAAAAAAAAAAAAACTTAAAAAAAAAGCCGAAGGCCCTTAGTTGCCAGAGCTAACATTTGTATAACACTAATTGTATTAGGGACTATACATTTTTAAATAAATAAATAAAATAATTTATTTCATAAAATAAACTGTATATGTTTATATTTTAAATAAAGATGATTATCCAATCATCTTACCTCTAAAATCCAATGTTAGTGAGCTGTGTTGAAAACTGTTCAAGAAAAAATAAATTTGTATCATAATTTTTAAACAATAAAACAATAAGATTTATTATAACCATTATAGATTTATTTTAACCATGTCAAAATTATACCACTGAGTAAATTAATATTATATGTAGTTTGTCTAAAGGTGATGATGAAAGATATGAACTAGCAATAAATAATAGTCTTTTTTTTTTGTTGTTGCTTGCTAATTGCACAATGGTTAGGTTTTGTCAATGGTTTTTACATCAAGTACATATTGGGAGAAGAGAAAAATTATCCAGGAAAACATTGGTAGGTATACAATGAATAAGAAGCAGTGCAGGTTTATGTTCGAAATATTTTCTTATTACTAAATCTCTAAGCTTTCAATAAAATACTCAATTCAATTATTATGGGAAATACTTCTAGACCTTATTACATGTAGGATTATATTTTCAATTGCATCCAATAAAATTTTATTTGTTTATATTTTGTTATTAATTTTATATGAATCTAGACCCTTAAAATGTTAGGTATAGACACTGTAACCAGATCTCCAAAATAAAAAACTTCTTTAGCACATAAATTCAATACATTAAAATCTGCAAAAAGTCATTATAAAACCGTATTTTCATAAAATTCTACTCTTATTATAGCCAACAAAAATTAAATCGAAAATGTCTCATGCAATTCATATAACAAAAGATAGGAAAAAAAAATAATGGATTAAACTGAATCAACATAAATATATATATAAATATATATATATATATATATATATATATATATAGATAGTATACTATTCGATGTAATATAAAAATCTTTAATTTAATAGAAAGCTTTAAATATTATATCAAAAATATTATTTTTAAAAAAATTTTATCAAAATAATATCCTTTCTTTTTTTTTTTTATTTATTTTCTATACTTTTTAATGATTTCCTTAGAAATAAACTAAAATTAATTTTTTATTTTTTTATATTCAATGATGTAAAAAATCCACCTTTATCCTATATATAGATAATAAAGTAAATGCGGTTTTATCAATATTTGATCTCAAATTTCATAGTATAGTTTTTGTTCTTTCATCTTTTGAAATATTTTCCTTAGAAAATGGAAAATTTTTTTTTTTTGTTTATTTTAACAAATATTTATTAAAAAACAATCAAAAAACAACAAAAAAAAAAAAAAGGATAAGAAAATAAGGTGAAAAAATATATATTTGGATTTATTGGACATTAGTCTTCATCTTTTATTAGAATGTTTTTAGTTTATTTGATGTTTTTGCACTAATAATCGTTTATGATTCCTTCGCTATTTTTATTTTTATTTTTTTTTTTTTTATTCTTTACCACTAAATTATCAAACTCGTAAATACTCATATCCTATGACTAGCTGACATTTTGACATTGATTGATTGTATTTTATATCCTTGAACGATTTTATATATTTTATTTCAAATTTATTTTATATATAGCTATATATATATATATATATATATATATATATATATTTCTTTTTTCTTTATACATACATATTCATTTATTTTAACTGTATTCTTTTTCTCAAAAAATATTTCGAAATCATTTGAAATTTTAAGCCATATTTTTTTTCACAAAATCATACATAAATGACAATACGAAAATGTGAAAATAATATTTAATGTTTATACCGTTAATATAAAAACGGTATTTTATAATGAAAATATAGGATTAAATAAGAATAAGAATTTTTGCCTTTTTTTTTTTTTAAATTTTCTTGTATATATTATGTCATGTATAATTTATGTATATATGTATGTTAATGTAGGTGTTTAGACCATATATCCATTACGTCTTCAAATTAACTAAAGCTATTTTCAGTTTCGTTAATACCATGATCAGTAATCGATCATATCATTTTAATATATAAAGTTCGTCCTTAAGAAAATATATTGCTCGAAAATTAAATTGAATTTTTAACTTAAAAAATATGAAAGATATCATTTTTAAATTAGCTTCAAAATATTTAAAAGATGCCCAGTTCTAACGAGTGAAAAAAAAAGGTAAAATTTAGTAATTGAATAATAAGCTTCTTTCTAATCCTTTTAATGAGATTCTGGTCTGGTCTTTTCAAGATTACAATAATTAATATCTTAAAGAAGTCGGAAGACGGACCATCAAAAAAAATTATAATTCGAAAGTAAAAAATAGACATGAGCTAAAAAATGATAAAATAAAAAACAATAAATAAAGTGTGAAGAATTGAATAAATATAGGAAAAACAGAGAAAAACAAAACATTAAAAACTTGTGTAAATATTGTGTGCATTCATTGTATATTCGAAGCTGTCATTTATTATTTTTTTTTTTTTTTTTTTTTGTTATAGAATATATAAAAATTTTTTGAAGAATTTATTAGTTTTCCGGTAATTTTAGCATGCCCTAACTGATTTCCTGTACAATCCTTAAAATTTTTAAATTTAAAAGAAAGAAAATATTGCCAAGAAGAAAATCAATATAATTATATTGTATGAAAATATTTAAAAAATATGTTTTTAATTTTTTATAGTAATTGCCTTCTCGTTTATTAGAAGTTGCATATAGGCGCATGGAAAACTTGTGTTGAAATTGATTTAAAAAAAAACTAACAATGTAACCACTAAAACATTATTAATGGGATCCACTATGTGAATTAATCTTCATAGAATTGGATTTATTTTTTTCTCAATCGTACCAGTGTACTAGTGAATCTAAATTGTTTAAATTCTTTTAATTATTTTGTCCTGGGACAAAAATCTCTATAACTCTTTTATAATTCATGACAGTATATTAATTTCTTAAATTTTTATTATATTTTTCCTAATTTATAATACCGTCTATAATCATTAAGAATACATTTATAATAATGATGCCGGGTTTTAATGCCGGGAAGGTGTGTACAAATTTTTATTATATATTTTTGATTTTGAAATTTCATTTTAATTTCTATGAAAGTTTTTTTTTTTTTTTTGTCCTTTTGTTTGCATTTAAGTTCTAAATTTTTTGTAAAAATGTCAATATGTTCATAAAATTAAATATAAAAGCCTATAAAAAAAAGGGAATAGATGCAACTTAATATAGAACTTAAAATATTCCTATTTTCACTTGAGTTTTAATTTTTGCCAACCTAATTCCAACCTTGAGTTTTAATTTTTGCTATATAAGTTCTACAAAAATGATGCTCACACTGGTCCTTTTATTGAATTAAAATAAAATTATAGGAAAGAACTATTTTGGAAAAACTGATTCTTTTTTACTATAATAGCATAAAATGACAAATTAACTGATACGTATAATCACTCTGATAATATATTCGTTTAATCTGTTGACTTGTTTTAATCTCCTTATTTGTTTTATTGAATTAATTTTGTTTTTGGTAGAAGGATACTGCATATGCACACTTTGCTCTTATGATACCCTGGATTAGTTTCTTTCCTAATTTTAGTTCTTACTTGCATTAAAAGGTCCTAAGGGCATCGTACTCAGTATATTATATATTTTAATAACAAAGTATATCATTTTATTTATATATTCCATAAAACTTCATGAAAATAAAACAAGCAAATAGATAATTTAAGGAATTTTCTTATTTTATTATTTATTTATTTATTTATTTATATTAATATTACATACATAAATGTAATGCAATGTTATTGAACTACCGGCTATCAAGGCCATTATAGGTTTTTATACTATTATTAAATTATATACTAATATTATTTATTTTGTTTATATTATATACTATATATTTATATCATATTTCGTCGTAAGGGGGTATGTAAAGAAAAAAACACTTACGACCCGTGCAGGGATCGAACCCACACTCCTTCGGTTAATACGCCACACGCCTAGGCTACTGAAGCCCCTTCTCTTATTTTATTTATTTATTTATTTATTTATATTAATATTACATACATAAATGTAATGCAATATTATTGAACCATCGGCTACTAAGGCCATTATAGGTTTTTATACTATTATTAAATTATATACTAATATTATTTATTTTGTTTATATTATATACTATATATTTACATTATATTTGGTCGTAAGGGGGTAAAGAAAAAAACACTTACGACCTGTGCAGGTATCGAACCCGCACTCCTTCGGTAAATACGCCACACGCCTACCCACTAGGCTACCGAAGCCCCCTCTTATTTTATATTTTACATGTATAATGTTTTTTGTGTTGTAATATAATTGCATACTTTCAGGCGCACATCAACAATTTCTTCTTTCTTCCTTATTACGAGTCGATTTACCACATTTATCGTCAAACCTTTTTATTCGATTTTTTATTAATTTAGTTATCACTTTGAAGCTATTAAAAAATTATAACTAGAAATTGCAAATCAAGTTATTTTTTCAAAATTATAGAAAAAAATTTTCATTTTATCCAATTTTTTTTAAATCTAAAGTGAAAAATTAAGATGAAAATTTTATTTTTTACTTTATAACTATATAACTAAGATGTTACAGAATCAAGTTATGGTAAAGACACAAAATGGAAGAATTATATTATAATCGATGATGTTATCTAACAACAGCAAGAAAATGAAATAATTTTTCAGCAAAAAAAATAAAAATAAAAGTGAAAATCTTTCATTAAATTACTGCACTTAATTTGATCGAAATGATTGATGATTTATTTTTTTATATTCTGTTTGTCATTTTCAATTTTTTTTTTATAAACGATTTTTTAAAGATTATATAAATGAACGAAATTTGATGCGCTCAAATAAAAGGTTTACATAACTAGTGATTTTCAGTGTTATTATGAATGATTATTTGATAATTTTATTTTTGTTTTTACTTGTTTTTCGAGATATAATTAAAGAGTTTGAAAAAATATTTGTCTTGATTATAATTTCAAGGGTTAACATCCTCTGATAATCGATCACATTTACTGCAGGAGTTTTTTTAAACTCTTACTATTTAAGTTATAATTATAAAAATAAAATATGTTTTTGATAAATGAAAATAATTGAGAAAGTAAATAATCAAATATAATTTACACATTAACTTCTACAAACCTTATCCTGAAAAATAAATAAAGAGGAGAAAATGAAAATTTTAAAGCTTACCTGACAAACCAAAACGAATTAAAGATGTCTCTTGAGAACCGGCTGAAAAGAAAAGACATTCCAATTTCATTATTCACTGTGGATTGATAAACGCAATATAACAGAGTAAAGAAAACGGGAGATCAAAACATAATTACAACAGAATTAATAAAATGGGAGGGGTAACAAAATTTGAGAGCTTACATACAAAACTCCATGACAGATATATGAAAACTCCGTACATATATCTTATTTTCTTACCAAGATTGGCAGGAATCATCGAAAAATGCTATAGAAGAGCTAAACAAATACGATTCATCTATCAGCGTCGGAGACTTTAACTTACTAAACATTACATGCCTTTTTAACCAAACAATAACTTAAAGGAACTTTAGTACTATTGTGCTGTTTCAGTGAGATAGGCTATCGGAATTCTATCAGAATGTCTAATGAATAAAAAAATAATTAAACATTATGATACTAAATGACGCATGCAAAATTCCGTTTCAGGTATTGCACAAAAAACTTAATTATAAAGCCGAAACAATTTTAGGTCATTCTCAATTTGACTTTATCCAAAATACATGATTAAGAAATCATAAGCATCAAAGGCAAAAAAAAATTCTAAGAATGTAAACAAATACAACCTTTTCTAATACAACAATTAACACAAATTCAGAAAAATCACTTAGAACACTTGTAAAAGCCATGTAGGACGTAAAATTTAAAGACATTGTACATCTACAAGAAAAAAAAAGGAAATCTAGGTAAAAAATTTTGGAAAACAATCAAGAAAGAGAAACACAACTGGAAGGGGATAATTCAAGAGGTCGACACATAAGGGCCACACACATTTGAACCATCAATGAAAAATAAGAAAAACACTTTTAAATAAATCTTACATTTTTTTATATTAGTGGAATCTTAAGTAACTCAGAACATGATGGCTTTACTAAGTGTAAATAGAACAAAAGAAAATTACAAATAAAGAATTTAAGTGTTTTTATTTTAATTTTATTTACATATTTATATAAAAAATTTAATTAATTTTATAACATTTTTTTTTTTTTAAATATTAAAACATTGCATTTGAATTTTTTTCTTTGATTACTTTGAAAGGTATAAAACATAAAAACAAATGTTTTCTTTTAATTTAGATAAAAATAACTTCATTAGATGAAATTTAACTAAAAAAAAAAAAAGGAACAAAATGGAATTAAAAAATGGAAATTATATTTTTTTAAGAAAAAAAATCATTGCAATAAAAAATAAAAAAAAAAATACAAACAGATACAATAATTTTAATTTCTTTCTTTGGCGTTGTTTCTACTACTTATACTCTACTTTAGTATCTAAAGATATAAAATTTTTTTGTTTCATTTCTTTTTTTTTTTTTTGGTATATCCATTAACGACACCAAAACCAAAATAAAAAAAACAAAATCCTTACATTTCAATTAAAAAATTCAAAATTACGACTGCATAAAAAAGGATTCTCGGTTTCATTTTTTTCTCATTAAAGGAATTAAAGGACCTATGTAAATTTTTACCAAATAAAATAAACAAAACAAATAAAAAAAAAAAATTATTAAGTAGATAAAAATTTTATGCACTCCGATTTCTTAAAGAAATCAACAAAAATAAAAAAAAAAATAAAATTAAAATTACAATGAAAAATGAATTTATTTTTTATTCGTGTAACATTTTCTCAAAAGCAATATTATTTACATTTTTGGAACATTAAAAATTTATGTATGAAAATTATTTTCCTCAATTTTTTTTTTTTATAATATATCCACCACATGAACGTGTTAATATTATATAATATATATTTTATATTTTATTTAAGGATACAAAATTCGTTTTTAATGACCCTCCAAGTTTTTGTTTCCTCTCAAATGAGAAATTTTGTTAGAAAACTAAAACGTAATACTCAGGTGCTATTAAAACTTGTATGAATATTCTACATGCCTTAATACAAACAATAACTTAATACTTATCATATGGGATATTTTTGATGCTATAGATTCAGTTAAATTAGATAGGAAAACCATAAGGGATCAGTAGAGACTATAGCAAATATTATTTGTAATGTTCATATTATTATGAAGCAAATCAATATTTTCAAAAATTCCTCTGCCATTTTCATCCAACTGAAGGAGCTGGTCTGATGAGATTTTGGATACTTTTAGATTTTTTTGAAATTTTCAATTGTACAAAGTCTAGCGCCCTTACTACATTATAACAATCTTAGGTATAGTACGGTACGTGGTATTAAAAATGAACATTTTTGTATACTTGCAGCACTTGCAAAATTCTAATTTATATTTTTACATATTTTTATAATGCAAAATAATTTACCTATAGAAATCTTATAACTATTTATAATAAAACAAAATTCAGATGATAGTAGGAACAACTTGTTCTTTCTTTTCATTTCTTTAGAAATGCTTTATTTCATATTTATAAGAACACTTTTGGCAAAAAATATATAAACATAAATATTATTTTATAATTTTTTTTTTTTTCTAAGGGAGGTGGGAATCTTCCAAAGACACCAAGAATGTCCCCCTTGGTAGTGTCAGATTCTTACTGACTAAACCCACCTCCCCCTTCAGTTAATATAATGGGATGAAACCCTTACCAGCGAACGCAGTATATTGGCTAGGGAGTAGGGATCTATCATCTATTTGAAAATTTTAAAAAGGAAATACAGTTATAAATCTTTAAAAAAAATATTGAAATTATAGCTGAATAATAAAATAGGTCTAGAAACTTTTATTTATTTCATTCAAATATTATAGTCCAATTCAACAACCATTTTGTTCTCAAACTCATAACTCTGATTAACTTCAATTTCTTATTTAAAGAATCTTTCAAAATCAATTGAATTTTGTTATTTTATTATTAGACGTAAGTTAAAGTTAATATATATGTACTTATAAAATATAATCTTTCCAACAAAAATGTATTCTCAATTTGGAAACAATCATTTAAATCTACCTTTTCATTATCATAATTTAAATTTGTCTTTCAATGTACCTTCATATGGAGTTACTTTTTTTGATAACCCTTTATGTCAAAAAGAAAATTTCCATTTTATTTCATATTTTTCCAAAAACAAAAAAAAAAAAAAAAATTACAAAAAAGAAATGAAATATAAAACAAAATCATTTTTATGTCCTTTTAATATTAACATACAAATGTTTTTCACTGAAATATATTTATCAAGATAAAATAGACATATACATACACATATGCGTACAAAAAAAAAATAAACGTGAAAAAAATCAACATAAAAAATAAAATATATGCATTCACACATAATATAGAGATAAATAATAACCAAAAAAAAAAAAAACAAAAAGAAGAAAGTTACAAACGTATATTAATAGCCACCTTTTTCCAAAATAACAAGAATACACTATAGCTTGGGATAAGATTGTCAGATCATTTTAAAAATTAAACAGAATTATAAAATCTTATTTTACTATTTTTGTAATTTATACATTTACCTAACATTTACCTAGCATTCTATGCCGTTAAAGTGCACTCGTAGCAGAATTTCATCAAATAGAATTCCTAATCGTCATAGAAGACTTCTTAAACAATTGATTCTATAAGCCGATGACACAAACTATCGATCCATGAAGTTTAGGTGTATAACAGCTCACGCCATCCAGATGTAAGACTACTCAGCTATCCATTCCCACTCAAACAATGACAAGCAGTAAAGAAGATTCATTAAGTCAAAATTTGCTAGATCGATAAAAAAAAACTTATTTATTCTATGAGTTAAAACAGGACACATACAAAATACGTGAACTATTGATGAACTTTAAGTAAAAAAATAATACATATGTATATTTAAATTAATGATATTTCTTTACGTTTTTAAAATTAATTAAAACAAAAAGTATTGCTATTCCGTTAAAGTAAACCGAAAACGATGTGTTGAAATAAAAATATCCCAGAATATATTCAGTGATTTAAAACGAACTCTCTTAACTCTCTCTGAATACAAACAGAAAGCTGCTAAATTAAATCTGACAATTGAATTCGCGAAATCGTGAAATTTGACAACTCTATGTAATTACTATAACTATATATATATTATATTCATCGTTCAAAATTCATGAAGAGACATCAAGCCAAAACGCAGACTATTTAATTTTTTTTCCTTTTTTTTTTTTAAAGAAATTTATCAAAAGGATTTCAGAAGGATTTAAATAAGAGAAAAAGAGAAAAAAATAAATATACATATATCATATTCATATGTATTATGTATTAAAAAAACAACAAGAATAGGATTACGTTAAATACTAAAATCCTCTGACATAAAAGTTTTATTTAGACTTTTCTTTTTTATTTTTTTTTTTTTTTTGTTTTTTTTACAAAGAGGAAAACAAAAATATTAAAAAAGTATGATAAAAAAAAAATAAAATAAAAATACAAAAAAATTTTTAATTAAAACAATCATGGATTTTTTTATTTTTATTCTTGATTTGAATATGTATAACAGTTGTTAGGACATGTGTGTGTATAAAAGTTAAAAAAAAAATGAGAAAAGTTGTTTTTATTTATACAATTAAAAAACAAAAAACACCTTTATGCAGAATAAAAAAACGATTTCAAAGCTGAAATATTCATACAAAAATTATACAAAATTCCTAAACTAAGATTGTCATTATAGTTTTAATATTGGGCGACCGACCTTGAATCGAAATTGTACTTCTACAGCTCTTAAGAATCACTAATAATATAAAAATTATTAGTAGATCTAGTAATCATTGTTCTGGAAATTGTAAGCAATCAAAGAAAGTTGAATTTCAAATGATAAAAGAAATAAAATATTAAAATTTAAACTAAAAATTATTTAATTAAAATAAAAAAGAATAGAACAAAAATCTAAATGCATTTTTTAATGCAATTTGTAATAAAATAGATCATAAGTTATCAAAAGAAATAAACCTTATTTATTTACCATCAAATATCCAAAACAAAAACCCCAAAATTAATTAGTAAAAAATTAGAACAAAAGAGATAAAATGAAAAGAAAAGTTTAGTAGCAACAGAAAAGATGAATGAAAATAAAAAGAGACAAAAATATGACATAATTTAACAGTAAGTCAATGCAACCGACTTATTTGTACCCTACACCTAAAAAAATCAAATTAAATTAAAAATCCATAAGTTATTTTAGTTAGGTATTTAATAAAAGCTAAAAAAATAAATGCTTTTACAACCTTTGTACAAAATTTCAGGTTTCTATCTTTTTTAAATTCGAAAATATGCTTGTTAGGTCTGGGGAAGTTGTGTGAAGGTACCCGAACCACAACCCCAATTCATCTCAAATTTTAGAGACATCATCAGAACTGGGTAGAACACTCTTATATCAAATTTCAAGTTTCTATCTTTATTGATTTCGAAGATATGCTTGTTCGGTCTTGGGAGTTGTGTGGGAGATACCCGAACAACCATTCCAATTCATTTGAAATTTCAGGCAAATCAGGGATTCAGGAAACAATACCCTAGTACCAAATTTGAAGTTTCTATCTTTATTAATTTCGAATATATCCTTGTTCGGTTGTAGTTGTGTGGGAGGTACCCGAATAACTACTCCAATTCATCTAAAATTTTAGGGATATCAGGGATTCAGGAAAAACACCCTCGTATAAAATTTTAAGTTTCTATCTTTATTAATTACAAAAATATGCGTGTTCGGTTTTAGGAGTTGCATGGAAGGAACCCGAACCCATGGTCCGATTTCGCCCATTTGCAATCCCTGCCTTTCTTTAGCCATTGTTAATCTACAGTATAAATTTCATCAATATAGTATCATTATTTTTTGAGTTATCGTGCGTATGGACGGACGGACGGATGGACATCGCTAAATCGACTCAGCAGGTGATCCAGATTCAGAATATATATACATGTCCATATCTAACTCGCTTCCTTTTGGTGGTTACAAACACCATACCAAAGTTAATATACCCTCTACTTTAGGTGTAGAGTATAAAAAAGAGAAAATGAAAGTATTTAAACTTTAAAATGTATTATAGGACTTTAAAGTAGGTGCTTAACCCCCTCGCTATTTGATCAAAAAGTTAGTGAACAATAAAAGCCCAAGTTCTATTGTACTGTTTAAACAAAAGAATATTTTGCTGGAACTATGTAGTAAAAATAGGTTTAAAGTTTGCAAGAATGTGGTGAACGAAGATTTTGGCGGTTCTCCTAAACCTATGTAAATTGAAAATGTATGAAAATGTAAATTAAAAACTTAATTAAAGTTATCAATTACGATATAAATAAACAATTTTAAAAATTTAATCTAAAACAAAAATATTTGTTTTCGTTATTTATTCTATAGATAAATTTATTTATTGATAGTCAATGATGCTGATCTTTTAAAATTTCTTGGTTAGAAAAGAAAACCTAATAAAATTATGATTATTTCTATAAATTAGAACTCATTAATTTAAAATTAAACTACACAGGGTGTTTGACTTTCTTTAATAAAATCTTATGGAAATAATCAGTATTAATTAAATTTTTTTTAAGAACATGTGAGGTTTAATTGAAAACTTGAAAAATTTTTGAGCTAAAAAGGCAATAGGATAGTTAGGGTCCGCCATAACATTTAAAGTTGTAAAGATAGACCCCCCTCTCATACAATGTTTTGTTCCTTCCGAAATACCCGATCAACCATTTTAAGAAAAACTATTGATAGCCAAATATCCTGAATAAGAATAATGTTAAAAACAGCTTAAATTTTAATGATGTATATAAAAGTAGATTTAAGTAAGTATGGGTATATAAAAGTACATCTAAGTAAGTATGGGTATCCAGCCAATGGTGTAGAGTTGGTGCCTGCTACAGACAAGTAATCAAGGACTTAGTCAAATTAATGATTCACGAAACTGAAGCTTAGTCAAATATGAATAATAAATGACTTAGTGGATGGCCTATATTGCTCATAGGAGTGGCAAGAAAAAAAAATATATATATAAATCGAGTTAAAATCAAATCTAACAACTAAATAAAAATAAATTGGAATAAATAAATAACTAAAATTGAATATTATATAAATGTTAAAAGAAATCATACATTTTATAATAAAGAGAATAAATAATTGAGTAGATTTTCAAAAATGAAATTTTTTTGTTAATTTAACACACAGACGGACATGCATATTATGTATATGTATATAACCAAGTAAGTATGAAGTGCATATTATGCATACATAACCAAGTAGTTGAAAAAATTATAAAAGAAATTTATAAAATACTCGTACCATAAAACAATAATAAAGAGTTATTTATTATAACATTAAACATGATTTACATTACATTAAACATGGATCGATTAAGTTCTTTATTTTGGGCAGGGTAATTTCTCCTTTTAGACTTAAAAATTTGACATTAATTTCCTTTATACAATTTCTATTTTACAATTCCAGAAGTACCTATGTATGACTTATAAAAGTAACGGATTCTTCAAATATTTAGGAATAGTTCGAAGAACATTAAAGTTAATTACTAAAATTATCTTAAGAACAAATTTTTGTTTTTTTGATTTAAAACCATTAAAAACAACAATTTGAGAAAATTTTAATGCTTCTAATTAAGTAATAAAGTATAAGTAAGTAAAGAATTAATTGCACAAACCAAAGAAAAAAATTAGGTGAAATTGTGCAACTAAATACTCTCACTTGTGACATTTATTAGTATATGAATTTATATGTTTTAAGTCGTAGTTCTTAAATATCTTACAAATTGGTATGCCATCATAGTACACCTCAAAAAAACTGACAAATTACAAAAATATAAGTTGAACGGATATAGGAAATAAAAACTTATTAAATAAAAATCTTAAACCGATATATTTTTTTTTTTGTTTACGAGGGTTGGTGGAAAACTCGAAAGTCACCAAGAGGAACCGCACGTGCTTCCTTAGGGTAGTGTTGGACTTTAACCAACCAAAATCACTCCCCTTTTAAAACCAAACTTTAGGATGGAACCTTTAATACAAATGTACAGTTTGGTTTTGGGGATAGGGATGTGGGAAGGAAATTGGAATTGGGAAATTTGGATTATGGGGGATAGGTAGGAAAATTTGAAGGGACATTTTGAAGAAAGATGTTAATGTTCTTCTTAAATTTAAGTAAATCGTACACATATGAATTACCAACTTTAGGGAACACATGCGATGGTATATATGGTTCCACATACGGGACATGCGCATGATAAACGAATTTCCATAAGCTGTATTTCACCATCTTGACAACTCAACATGGTAGGGATAAGCATCTGTTGCGCTCCTTGTTCTCGTTGGAAAACTTTGAGTGGTTTGATGTTTAACATTTCTAGATAGATCTATCAATTCGTAACGTTCTTTGAATTTTTCCATCTTTTAAAAGAACATTTATTAACAAAAAAAAAGTAAATGGAAAATTTATATCATATCCATAGTCCTTTCAGATAAATTCAACAATGTGTTAAAAATTAAAAATTAGTAAACATATTTTAAATTTTCAATTCGCATTTAAAAATTAAGTTACTTTTGTTTATTTTACATTAAAATTTATATCTTTATATTTTATACTTATATAGTTTATAACCAAAATTTACTTTATACCAATTAAATTGAAAAACTAAAACTAGAAAAAAAAATTAAATTTAAAAGAAATTCATAAGGATAAAAAAAGGATATATTTTTTAATACTATAACATATGATTATTTCAATATTCTAAGTCTGTAACCAAAAAGAAAAAAAAAGAATCATTCTTTTTTTTTTCTCCTAAATTTTCATGCCCTACAAATAAACATAAATTTTTTCATTTAATTCTATGAAAATTTCTTTGATGTTGTTATTCATATTTTGTTTCTAAAATTTATTCGGAATAATTAAAAATAATATAAAAAAAAAAATGAAATATTCACTACCCATCCAAGTGTTTATCTTTTTTTTTTTTTTAAATTTGATATAAAATGTTTCTGTTCCAATAAGCATAAAACTTAAGATGCCGACAAAGATTTTGTATTCAACTTTAAGTGTTTTTGAAATTTTTGGCATTTTTTCTAATAGGTTTGGGAAAAAATTTTTAAATAAATACAGTTGTTAGTTTTACTCTGAACGTTTGACCATTGGATTACTTGTTTAGGAAACTTTTGCAAAACTTAAGATAAAAAAATGTTAATTTAAGCATGAATAGTTAGTTTTATATCTAGCATATCTATATATAGCTTTTTCGTATATATATAGCTATTTCAGATAAAATCCATTTCTTGGTGGCTGTACAACTCAATTAAAATTCGACAAAATACATTTTTATAATTCGATATTTGAATTTACTGTTATGTCAAATTAAAATTTTACAAAATGTAAGCTTCGTCTCTTGATATTTATCAAAAATAGTTAAAGATAGAAAATTTTAAATTGAAAAGTAGAAAGGACCTTAAAAATTGGGAGCACCACGAAATCCCCGAAATAAAAAAAAATTCAAAAGGAATTATGCTAAGAAAACTGCTTTAGGATTTTGGTATTTTGGAATTTTGTGAATTTTGCAATTTCGAGATGAATTTTGGGATTTTGTATTTGGGATTTCATGACAAACCCTTAAAAATGATCATAAACAATAGATAATTTAACTAAAACAGTCCGATTACTAATATTAATATTTATTATTATGGTCTAATATGATCTAATTAATCAGTGATCTGATTATACCCTATACCTTAATTAGCAGGTTTCACTGCAAATAAATTTAAAAAAAAAGCAATATTTTAGTGAACGCATGTATGTTTTATTTATTTTTTTTAAATCATATTTATTTAAATATTATTTAACTTATTATACATTTTTTTTAAATTCGATTTATAACAAATATTAAAAATTAATTAATAAAAATTTAAAGATTAATTAAATTAAAATAACATTTTTTTTTTTTTCTAGTAAATTATTAAACTTCTTCTGTTCTTAAATTTTCTTCCAATAAAACTTGTACTAATCTCATACGCATCCTAAGTTTATTTGATTCTGTAACAGTTTTCATAAATGGAATCATTGACATTGCAAAATGATAATCACTACTTTCAATCATTTTTTTATGTAAATCACAATTTGTTTGCAAATCATTTGATTCATGAACTGGTGATGAAGATGTTGTATTATCGCCATCATTTAAAATAGAATTTTCTGATATTACTGATGGTATAAAATGTATTTGTTTTTGTGTAATTATTGGCACTGGTTCTAAATCAATGGATTTTTTTAATTTTTTTGTTTCAGGTTGTTCACATGATGATAAAACATTCAGTATTTTTGATGATGATGTTGATGTTGATGAATATTTAGTTTTTGTAGTACATTTTTTAGATATTTTTCTTTCTTTAACTTTAATATCTGTTAGTTGATTTAATGATTTACATTTTATAGTTGGTTTTTGTTTATTATTTGTATTTTCTATTAAATCAACATCTAATTGAGATTGAACATTACAAAATTTATCATTATTTATTATATCTTTTAAATGATCTTTTCTAATACTTGATAAATTATTTGTTTCTAATGTTGTTGTTTGTATGGGTAATGCTAAAGGAATATTATCAACAATATTATCATCATTAGCATTAATATGTATTGATTCTTGCACAGTTCCTTCTTCATCGCTAATAGTATGTTCACTTTTTATTTCAGTATTATTTAAATTGTCTTCAAATTTTTTATTTTGTTGTTCTTTATATTGCTGTTGTTGTATTTTTTGTACTTTTTTTTTATTTTTATATGTTTTTATATTATATGGCTGCTCTTTTTGTTGTTGTTCTTTTTGTTCTTTTTCAAATTTTTTTTGTCGTTCTTCTAATGCTAAAACATATTTTGGTTTATTTGAAAAATTTTGTTTTACTTGCACATCAGTAAGAAACATCATTTCATTAAAATGATACCAAGTTGATTTATATTCATTTGAATTTGGAAATTTGTCTTTTTTTAATTCACGACGAAAAATATCCCGCAAAATTTCCCATCTACGTTTTCCCTCTTCAACTGTAACAAAAATAAAAATAAAAAAATAAAAATTTTTTTGGTTAAACAAAATTAATTGAAATAATTATTTAAAAAAGAAAAATCTAGCTATGTATATGATTTACACATCTACATTTTTATAAATATTATCATATTATATTTATATACTTACTACTTTCAATTCCTAATTTTTCAATAACATCCGTCCACACAACAGATCTATTTTCTCTTGTTTTATGTGGATTTGTTTTACTTTTGCACCATAATTCTGGTCGTTCTTTAACTTCCGCAATTAAATTAGAACTTTCAATTTGTTTTTGTGTTGGTTTTACTTGGATGTCTGATTGAGAAAAATTTTTAATATTTTTAAATAATAAATTATTAAATTGAATAGCCATTTAATATGTATGTATTTTTAAATAATATTAAAAAAAAAAAATATTCTTTTAAAATTTATATTCTTTTAAAATTAACCCTCTCTATAACAATGTTAAATCAAAACTGTCATACTGAGAGTAAAAATAATTTTTTTTTAGTCTGATATAAACACAAACACAAAAAAAAAAAAAAAAAACAAAACAAGCAAATATAATTTAAAAAGTATATACATATATCAGACGCTAAATATCAGACGCTAATCTATAGTTGCCAGATAACATGTCTGAAAATTCTTATTATCTTCTTTTTCTATATTAAAATTATTTTTCTCTTTATTATACATTCTATAGAGAATTGTACTCATTTTTTAAATATACGGACCGAAGAGTCACGTCACAATTTACAAATAACAGCTCACAGTCTCACAAACAAGTGAGTATGTCAATTGTATATTTGCATCTAAATATCTGATATCTGTATTTTCTTTATAAAAGACTTCTGAAAAACATAACAGTAAGTAGTTAGTAACACGCAAAAACGCAAACAAGTTTTTCCGACAAGTTATAAAATCTCACAAAAACTGGTTTTTTTCTCTTTCCTCTCTTATATTTACTTGCATTATATTAATAGAAATATAGTCGGGTAGTCATTTATTTAGGTATAATAATATTGTACACATGAATATGTTTTCTTATTTTTTAAAACCTATTAAATAAAAAGTCCTTAATCAAACGAATTATATATACATACATTACACATAATATTTATGTACTTATATGTGCAGATATTAAAAATATATTATCTAACATTTTTATCTGTTAATACTTTTATTTTATTATTTTTTTTTAACTATAAAAAATTTAATATCATTTTTCTTTCTCTTTCACTCTTAATTTTTTTTTTTTTTTCGTTTTATAAGAAAACAATCATTGAAATACAATTATTCAATCCCTTAAAATTTATTTTTCATTGAAATTCTATTTTCAGATCCGACAATACATCTAAAATTTCTTACTCTAATAAATTTATGTCTGAATTCTTAAATACATGTTGCATATATGTGTCAAAATAATATACAGGTAGGTATATATACTGTTAACATAGTGTTATGTAAATGTAGTATTCTTATTTAATTTTTATTATTCAAGTTTATTTTGTAGTACAGAAATTGAGTGCTGACGATTACTCTTGAATAGACAAAAATGTAAGCAAAATATAAATATTTCTCTTTAATTTATAAAGCTCTTTTAATTTTTAATAAAAATACCTCAATCAAAATACATTTCTCAATCAAGAGAAAACTATAGAGGAGACATTTCAGATTTCATAATCACATACACAGTACTATTTACTAATTACTATATGTACGCTTTTTTTTAATTAAATAAATTTTTACCTTGACATGAATTAGTGTACACTGTACATATTTTTAATTCTTAGCAACAATTTCTATATTTAATATTGCGGATTATCAGTTTTTTAAAGTGGCTATATTAACTTTTTTTTATTTTTAATAATAACATATTGATTTTAAAAAATAAAAAAATTTTGTTATCATTTTTTATGCATTTTAAATTTTTTTAAATTTTAATATTAATTTGCCTGGAAAATGTTTCTTCTCAGAAGTGTAAAATCAAAATAAATGTATTTCTAAAATTCATAATCCTTTTATATTATTTCAACAAATTTTTTTTTTTTTTTTGTATCTATTCAGTGCCGTACCAATTGCTTTGCCACACCAGCTGACTAAATGAATTAAGAGAAAAATTTCCCTTTCGGTATCTGAAACTAACGGAATTTTGAAACACAAAAAAAAATGAAAATATGTACATATTATAATAGCAAAAATAAAAATAATATATAAAATTGAATAATTGAAGAGAAAAAAGATTTCTATTTATATTTTTAGAGCTGGAAAATGTTTTCATATTTGAAATATTTTATAGAAGTTTAAAAGAAAAAACAATTTAAAGCGGATTTAAAATGAATTGTTTGTTAAAATCTTTTAATACAAATATATGAATTTTTATTATGTATTTTTTTTATTTTTTTTTTAGAATAAGTAACCATATTATTTTGTTAAATTAAGAGTGCTAAAAGCACAAATAAAAATAATTAAAAGAAAAAGTGAAATCAATAATGAAAAATAATAATAAAAAAGCCTTTTGTAAACTTAAAAATATACGAGCTCCTTATACATATGTGTATGTGTTACAGAGGTAAATACATTATTACATTTTTTTTTTTTATAAAGCACTGAAATTCTAATATTTTGATTGAAATTTAAAAATGTGAGTACTCATTTAAGCATTATTAAGACGTAAGATTTAGTATATGTTCAATGCAATAAATGAATAAATAAAAAAATTATCAGTCACTTTATTTATCATTCGCAACTTTTGTCACAAGATCAACAGAATGATTTAGCTTATTTTGCTATTTCTGCTTACAACAATATGTAATTAATTATTTTTATATCAAATTACTGAATTATTGAAATTGTTATAATATGAAAATGTCAATTAAATGAACTATTAAACAAACATTTTAGCAACCCCTAAAATATCATATCCATATAGTTACTTAATAAATTAAGTGGATGAATATCTAAATGGCCTCTAAGTTATGAGGTCCTTATGTATGAGCTATTCTCTTTTTATTTATTTTATTTATTTATACTAATATTACAAAATATAATGGGATAATGGAATATTACTAAACCATCAGCTACTAAGACCATTATACGTATATAGTGTTTAACTTATTAATTTATATTGTAATAGTATTTATTTTGTTTGTATTGTACATTATATATTTATGCTATATTTAGTAGAAAGGAAGATTTGTTAAGAAATATTATTTTTCTGATCATTTTCCTATTGCGGAATTTTAATTCATACAATACATCGCTTAATAAGCCACGTGCCGAACAACACACCTTTTAAACGAATCCACGATTTGGACGTTAACGATTCTAAATATATAGTATAAGGGCCGCAATTATAAAAAGTCAAGTTTTTAAATGGGTGTATAAGGATCTAATTCTAAGGAAATCGACTGATTAATAGTAAAATTATAAAACCACAATTAAGGTGGTTCCCAATAAGCAGAATTTATTGTATACATATACATATCGGTATATATATATCAAATTACCAACCAATCGCCATCACTTTGATTGTCGCGTATTTTAAACGATCGCCAATAAGGAAGACAACGGTCAACTGGCGATTTTTTAACTTACCTCTACGAGAATATCAACACCAGCATTCACCATTCTGAATTCTGAATATAAGGTGGTAACTCTTGATATCTCCAAAGCCTTTCGATTATCAAATATTGCACGCTTTTGAGCAAATATCACGATATTTGTTTAGGCAGACACTTTCGTACTTGACTGATTATTTTCTCTCGAATTCTCTCTCTATACGTGTGTGTCCTTATTTTCAATTAATTTAAATTATGGCTAGCTCAGTTAGTCATGAGCTAGTGAAATTAGCTGATTGGGGAAACGCAAACACAGTCGAGTTCAACACTTCTAAAATTCAAAGTTGTCTGATCTCTTGTCAAAGAGATCAATTCGTACCAATCCTGAGATTTCAAAGGGAAACTATTCAACATTCCGAAAACTTAAATATTTTAACCATGAAGCTAAATCAAATATGCTGTGGAATAAGGATGTTTTTGATGAAGCGAGAAATGCTGTCAAATGTGTAGGTAGGCAAAGCCTAGTTTTTTCCTAAGGATCTGGTCAATATGTATATTATTATATATATACGTATATTCAACCTAAGATCTTATTCTATTGTTCTATTGACATATGGAATGGCGCTCCGAATCGCCATTGGAAATATTGAAGCATAATATATCTTTTATTAATAAGTATTATATATCTTGTTATTAATAATCCTTGTTCTATTGAACTAAAAATAATAATGCCTCCCTTTAAACAATTCCAACGGAATACTATGGAAATTCCTAGGTGGTTTAAAACTGGTTACTCATATGAAGAAAATCATTTACTGTAAGAACCGCTAAAATGTGGAATATACTTCCATTCAATTCTTTCTGATAATTTGTCCGTTATATAATTTCAAACTTTTCAAAAAGAATTTGGGCAGGTTCGCTTCTAATTTACCTTCCAATTATCCCTTATTATCCTACTTCCCTCCAATTCCTCCTCCCAGTATCCAATACAATAACTTTGCATAAAGGAATCCTTTCCTAGTATAGTTGTAAAAAACACCTATATTATAATTATGTATCTAAAAAACTCTAAATTTCATTCTTTGATAATGTATTCTGCATTATTTATTTATTCATTAATGATGATTTTTTATCTGTCTTTTATATTATTGTTTATATAATTATTATTGTAAAAAAAAACAAATTTGAATACCTATTCCTAATACCAAACCTTTGAAAATGTATAACATATTATTATTACACATATGCATTAAAATTGAAAAAAAAATAAAATTAATTTTAGTTTTTGTTTTATCAGATATCTATATTACTGTAATTGTGTTCTGCCGCATAATAAATATAAGAATAAAAAGAATAAAATTTACAAAAACAATTAAAAATTTTTTTTTTACATCCTTACATAATACATACACTAAAAAATCAAAACAGTAATATGAAAATTAATTCAAGCAGTTACTAGATACAATATATGTAACTAAAAAATATCTGTATATCAATTAATTTTATTTGTTTCTGTAAAAATATGATTCGAATTTCTGCAATATTTATAATTTATTTATACATATATATATATATTTATATAAATATATGTGTATAATATGTAGATATATATTATTACATATTATATTATGTATATATAAATAATTTTAAAGAATAAATTCATCCATCCATTTTAGTATGACATCTACTATTGGATTTAACATTATCCCAAATATGTTTTTGTTTTTTTTTTTTTATTTTCCTAAAATTCCATTTTTATAAAAATATGCATATATGTAGATTAAAAACTACAGTAGCGTCTGAAATTGATAATACAGTAACATTATTATAAAAAACAAAAATATTCGAAAAAAATCCAAGCTGCAATCCATTTAATTAGAAATCCAAATTTCTGTAAACTCCAACATTAGTTTTCTAATTTTTTTTTTTATGTAATTTTCATATACATGGAAAATTTTGATTTATGGTATTGTCAAATTAATATATTTCAGAAGGTCACAGATTACAAATTACAGATTACGAATAAAAGCCACTTTGTTTTCCATCTTTGTAAAACAACTACCACCTCATCAACGGTAAAATTAGTTCTATTTTACTAAAACGAAGAAAAAAGTAAAAATCTTTATGGGTATTTACACTCGTTCCAAACAAAAAGTAAAAAAGAAACATTTTGTCCCATTTAATTTTTTCCATATTACACACATATTATAAATTAACTAGCTAATACCGGGTGCGAGTTGTTTTGCCCTTCAATAAGTAAAACATATGGGTTTTTAATTGAAGATATGGGCTAACAAATTCTAAGTTAATAGAGATCAATAGAGTCAATTTCACTGTTAAAGAGCAACACGTATACAAAATATGATGTCAATCACTCAAACCGTTTTTATTTTAGAGAGAGAAAAAATTTAAATATTTGCACCACAGCCCCAACTTGGCGGCACCTTACAGCAAAATGGTTAGCCAAAAAATACTCCCCGTACTGAAAATTTTTTATATTTATATACAAATATTCATGATGATCGTCTGAGCAGTTTAGGAGTCTATAAATCACAATCAAACAAACATTCGCTTTTATATATATATATATATGTATGTATATAGATTGTAACTAGCCGATGCTAGCCTTTAAAAATGCATGTTCAACCTAGCCATTGAAAATCTACTATTCACCATTAAGTTAACTTACGATTGATCTGAAATAATTCTTTATTTTTATATCCTTGTTTATTTTAATTTAAAATAACCTCACTACTAATAAAACAAAGGTGATATAAAAAAGGAATTTAAAGAAACAAATTTCTTCTAGACACATAATATTTATATTATTTAAGTTTATGTTCTATAAGTTTTTGATATTCGCTGTAGTTACAATTAGGTACAAACATCGTTATTCCATATATACATAATTAATTACATAAAATAAAATAGTTGTTCCATTTTAATAAAATAATAATAAAAAAGAACAAAAAAAAAATTATTTTAAATTAAAAAAACAATTTTTAAAATGATAAAATCAATTCTACTCCTTCACCAAAAATCATAAAACATTAGTACATACATATAAGGTGAGAACAGAACAAGTGAAACTAAACTAAAAAAATAAAAAAAAAAATTTTTAATATAATATGTATACTAAAATAAACTCAACATATTTCACAGTCTACATTACAATCTATATTTTATATTTTAATATAAAACCCAATTTACTCAACTCATACCTGATTTTTATTTTTAATATTTAAAAATTTTACATAACATATTCGGATACATTCGGAAGCGTTTTCGGAAGAAAAAACAAATTGAATATTTGGATTTCCAAAAACAAAAACAAACAAAGAAAAAAAACAAACAAAAAAATTCATATTTTGCTCTTCAATTCGTTTGCCATTCATCATCATTATCTACAATCCAACGTAATCATCAAAATTATCATCACCACCATCCTTTGCTAATCAATTCAATTCGAATAATCATCCAAACATTCCCAAAAACGCTTTTTTTTTTTTTTTTTTGCTTTTGTTATTTATTTTTGTTTTCCTTTTCTATAATTTAATTTTTTTTTTTACTCTTCTGTTTCTCTTCTTTTGTTTTTCTTTTGTTATCATTATTTTCGTTCGATGTTGTTTTGTTTGTGTTGTTATTTTTGAATTTACTCTGGTTCTGCTCCACTATAATTGTTATTGCCTTATTGATATAATCGGTTACTATCAGTATCACAACTATTCAAGTACCTATATATTTTCAATTCACAATTCAATTTTCAATCCAATCTAACCATCATCAACCATAATCATTATCATTGTAATCATCATCATCATCATCATCATCAACATCAACATCAACATTATGAATTCTCCTCTAGGTCTTCCGATTTGATACGATGTCGTTTTTATGTCATTTTTGCTCACTATTTTAGTATATTTTAGTATTATTTTCATTTATTTTTTATAATTTTGCCCATTTTAAAATTAATTTTTACTTTAATTATATATATATATATATACATATGTACATATGTTGCAAATGAATTGGCATTCGGCAATCGGCTAAAGGAAAAATAACAAAACGATTTTATCAGAAATCGGAATTTGGAGAGAATAAAATAAATAAAAATAAAAAAAAAAAAGAGAATTAAAGAACAAAAAACGAATGAACAAGAACTAAAAATGTAACAAGAACAACAACAAAATATTGAAAATGAAAATTAAAAGAAAAACAGAACAGAACAACAGAACAAAATGAAAGAGTCGAGGAGCGTGTTAAAGCGAGCATGCACGCCAGTTAGGCAAGGTAATAAAAACAACAACAAGAACAATAACAAAAGCAACAATCATTCATAAGGGTTTTATATAAATAAATAAATGTTTCATATAAACAGGGATATAGTTAAACAGAAATATAAACATAATAGCAGTGTATATAAAATAAATATATGTCATTACAGAGAGAGTGATTATAATAGTTTTTGACGATTTGTATCCCTTTTTGTTTTGTTTTGTTTTTTGTTTTTTTTTTTTTTGTTTTTTTTGCTGTTGGGCAGATGTAAGCGTTGGTTGTTGAATTTTTCTGTCGTTTACGTTTTGTTAATGTTTTTTTTTTTTTTTTTTGTTATTTTTGGGTGATTTTCTTTTCTGCTATCCTATCCTATCATATTAGTTCTGTTTAGTTCGCATTATTTTTGTTGCTTTTATTGAATGATAACATCTGCAATGTTAAAATAATAATAAAAATAATAATAACAATATAAGTTATGGTGAATATATTATTTATGTATATATTTATAATTATATATATATATATATATATATATATATATGTATATGTACAAATGAACTTATGAATTTTGTGTGCCTGATATTTTAATTGTGTTTTTTGTTGTTGCTTGGTTTAGTATTGCTAGTACTGTTTTCAGTTTTCTGCTTCTTCTGCTAACTCTCTCTTTCATTCGGAAAGCGTTTCCAATACGAAAATGAATAAAAATAAAAAGAAAAACTAAAAGCAAAAGAAAACAAAACAAAAGTAAAAACAAAATAGCATAAGTAAAAAACAAAAAAAAAAAAAAAACGAATCATAAATTCTGTATTATTTTTTGTTCTATATGCTTCTCGTTTTAGCTTGTTTTAGTTGAGCGAGGATTGCGTTACGATAAGGTCGCTCTCTATTTTTATTCTTTTTCTTCTGCATCAAATTCTTGTTTTTTTTTAATTTTTTTTTTTTTTTTGTGATTTATTTATTGATTTTGATAATAAATAAATTTAAACACAAAAAAAAAAAAAAAAAAATTCATCAATTTTCAAAAAAAGAATATATTGAAAAATAAGAAAAAAAAAAACAAAGACATAATTTAAATACTGCAAATATAATTAAAGAAAAAAGAAAATTTAATTAAAAAAACAAAAAAAAAGATTGAAAAGTAAAAAAAAATACAATGGGTCCACATAAAAATGGAATTGTATTAAATGTTGAACAATTTATTAAGGATGTTGAAGCCAGACCAGCTATATGGAATCGAAATTATCATTGTAATAAATATTTTCTTGAACAGACATGGCAAGAATTGTGTAAAATTCATAAGTTACCTGGTAAGTTGTACTTATACAAAAAAAAAAAAAAAAAAATACATTTTTTAAGAGAGACAAATAAGATTTTTATATATATATATATTTTTTTTTTTTGCATTTAGAGTATTTACATTTTATTTTTTGTTAGTGTGTTATTTTGAGTATTCTAGTGTTACCAGTCTATAACAAAAAGAAGAACAACAATTTCTTTTTAAGTTAAGTATTTGCAAAAAAAAAAAAATAAAAAAAATAAGAAAAAAATCAAGTTATAAAAAAAAAATATAAATAGAAACGCGAAAAAAAACGTGTTACGTGGAAGAAAGGAAGCGACTTAAGCGTTTAAAGATAAAATATCCTTAAAAAATAACGGAAAATTTTTTTAAAACATTTGAAAAATTTTTTTTAGTTTATTTCTTCGTTTTTTTTTTTTTTTTTGCTGTTTATTAGGTGTAGAAAAAAATGAAATTTTTTTTTGTATCATATTTTTGACGCATACTCAGTTTTACTGCTGGTTGATTATAAGAAGAGAATAAAGAGACATAATTTTGTGAAATGAAATTATAATGAAATAATCGAAAGGATCGAATAAGAAAATTTAAAGTTCTAAAAGCAATTTTTTTGTTAGTTTAATTTTATTATTTTTCTTTTTTTTTGTAAGGAATTTATTACTTTTTGAAAGAATGAAATTTTCTTATTTTTTGTTATTATATGTACATATGTATATGTATGAAGGAATGAATTGGGTACAAAAAAAAAACAAAAAGTTACCTATCTATAGCATCATACTTTTGAATTAGTTCAAGGATAAATTTATATTTTTTTTTTTTTCTCTCTTTTGTTATTTTCTATTTGTTATATATATATATATATATTGTAATATACATACATAGGTACATAAAAAGTATATTCTGAATAGAAATGTATGTTTGTTTTGTATATTGAAATAATGTTTTCATAATAATGAATTATAGTAATAAAGAAATAATTTTTGTCCTTTTTAATTAATAGGTATACATTTTTGTTATTGTTGCATTTTTTTTTTTTTTTTTGTGGAAATTGGAATTGTACAGTAATAAATGTATTTATGTATGTATTTAGTTTTTATTTTAATACACTAATGATATATAATACTAAAGTGTGGTGAATTTAATTAAATTGAAAATAGGAGAAAATAATAGATATGTTGTTTTTTTTGTTTTTTGCTATTAAAAATTGATTTCTTATAGGAAAATTGAAATTACATTTTTGTTTTTTTTTGGATACATACTAAATAGGTATAGGTATACATACATTGAACAAAATAAATATAGTATTATACACATATATGAACAAATTAAAATTACATAAAGGCGATAAATAAATACATACCTATTAAGTTAAAAATAAATGGTTTTACACGAATTTTTTTAGTTTTTGTCCGCTGGTGTGTTAAGAGTCGCTGACCATATAACCACAATATAAAAAAAAAAAAAGTTTTAGGTTATTTGAATAATATTTTAAATTATGTAAAATAAAGTTTTAACTAACTATTGGTTATAACTTTGATATATAATATAAAAAAAAAAAAAGTCAAAGTAATGGTATCAATAACCCCGCAAATAGGAGAACTTATTAGAAGCCTATATATATTAGAAGAACTGCCTCAAGGCTATGATCATAATAATGATGCTTTAAAATTTGTAATTTTTTATATTTTGCTTTTTTCAGTCCAGTTTTGAATCAAATTCGTAATATTTTTTTCGTAACCATATAACCATTTTCGTAACTGTATACCTATACAGATGTAGTTTAATACAACTCTTATATACCTACTTGTTTTGTATCAAATGTCGCTTACATATATATTAACATAATACATTTTCTCGAACCGGAAATGGAAGGGTAACTTTAACTTTTTCAGTAAAGTTATGTTCAATTGCGTATTTATTGAATCACGTTAACAACGCTATTTTAAATTGCTGAATCGCGTGATTATTTAACATAATATATGGAAAGGGTTAAAAACTTTTCAGTGTTGTCGTACATATCGGAAACAATTATAATGATATAATGATACAACATTATGATTATTTGGTGTTTTAAAAATGCTACTTTTAATTTTTTTATTCAAACATTAAAATTTAGAGTATAAAAGCTCTTAGTATACTTTGCAAGTACGTATTAATTTAAATGATTTTTTAACATACAAAAACATTAACATATAAATAAATATATTGTTAAACGAATGCACCCTGTTTTCTTCCGTTATTTATGATTAAAAAAAGTGTTCTTATGATTAAAAAAAGTTTTTTTTTTCAAGAAGTTAAAAGAATTTCATAATAAATAATTAGTTTAAAGTTGAAGTATATTACTCGTACATTTTCTTAAAATAATGGTTATTTATAAGCTTTAAAAACTGTTTGATTCTGAGTGCAGCAAATTCTATTTGTCTTATTAATTAAAAATGTATGATAAGCAGTATAATCTTTTACTTGTTGCTTTCTTTGTTGCTTTATATTGTGGTGTATTGACAAATCTAATTAAAATAGGATCAATATGCTATACAAATATCATTTTACATAAGTGATATTTAAATTTTATGTCACTTTTAAATCATAAAGTTATTTGACTACCAAAGTAATAATTCATTAATATTAAGTTAATATAATGTAATATTTTTAAATTATAAAAAAAAATTGAATTTTAAAATAAAAAACTTTGTTGATTTTCAAACACATATAGTTTCATGGTGTTTCTTATTTAAACACATGGTGTTTCATATTTAACCTTACATGGCTGACCATGACTGTTTCGGTACAAAATTTTGAAAAGAGTATAAAAAAAGGCGAAATGTTAAGCAAATTTTAGTGATTTAAATTAAGTGAGTTAATGATTTTTATGTCTCAAAACATTAAATATTAATTTAATAAAAGTGAAAATAAAAAAAAAAAACAAAGATAATGATAATGCAAAATTCCGTACTATTAGATAGAAATGTTTTTAAATCAAAAACAGTTTTTACAATTAAAAGTATTATAATATATTGATGTTAATGAACACTTTCTTATAATAAAATAAAAAGAAAAAAAAATAATAAATACATTAAATGAAAAGTTTAAAATATAAATGTCCAAAGCAAAAACTTTATTAAGTTTTTTTTTACTATTTAAATAACAACTGGAATTAAAGAAATAAAAACAAAAAAATTCAAATTTGTCTTTTATACAAAAATATTATGGATGCGACAAAATTTAAAGCAGAAAATAATTAACAAGTAAACAACAGTATTATCATCCAAATTCTACAAGATAACCATGAAAGTGTCAGGATCATCTTAATAATAATAACGGCAATTAAGTTTCTAGATTTATTGGACATCTTCTATGAACATCATAGGAAAAACATCAACAGACGGCGGGAGCTTCACAAATTGTAGAAAAATTAAGTTAAAAAATTTTTTTTTAATCTACTTTAAGAAAAATATTAAAAAATGAAATATTTTATAAAATAGTAATGGTTTTTTATTAGAAGAAATGGCAACAAATAATCACTGTTCTCAATGCATTAAAATCACTGAAATCTTTTCTATTTACAAAACTAAAGGGTAAAGTTAGGGAATATATAGTCTGTCTTCATCTGTTACAGCTGTAGTAAAATTATTGACATTTTAAAACTTAAAATGAAAACAGGAAGTTCAAAAGTAATTAAAGGTAGGTTGTAAGCTTCAAAAGCGAATAGAGTTGCATTACAAGATTTTGCTAAATAAGCTGAAAATTTAGCAGAATGATTTTAAAGATCATTGGTAATGAAAGGGATAAGCAGTAATAAAGCGATTGAATATTCTATTTAAATTTACCGTTATGTGAGGACAACATTTTGCAAGATTTTTCTTCCTTAATAACTTAGGCACGCTTTTAGTTAGTAGCTTAAGATTGTAAGAGCAGAAAGATCTTTTAGAATTAATGTAAGTTTTCTCAGAAAATTTTTTTGTACCACTTCTCATTAGAGGTTATAAATTGAAAATTTACTATTTTTAAACACCTGTAACTTAGACACCTGTACAAAATTTTTCAAAATAAAAGGTTAAAATTAAAGCTTCAACTTTATAATTTTTACGTGTGTTAATAGTCTTTCTTAATTATGTAGTTTTTCTTATTATGTTCAAGAGAGTGTCTCTTTATTTTTCACATTTTTTCTTATTATATGAAATTTTCAAATTTTCGTGCAGAGTCACAATTCTAAACATTTTGTATTGTCTTTTGGAAATGTAAGCTTTTAAAAACCGTTGAGGTATATTCTTCCTTGTTTATTTTAACCTTACACTATACAAATTAAACAAAAAATCAACGTTAAAACATTTACTTAAATTCGGGAACTTATCAAAGTTAAGGATAATAAAAAAAACGGTTCGAAAAGAGCTTCCTTCTAAATTTCAAAATTAAATTTGCAAATAGGTTTTTACTAAATAAATACTACATAAAAATTAAGTATGCCTACGAACTTGAAAATATTTCATTTTTATATTGAAGCCCACAAAAAAGTTTATGTATACGATATAACTGTTTTCTAGGAAAGATAAATTTCTAAAATCAAAATAAAGTTCAATTTTTACATAAAAGCAGTCTTAAAACTGCTTAAATAAAATTTAGTTTATAAAAGATGGTACCGACCAGTTGACAACTTTCACTTGATTACCGGACTTTTGATCAGTGGACATTTGGCACTTAACTTAACAAAAAAACATTTAGCAAAATGGACAATTTGCTAAAGGAGATTTATCAATTTTAACATCTGGTCACTTCGGAACTTGAACACTTAGCAACTTGAACCTTTAACAACTTTTACAAGTGGACATTTTTAACAATCAACAATTTAATTTGCAACTCGATAATTTTGTTATTTCTTTTATTGGCTGCATGAATCTGTGTCAAAATAATTAATATCGAAAATGTAAAGTTAAAATTTAATTTAAAATAAATTTGTGAAAATAATGGAAAAATGATAATTATTTATAATTAATAATTAATGATATTAGTTTTAATTACCTTAATATTGGGGCATTTGCCAAAATAGGTCAGAATAGCCAGAATTTTAAGCGTCCATTGTCCTTGACAAATGTCTTTTTGTTAAATATCCATTTTGCCAAATGGCTTTTTGTTAAGTGTCTTTTATGCGAAAAGTCCACTGATAAAATGTCGGGTTGCTAAATGGAAGTTACCAAGTTTATACTGTAACCTAAAAAAAACATTCTTGTTTTAATATGGTCAGTGTATCGTCAAGACAAAGGATTTAGGTACAGTTTATTATAACTTGAAAGATAATTTTCTATATGTACTCTTTGAACAGAGAATACTACAGTTTTACTGTTTTATATATCTAATCTTTTATAAAAATGGTTTTTTTTTTTGTCGTAATGGTTTTATTTTGCTGTAAATATTTTTATTTAATCAATTATTCATCAAATAATTTTGTATAAATATATGTATATATATTTAAATATTGTGTTTGTGTGTGTTTTTTTTTATTATTAGCAAATGTATTAAAAGCTAAATGGAAAGGTTTACGTGACAATTTTCGTGTTGAATTTAAACGAATTCCAAGAAATCCTGATGGTCAATTGGCTATGGCACCAGAATATCATCAATCAAAATGGAATCATTTCTTTGCATTACAATTTCTTAGTAAGTAATAAATAATAAATAATTAGTTCATTTAAATATATTCATATATATATATAAATACTTTATTAAACTTGGACACAATATAGTGTTAAAATCACTGCGATTTTTTTGCTTTTAAGTCTATGAATTAAGGAAACGTTACGAAATCTGTTTTTTTTTTAAACTTTTTCTTTAAAATCTTGTTTTTCAAAATCTTTTTTTTTTCCAATCTTGCTTTTTAAACATTTATTTTTTTTAAAATCTTCTTTTCCCTAAGAACTTGCTAAATCTTGTTTTTTTTTTTATATAGGTCAGTTTCAATGAGCGCAACACATTTTTGCGAAACGTTTTTATGTATAAAAAATAATTAGGAAAGATTTTAGAGTTATTTACAAAATCTGTGCTTCAATAATTTATTTAGCGGGGGTTTGGGGGTCGTAACCGCCATTAAAATTATTTCATCTTGAAATATTTATGTATAAAAAAAAAGTAAGAAAAATTTTAGAGTTAGTTGGTTGCAAATTAACTAAAAAATTAAATAAAGTTAAAACAAGAACAAGATTTAAATAAAAAAAACTCTAAAATAAACCAGATTTTAAAACAACAAGATTAAAAAAAAAACAAGATTTCGTAGATAACCCATCAATAAATAAAAATTATTTTTGGACAAATTATATGATCTTAAGTTTAGTATAGAATTAAACAGGATATTCTTTTTATTTCTCTTTTTTCTTTAAGAATGCTAAAATTTAATTCTTCTGCAGGATATTATAGAAAATTTTACTTACATTTTATTATAAAATCTTAAATTTCTAAAAAAAAAAAAAACAAAAATTTTTTAATTTCTGTCGCATATGTTTATAGGTACTTATTATTTATTTTTTTGATGATAAAATTCCTTAAGATATTTTTTATTTATCTTTTACCTCTCTTTGATTTTCAAAAAAAAAAAACAAAAATATCTATTTACTTTCTTCTTTTTTTTTTATGTACATATTTTACTTTAGTCAATCACATGCGTCAACGTGGTGTTAAATATGATAATATATCACAAAATGATGAAACATTAAATTGTGATGATGAAGAATGTGTTGTTGAACCTGATATACATAATGTTCTTGAAACATGTATTGATGATAATCAAGATGATTTAGAAACACAAATTACAAATTGTAAAAGACGGCATCAGGAATTAGTTAATGAAATGAATTCAATGGGAAATTTATCAATGGTAAATGGTCACAATTTAAATTTATCTACAACAATAGAAAAAAAACCAAAATTAATATTAGATAATAATAGTGGTGATGAAACATTAGATTTATCAACAACAAATAAAAATTCAAGAAATTGTAATAATTTAAATGGTGATTCAATATCAATTTTAAATAATTCACAACAACAGAACAATCAACAACAAAATTCTAATAATATGTTGGATTTATTAGAATCAAGAAATTCAAATAATTTAATGAATTCAAATAGTAATGGTATTGGTAATATTAATGGTATTACACCATTTAATATTATTCGTAATGATGATGATTATTATTATTTAATGAGTTTACATCCATATATGCAAAAATTAACACCAGCAAAAAAATTAAAAGTACGCACAAAAATTCAAAAATTAATTTTAAAAGAATTATATAAAAAAACTGATTTACAAAATTAATTTTTTTTTCCTTTTTTTTTTTTTTTGAAATTTTTGAAATTTTTGAAATTTTTGAAATTTTTGAAATTTGAAAAAAAAAAAATAAATAAATAAATAAAAAGTATTTAAGAAAGAAAACTTTTTGAAGGTTTTAGATGTGATATTTGAAAAAAAAATTTTAGATTTAATTTAATTTTAGAAATTAGTTTGAATTGACGTTAAATAGTTTATGTTTAGAAAAAAAAAAAAAAAAAAACAAAAAATATCTAACGATAAAATTCTGGAAAAAAATAAAAAAATATAAATATAAATAACATTAAATAAATGTTTAAAAATATCATTTGATTTTTTTAGTTTTCTTTACAATTTTTATACAATGTTTTACTCTTATAATTCCCAAGATATTTATCCCATATCAATTTATTGTACTCCAATGATTTTTTTTTTTTAAAAACATTAAAAAATATAATTTTTTCCTTATAATTTGTATAAATTGAATATTAGTGTCAATTATTCCAAGAACTGTTAATTTAAGAAAGTTTTTTTTTTTTTCGGTTTTATCCCTACTCAACTTCCACACAATTCTTTGATATTTGAGTGACACGGTATATAATAAATATATCTATTGATAAATAGATATCAAAAAGGATTTATATAAGGAACATTTATATAAACATGATTAATTGAGGTCTGAATTCCAGGGTTTATGTAGTGGTTTAACTATTCTTATTTTAACTTAATAACTTTTTTATCCAATAATTTTACACACCATTACCATAACCATAACCATTTTACACACACTTTTTAGTATTATGCATGATAATTCCAAAATGAAAGTTACTATTTAAAAATTAAAACAAAGCAGGAAATACGATATTAGAAGATATTTTTATTGAGTTTTGCTTAAAAAATTTCCAACAATCGCTAAAGTTCTAATTTTCTAAAAAAAATCACGTTTTTTAGACAACATGTTCAGCTAAACTTCAGTTATAAACTATATGCATAAATATTTGTACCGGCCAACTTCAAAATAAATTCACAATGCCAACAACATTTAATAGAAAAACATAAGTTTGATTTAAAAATTATGGTCCTTTTTATTTTATTTATTTATTATCCTTATTCATATCCTTTACTGTATAATGTCTTCATTGTTTAAAGTTGAGAAGAAAATTGAGGAGAGACTAGACCCAGACCGACGATTGTGAAGACAAATTTTTAAAAAAATAAAGCTATTTAATAACTGAAATAACTTAAGTTTAATAAAAGTATGTGGTAAATATTGATAAATATAATTAAATAGTGAGTTTGCCTTTATTTAAGGCAAAAAAAATTCTAAGAAACAGAATACAAATCAATGTTCGAAAGAAATTTTTTGACTCATTTAAAATTTTTTTTTTTTTTGGTATTACATTTACAAGTCTCATTTGACTTAACAAAAAATTAACTCAAAAGAATTGTCTCAACTTAAAAACGAGACTCATTAAATTTTGTGATGTTCATAAAAAAGACGAATATGAAAAGGCGAAATGAAAAGACCCTGAAAAGACGAACATGAAAAGTAATGGTCAATTCATAAATACAGAATCTTTGAATGGTAAATTGAATGGTAAATTCATAAATATAGAACTTTTGTATATATAGCACATCACAACAAAATTTGAAATTTAAGTAACTTTTTTTTCACTTTCGATTCACTTTATGACAGTTATAAAACCAATCAGTAGAAACTTTTAAATTCCACTGATTGTGATAAAAAAAAAGCGAGACTCGTAATAAATAAGTCCATTTATCGATGAAATAATTATCGGCGTAAGAAATCAGCTTAATCGTAAATACAAAAATAAGCAAAAATGAATGTATTAACACAGAAACTATTATTATCTTTTTTTCTTTTGTTTCCCTGCCCTAGATAATATAAATCTTTCACAAATCCTCTCCAATTTTTTTCGCCTTGCGTTATTCGTTTAATTTCTGTCCAAGGTTTTCTACTTCTTTTTATGGAAGCTTCATCTACAATCCCTTTAGTTCTTCATACTTTTCTTCTACTTTGGGAGTTGCATTCCAACGGCTGACGTGCTACTGATGATTAAGCACCTAAGGATATCGCCGGCAGACAGAAATTATATACTCGTAGTATCTAAACTTATAAAGGATAAATTAATTAACTCGGACTTGAAATAAGACTATAGAAATTTTTACTCTTAAATGAACATACAGATAAGAATTACTTTTTTACAATTTATATGTTAATTTTTTATATTAAAATTATGTAAATAAAAATTAAATTATAAATATAAAAGTAAGAAAAGAGTATATTCATATTTTATAAATTTCTTTTATTTTTTTTTTTTTTATTTTAAATTTAAATGTTGATTTTTGTTTAATTTAATCCGATTCCATATTATTTTTGAATTTTTGACATCTGTATGGATTGATTAAGTAATATTTTTATAAGTATAATAAAATGGAAGTACTGATTATCGAATCACCAATTTCCCAATCATTATTTAATTTTTTTTTTTTTGTTTTCGTACTCGAACAAGAGTTTCATTTTAAGGGTTGGATTTAAACTTTTTTATTTATTTATTTTTATAATAAGAAAGAAAGAAGAAAAAAAAGCAATAATAAAAAAACTGAAACCGCACATTTTTGCTTTAAATTTTGCAAAATTTTATCAAAACAAAAAAAAAAAATTCAATTTGTTCAGTTTTCGATCTCACAACTTATATAACTTGAAAATGTTCTTGGAATGTATAAATATATATAAGAACAGTGCCGAACAAAATAAATTAAACTATCATTCACAAATAAAAATTTTAAAAAGTTAAACATATACGTATATGTAGCAAATAGATGCAATAAAAATAATCGTTAGATAATCTTCGCAGCCCAAAATCAAACGTTCCTCAGCTTTAAATTTTAATTTGTATTATTTATATTTTTAGAGAAATTTGACAGTTAGGTTTCTGACATTTTGATTTTATATCTATGTATCATTATATTATTTTGGCTGCTTTGGCTGTTAATTCTATTTAGAGGATTCAACAAACGAGAGTTAAAACTCTTAAGGACAAAAATATAATAATAGTTAATAATTTCTCCCAATATTTTTTTACCAAGTTTTTTATAAGTTAAGATTTAGATTTAGATAAATTAAGATACACTAAAATATGAAATTGGATGTACATATAAGTAAGTATATATACTAATATAGGATTGGAATAAAGGATTTAGTAATATAGGATTTGAAGTATCTACAAAATCGATCATTTTGATTCTAAAGGATAACTTACTCTGTAAACTTTAAAAGTATTACACATTAGAGCTTCTTTGTTAGGAATAACTAATTAATATAGTATGAAAAATATCGTATAGTAAAGATAAATAGGGTAATAGGTAAATAGGGATATCAAATCTTTAGTTTGATTCTTCTCTTTTTTCAAAATCGATTTAAGAATAATAATTATCATTAAATTGAAAATTATTGTATTTTATTGCATATATTTTGTCTGGTACTATATATATTTATTTGAACATATACATATATATAAACATATATTCAAGTTATCCTGGCAGTCACATAAAACGACATTTAAATAAAATAAAATAAAAGACACATTTTTTTTATGCTTTGTGGCGAAAATGCGGAAAATAATACAAAATTGAAAAAATATATATTTTCCTTTTTGATTCACAGGATGAAACAAAAAAACAAAAAAAACAAAAGAGATTTTCTTCTTCCTTTTAGAAACTGTCTTCCTTCCTATTCTGTCTTTTTTTTTTTTCTGTTTTTTTACTTATACATTATTTGAATATTTGGTTAGTCAGTTTATAAGAAGAAAATCTTTTTTATATTTTTTATTTAAATTAATTTTTCTTGTTCTTCTCGTTCTAAAGATAAATTAGAAATTTCATCAAATGGTGGTAGCCTAAAAAAAAAAAAGTAATATAATACAGGAAACCAAAAAAATAAAAACAAAAAAAAAAATATCTATATTACAACAAATTAAAAAGGAAAATGAAAATGTATTGATACAAATAAAAAATTGAAATATTAAACTTTAAAAACGATATCTTCAAATTCTTCCAAATCATATAATAAGTGAAAGCCTTATAAATTTCAAAATTTATTGTAATTCCTTTATTTTTTAACATCATCTCAATGTCCAATAGCGCGGTTTGGGGCCAAATAAGGACCGATATCTTTACATTACAACATTAAAAACAAAAATATCTTTAATAAAAATCACCTAAAAACTTATGATTGTTTAAAAAGATAAGTGGATTGGTCGAAATTTACAGATTCTTCAAAAATATAAGTGGGTTATTCGGAAATTTTCAATAAAAAAAAAACAATACAGATCATTATTTTTATATAAAATTAATTTATTTACACACAACACATATATACTCATATAATATATATATATATACATTTTATATAAAGAATTTTCTATATTTAAAATTTATTAAATGAAATGTTTGCAACTATGACATTGAAACTGGAAAAATTTTGATTTTTTTTTTTGGTTTTTTTTTTCTTTTAAAAACTTTATTTTCACGTAATGTCCTTCAACTGTAAAACTGTCAAAAACGCTTTTTTTATTCAATGTATCCGCAAATATAATAAAATATAAAAATAAAAATTATTTTTTTATTTAATATTGTTTTTAATACAAAAAAAAAATAAATAAATAAATAAAAACAAAAACAAAAACAAAACATAAAAATACATCAAAAAACTTTTTCAGTTCCTTTTTTATTTATTTTTTTTTTTGTATTTTTGGTTTTGCTTCTTGTAACATTTTACGTAGCAGAATAAGGAAGCGTATCGTGCAATGAGCAGCAGTCATTTCCATGAGCAGTAAGAAAAGAAAAACTTCCATAAGAAATAATGGTTTACAATATCATCCTTCAATATTAAATTTTATATAATATCTAATAGATATTCTTTTAAAAAAAATTCTTATATGATGGCAAATAGATAGAAATAAATATTTTCAAAGGTAAAAATCTGATGTAAATATGATACGAGACAGTAGAAAGAAAAGGTAAAAAACAAAATTTAGATTTTATTAATATAAATAGATATATATATGTATATAATATAGGTAAAAGCAATAACAAGAGCAGCATCACAATTCACAGCAGTTATAGGTAAGTTACCAATAAAAGAAAATTGAAAACTTTCACACGTGTGACTTTGCATGTAATTTGGAATTATTTATGAGTTTATGACAAATATTTAAGGGGATAAAGCTAAAAATAAAAGAAATAATAAACAACAAAATAAAAAATAATAATATGTACAGGGATATGAAGAAGAAAACTTTTCTTTTTTCTTTCTTTTTTATTTTTACTGATGCTGCAGGATTCAAATTTTTTCAATTTATATTTTTTTTAGCATATTTCTAGGAAAATAAAAAAATAAAATACACTTAATATATGTATTTTTGTTGTCTTTCATTTATTAGGTTGTTGATAGTTTAAAATTTGTTTTTTTTTTAAACGAATATTCAGTATATTTGTCAGTATATATCTATTTATATGTCCCTCTAATATAGACCTAAATGGAATATCTTCATATCAAACTTAAGTTTTTATTTCTGTTTTGTTCTTCTGTTATAGAAAAGCTTTTTAAAAATGTTGACTCGTACTTAATAACTTTGGTCATATTACAAAAAAGAAAAATTGACTAAATACCGTGTAGATACAATTGTAAAATGTCTCCTAAAAGTTTATGTTTTTGAAAAACTCGTTGTGAATAAAAAAAAATTTCTCTTAATCTGAAATTTTGATTTTTCTACCAAAATATCTTTTTTGCTTATGTCCAAAAATATCTAAGTATAACCATTCTTACTTAATAAATTCTTAGTCAATAAATATTTAAAGATTATTTGAGGTCAGTAGTACCAATTACATCTACAACCACTGTATTAATCTCATTTTTAGAATATTCATTTTAAAATTTTGTAAAATCCTTAAATTCTTTTACAAATCCACAATAACACCAAATTAAATATTGAAACATAATTAATGGACTCTACTCTTCTCAAATGAAGGTTGTATCAAAGATCGATTTTATTCAACTACAATACCTACAATTCACTCTATAGCTTAAAGCAAACTAAAACTTAGGTTTAAAGAACTACAAGGCTAATTAAATTGAAAGCCTTAAATTGGATTTATAAAAGTATACATATATGTAATAAGTATTTACCGGACATATAAAATTTTCATGAAATGTTTTCGGAGAAAAACCTTAATTTAAATATTACATAAGTTCCACAAAACAAAAACGAAAACAAAGAAAAGGAGGAGGAAAATCCGAAGAAAGGAAAGGAAAATCGTCGTTTATCAAAAATACAAAAAAAAAAAAACTAACCAAAATTTCTTAGCATAAAACAGTAAAAGAATGGGACAAAAAATAAAGGAATTCCCTCGTTATTAACTTCGACAGAACATTGGATTGGGTTTTTATTTTTATGTTTTCAATACGTATTTTGTTTTTTTTTCTCTTTGATTATATTGAAATACAAAGTTGCGCTTTTCATTGGGGAGAAATATAAGTATTAAAGAAAAGAAAAAGAAAACAAAAACAATATAATAACAAAATAAAATCCCTTTAATAAAAAAAAAAATTACTTTTATTTTTTTTAAATTACATAACGCAGATTTCGGTGAAAAAAAAAATTAGTTCTTTCAATCGTTCATTGGTTCCTTCATTCAAATAAAGTTTTGTACACTTTTAAGAAAAACAAAAAAAAAAAAGACAATAATTTCTCTTCTCTTCTGCTTTATCTTTTTAAATCGAATGATACCCAAAAAAAAAAAAAAAAAAAAATACATAACAAGAAAAATTTCAAGGATAAAAAGAATTTGAAACTAATGTTACATTTGGGAGCTATTTTAAGTGGTCGTCATGTGGGCTGTTATAATGAAACCATCATCATTAGCTGGGTTAAAAATATTTATCAGAATTGAAAAGAAAAAAATAAAAAACACAATTTTTTTTTATATTTTAGGTTAAATTACAGTTTTTATATTTTTTTTTTGTATTCCTCAAATTGAAATTAAATGAGTCATTTAAAAAATATCATAATGAATTATTGTGGAATTTCAAATTACTTTTAAAATAAAAAAAAAACAAAAAATAAAAATTACTATAACTTTAATTCAGTTATAAAACTTAAGAGATCTTTAAAGAATTTCCTGTAGTCGAATAGAAAGGTCCTTGTTTAATTTTTCTTTTTATAGTTTTAAATCCGCTTAAACAACTAGGCATAATTCATAAAACTCTTTAATATATTAACATTTAATTTAATTAATTATGAATGAATTATAAATATTTTTTTTATATATGATATAACTTTAATTTCAAATTAAATTTGTTTTTTTTTCGAATGGATAGGTGGAAATCTTCAAAAGACACAATAAAAGAGTGAAACAATCACGAGCTATCTATGAATATGTGAGAATTCAAACCACTAAACACCGCTTTGCTTTTAAGACCAAACAATAAGTTAGATATAGTACTATTGTACTGTTTAGCAGAAGGAAGTAAATATTACGGAATGAAAATTGACGAAATATTGTGAACAGTGTTACTAATGTTCAGTTTGAATAATTGAACGTTGTATATGAAACAGTTACTAATTCTTGGGAAGTCGTGAGATGGGAGCTGGTTCCACATTCGCGATATTTGTATCACAAAGAAAATTTCCGGAAGCCGCAATATTATTCATTGATTATTAATCAACATTATGGAAAACTCTCATTATTTCTAAGAGAACAATATTGAAGTTGTTGAACAAAATGAAGAGAACAAAATGAACAGTTGTATAAAATAGTAATCCTCGCTCCTTTAAGATACTTAAAGATCTCTTAAATATTATCAGACGTATAGTTTTCAGTAGAAAATTACATTAAAAACTTAAGTAATTAAACCTTAATAATATATCACATCTATTGTAAGTATTAATTATGATAAGAAATAGGAATATTTATTGGCATCAGAAGATAGTTATCTAACAGGTCAGTATTTTAGTAGGTCGATATCGTAAAGCATACAGAATAAAATAACAATTATATCTGTTTATTAAAAGATAGTTCTTCTGATACCCATATTTTTCCTTAAATTTATTAAGCACTATAACTTTGGATCTATAGCTCAAATTTTGAGAGAGAATTAGTTTTCGATTTAAAATACTTGTAAACGCTTAACTATACTATTTTGGATCCAACTTTTGCGATGTTTCATTTTAAATCTTTATTTTGTATTTTAACATATCCTTTCCGTTTATCGCATCTGTCTTACAAAATAATTTACAAAATTTTAAAATCTATCAGCCTCACTCAAAGCATTTTTTGTATTTATATTTACCGTCCAAAGATCGAATCTACCATCAAATTCTATAAAAAAAATTACATTCTCAACATTAAATAAGCCTATATCGAATATTAAAAGTGTTCATAGAATTCGCAAGATATTTTTAAAACTCTAAAACGGTTTCGCGATATTGTTCTCATAATGAGAGACCACAGATACACATATTTTATAGGCATACAAGACACATATACATATTTTACATATTTCCCAAAAATGATATTTCGTTAAAATATCAAAGTAAAATTTTTGAGCGGTTTTCTCTGAAAAATTATATCTAAAGATAGATTTTAATTAAGTTTGGACTATTATGAATTTTATTTTACTAAAAATTTTAATAATAATAAAAGGAAAATTCAAAGTTGTTTTGAGTAAGTTATAGGTTTGAGTTTTTCAACTTTTAATATTTTCAAACATCCATCGTTTCTGTCGTTTATAATTTTTCTTTTTTTTTATAATAATTTAATTTTCATTTTTCTTTTTTCATTTTAAAATTTCATTATTTTTTAAATTAAATTAAAGATTTTTTTTTCTGTTTTATTTATGACTGTTTTTTTTTTCCATATTATTATTCAACATTTTAATTTTGTCTATACAAAATTCATTAATTTTTATGCTCAATTTAAAAAAAAAAAAAAAACAATGAAAAAAAAATGTATCCAATTGCAAAGTTTATTTCTTTTATTTTTAGTGTTACTCACGCTACAAAAAGCTTTATGAATATTGCTTTTAATCTAGGTTTTATTTTCAAATTCTTATTCAAATAAAAAAACAATACAATAAAACAAAAAAAAAAAGAATTTTGTTTTCGATTAACATTAGCATATTTCAGTTCTCCTCCATTCAATTGCCGTTATTTCACAACCAAAAAAAATATCTTAAGTATGAGTATAAGAATAGTAAATAGTAATAAAATATATAAATAAATCCTTCACAAGATTATCTATTAACAATAATAATAATAATAAAAAAAATAAATAAATAAAACAAATAAATAAAAAAAAGATATGTATTTTTTTTTCCTAATTCCTCCTACTTTAAAAAACCGAATTTTCCAGTAAAAGAAAAAAAATTATAGATGTATTGAACGGGAAAAAAAATAATATTTACGATTGAATCGTTAGAAAATTCTAAAATCAAAATTAAAATCTTGAAAAAAAATTACAAAAAAATATAAAATTTATCGTTTTTACTATAACAGTACTTTTCTTCGTTTTTTTAAGGCACCCAATCTTCTGTTAGTATCTTTTAGCTTAAACCTTAAATTACTTTCACTAAAGTCTGTTCATTTACTTTTTTCCGAAGTCAGGTCTAATATTTTTTCCAAAGTCATTTAGAATTTTAAATATCTCTAAGTCACTACTTATATTCTAGCTACTGTAAAACTTAATTAAAACATTACTCCATTTTTTTTTTTTTACTTACAAATAAACTTAAGATATAAATTTAATAAATATATGATTTAAGTGTAAATTACCTAAATCTCCATATTTTTAAGTACCCATTCATTTATTAAAAATATCGAACTAGTTATTGTAGTTCTTTTCTTGGTAACTGTAAGAGATCTTCACACTCAGACATATTAATTCTTCGAATGTCTTTATCCAATGACATACTTATAAGTTAATCATATCACGTCGTAAAAATGTATCTCCTAAATCAGTCAATAGTTAAAAGTATTTCCAAAAGAGAATAGACAGATAATTTATTAAAACAAAAACAATTTTAATAGCAATTTAAAAAAAAAAAAAAAATGAGCTATGAACCGAAAAAAAGTAATCTTAAAAAAAAAAAACCAAAAATAAGTTATTTAATTTTTTTTTTCTCTATTTTTATCCTTATGTCCTTCTTACAAATTTCTCTTTCAATTTTTCCTTTAATCCCAGTTGAGCTATATAAGAATATATTAAATTAAAATATTAAAGAAAAATGAGAAAAAGGAATTATTTGTTTTTCTATTATGACATTATTCAATATTGAACTAAAACAAAAGAAAAATATAAGATAAATAAAGGACCAATATTGGAAAAATTGTCCTGTTTTGAAGGTTAAATGAAATAATTTCAAGAAAATGAAAAATATGACGTCAAAAAAGGAAATAGTAACCTGGAAGAATATCAGTTTAAAAATTATGCAATATAAAAATAATAATTTTTTATAATCAGAAAAATGGGCGAAGTTTTTATTTCTTATAAATATAATTTTATTTTTTAGGCATCTGTAGAAAAAACAAAGTAAAAAAAAAAATCAAACAAAAATTTTACTCATATTTTTCTACAGATTTTTATTAATTTTTCAAATTTTAACAGATTTTTTTTATTATTTTTCAATTTGTTTTTTAAAGTGAACGAAAATATACCTTAATATTTTATAGTAGTAATATTTATAAACATTTGTTTTGTTTCACGGCAGGTGATGATTTTGTAATGACATCAAGAAATCATGAATAACTTTGATCTATATAAAAATTTTTATTATTAAAAATTGCTTATTACAAGACTTGCCGTAATAAATTAAATCAACCTAATAACTTTATGTTAAGTCCGTAGACCCACGTAAGAACCACGTTAGAAGAAAAGGGAAAACTTTTAATTTAAGTTGCAAGATTATGTCGTAACTGGTAGGTATATATTAAAAAAATTGATTTCCTTCTTAAATTTTTTCGTTTCAAAAATCGGTAAATTTTTAATTCAGATTTTATAACTATTCCATTTTATGAATTACAAACCAGATCCTAGACAATATATTTAACCATATTTAACTATTAATGACTATAATCTGATTAAACAATGATTTGAGCTATGGTTTGATATAATATGTAATAAAAAATTAAAATAAATAAGACTTGCGAATATAACGACATCCAACATAATTAGAATTTTATCTAATAAATAAGGAAGAAATTCTGTTTGTTTGTTTGTTTGTTTGTTTGTGCCCTTTTCACGTAAAAACCACCAGTCCGATTGCAACCAAATTTTGCAGGAACGTTCCTACGACCCCGGAAAGTGTTATAGGCTATATTGCGTTTCGGTTCATTAACCCATTGCGGCCCGAGAGCCATTTAAAGCCGTTTCGTTTTTTCGTTGTCCTGCCTAAACGGTTTGATCGATTGAGTTGAAAATTTGTACAAATGTTCTTCCTAGCATTGGACGGGTGCCTAAGAAATTTGGATTCAATATGTTATCCGGATTCGACCCGGCGGGCTTCCAAAAAATTTTTTGTTTCCGATTTATGTCCAATTTTGTATGGTAGTTTTATGGTCTGACAAAAAGCCTGTGACAAATTTTTATGAAGATCCGGTAACCCGTTTGGGCACGAGAGCCGAACAAAGTTCATTAAATTTTTCTGTTGTCCTGCTAAAACGGTTTGACCAATTGAGTTGAAATTTTACAATAGTGTAGCTCTTTACCACAGGAGCTCACTGAGTTGATTTGGTTTCGATCCATTAACCCGTTTCGGCACCAGGGGTCAGTGAAGTTTTGTAATTTACTTAGTTGTCGCACTTAAACTGTTTGGCCAATTGAGCTAAAAATTTATCAAAGTGTAGCTCTTTACCGCAGGAGCTCACTTAGTAGATTTGGTTACGATCCATTAACCCGTTTCGGCACCAGGACTCAATGAAGTTTTTCAGTTTCTTTGTTGTCGCGCTTAAACGGTTTTGCCAATTGATTTGAAAATTTACAAAAGTGTAGCTCTTTACCACAGGAGCTCACTGAGGAGATTTGGTTACGATCCATTTACCCGTTTCGGCACCAGGGCTCAATAAAAATTTTTAATTTCTTTGTTGTCGCACTTAAACCGTTTTACCAATTGAGTTGAAAATTTACAAAAGTGTAGGTCTTTATAACAAAAGCTTTCTGAGTTGATTTGGTTACGATACATTAACCCATCAGGCTTCAGGCCATAAAGTGTCTCATTTTTTGTTGTTGTGCTTAAACGATTTGACCAATTGAAAATTTCCACAAGTATTGCACTTTGGCACACAAACTCATTCAATAAATTTTGTTGTGATACGTTAACACAATTCGGCAGGATAAACCGTCAAAAAAAATTCTAATTTGTGTCTAATTTGGCAGGATAAAGTTATGGTTCCAAATAAAGCCTATGACAAAATGTTTGTTATCATTTTGTTTGTTGTTAACCCATTTCCGCACGAGCACCTATTAAAAGTATTGTGCCTAATTTTTTGTATTATTATTATTATTATTATTATTAAAAAGATATTTCCAACACTCTTTACTTTTATCTATACTGTTTTTAATATTCTATAAAAACCTTTTAATGCAAATTTCTAATATAGAACAGTAATTAAAGTAACCTTATTAAGTATCTTAAGAATACTGTGTTTAAGTCTTAACAACATAACATTTTCCGCCGTTGTTAAAAAGCAGAAACAATCTCCTATATTAAACAATCATGATGTCATCATTCAGAAATGCATTACTTACATGTGGTCTTTACATGTGGTCTACCTATATAAGATGCATGTGTATAACATATTTCCCATAAAATATCATTGAAATATGTACATATAGTATGTATAATTGCGTAAATTTAAAAATACTGTAGACATAATCAATTAAATTAGAAAACATATTCACATTTCTGTATAGTATTTAATCAAAAATGAGTACATACATATTTAAAGAACTGAAAACCTTACATTCTTATCCATACACAATTTTTACACATATTTTTAACCAATCAATTTGAAAACATAATTAGAAAAAGTAACCGTAAAAAAATTCCGGTTGATTTATAAAGGTAAAAAACAATCATGTATTTTTTATATTGAAAATATGTTAAACAGAACCTGAAATGTACGCATTTAAAAAGAAGTTTTTTCAAAATTTGAAGAGCTGTCGGTGCTGTAGGATCTCCAACGGTGAGGGTATATAAAAACGTTGTTCTACAACATTACTCTTTTAAGAGACCTATGCATAGTTAATATTTCATTGCTCTTTATTAAACAGTATATAAGTTTTAACAGTCCGAGGGACAGAGCGAACTTAATAACAAATTTTTCAAAATGTGCTTAAAAGGATAATTCACAAAAACATGAAGTGACATTACTTACGAAAACAAATGTACTACATTATGGTCATAATTGAAATTCACTTCGCCGTCATTGTGTACTCAATAGATTATTGATTCCTTTAAAAAATTTTTGTAGAAGAATTGTCTCTAATTCTTGGCTCTGTTTTTTCAATTTAACTAAATCTAATAAAAAATAGAATATAAACTACCATAAATGCATAAATACAAATATAAATGCATATAAACTACCATAAATCTGTAAATGCATAGTAATAAGTTAACTATATTAATTAAATTATATTAACGCAGAAACAAAAGTTAATAATTTTTATTTCATAAAGCCAATAAAGTACTCCGGGCAACGCCGGGTACTCTGCTAGTAGTAAATATAATCAAATAATTGTTTTTTTTTATTTTGGCATCATTGCCTCGCAGTACTAAAACAAAGATTTGGAATTATTGTTATAAGTCAAATTGGAGTAACATCGTAAAATAAAACTAAAATTTAATACGAAAAATAAAAATAAAAACTAAAATTCGTTCAGAACAAGTTTTAATTTTTGTTTTTTTTACTCAGTGTTAAAGTGTCAAAAACGATGAAACCTTTCACTTCAATATCTTACCTAAATCAGTATGACATAAAAGTTATAATAATTTATGATTTAAAAATAAGGAATTCAGTTTTAGCTTGTACGTTCACCACAGGTGTTCCATGTTTCATATAATACACACCTTGTACCAACTTGCAACTGTTAAAATTCTCATTTAATCACACTGCCACAATTATTTACCGACCGCATACATTAATGTATAAGGTAGGTATTGTTTTCATACTAAAAATTTGTACCGGAGATTTTCACAAAAATGCACTACTCCGGTGTGGAGAAGGCTGTAAAAAAATGTTCAGCATGATGTCCGTCTGTGTGTGTGTGTGTGTGTGTGTGTGGGTGCGTGTGTGTGTGGGTATGTCTGTGGGCACGTGTACAGCTTAAACGACTGAGCGGAATTTTTTGAAATTTCATATTTAAGGTTTTGACATAAATATCTCAGATTGATAAGCTTTTGAAGCAAATCGGACAACCGCAAGTGGTAGTTTACTAGTGTACTTTTTAAGTTTTTTACGAATATTTCGTAACAGAAAAATTTTGTGAGAAAAATTATTAAGAAAAAGTTGTTACACAAGTAAAGAGGAACAACTTTGCCATAGAACATTTTTTGATCCGACTAACTTTAACTTTTATTTAATTTTTTTTCTAAGTCCAAATTTCATACGTAAACACTCCATATGAATTTATATGAACAATTTTTTTTTGTTTTTTTTTTATATCTCTAAAAAATTTTATACATACATATGTATGTACTTAAATCTATTATGCCAATGCATATTATTCATTTGTTGATGACATAAAATTAAAGCGGTAAAATTTTTGTTAGCAGATTTAATATTAATCTTATGTTTGTTTTGTATTTGTTTACAGTTTTTATTATTTTTTACTTTTAATATTATTTTTTGAATGAAAAAAAAAGCATGTATCTACATTACAATAATAATAATAATAAATGGATGTATGAATGAATGTACATATATTTTTTTTACGATTTCATTGCATATAATTATTTTTATTGAATAAAACAAAATGTTATTAAATTATTAGAAGTTATTTTGCTTTGATATAAATTATTATGTAAAAAATCTATAAATTTTGGCATTGTACTTTTTGTGTAGTGGCGGTCGGTCCTGTGGTGGAGACAGATGATTTTTTTTTTTTAATGAATTTTTCTGTCACATAAATGTGGACAAAGAATTACACAGCCTTTCCTGTTCAGGCGTGGCTGTAAATGACGTAAGGGGGAATAACTCTTACGACATGTGTGAGATTCGAACCCACACTCCCTCGGTGTTTACAGCATATTTTATACGCTCTCACTTACTAGACCACTGAGGTCCCAAGGTTCCCATAATTTAAATTCAAAATTGCTTCTCCTTAGTGCCTTTCCTTTATTCATCATGTTCCTCAGCTAAGGTGATTATCTTATTATACAGACTACGAAGGTTTCAGTGAGCAAAAAATTAGCATTATCAAGACGTGTTACGTTTTCTCGTTGTCTTTTAAAAATCTACATCTCCCGCAGGGAATAACAAAAAACGACCTAATTTAACCAAACGATAATAAAATTTAATTACAATTAATTTAAAATATTTATTGCTAACTATTTGTAATAATTAATTATTTTATAAATTTCTTTTTTCAAATTGGAAAAAAGAAATAACAGAATCTTCACTTATTTTCTTCCCCAAAATTAGATAATTTTAAATGAAAAAAATTAATTAATAATGACGATATTTTATTATTTTACAAAGATAATTCAAGAATTTAATTACATTAATATGAAAAAGTACAATAAAAATTAAAAATAAATCGATCTAAAATAAGAACAGTATCCTTATATTATCCTTAGAATTTAAACAAAAGCTAAACATAAAAAAATATTGTGAGAAATTACAAAAATATTATAAGTAGTATATCATATTCTATTATCCATAAGTTTTTTTTTAATCATAAGTTATCTTTATTATTATAATATGAACTTTTACCTCATTAAAAAATAAAACTGAGAAAATAAAGTGTTCAACGTTTTTATTATTATAGTAATTGTAAATATTTACTTGTAAATGTATCGTATAAAAACAATTTGGCAAAACGATAGATAGACAGCAAAATAATTAGTTAAATGTTATACTATAGCATTATAATTCTAATTATTAACTACAACATCTTAATTCTATACATCAACAGTCAAACTGCAAAGTCAATTAGAATATGATATTATCAAACCATAAGTAAAGCCATAAAATCGACTAAATTAGTTCTCTTAGATTCCCTATTTACAATACTTCTTTTACAAAATCTAAAATATAAACAAATGCAAGAAAAAAATAAGTTGAAGTATATAAGAACTAAAAGGTAATCGCCTACTTTAACGTAAATCATTTAGAAAGAAAAATGGTGCAGAAGCAAATAAATCAGACCCAAAACAAAACAACCAAACTACAACATATCAAGAAAATCAAGATCTCAATTTATAATGTCATCCCACCTTGAATAACGTAATATAAAGAAAAAGATAAATTTTTTATATTGTATAAGATGATAAGTATTGTAGGTATTCTGATAGAGAGCGGAAGCGGAAATAAAAACCAAAAGTAAGAATCAAAAACCATTTTTTTTAAAACAAGTGAAGTATTTTTATGTTTCGACAGTGGGATATATAAAAGAAAAATTCTTAAATAAAGAATAAATCTATAACTAGATACCTATTACATTTCACGAAAATTTTAAACTACAATATTTCAGAATTTCAAAAAACAATTTTAAACCTTAAATGTTTTAATACTTCCTTAAAAACAAACCTTAACTAACAACCGACAGAATATCAAATAAAAAATAGTTAAAATATAAAAATAGATTAAACAGTCATCAAAAAAAAAAAAAAACAAAATTAAATTAAATTGTGTTAAAAATAAATAATGACAAAATTCTCCCAATAACATTAATAAAAAAAAATAAAAACCTTGAAACTTTTCACCAATTATTTCGCGCTGTATTGAAATAAAAAACCAAAAAAAAAAGACTATACCAAAAAACAACAATAGTGTTATATAATTAACAAAAACTATACAATATTTATAAATACCAGAAAAAAAAAGCACTGAATAGTGACTAAAAGGATTCGACATAATAAGAAAATATATTATAACAATATAAAAAGAAAACCCAAGTTGAATGACAGTATAATAAATATAAGGATTCATTAAGAAAACTAAATTTTATATTGATATTGAAATTGCGATTGCGATTTTTTTTTTAAATTTCTTCCACAAATTTTTATATTCTCAGTTGCTTGAGTTTCTGTTATTAGGTACATAATTACTGATACAATTTAAAATAAAAAAACAAAAAATTCTTACTAGCTAATCGTAACAAGAAAATAATAGCTAAAATACAATAAAAACAATTTAAAAATTGCATTACAAAATACTATTACACTATTTATTTTTCATATTATCTAATTTCATTAAGGTATAATAATCTCATGTAACATTTTTATTGTTCTCGATGTTTATCCTTGTAATTTGACATATACGATATTTGATAGCAACGCAATAGCAACAAGATATCAACTATCTTGGTCTACCTTTTCCTTTCTTTCCACTTGTAACTGAAAAATCATTGTCATCATTGTCAATTGTCAAGTTATAATTACAGTTATAATTGTATTCATTTAAATATTGTCGTCTCCCAAAAATTTTAAAAAGCGGAGAACCTTCCGATTTTCGATGAAATGTTTTTTTTTTTTTTTTTTCCTTTAAGGGTGGGAATCCAATTCCAAAGACATAAAGAATTTCCCCCTTGGTAGTGTCAGATTCTTACTGACTAAACCAATTCAATGTTTCCGTATCCATTTCCTATACTTTCCTATCCCTACTCCCTAGCCAATATACTGCGTTCGCCGTTAAGGGTTTCGTTCCATTATATTGGCTAAAGGGGGAGGTGGGTTTACTTCAAATACGAAATTTTAATGCAAAAATCTAGGTAACTATAATAACAAACCGTTAGTATTATCCGCACAGTAAACACCTTCTAACCTTAGGCAAAAATTACTAAAAGATATTAAAAGAAGGTTGAAACATTTATTTTCTACTTTTTACTCATCCTGTTTTTCCTCTATCTTTTCGTCCTTGTTCCGTCATTGATAAATATTCACATATTTTCTTCGATAAGATTCTTAAATAATATGTTTTTACTTATCTTGTAGTTATAGATGGAAATTATGAAGAAAACCATAGTAGGTAAATAAATTATTACTATATTATATAATGGTATACATATATAAAAAAAAGTTTTCGAGACATTTGAAAAAATAAAACACAAAAATGATATGGTACAAAATGTGAACGGACAAAAACTGTTTCAAAATAAAAAAAAAAAATTTTTATAATTAAATTATTATTGATAAAATAATAATGGAATATATTCCAAATTTCATCATTCATATTATTGGGCCTTTCCACACGAGTAGTGTCCTCTTTCGTCATTTTTTACTTTTACCTTCGTTTCATACCCTCTTGCCTATAAACTAAATTTGTGGTGGGGATTTTTAGGAGTAATTTTTTAAACCAAAATTTTAGAGTTTAAAAATTTAGTCCACTAACACAAACAAAAACTCAAATAAAAATTTTTATGAGGGTCAAAAAAATTTTATGTGTACATACGTTTCATTCTCGTTTGGAAAATTAAAGAAAAAAGTTTTTGAAACGGTCGCAGCAAATTTTTAAAAAAGTAAAGTGATTTTTGATCTTTTACTTGATGAAATTATTAAAATATATTCTATTGACAAAAAAAAATTATGTGCACAGTACAGAGTTTATTCTATTTCTACGTACATACATATATAATATATATTATTTAAAAATTACAGGCAAAAAAATCTTATGTTACTTAAATACAAAAAAAAATTTATTTGTTTTATGCGTGCTTTTTTTTTATATTTATTATCTACCTCTCGCAACAAATTTTGTTTTAAAATGAAATATTTACACACACATATAAAAGTAACGACTATCGAGAGGAACAGTGTGGAAATAAAAAAAAGAGGAAAGTAGTCACGAAACGAAAGAGGACACTACTCGTCTGGAAAGGCCCATTGACGTTCCTAAATATTTTTAATAGAAGACAAAAAAAACATATCGAAAACATTTTTGTACAATTATGAATGAAAAGAAAATGAATAAAAAAAAAAATAAATAAATACAAACAGAAAAAAAAACGAAAATGAAAAACATTTCAACACTTTGAAGTGCCTACATACGAAAAATTATATAAATTATTTTTTTTTTGTTTTTCATTTTTTTATTTTTTCTTTTTTGTTTTTTATTTTTTATTTTGTAACAAACTAGTTATTATTATTATTTTTTTTTCGTTATTATTATTATTATTATCACTCAAATTCGTTATTGTTATTATCATTATTTTCATTTTCGTTATTATTTCAAATTATATTTTTTGTTTTTTGTTATTATATAGTTGTCCTTGTTATTATATTTTCTCTCGAAATTATCAATGATGTACCGTTCATAAAACAAAAATAAGCAATGCTTTATTAATATACAATTATAGAATAAATCCTTTTTAGTTATATAATGTTACCAGCAGGGGCAGATGGAGTAGGCAATTTGAATTTGTAAATATTTTTTGTGACAGAACCTTGACAGCGATAAGTTATCGTTAATTGAGCTATGTTAACATTTTTTTTTTTTTAACTCTTTCAAATGGTTTTTTATTTCTCTTAAAAAAAAAAATTATAAATTATTTTTAGACGGTCATGTGAGATTAAAATGACAGTACATAAAGTCTTTAGGTTCAATAATAAAGAGATCTTATAAATAACATATGTATATATAAATTAAAATATCTATTATTTCTGAATTGTAGAATATAGCTTATCTGCTGTTTCTTTGCTATGTACAAGTAGGTATAGTATTTCTCACTGTACATGTTTTCGTTATAACACGACAGAATATTTATTTTTTTTCCACTCTTAACACATTTTTTTATTGGTTAAAGTTTAAAATGAAAAAGTTTCAAAATTTATTTTAGATGTCTGATATTTTTCGGCTTTCTCAGTACCTCTTCATCATTATATAATTTAACGCAACAACAAATCTATATAATCCTGAAAAAAATTAAACCAAGGTGAATATCTATATAATATTTTGTTTGAATTCATTCATATATTGAAAATTTTCATTTGGAAGTCTAATACTGGATCTACAATAAAAGCTATGCGTTCACTCTCCATGCGCAGCTTACAAAAAATAACTTACACAATGAAATTTAAGTTTGAGAGAAAAAATATAATATTATATGTAAAATGAAATTTGTTAATATTTTTTTAATTTAATTTAATTTGGTAATATTTATTTCAATATTTCGTTTCATGAATATTTTAAATTAAGTTCAAAATTATTTTAAAAATATTGCAAAATATTTATGTACATACTTTTTATTTTTGATTTTGATACTATTCAATTATTTGACACTATAGAATTCGTATAGAAAGCGAAAAAAGTTCAAATTGAAACAACTTTTTCCACGACTCTAAAACAACTGCATTGATTTGTCATTCTACATAAATACTTTCATACAATTTATTACACTTTTATATTTTATTTTGACATTTGGTGTGACTGCGTATACAGAATAAACACTGTTCATTCTAGATGCAGCTACAAAAACGAAAGCGTTAAAACAGTTTATTTGTGCGCCATTTTCTACAATAATTATTTTGTAATTTATTTATTTAATTTCTTCTTGTATATACTTCACGGAATTTAAGGTTGTAATCCTTTTTTGCAAAAACTCTTGAAAAGCATAATCTAACTCCCTCTTTATACATAGATTATCTATTAAAAGTAATTAAAAATATAAACGAGTCTAAATGCATGCATGGTGGCCTCAGGTAAGAGCGTACCAATTAATAAGCAACGAAAGAGTCAGGGTTCCAATTCAACATACGTCATAAGAATAGATCTCCCATCCGAAATGTATAGCCACACGTTTCTGAAAAGAAAAAGCTGTGTAATTTCCTTATCACATTTACATGACAGGGGCATATTCAGATATATGACAGAAGCATTTCATTTTTAAACGTTGCGAGTATCTTATAGAAACGAAAAAAATTACCATACGCTACTGACTTTTTCTACATAATTATAAATCTTTTTTTTCCCTTTTCTCTTTACATAACACAAATACCTACTCTTTCTTTTTCCTTTTACAACAGCTCTATTTTCTATATATTATGTATGTATGTATGTCATTTTTAAAGAGAACTAAAGGTTGATAATTTCTTTCGTTTTTTTTTTTTTTTTTAACAAAAACAAAATCTACACAAATGAAGGAAAAATACAGAAAAGAAAAAAAAAAATAATAATATCCTGAAAGTGAAAAGAAAATAACACCGATTCATTGTTTAGCAATCAATTATGTCCATTACCGGGAATTTCCTTGAATTAACTTAATTGAAAAAAAATATTCTTGTTGTTGTTATTTCTGCGATTGTCTTTTTGTTTTTTCTTTTTTTTATTCTTTTTTTGTCCTTATAATAAGTACCACAAAAATGGAAAAATGTATGTACATACAATAACCCTTAAATAATTGAAAAAAAATATATATGTATGTGTACCATACGTTTCATTATCTATTTTTAAAGGATTGTTATACAAAAAAAATATATATATTTGTATGTAGATAAAAAAAAAAACTTTTTTTTGTTATTTTCATTTCCTTTTTTTTTTTTTGTTTGTGTTATCGTTGTCATCTTTAATGAAAGGAATCCTGTTTTTGATATTCAATTATTATTCAGTTTTGTTTTTTTTTTTTTTTGTATTTTTTTAATATAATGTACACATATTATGTATGTATGGTATTGTAAGATTTTAAATGTATATACGCATTACATCATCATTCCATAAAAAAAAAAAAAAAAACTAAATTCAAACGTTTCCTTAATAAGATTCAATTAAGGTTACAAATTTTGTACAAATATCCAATAGCTAAATAAAAATAAAAATGAAAACAATCTAAAACTTATTTTTATTTAACTGATTATATATATGTATATATATTTTTTTGTTTTCTTCACTTTCATTACAATATGAGAAATTTTCAAAGTGTTTTTCATTATTTTTTCTTATATTCTATAAAATTAAAAAAACAAAAAAGAAAAAACAATAAAATAAATAATTTGATGTGATCCTTATTTGTACAATTAGGAAAAATCTTACAATAAATTATAAAAATATTTATTCTAGTCACTATTCAATTTTTATTTTTTGGTAAATTGGTAAATTAAGATCCTTTTATTTATTTAATATTACTTTGAATGATAGTTTCTTGATGACATTTTTACTAAAGAGAATTTTTTGTTTATTTAATGAAATTATGTTTTTTAATATGAAATCCCTATTGAATACCTGAATTGATATTAATAACTTTTTTAGATATTTTGTATTTATAAGATATAATTAAGAAATAATTTGTGACACTAATTGAATGACAAAAAATATGTAACAAATAAAATAACAAAAAAACAAAACAAAAACAAAAAACAAATAAAAAATTAATTAATTAAATGTTCGTCTAAATCATACTTATTCGCCCATAAAAAAACAAGTATGGCATTTTGTATTTAATTAATTTAACCAATTAATATGTAATTTTTTTATCTATTTGGGCACTAAATCACTTTAATCTGTCAAATCTACTAAATTGCAATCAATTTTGAGACTCTTTTTCAAACTATTGTGTTTTCAAATCAAAGCTTATCATTTTATTGTCAGCTATGAAACGTTAGTTTTAACACCTATCTCATTTTAATTTATAAAAATCTCTTTACCATTCATACAAATAGTTATGTGGAAAGAAAAATCTGGGCTCAGACAATCCAAAGAACTTCTGGAAAACTATAACCGGAAAAGATATGCTATAAAAGTATACGATTCATTAAAAATAAACTGAGAATTTTTAAAAGGATTCTTCTCGGGACACTGTCAGCTTAAGTGGCGACACTTAAAGAAAATTGAAATAAAAAATGACGGTACATGCAGATTCTGTCAAGAAAAAGAAAAAACTCCAGATCACATACTCAAAAATTGCGAAGGTTTATTCCGAGCAAGATCTCTGCACCTAGAAGCATATTGCTTTGCCGAAGTTAAAGTGCCGAGCATTAAACCCTATACAAATCTTTACTTTCTTAGAGGCAGTAGGACTGACAGAAATATTATAAGTGAAGGCAAATTTCATAATAGGTAGTAACAGGGGCAGTACAATACTATAGTACAATCTACATCAAAAGTTCGCAGTATCATTTATACCTCATAAATATAATCTACAAATAGTTAATTAGTTGTATTGTTTCGACGATGATGTGGGAATTTTGAAAGATACTAATGATGAGATTAACATATAAAATTTTCTTTGGTATCATTATACCTAATCCAGATCCAGCTACAAAAACTTTACATGATACATATAACAAAATTCGTATCACTAATATACTATAAGAAAAAAACATAATTTTTCATTGAACTGATCTCCAACTAAATAACATACAATTGTAATGATTTTCCGATTTGCTCCTAATTAGTATAGATTAGAAAAAAATATCTTTATAAATTATACCTATACAAATTTATCATGTTTTGGTGATTTTCCACAAGATTTGTACTTTTATATTTCTTTTATTACGTGAATCATACCTAAAGATGATGTAGATTTCTGGCTGCAAAAGTTATTCCACAAGGACGCAACTATTATCATAGTTAGTTTATGAAAAAAAAAATTTATTATGTGTTATAATGAAAAACACCAGTTTTTTAGCACATTTTCTGGAAATAATTAAACGTACTTTTATTCGTTCTTGATGTGAAAATACATTAAATTGACATTAACTGTATGTTTGAAAATGTTCACCTTTAAAAACGTATTGTTTTATGTACTGCCTTGTTTTATATAAGCATATAAGCATGTACAATCTGTGCAAAAATGTATATACAATCACAGTTTGTCAAAGTTTCTATAAAAAAAAAAAACAATACATAAACACCCAGTAAAAAAACAAAAGTAAATTATGTAAAAATTTATATATATAAAATTTTTTATTTTACTTTAATATTTTATCACATTCTATATTTATAAAAATCTCTTAGAATATAACCATACAAGTTAAATATTAAAAAAAAAAAAAACGAGGAAGAATACAGTTGCCTTTGTCAACTCTTAGACACCCGTACGAACCGTTAGTATGTTCACAGCCTGTCACTCTGCTTACAATATTATTTTTTTAATATTTTAGTATTTTAAAATAATTTGGGTGAATTTTATAATTTCTAGAACTATGGGTTGTACATATATTCAAACTATATGTTTATATGTACATTCTTCAAAAGCAGATTCTAACCTTCCACATAACGATTATCAATCCAAAACTTTTTCAAATATTCTATAGTACCATTTAATACTAAGCGGTAAACGTATATTAAATTTACTTAGTACAAAATAGTAAATATAATTTTAAATATTATATTTTATTAATGCGCACATAGTATATTTATATTGTTATAAGTATATCGCCATACATTGCAATATTTCTTTAAAAATATTTCCATTCATAGAATAATTTCTTATAAGTACAATAAAATATGTACATATATGTATGTAAATACGGCGCTATATAATATATGTACATCTATACTCTTAACATTCTGTCATCAGTGACATATACAATATGTAAATAAACATGATATTATATAAGTATGTATATATATATAAATATCATATAAGTAAATAAAAATTCTTCAAGCAACCGTTATGTTGTTTATTTATTTACATTTTTTTGTACTACGCATTATATCCTCAACAATTTCAAATTATCGAATAAAACAAATGCAAAAAATTTGTTGAAGAAATTTGTTAGAAAATTTGAAAAAATCAAGTAACACTTTCGTCAATTATAAAGTAACCATATATTATTAAAAAAAGTTGTTAACAGAAATAAGAGTATAATGTTGAGGCTTTAATTTTTGTGTATTACTTACTTCAAAAAAATTTTAACAGGTGTTCAAGTTACAGATGTTTAAAAATAGGAAATTTTCAGTTTTTGACCCCTTACAGCTCCTAAACGGGGAGTGATACAAAAAAAATTTCTGAAATGACTCATACTTATTTTCAAAGATCTAACTTCTGTCAGATCTAACTTCTTAAGTTTCCAACTTAAACCGTTTAGAAGATAGAAGGGTTAAAGGATTTTGCAAAATTTGAGTTTCGCATAACGGTAAATTAAGACACCGTATGCCACAAATATATATTTACTGTATATATACTTTTAAAGCTAATAAAAGTAGTAATCGTTTAGCGTTTTCAAAATGAAGATATACCGTATACAACTTGTGTTATAACAATTTAAATATAGAGCTTTTTTGAACCTTTGGGGAGCTGTAGCTCCGTAACGGGTGGGGCTACAAAAAAAGTTATTAAAAATAAAATTAATACTTTTGTGAGATCTATCAGCAGTTAAAATTTCATAGCTCTATTTCAAAAAAAATGTGGGGATCTAAAAGTTAGGTGTTCGAGAGCTACCTTAAGGTTTGGTCCAAACTCAACCAAAAAAAAATAGGGAACCTACAAATTACTCCCAGAATATTTTGTTTAAATTGCAAGATTCTGGCTTTCTTAGTTTTTGAGTTAGCGTGCTGACGGACGGACGAACGGACGGACGGACGGTGATGGCTCAAACGTCTTAGAATTTTTTTCTGATCCGATCCATACCTTTGAAGGTATATCTAGCTCGCTTATTTCGAGGTGTTACAAACGGAGGAGTAATTTTATTATACCCGATCCTATCGTACGGGTATAAAAACATAAATGAGAATGAATAAATATATACGTATGTATGTACATTAATTTATATTATGTATAGGTATATTTATTTTTGTAAATGCATAAAAAAGTATTGAATTTTGAAACCACATAAAATTGTTTTGAATATACACAAAAGAAACAATAAACACATCAAATTTTCATTTTTAAATATACATACATTTAAACCAGAATCAATTTAGTTTTCCTTTTTGTATCCTTTTACTATATTATTTTATTTTATTTTTTTTTTAATGTTGTTTGTTCAAATATATATATATATAATATATATATATATATACATTCATCGCATATTATTTAAACCATACTTTTTTAATAGATTTATCCATTTTACATTTTCGTTTCTATATAACGGTAAAGGACAAAAGAAATCATTTATTTTTTTTTTTTTTATGTATTGAGGTAAAAAAAAAAAAAAATGTTTATTTAAATAAAAATGAAAAACCTGCTGACATTTTCATGTATAATATAATATTTTTATTATAAATTGTTCCTTAATTGATGCAAAAAAAAAAAAAAATAGAAAGAGAAAAAAAAACATTACGCAAAATTCCATCATAACATCTATTTATTTTGTCATTGACTTTTTATTTTTATATCTAATTGGTTTTTTGGTATTATGAAAATTGGATTTTCTATGGTATTTATTATTTTATTTCATTTTTTTTTTCGCATTAAATGTATATTTTTTACCATTAGGGATTCATATTTTATATATATATATATATATATATATATATATATGTATGTATACATATAAATATATATTTAAATGTATATAGATACAGAAATATATAAATTATTATTATAAAAATAATTTTTTTTTTTCATTGTTTAGATAATAAAAAGCTTTCTTTTATCCTTGGAAATACATCAGTCGTTCTATTTTAAAATATATGAATACCTACATATGAAAATTAATAGAAGAAAATAAAAAAGAAAAAACTGAAAATCAAATTTAATTGCATTTGAATAATATTAAAAACAAGTTAGTTTTCAAATTAAATATTTGTAGAAAGCAGATATACGTTATAAATACAAAAATTTTATTTTTTTTGTTAACTTTACATTTGTTTGTTATTTTTTATATCAAGATTTTACATATAGGTAGGTATTTTTTTTTTAATTTATTCCCCTGCTAAATAAATCTGGCAAGGAAATTACACAGCATTTGATTGTAATCAGCTGCTTTGGTTGTAAATATCGTAAAAGAGATGTTTTTTTTTTTTTTATTTAGCTACTTGGTATTCGAATCCACTTTCCCTCGATATTTACAGAGAATGTAATACGTTCTTACAGACTAAGACAACGAGGCCCGACAAAGTTAATAAAATTCATCTTGTATTAACTTTATTTTGTTTCCTATTATTACCTTGTATTATATTGATTTTGTTAAATAAAAGGCAGTTACGATTATTGGACTTAACAACAATATTTAAATATAACTTCCAAAATTGAAAAAAAAAACATAATCCTGGATGTCAAATTTTTGAATTCAAAAATTTACGAAATCTAAACGAGCAAATAAAAAATAATAATTAAAGTATTAATAAAATTTAAGATCAAAACTGTCTAAAAGCCAGGCTCTAATACCAACAATCACAAAGATATAGTCACTTAACATTAAAATAGTGTATGGATAAAATTTTTTGCAAAAAAAAATATCGAATTAATAGAGCAATATCGGATAGACTATTTTAATAATAATGAGTTTAAGATCTAATAAAGATCTTACTAAGGTATTTAAATTTAAAATTAATAAAATGTCGTGTTTGTTTTTATTTAAAAAAAAAAAAATAATAACAACCATTTTAAAAAAATTTTTTATTTCTTTTATTTCAACATAGAAATTTTTTCAATTATGCTATAAAAAATGAAAAAATAATAAAAGGGACAATTTTTTTTACATAACAAGAATATTTTCAGATAAAACTCGTTTATCCTAATATTTTTTAGTCTAAATAAACCTTTAATTTAACATTTAATGTTGTGTTAAAGTTTTGTTTTGTTTTGTTTTTGATTTTTTTTTCCGCCACTTCCCACCATATACGAAAGCTGATTGTTTTGACTTCATTTTAAGACACCATGAATGGGATTGAAAATTTTTTATGATTCTTACATAAAGATTCTTAGCTTGTGTTAACTACTTTTCTATTTAATATCTAATTTTATTTCAACTCTGATATATTTTACGCCCTTATATGCATTACTTCATTTCTTTCTAGTTATGTAAGGACTAATGCATATATATACTTTTAGTTTAGCTTAAAGTTTATTTATCTAATAACTCTATTTTTAAAATTGAGAAATTTTGTATGTCCTTAATTCTATAAACTAACTCTACTATAATTACCCTTTCTATTACAGAACCCTATTAACTCCAAAATATTCTCTCTACAAAATCAATATCAGATCGGTAACAAAAAAATCAAAGCATGAATGCAAGGACAGGAAAAATTAAAAAATAAAATATTTCAATAATTAAATTGATACTAACAAAAATACACATATACATTTATGTAATGTAACATACATACATTTATGTAATGTAACATAATAATATAATATTTTGATAATAAGTAGATTGAGGAATAAAGTTTTCCAATTGTTTAAATGTGTCCCAATGTTTAATTTATAATTAAATTCTGTTGTTTATTTTAAAATGTGAGAAGTGTTTAATTTAATTTTTAAAATAAAATATACATTTATACATACTTACATTACGCAGAATTTTTAAAATTTTTCATATGATACTTGCATACAACTGTTTTATAAAATTAATTAAATAATAAAAGGAAGTTAAGTTTTAAAAAACAAAAAAAAAAATTGCAATTCGCAACTTTTAATTTAATACATAATTATTTAATTTTTAATTAAAAAGTAAAAGTTAAAAATTAAAAGTTAAAATTATTTCAGATTATTTTGGCACAATTAAGGAAACTTGATGAATTCTACAATAAATTAAATACCGATCCTTAATTATTTAAAGCAAATGTTTGCGTTCCTTTTATAGAGTGAACTTCTCTTTTCTACTCCCATTTACACCAGACTTTGAGAAAAAGTCTATATAGTAATAAATACTGTACGTACTATACTCCCAACTACTCTTTTCGTGTAAAAGGAACGCAAACAATATATTCGGTTCTGGTTCAGTCAGACATGTACACCCGATCTTTAAACATAAATAGTTAAAAAGAATATATCCTATCTCTTTATTCTAACAACAATTAAAAAAAAAATTAAAATCCCTACAATTCAAATTCATCTTTAATTTAAATTCTAAAATTCCATTTTGAAATTTTTGATATGGCGGGATTTTAATTGGCGGGATTTTGATATGGCAGGATTTTAATTGGCGAGATTTTGAAATGATGGGAGTTTAAGTGACGGGATTTGGAAAAACGGGATTTCGATAAGGACCTGTAAACTGTGCCTGCATCTATAAACGGATAAAAAAATTTAAAAAAAACTTAAATTGACTTAAACCAATCGATTGACTTATCTCAATCAATCTAGATATTTTGTAAAGAAACATTCAATCGAAAAAACCGAAAAATCTGAAAAGGAGATTATTAAAATTAAGAACTTTTAAAAGGCAAAAGAAATATTTACCTTACTCCATTTGAGCATAATGCTTTCAAAAACATTTTTCATCACCTAATGTTGTTCGGTCGACCGGATCTTCTAGTGTCTGGCGGCTTCCATTCTATGAACATTCTCTCTGTGTTTTTCGATTGTTATTTTGATTTATATTAGTATGTGTTTGTAGACAATATTTCATTCTGCAAATGATTATTGTGCAGTGTTTATAAACCGTTTAAAACTAAGCAAATTTTATAGAAATTTTTAACAGAAAACTTGATCTTTTTTTTTTACAAAATATCAGATGTCTAATATATGAGCATATAAATTAAGAAGTTATATGAACCTGTTACGTTAGATTAAAAAAACTTTGACAACATTTTAAATACCCAGTTTAACTATAAGTTATGTTCATATAAAAAAAACAAGGTCTATGAATGCTACTCGAACCCTTCGATTAAACTTGTTAAATTTCAATAGCGGAACTAAAATTTTTATAAAAATCTTACAATTCTATAGCTTTATTATTTTTTTGAGTTATCTTGGGGAGCGGATGGGCAAATTGATGAAAGTATATAGCTAAAACAACTCTGAATTTGATCTTGAGCAAAAATATATACATATTTATATTTTTCCGAATTTATGACGTATCCTAAGATATATACATACGTAATCACATACGTAATCACATATTTATTATACCCGCTTGAACTTATATATCTATGTTCATACGGGTAAAAAAAATAAAATCGAATTTTCCGTATTTTCACTAATTCACTATCACTAACAGTTCAATCACTAACATCAAATGTTTAAATATGTATAGATGGTGTGTTATTCTATAGGAATGGATATACACCTAAATAATTTTAATATTACAAATTTACAAAAACAAAACTAACTTTATTTTTTAATATTCCTCATACTGCAACATACTAATTTCATTCAACATGAATTCAAAAAAAAAAAAATTTTATTATCTAAAGATAATAATTTAAATAAAATTAAATGTAATCTAACAAAATATCCATTTTATTCCATTATTAATTAAAATAATTGTAAAATTTAATTTTAAAACAGTGAAAATCCATCAAATTTTATCCAAAAACCACTACTAAACTTTTATAGTAATTAATTAAATGAGTTATTTTGGTTTTATTGGTATATAATAAATCCATTAGTTTTAGATTTAGAAAATAATTGTGGTAATTTTTGGTTCAAAATATCAAAAAAAAAAAAAAAAAAAAAAAAAAAAAAAACAGAGAAGCAAAGATGTAAATTTATTACAGAATGATCGATAGAAAAATTTTAAACTAATATTTTATAGAAACAATGATAAAATTTCTAAATTAAATTTATGTATTTTTGAAACCTATATTAAAATTAAATTAATTACTTTTGTAATTTTTCATTATAAAAATCAAAGTAATTATATAGATACAATGATAATGCAAACAAAAAAAAATCTCATTTTAAATAATCATTTTTATTATATTTGGGAACATGTAAAAATCGATTAATAAAGTAAAAAAAAAATGCAGGAAAACTTTTGACAATATAACATCGATCTAAATTAAATTATCGTGTATAGATTTTAAAAATATTTCAACTCCATTAATTTGTAAAATATTTAAAAAGCGTATCAAAAAATTTTGTAAATGAGTATTCTTATTTTCATATTATATGCGATGGATAAGAATAGAATATGCAAACGGGGTAACCCGCGATATACTGAAAAAAAAATCTAGAAAACATAATCTTTAACTCCAAAATCTATTTTGGATAAAATATTTAAAAAATACCCAAACAAAAAAAAAAACAATTTTTTCTCACCATCCTTACCCAACAAAATATTATTTTTATTTTGTTTGGGTAAGGATGATGTGAATCATCAAAAGATACTGTACGCAGTTATATGAGACTTTAACTCATTAAAAATACCAGCCCCGTTTTAAAATATTTAAACTAGTCTTAAAAACTAAGCATTAATTTTGAGTTAACTCTTACATATCTAACAGAATTTCAAACCTCCGTGAAGGTGATATGCGTTTATCACTAAAACAAATGGTTCTTGTTCTTTTAAGCGTTTTGGTAGCATTTTTGGAATTCGAAAGGTAAGAGTTTTGATACTTCCACATTTATGTACTCTTCTAAACGGATCTTATATTTTAGTGCATATTTTTTTATTTTTTTTTACTTAAACTATGTATATAGGAATTTCTAGAAACCTATGAAAATCGCAGTTTCGAACGTATCAGAGAACATTAATCATGTTACGTAAAATTTTATTTTGGAACATTTGAATACTTAGTTATGTGGTTACATAACAAAGTTTTATATTCTATTAGCAATTTAGAGTTTCGGCCAATACATAGATTTTTTTCTCTATATTTCGATTTTAGTTCGACTTTTTTCTTTCTGATGTACTCTTTCCACCTTAACTTGACATCTAACCTTAACTTGATATTCCAGCTATGTCGTGTTGAGAAAAATATCTAGAAATGGGGTATTTTACCTTGTTTTCTATGCGGTAAAAAATCATAATATAAATTGAATTTCATTTGAATTAGATTAGATTTATTTTTTGTACTTATTTAGTCTTATCTTCTCAATTTTTAAATGTAACAAAACAAAAATAAAATTATATATTAGTTATTTTTCAAAAACTCGTCAATCAAAATTTTAAAATTCGAAATCTGTTATAAACTATAAAACCCGCAGCACCATTTTTTCAAAAATATTAAATCAAATATGTATTTGATTTCAACATAAAATTCTAAATGTCATTCAAGATTTCCGAGATCAGAAAGATTTTAAAAACAACAATTTTAAGACTTTTCTTTTAAACAAAAGGTTGTGATCTAATGCAAATGACCATTCACGAAAGATTACAATAAATACTACTACAATGTGAATATACTACATGTGAAAATTTTAGAAATCAAAATCATATTGAGAAGAAAAGTACAAAATTTATGGTACAATAATTAATTTAATCAGTTGAACATTTAAAGCTAAAGACGATAATTTATTAAAAACATTTGAAAGACAAAGCAAAATCAAGAAACTGATGAAAAATCTAAAATTTACATCATGATGGACACAACGAAAACATTTTTTTTTTTTTTTAGTGCATTTCTCTGCCACATAAATTTGAACAGGAAATTACACAGCTTTTCCTTTACAGACGCAAGGGGGAATAACTCTTACGACGTGTGTGAGATTCGAACCTACACTCCCTCGGTGTTTACAGTGTATTTTATACGCTCTTACCCCTAGCCCACCGAGGCCCCAAAATGAAAACTTAAACTTAAGCAAATTATCAAGTCATAAAGATTAAAATATTAAAAATTGTCAAAAACAAAATATTTGTAACAATATCTTAAAGGACATTTTTTATTAAAGCGTCCCATAATATATTGATGGAAAACAAAGCATAGACTTTGAAAATGAGAAAATTAATTAAAGAGGGTGTTTAAAATACATATGAATATCTGGATATCTGAAGAAACAAGTATATTGAAGAAAAGTATATTAGTATCATCAAGGGCTGTACTGCTTATCAGAAAGAAATAATATTAAGTTACTGAAAGATTTTTTATATTTTAATTGACATAAACTTCTTAGAACAGACATTTTAGTATTAAAAAATCATTTTCAAATATCCATGGAAATATGTGGAAAAGAATTAATTTAATAACAATTTCTATAACAGCAGTATATCAATTTAATTAACAAAAAAAAAAAAAAATAGTATAAAAATTCTTTAAATCGTCAAAATTAAAAAAAATTTCCATTTATTTTTTTTTAATTTTTAAATAAATATCTTTTGTAAGTATTACTTACAGTAGTTATAATTAATTTTTAATTTTCATAAATTTTCCACATTTTCTTTTATTCTACACTTCACTTTAATAAAAACAAGATAGAAGAAAAAAAAAACAAAAAGTAATAATAGTAAATGAAAACTTTATAACAGTATTTTACGATATTTAAGCTCTTAAAAAATGAAATCCTCTTTAGTAAATTAATTCATTTTCATTTTTTTTTTTTTTTTTGTTTGTATGACTGAAATTTATTTTTTTTTTTTAATATAAATCCAATCATTCGGAAAATCAATCATAAGTAATTATATTATAAAAATATACAAAATCATCGCCATTATGATAATTCACTTCAATTTTTTTTATTTTCTATTTTTTTTTTTGTAATTTTTTTATTGATTCATCCATCGGATGATTTTCCTTTTGATGTTAAAAAGAAAAAAAAAATTTTTTTTACAAAAAAAGTTAAAATTATGGTCATTAATTAATGAAAACGAAAACAAAAAAAAAAAAAAATTTCAAAAAGAAATTCTAGAGTAAAAAAAAAAAAATAAACACGTAAAAGAAAAAGAAAAACAAATAAAAAAAAAATAATAAAAATTTTCATTAAACAAAATTTGTTACATTTTACTTACAAAAAAAAAAAATCTGAATTGCTTGCGTTGCAAAGTATCTTCATTACCATCAAAATTATTATTATCAATTTTCTTTTTACTTTTTGAAATAATTCAATATTTTATTTTTCATCCTTATTATCCTTTTGCGAAATATTCATTATATGTAACAAACAAAAACAAAAACAAGCAAAAAAAAAAGGATACTTGGAAAAAATAATGGTACTTATATACTTACGTGTTGTATATTTTATAGTTAATTTTCCTTATTTTTCTTATTTTTAAAAATTTTTTTTTTAAATTAAAAAAGGATAAATACAATAATAAATTATATAAAAATTGTTTCACAATAAATACTGTAAAAAATATAAAGGAACCCAAAAAAAAAAAAAGGCGAAATCTGTTAGTGACTATAACAATTGTTTTACATTATGAAACTTTTTTCTTATTTTATTTCTTAAGGTTCTACTTCTCATTCTATAATATTTTCAACTTGCTGTGGGACACTCAGTTTATATTAATATTACAATAATATGAACAAATTATTTTTTCCTTGTGCTAAAAATTATATTCCAAAAACAAAAAAAGTAATTTTTTCTTAATTATTACTGTATATCAGAATATTAGAGTTACCGTTTTTCCATTAATAATTAAAAAAAAGAATATTATTTCTAAGAGATTTTTTTTTTAATTTATAAAATAGATTTTAAAAACTTTTATATAATTTTAGTACAATTAATCAACATCAACATCTTTGTTCTAAATAATCCTTCCAACATTAACTTCTTATATTCCCCAATTTTCTTTATTCCTATTCCTTTATTGTCCTATTCCTCCTTTATTCTTATTTTTCTAATTCTCAAACCAAACAGTACATTGTACCATAGGTTCTAACCTAATGATTGGTTTAAAAGGAAGCTGGAGTTTAATTGCGGTTAAGAGAATTTACTTGTTGATGTCGTTGGTGTCTTTCTTACCCTCGCAAAAAAAAATGAAAAGACGCGTTTTTATTGATGAAAATGAACACTAATTATAAATCGATAGCTGGAAGAGGTGCAAATGAGTGTATCACTAGTGGTCTCCATATTCAACTTCTTAAAACTAAATTTTAAACGTAATCCTGTTTTTTTCCCCGTTTTAAATAACTTTTCAAACTCAAATTTTTAAAGTTTCATTAACCGTCATTTGGAAATTGCTCCGCATTTTATTTGATACTAAAATGGTTGATAGATCATAAGTATGTAATATTGTAGTTTATAACATATTAACAACAAATATTCATAACGATAAAAAATAGATATGGCAAATATTGCTTAAAAGGATTTTACTTTAATAATTTTGTATAATAATTACAGTATAATAAAATGATTCCTTTCTGATTTAATAACAAAACATTTTGCAAAAATCCCCAAAATAGCACGCTTTCAGAATATTTTTAATAATTTTTGATATTGTTTTAATTCTAATTAATGACATTTGCATACCTTGCATTTTACTATTTATACCTTAAAGTTAAAGTTAAATTCTTAATTTGCAATTAAAATTTAAAAAGAATAATAAAAGTAAGAAAATGACAAACTTATTTATCAAAATTGAATACATGCCAATTTTTTAATATTAAAATATAGTCTTTTTTGTCCAGATAACAAATCATTCCCAAATATAAAAAAAAAAAAAATGGCCACTTCATTTTCCCTTGATTTATATTTGAATTTCGTATGTATCATTTAATTTAATAATAAGTGCTTATACATATATATGTTATAATATGTATATATATATTAATATATATATATGTATATATTAATAATATAAATTACGAATAATTCATATACAAGAGTAATAATATAAGATATCATGAATAGTGTATTTATCATAATGTTTAATTATTGCAGAAATTTTATAATACCGACATTTTATATAAATGTATATTATACATGTATATTTTTTTGTTTTTAATAGCGATATCGATACATAATTTCATTTAATTTTTCTCTAAAAAACAAAAAAAATAAAAAGCAACTTCAAACTGAAAAACGTGATACAACACGTGAAACTGCAGCTTTGCTATATCTTTCACAAACAAAAACAAAAAAAAAAAAAAAAATTGATAGTATTAATAATCTTCAATACAAATATTATTTAAAAGTAAGCAGCAGCAGCAGCAGCAATACTCCAAGTTATTTTCCTTTTTCTATAATAAAAAAAAATAAAAAGAAAATCTATTTGATTAACCATAATACTATTTTATATTATTGAAAATTTATTGCCTTTGTCGATGTCGATTTTTAAAATTTTCTTCCAAAAATAAAAAAAAAAATAAAATTGTTTTATTTTAAAATAGCCACTGCTGGACCAATAGTCCTTTTTTCTGGCAATACCCTTTATCATTTTCAATATTTCTTTTTATTCATTTTATTTTTTTTTTTTCTTTTTTTTTTTGTTTTTTTTAAACATTTTTCACCTCTTTCCTTATGCAATTCATTCTCTTCTATCTCTCTTTTTCTAGTTGATTCTTTAAACATGCCCGATTTTCTGACAGTTTATATATTTTGGAAATATTTTTTGTTTCTTTATTTGTTTTTATGTTTTTATTTTTGGAATTTTCTGTCTATTTTTGGGATATAAATTTCAGTCGGATATTTCACATGAAAATTAATTACCGGATGAGAGCTTTTATCTATGGATACATGTACATTTATTTATACGTAAAAATATATGTACATATAAAAACTATAAAGCTAATCTATATACATATATATAGTTCATATATTTGTATATATTAATGTGTCAGGTATATATAATAAACATATAAAAAATATATGAATGCAATTTGTTTCATATCTATATATTCATAAATATTTAAACATTTAATTCTATGTATAAAATATTATATACATACATATATTATAAATTCTGGACGAGAAAATATGAAGTATAAATTCATTTAATATAAATTCAATTTAATTTATTTTTTTCTATTTCATATACGAAAATAAATATAAAATAAAATAATATTTTGCTGATTATCTATCTTTTAATTTAACTGAATATGATGCAACATTTTCGATATTTTAAATTATGCAATTTTAAATAAAAAAGTACATATACATATTATACATACAGATATATGTACAAATATTGAACTATAGGTATATGTTTATAGGTACATAAAAAAAAATCGAAAATTTAATTGTAATTACAATAATGGTAAATTAATTTTGAACACAAAAATGTTTTACTAAAAGATCCTAAAAGTATGCAATATTAGTTAAGTAGATTTAAAATGAAATTATTAACTGACGGAGAGTCTTCGGTGGCCTAGTGGTTAAGCACGATACTTATTAACAGAGGGAATGCGGGTTCAAATCCTGCACACGTAACAAGTTTTATTAATTGAAAACAAATCCCCCTTGCAAATAACAATAATATAAAGAAAATAAATAATATTAGTGTATAATTTCATAATAGTATTCGACCGATAAATGGCCTTAGTAGCCGATGGTTTTGTAATATTGCAATATCCTATGTGATTTGTAATATTAATATAAATAAATAAATAACTGACGGTATGCAAGTCAGCTTCTGCGTATAGGTTTAGGCAAATTTTTTTCTTTTGATTTGAAAAAAAAAAATTACTGAAAAGAGTGATTTTTCTTAACAAATTCCCCTTGCTACCAAATATAGTATAAATATGTATAAATATATTCTATTAATAATAGAATTTAAATTATAATGGCCTTAGTAGCAGAAGATTTATTGTATATTTATTGTATATTATTATAGCAGAAAATATTGTATATTCATATGTGATTTGTAATATTAAAATAAATAAATAATTAAATAGATGTTTTCCGACCTCAACCAGCTTGTAGCTAAAGCTGCAGCATTTGTTCTTAAATTTTTTTTAATCCATATTTTTTATATACTAAAACAGAAAACTATATAATTTATTTATGAATAGATAATTATAAGAATAACACTTTTGAAAATTATTTATATACAATATGCGATATTTTTAATTTTGAACTCTTGTTCAATAAATAAAAATTAAGTCTAAAATATAGAAAAAGTTTTTTATATGTTTTAAATAATACTTTTAGAAATTAAAAGTAATTTTCATTAACTATAACTTATATCAGTAGAAATAAACAAAAGAATTTTCAGTCTTTTAAAACTTTTAATTTTATAACTTTAGATATTAATGATAATCAGCAGATTTTTGTTTACAGAAATTTTATTTTATTTAGGAATAAAAATAAACAAAATGTCTAATTTTTTTTATTATAAAACCTATTAAAAGAAAAACGTTTTTAAGAAATAAATTAAAATGTTCTGCAAATAGACATTATAATTAAAATGATTCAACTAATAATTTTATAAATATATGAAATTTAAAATTCCAAAAATAATAAATGAAAATAAAATATTCAAAAAAAGTTAAAAATTTTAAACCGACAATGAAACTAAAGCTTTTATTTATTTAAAGCTTTTTACTTAAGATTCTTTATACTTATATAGCCTAGTCACTAGAATACCGTACCATTAGAAGAATAAGAAGATTCTTTTAACATGTCTAAAGACTAATTCAATTTCACTTTCAATTCACTCACTTGAATTCTTCCCAATTATATTCAAACTTTAATTATTCAAAAACATTTTCTATTTTATAAAAGAATAAAATGAAAAGTCTGATTCTGTAATATAATGAAAATATTGGAAAACAAAATTTGACTATTAGAAATTGACTGATATCCATTGCGACATGGTTATTCTATACATAAAGTATTCTAAGGTAATTTCTTTAAGAAATTTCATGATTGAAATGGTTCCCTTATTTTTTGTTCTCTATTCCATTATTTTCTGTTCTGTTCTCCATTCCCTTATTTCTTATTGTCTTAGTGTTCTGTACTAAATGTCCTTCTTGTTCCTAAATTATTACCCTTCAATAAATAATCCGTAATATTTGAGGAAGCAATCAGGATTGTATTTTTCTTTCTTGTAGCATCTACAAAGAACTTCTTTTCGCTTATCCTATGTTAGTAAAATATTTAATTGATTTTTGGTCCATTTGATCATTATTATATTACATTGTTTAGAATATCATTTAAGGATGTTTGCAAATTTATCCAAATTTTTTATTCTTCCCTACTTCTAATTTTTAAGAAAACCATTTGGAAAGTGAATTTATTTTGTTCCTATAGCCAGTTCCACCTTCTGATGCATTTCTATTTTCATTTTGTTATTAAATAAATTTTATTTTTAATTTTATACTACTATAATTGTATCAAACTAAATTAACCCTTACTCTGAGAATAGATGTATTCACAATCAACTGTTACATTAAAATAATTAATCGTTTTATTCTATAGTATTAGTGATGATGCGAACAAAAACTGCTATATTTACTTAACAAAATTGAATATTTTTCATACTGTTCATTTTTTTTTTTTTTTTTTTAGATTTTTTTTTATTCTATATCTACCCAAAATATATACAAATTTCATAGCATGTTATTTACTAATTTTACAGAGTTCAGATTACTTGAATCTGTACAACTGTGATATTTTAACTTAGGCTAGTGACTATTACATTTTATGTTAATTCGAATATGTTGATGTTCATGATAACTCGAATATATTTTAAATAAATTATAATGAATTATAAAAATAAAAAATAAAACTGTTTTCCTAAGGAAAATAGAAATCTCCTACAAAAAATACTAAGATATTCTAAGCCCACTTCATAGGCGACCTCCTCTCTTAGTCAGAATAACATAGAAATAACACCCTAACTAGCAGTAAAATGACTGTGAATTGAATAAGGAAGGCTAATAGATCGGAAAGGATATTATTATATCTTATGGAAGAAGGATTAAATATAAAAATATAATACATTGTTAATTACCCCCAAGACTCAATGAAACATAATTTGAATTCCAATATAACAATATTCTATTCAAAAAAGAATTTTACACATCAGTATAATTTATAAGTCATATATGTATTATGATCTACTCATAAATAAGAGAACATACCAATGCATAACTACAATACATTATCAAAACTTTTTCATGACAGAATTTCAATTTTTTTTTAATTTTCACCTTTTTTTGATTCTTTTTTTTGTTTTTGGTTTTTATTTATCTTCAAGGATAATAAAAATGTAATAAAAATTCTTTTTCATTTAATTTTAAAAATTTTATAATTCATATATTTTATTTTTAATAATTTTTTTTTGTAAAAATTTCTTTAAAAAAAAATTTATTAAAAAAAAAAAAAGTTTAAAAAAAAAAAACAATCTAAAATTTTTTGAAAAATTTTGGCATCTCAATAATTTTGTTTAGATGTAAAAAGTTTTTAACCGGACAGCAACAGTTTTGTATAAGTTACAAACTATCTGAATTTTTCTTTTTTATTATTAGAAGATACTTTTTCCTTTTTTATATTTCTTTTTGCTTTTTTGTATATACAATGTATATATGGTGAAATACCCTGTTTATATTTTGGGTGCCCGTATTTCAATTCATTCTTTTGACCTTTTTCTACATCGTCGATCTTTCAACTAACACAAAACGAAAATTGTTTGTTTTTGTTTTTAGTTTTTTGCATCCTTTTCAAATATTTTTCAATGTTTAAAAAAAAATATTTTCATTCTACAGAAACAATTTTCCTAAAATTATTTGGAAAAACAGTAAATACTCTGGATATAAAATTTTACTTTACTTACTTACTGAATTTAAAATAATATATACTTTAAAAGTTAGATGAAGAAAATAAAGTATTAGATAAACTAAAAATCGTGCCTTAAATGAATCACGAGTGAACCAAAAGTGATTTATTCAATGATTTCTAAATGAAAAATCATTGACAGGATTAAATGAAATAACTGTAGTTAAAACGATACGGCTCTGAATAAACCATTTCAGAATTAAATATAACTTTTTATTTTCTCAATTAACAGTTACTAAAAAAAAGATTTTACTGTATATATATATGTTACAATTCCTTAAAGAATATAAAAATAAAAAATATAAAGGCTAGAAAGGAAATATGATATAAGAAAGAAATATGATATATAAAACAAAAAAAAAAAATAAATATAACATTAGTTTTATTTTTATTTTTTGAAAAGTAACTAGAGAGGTTTTATTTGTACAGATAAGATGAAAAATATTTTCAAGGATTTACCTGAAAGTTTATTTCTCTATATATCTTAGATCTTTTACTCTTCTCTTATTTATTCCCTTTATCTTGTTTTTTTTTTTCTATTTTTTTTTTATTATTTATACTTCAATTTCATTTACTTCTTGCATGGCAATGGAATTTTTTTGATAATTACTTTTTTTTTTTAATTTTTCTATACTTTACGAAGGTTATATTCGGTTATATCCTTTTATATTAATATGTTAGCATATTTGTATATGCGTTTGTAAATTAATAAACTTTAGGTTTAAATGTAAATATGTAAAAAAATACCTGTACACTACATAATATATAACACATACATGTATAAATATATACCCATAATAATCTATTAAATAAGTATTTCTACTTTTTGATAGGTGTATTTTAAGAAAGGTTAATGCAAACACAAAAATTTTTTTTTAATATTTCAATGGAAATAAAATTTAAATCTCTCTAAATCCAAAAATATTGATAGTAATAAGTATTAAGTACAACTTGAGAATCTTTGAACATGGATAACGGAGTTTTGGTGAAATTGTTAGCTAGTGATACAAAACTGAGCTTGGGAACAAACAATAAAGGAAATCTCTACTGGGTACCTGGAAATTAGGTATAAGAGGAAAAAGAGAAACGGATCGACTTGCAAAAGAAAAAGCCACAGCTCTCTTTTCAGGCCTCATAGATATGCACAAAACAAGAAAAATACTAAGAATCGAAGAGGAAATCTGTAGGAGCAAACTATGGAGTGAAAAATTCATGCTTAGACAATCTAAAGAGCTTCTGGAAAACTTTAATCGGAAAAGATATAAAAAAACCATAGGATTCAGTAAAAATAAACTGAGAATTCTAACAGGATTCCTATCGGAACATTGCCGGCTAAAGGGACACTTAAAGAAAATTAGAATAGAAAATGACGGTATATACAGAATCTGTTAAAAAGAAGAAGATACAGCAGATAATTTACTCAAAATCTGCGGAGCTTTACTCTGAGGAAAATATTTACAACTAGGCGCATATTGCTTTGCCAAAAATGAACTACCAACAATAAACCCTATACACTTTACCCTGCCTCTTTACTTTCTTAGAGGCAGTGTAGGGCTGACAGAAGTATTATAAGTAACAAGAGGAGCACATTAGACCTGCGCCAAAAGTTAATAGTGTCACTTACATAATAATAATATAATCCAACCTAATCTAATCTAGATTATATAAATTTGGAGTTGATACTTGTTTTAGGATACAGGTGGTTGTTAAAAATAAATATTTTCATATATATTCTTCTATAGCTAAAATTCGCCTTCCAAGTATCATAACATTAATAGGTATTAATCTCTTACCTAACGTAATCCTAACACCTCTCAAAAATTCTGTAAGTCAACAGGATAACTGCAGTTATAATATATTTTTCTTTTGAATATTTGTTTTAAAAATATTTTTTTTATTCAATTTTTATTGAAATTTGGTCTTATTTTTAGTTTTTAATAACAAAAATGTTGTCTTTTTTTTTCTATTCATGCTTATTGACATTAGTAAGTATGTATATATTAAGTGACGTAATTTTTAAAATACAATAATATAAAAAAAATGAAGAATATAAATAGAATAAATATAAAATAATAAATTGAGAATTGGACATTTTAAATGCGTAAGCAAAAATTATTAAATTGCATTTTCATATGATATTAAAGAAAAATAATTCATGCATAAGAATTTCTTTTAAATCTTTTGTTATAGTTTTTATATTCTTTAATTTTATTTTTTTCATCGAAAAATAATTATTAAAAAGGTGAAATTACATTTACATATGTAAATTTTAAAAATTCAAATATAAAGAAAAAATTATTTTAATCATGAGTTCCAAAAGAAATGGTAGTTGTATTCAAATAAAAGTTTATTTTACAAAATATATGTTCTACTGCTATCAAAATGGATCAAGTTAATAAGTTTGAGAACCAGTATATCAATTTAAAATAAAAAAATATTATAGATACAATCAATTTTAACTATCAACAACTGAAAAATTCTGTTTGAAATGAAAAATCATAATGTAATAATATAAAGTTGTACAAAGAATGATGATAAAATCGATACTAAGAGTTGCCAGAAGTAATAGAATCTTAAATGCTAGCAAGTAAGAATGCAAGCAAGAACACAAGTAAGAATACCAACATCATAAGAAAAGTATTGTGAGCAAAGCCAAATAGACTGAATTCAGAAATAAAAAAGACACACTAAAAGATTGTAAATATGCCATAGGATAGATTAGATAGATATAGTAAGGAAAAAGCTATCAAAGTTGCCACAACATAAAAAAATTATCAAAAATTTGGTTACAAAATAACATTGAAATGAAACTTTTACTTAGTAAGAAATAGAAAAATTAACACAAATCATATAATTTTTGAATAATATTAAATGTAAATGCACCTTAAAGACAAAATAAAATAAAAACAAAAAAAAATATTGATTTTGAAAAAATTATATATGAAAAAATAAAAAAACTATAGGTATTACCTATCGATATATTATATTTGTATCTGTAAATAAAAATTTGACCCCTGGTCAAATTTACTTGATTTATTAATATTTGTTCATTCATTTTATATCCAACTTTTTTTTTTTATTTTTATTTATATTTCAATATACAATAAAATATACATTTATAAATAAAAATATACATTTTAATAATTTATATATTTATATACATATATATAAAATAATATATTGAGTTGTATATATATATATATTATATTTTTTTTTTCTGCCTTAAATAAAAGAGATTTATCTTTAATATTTTAAATTTACAATGTATCTATATAAATATTTTTATTTTTTTAATAAGTATAAAATATTTTAATTCTCTTCCAAAACTACATTATCAAATAAATTTATAAATTATTGCAAAATTATTAATTTTTCTTTTATTTATTTTAGAATTTTTTTATAAGAATTTTTATTTTGGAAGAACATCAATTTTAAAATAAAATTTAAAATAAAAAAAAAATAAAAATAAAAAATAAATAAAATAAAATATAGAATAAGTAAAGGCAAAATTTTTATTTTTTTTTTTTTTTTGTTCAAATTTATATACTAAGGAAAATAAATATTTATGCATGAAAATATTAAAAAATTTTTAAATTTAAATTTATTTATTATTATTTTTAAACATCTGGTTAAATATAATTTTTTGAATCATATATTTGTTTATTAAAAATTCGACAATCCTTTTTATATTTCTATTTAATGAGAATAAAATTTATCTCTTTATATTTTATATTATCAAAAATGAGTTGTTTTCTTTCCCAATTTCTTATACTCCTTTATAGGGCATTCACTAAGTCATTTATGATTCATATTTAACTAAGCTTCAGTTTCTGGAATTAATAATTTCACTAAGCCATTGATAACACGGCTAGTAGCCATTGTAAAAGATTATTGTACTTCTACGCTAACCCATCTATTATCTTATACAAGAATTATTTTATTGTATATTACAATATCATATTAATTATAAAGGTATATGTATTTATATTCTTTTCGAAACCTTTATGTATAAATATATATTCGAAACCTTTCATATGAAATTCTCAGCCACTACATCATTGATTAGATCAAAAACGAGTGAGTGACTTTAATTTTTTCACTTATAAATTCCAAATTTCAAACTGATTTTTATACCCGTACGATAGGATCGGGTATAATAAAATTACTTCTCCGTTTGTAACACCTCGAAATAAGCGAGCTAGATATACCTTCAAAGGTATGGATCGGATCAGAAAAAAATTCTAAGACGTTTGAGCCATGTCCGTCCGCCCGTCCGTTCGTCCGACCGTCAGCACGCTAACTCAAAAACTAAGAAAGCTAGAATCTTAAAATTTACATAAAATATTCTGGGAGTAATTTGTAGGCTCCCTATTTTTTTTGGTTGAGTTTGGACCAAAACTTAGGGTAGCTCTCGAACACCTAACTTTTAGATCCCCACATTTTTTTTGAAATAGAGCTATGAAATTTTAACTGCTGATAGATCTCACAAAAATATTAATTTTATTTTTAATAACTTTTTTTTGTAGCCCCACCCGTTACGGAGCTACAGCTCCCCAAAGGTTCAAAAAAGCTCTATATTTAAATAGTTATAGCACAAGTTGTATAAGGTATATATTCATTTTGAAAACGCCAAAAGATTACTACTTTCATTAGCTTTAACAGTATATATACAATAAATATATATTTGTGGCATACGGTGTCTTAATTTACCGTTATGCGAAACTCAAATTTTGCAAAATCCTTTAACCCTTCTATCTTCTAAACGGTTTAAGTTGGAAACTTGAAATTTTGACAGTTAGTTAGATCTTTGATCTTTAGATTAGAAGTTAGATCTTTGAAAATAAGTATGAGTCATTTCAGAAATTTTTTTTGTACACGCCCCGTTTATGAACTGTAAAGGGTCAAAAACTGAAAATTTTCTATTTTTAAACACCTGTAACTTGAACACCTGTTAAAATTTTTTTGAAGTAATACACAAAAATTAAAGCTTCAACATTATACTCTTATTTCTGTTAACAACTTTTTTTAATAATATAGGGTTACTTTATAATTGACGAAAGTGTTACTTGATTTTTTCAAATTTTCTAACAAATTTCTTCAACAAATTTTTTGCATTTGTTTTGTATTTGTTTAATGCATAGTACAAAAAAATGTAAATAAATAAACAACATAACGGTTGCTTGAAGAATTTTTATTTATATGATATTGATATATATACATACTTATATAATATCATGTTTATTTACATATCGTATATGTCACTAGTGAATGAATGATAGTATATATGTATATTATATAGCGCTGTATTTACATACATATATGTATTTTATTGTACTTATAAGAAATTATTCTGTCAATGGAATATTTGAATATAATATAATATAATATTTAAAATTATATTTACTGTTTTGTACTTAGTAAATTTAATATACATTTACCGCTTAGTATTAAATGGTACTATAGAATATTTGAAAAAGTTTTGGATTGATAATCGTTATGTGGAAGGTTAGAATCTGCTTTTGAAGAATGTACATATAAACATATAGTTTGAATATATGTACAACCCATAGTTCTAGAAATTATAAAATTCACCCAAATTATTTCAAAATACTAAAATATTAAAAAAATAATATTGTAAGCAGAGTGACAGGCTGTGAACATACTAACGGTTCGTACGGGTATCTAAGAGTTGACAAAGGCAACTGTATTCTTCCTCGTTTTATAATAATGTTATATATTTTATGTACCCATTGTTACAGGATTTTATCGCCAATTTTTACCTATTTTTTTCCTAGGAAGTGAAAATCTTTAAAAAATACTACAAGAAATTCTAATCTGGCTGAGTAGTGTAAAGTTTTTACTCACTAAATAAACTCCATTCATAGTCAGGAAATGATTAAAATGCAATAAAAAGATACATGTATTTAAAAATAAAAAAATATTTCATTGTTTTTTTCTTCAAAATTTTATTATTAATCTCCATTAATATATTTTGAAGTAATCAAAAATATTTTCAACCCAACATTTTTTTTTTTTTTTTATAAATTAATTTTATTACAGGGCTATCAACTCAAATAGGTTTTATAAGCCCGTTTTGAAATTTTTTTTTAATTTTTTAACATTTAAACTTAAATTTATATTTCATTTAAAGTTCACGTTTGAATTTTTACATATTATTTACATGTATAGAAATACTAAAACTAATTTTTCTAGTAGAATTATTTATATAGCTTCATATAAGTTGGACATTTTGATAAATTTTATTACATTTTTATACGTATTTAAATCGCCATTTTTTAGTATTTGAATGTTGTTGATTTTACATATTTCTCTCCGTTTTTGATATTTAGTACATGTGTTGAAAATATGGTGAATCGTTATGGGATTATTTTGATTACACTGACAAACCGGTGGGTTCAATGGAGGAGATTCAAGTAAATATTTATGTGTTAGTTTTGTGTGGCCTATCCTTAATCGGGTAAGTATAACCAAATCTTTTCTTGTCAGTTCGTGTATATCCTTCCAAGGTTTTGTGCTATATTTAATAGCTTTTAGTTTGTTGTTGCTTATTTCGCTTCATTTGTTTTCAAGGTTTTCTCTTAAATTTTTGTTTATTAAATATTTGATATCTTTATAATACATTTTATATTCATGTTCTATTGGTTGGTCCAGAGCTTGTTTCGCTAATCTATCTGCAATGTGATGAAACAATGACGAGGTATCCATAAGAGTGCTATGTTGTTAGATTTATCTTGGAAACAATCTTTGATTTTTTGTGCAATAGGATGGTCCGGATTTTGATTTTTTAAAATTTCTAGACTACTAAGTAAGTCAGAGCATATTACAAAATCTTTGTTTTTGTAGTAAAAGTTTAAATACTGTATACTTCTCAAAATAGCGTAAAGTTCAGCAGAGAAAATAGATGTGAAGTTAGGCAAAACGGTATTTTATTTTTGTAGCTTCATGTATGAATTCGCATCCTGTTTTTTCCTTTATGTGAGATCCATCTGTATATACTTCTTGAAAGTTATAAAACTTTCCGAGCATTTTTTCTAAGAAATGCTTTTGAAAAGCTGTTTCTGAAGTTTTGTCTTTTTTTAAGTTACTTAATGAAGTATCAATACAAACATTTTTGGTGGGCCATGGAGGTTTTTTAGGAAACCATTGAAATTCCAATTCGTTTTCTTGTATTGGGTAGATTTCGTTTAAAGCGCTTCTTAATCGTACATAGCATGGTTGGTAATTGACATTTTTATTTTTAAAATGATCAAATTTTATATTATTATTTAAATTTTTGAACAATGGATGGTCAGGCAATGAAAAAATTTTGCTAGAATATAAAAGTAACTGCTTTTGTCTTCTTAAACTAAGTGGAAGTTCTGCTGCTTCTGTAACAAGACTGTTTGCTGGGCTCGTTCTAAATGCTCCGTGTCGAGAGAATTAAGAGTTGTTTTATTTACATTGCTGTATAATGCACTTCCATAATCTAGAACAGGTAGCACAATTATATTCAAAAATCTTAATAGCATTTCTCTGTCAGAATCAAAGTTTGAGTTGCTTAACATTTTTAAAATGTTTAAGTTTCGTCCTGTTTTACATTTCACTTCTTTGATATGTCTTCTCCAATTTAATTTTGTGTCAAAAAACATTCCTAAAAATTTGGCTTCTTGTACATATTTAATTTTATTATTTTCGATGAATAAATCTGGGAAGGTTTGCGACTTTCTTCTTCGAGAAAAAACCATCGCATAGGTTTTTGTTTTTGAAAATTTTGCTCCATGTTATAAGATTGTTAATACTGTTTTGTATATTATTTTTCAATTTTCTTAGGTTATTTCCGGTTGTGAAGATAGCAAGATCGTCTGCATAAATAGAGTATTTGACAGAAGATTTTATTTGTTTTGTAAGACTATTTATAAAAACTAAAAATAAAGTTACTGATAACACAGAGCCTTGAGGTATGCCATTTTCTATTGTTTTAGGTTCAGATCTTTCATTTCCTACACAAACTTCTATATTCCTTTTATCCATGAAATTCTGGATGAAAGTAAGCATATTTCCTTTGATATCAATCCTTTTCAACTCTTCTATTATCCCTCTCCTCCACAACCTATCGTAGGCTTTTTCAATATCAAAAAAGACTGATAAGGTGATTTGATTTTTACTAAATCCTTTTATTATGTTCCCTTCGAAATAACAAAGATTATCTAATGTACTTTTTTTCTTACGAAAACCAGCTTGATATTTAGTTAAGATTTTGTTCGATTCTAGTATCCAAATAAGTCTGTTATTAAACATACGCTCGAGTAGCTTGCAGCAACAATTTGTTAAGGCAATAGGTCTATAGTTTTCTTTGTTTGTAGATTTTTTATTATGTTTTAGAATAGGGATCAGCAGAGCTTTTCTCCAATCTTCAGGGAAAATTCCTTTTTCCCATATCATATTGTATAAATTTAGAAGTATAGATTTATCATTAAGATTTAAATTTTTCAGCATTTCGTAATGTATAAGATCGGGACCTGGGCAGCTTCCTTTGGATTTTCTGAGACAGTTCTCCTTTTCTTCTATTGAAAAAGGTTTATTATAGCTTTCAAAAGACGACAGACGGAGATTTGTTGAGTTTTTTTCGATATTGCTTTTATATTGTATAAATTTTTCGCTGTTTCTGTTTTCGCTGTTATTGTATAAATTTTTCGCAGCGAGTTTCATTCGCTGTAGATGTGTGAGATATTTTATGAAAGTGGTCCGCCAGTTTCTGGCAAATATCTTTTCTTGAAGTTATAATTTTATTTTCTTCTATCAATGTTGTAATAGTATTGGTCTGTTGCTTCAATTGATTGAATTTTTTTAAAAACTAGGCTGGCTGAAGTATTACAGTTTATAGAAGAAAGATATTTTTCCCAACTTTCTTTTTTTTTAATTCTAATAAGTTTTCTTGCTTCGTATTTTGCTTTAATAAAATTTAAATAAACTTCAGAATTCATTGTTCTTTTGTATTTTGCAAGTAATCTTTTCCTATTTTTTATTGCATATATTTCATTATCCCACCAAGGAACTTTCCGCATAATGAAACCCGAGTTTGCAATTGGGATAGCTTTTTTTGCTGAATCAATTATTGATTGTGATGTGATTGTGATGTCTTTAACATATATATTTATTGTTGATTCATTTATTTCAGTAGTAGGTTTGGTCAATTTTATTTCTTTTTTGAATATACCGTAATTTGTTTGTTTGATTAACCATTTTTCTCTACAATAGGATTTCACATTGTTTGTAACCGTACTTATTGGAAAATGATCACTAGAAAAAAGATCATCTTCTTCCATCATTTAGTAAATTTAATTCATTTTCATCTATTATTTCTTCAATAATTTTCCCACGTAAATCAATTCGGTCAGATCTCCATAAAAAATTGTAACAGTTAAAATCTCCTACTATAAGGAAAGGGCAATCAAAAGATTGAATAATTTTTAGAAAATCTATTTTAGAAAAGTTTTTGTTGTTTTCAAAGTAAACGTTACATAAAATGAATTTAATTGGATACAACAATTTCACAGCTATAGCTTGAAGTTGAGTGTTTAGAGGAAATTCAACAGAATTGAAAGAGTCATGTATATAGATTGCAACTCCTCCATGGGGTATTGTATTTGAGTCTAAATTTTTATAGAAAACTTTAAAATGTTTTTTCTTTGGAATGTGATTAGGTTTAAATTTTGTTTCTTGAATACAGAATACTAAGGGATTGTACTTTTTAATTAGCAAGTTAAATTCATCAAAATGTTTGTATAATCCATCAGCATTCCATTGAATAATGTCATATGTAGACTCCATTTTAAATTAATATATCATTTGTAGTTTCCATATAAACTACATCATAAACTACATCTATACTGCTAGTATCACTAATGTTTGAGTTTTTAATTTGCTTATTACTTTTTAGTTTTTTGTTTTTATTTAGAATTGCTTTTTTATTTCACGTTTTGTTTTGCGCGAGATTTCTTTGGGTAAAATAAAAGTTTTTGATGATTCTGATTTAATTAGTTCATTTTTTGATTGATTTTGTACTGAAATTTCATCTTCCATAATTATTTCATTTTGGACTGATTTATTTTCTTCTATATTTGATTCGTTTCTACTAAGACTATCTTTGCTTTGAATAATATCTTTGCCTTGTAGATTATTACAGCTAACAGTTTTAGCATAAGATATAGAGGGAAATCTTTTAAAATCTAGCTTCTCTATTACTAATCTTTTGTTTTATTTTAATTAATTTAATTTGTTTTTCAGTTAAGAATTTTGGACATTTTTTATCAAAGGTATGATGGTTCTCTTCACAATTTACACATTTTTGGGGTCTGTCACATTGTTCTTTTTCTTTTAGGTGATAAGTTGAACTGCAGTTAGAACATGACCTTTCTTTTTTACAATCTTTTGTTAAATGATTAAAATGCAAGCAATTCATGCATCACAATGGTGATGGAATATACTCACGGACGTTATAAATTTGGTACCCAACAGCAACATCATTTGGAATTTTTGAACTTGAAAAAGAAATACAATATAAACCAGTTTCAACAAATTCTTCATTAATCTTCTTTTTGAATATTTTAATGCTTGTTACATTTTGTTCGGTCATGTTAGACAAAAATTCTTCGTCAGTGACGTATTTTAGATGAGGGCAGTATATAACGCCTCTAGTCTCGTTCAAGAATTTATGTTCTTCAACTATTATATTTATGTCTTCATTAAATTTTGTCATTGTTATTAGTCTTTGAGCTTGTTTCAGGTTTTTAGTTTGTACAAGTCTCTCTTAGTTTATTACATTTAATAACATCTCCTGCAATAGATTTTATTAAAAATGGTGAGACAGTTAATAAATTTTTATTTTCGTCAATTCTTTTGATGACTAAAAACTTTTCAGATTCGGTTAAATGCTTAATTTTAGATACAGATGATAAACCTCCACCACTTGGTGTAGGTGGCTTATCTTCTAACATTGAATTTAGTTCGTCCTTTGATAATTTATTATATATTATGTAAACTTATTATTATTTTTTTTTTGTTTTTTTAATTTTATAAAATTGAGTTCGATTTATTTTATTATTTAAAAAAAAAAAAAATACGGTAATTATTATTTAATTTTTATTTTGTTTGATTCAAACCGGTTTGGTGTTTACAAAATTAAAATATTATTTATTAATATTATTGTTGTTATTATTATTTTCTTTATACCCGTACGATAGGATCGGGTATAATAAAATTACTCCTCCGTTTGTAACACCTCGAAATAAGCGAGCTAGATATACCTTCAAAGGTATGGATCGGATCAGAAAAAAATTCTAAGACTTTTGAGCCATGTCCGTCCGTCCGTCCGTCCGTCCGTCAGCACGCTAACTCAAAAACTAAGAAAGCTAGAATCTTGAAATTTACACAAAATATTTTGGGAGTAATTTGTAGGTTCCCTATTTTTTTTGGTTGAGTTTGGACCAAGCCTTAGGGTAGCTCTCGAACACCTAACTTTTAGATCCCCACATTTTTTTTGTAATAGAGCTATGAAATTTTAACCGCTGATAGATCTCACAAAAATATTAATTTTATTTTTAATAACTGTTTTTTGTAGCCCCACCCGTTACGGAGCTACAGCTCCCCAAAGGTTCAAAAAAGCTCTATATTTAAATTGTTATAGCAGAAGTTGTATAAGGTATATCTTCATTTTGAAAACGCCAAACGATTACTACTTTTATTAGCTTTAAAAATATATATACAATAAATATATATTTGTGGCATACGGTGTCTTAATTTACCGTTATGCAAAACTAAAATTTTGCAAAATCCTTTAACCCTTCTATCTTCTAAACGGCTTAAGTTGGAAACTTGAAATTTTGACACAAGTTAGATCTTTGAAAATAAGTATGAGTCATTTCAAAAATTTTTTTTGTATCACCCCCCGTTTAGGAGCTGTAAGGGGTCAAAAACTGAAAATTTCCTATTTTTAAACACCTGTAACTTGAACACCTGTTAAAATTTTTTTGAAGTAATACACAAAAATTAAAGCTTGAACATTATACTCTTATTTCTGTTAACAACTTTTTTTAATAATATAGGGTTACTTTATAATTGACGAAAGTGTTACTTGATTTTTTCAAATTTTCTAACAAATTTCTTCAACAAATTTTTTCCATTTTGTTTTACTCGATAATTTGAAATTGTTGAGGATATAATGCGTAGTACATAAAAATGCAAATAAATAAACAACATAACGGTTGCTTGAAGAATTTTTATTTATATGATATTAATATATATACATACTTATATAATATCATGTTTATTTACATATCGTGTATGTCACTAGTGAATGAATGATAAGAGTATAGATGTATATTATATAGCACCGTATTTACATACATATATGTATTTTATTGTACTTGTAAGAAATTATTCTGTCAATGGAATATTTAAATATAATATAATATAATATTTAAAATTATATTTACTATTTTGTACTAAGTAAATTTGATATACATTTACCGCTTAGTATTAAATGGTACTATAGAATATTTGAAAAAGTTTGGATTGATAATCGTTATGTGGAAGGTTAGAATTTGCTTTTGAAGAATGTACAAACATATAGTTTGAATATATGTACAACCCATAGTTCTAGAAATTATAAAATTCACCCAAATTATTTTAAAATACTAAAATATTAAAAAAATAATATTGTAAGCAGAGTAACAGGCTGTGAACATACTAACGGTTCGTACGGGTATCTAAGAGTTGACAAAGTCAACTGTATTCTTCCTCGTTTTTTTTTAAAATTATAATAACACAATTTATTTATTAAATTATTAATGTTCTTACTTTGAGAGTAAAAACGATACTGAACCCAACATTTAAAATAATACATTATGATAGTTTAGGTACCTATTGGAATTTTACACAAATGCAACTATTATAAATTTTAAATAATTTACTGTCAAATTTCAAAACAGTAAAAATTACTTAAGTCAAATTCATACAAATAATTAAAATTAACTCAAGTTAAAGAGATTTCAATTTATACTATAATTTTGTACGAAAATAAGGGACGAAAATAACAGTAAGTTAACGATAATTTTGAACTTTGAGATGATTTAAGTAAGATAAGAAAATTTTATTCCGTAGTTTTCTTTAATGCAAAAAATAAAAATTTTTATTTAGTTTATTCCCCTGCTACATAAATGTGATAAGGATATTACACAGCCTTTCATTTTCAGATGTGGCTGTAAATATCGTAAAGGGAAATGATTCTTAACAAGTGTGTGGGATTCGAACCCTAACGTTGTTATCCCTTTAAACCACAGAATTCCCCATAACAATTTTATAGAAACAAGTAGAAAATTGTGAAAATACACGATTTTTATTTGTTAAATATTTTACAAAGATCATAAAATATTGAATTTCATGTCACAATAATTAAAGATTTAAATGTTTCTTTTATTTATTTAAATTATAGTAGTCAAATTCAAACGTAAAAATAATGTGATATACAATTTGTAAATGATATTTTTTTTTATTGAATTATAAATTTAATCTTATATATGCATAACACATCCATTACACATATTTAATACATCATATCTACCCGTTTGAAAAAATTATAAGAAATTCCTATAGACAAAATTCAAAAAAACTATAATTTTTTTTATATCACCTCAATGCCATAAAATTTACCTAAAGAGATAACGAAACTCTTTAGAAATGAGGTTTTTAGAAGAAAAATCTCTTTTTAATTAATTGACGGATCTGGATCAGAATGTATTAAGGGATTTTAATTAAATTGATTCAGCGAATATAACTGATTTGATAAGACGTAACGACGTATTTCTGCATAGTTTATCAATCAGCTAAATTATTTAGTCAGAGTTATGATATTAGACATTACGAAACTTTAATAAAATCTTATACAGGTAACACTTAAAAATAAATTGTTTGAATTTAGTATAAGTTTTAGAGAGTAATTCCATGCATAAAAGTCATATAGCCTATTGTTTAATCGAAAAAGAGAGGCAGTTAAAGTCGCATACACAAATAGACACTAAAATAGCATAAACTAATCAGTTTCTTTCCACTACTCTACTATAGTGTTTTTCAATGATTACCACCTATCCTGGCAAAAAAAGAAAAACATAAAATAAAATTAATTGTTTTATATCAAAACACTCGTTAAGTCTTTATTTTTTTATTGAATCATCTTGTAAGTCTCCATTTTAATAATCCAAAAAAAAAAACAATCTTACTTAAATTTAAAAATATAAAAATCTTAAAGAATTTGTTTTAAATTAAAATTTTATAGTAGGAACATAATATACAAATTACTATATTTATTATAAAATCAATAAAATTAAATAATTCTTGTTTGTTTTCAAATTTAAAATAGTTTTGAATAAAAATTTATATATAGATACATAATATATATTACATTATGTTTATGCAATTAATTTTATTACTATTAAATAAAATTGAATTTTATATCTATCTTATATATTATGTATAAATAGATAATACAAAATATATATTTTATTTATATATTAAAATAAATATATATTTTATATTTAAATATTACAATATATTATAGTAAATAATATAATATAATAAAATAATTAATAATAAATTATTTAATTGGACAAAATAACCTCAAAATTTCCTTCAATTTTTGAAATATTAATTTTCTAACATTTAATTTTCTTCCTTAATATCATTTATAATACATTCTTATTTATTCAAAACTTATATAAATATATATACATATAATATGTAAATAGAAATTTGTATATATATATATTTATATTATAGATATTATTAAATAATAAATTGATATATATAAATTTGTATACATACATTTAAAATATAATATATAATATAATATTTACATATATTTATAAATTCTTCATGTATTAGAATTATTTTCTTTTTTTTTTTTATATAATATATCTTATATAAAACAAATACTAAACATTCACCTTTACAAGCCATTTAAACCACCTTTAAAATTTACCTATTATATATAAAACATAATATAGTATATATATTTATGTACAAACATATATATAATATGATATCTAATAATATTTTTAACCAAATGTCCATAAATTTTTATATCCTTAAGTCTCTTCCAGGATATGCAAACATTTTATATGTATACATACATATATATTATGTATTTATATATGCATATTTTGTATTTTAAATATCATTAACAATATATATATATAATATAGATATATTTATATCTATATATTATATGCATATCCTTGTATATATAATAATATTTAAATGTATACAAATGGATATGATAAAATCGTCATTATAATTCGACATTTAATTCTTGTGGTTTCAATATACAGAATGAATAAAGTTCTTTTTTTTTTTTTTTTTTGTCTTTTTTTTCTTTTTGTTTGTTTGCACAAAAGTTTTAAATTTTGGTATAAAAACAGTGTCTACATTTATATTTTCTATTAATAATATATTATAGATGTATATTGATGTGTATATGTGCCTACATTAAATTCAAACACCACAAAAAAAAAATTTTTATTTTTATTTTTTAATTTTTAACTTTTAAGCTCCCTTTAAATTACTACAAATTCAAAATTAATGGGTAAGAGTGATAACAAAATACGATTTTAATATGAGAATTTAAAATTTTTTTTTTTTTTTATTATTATGTTTTCTTTTGATTTTTGTTCTTTTTTGTGTCAAAAAATATATCACATATTTATATACCATCCCCATCAATTCTTTTTCACTCTTCAACCAACCAAACCTACAATGTACAATTGTACGAGTTTGTATATACTATGTTATAAAAAAAAATCAAGTTGGCTGAAAAAGAGAACCAAATCTGCCAAAAGTAACAACAAAACTTTCAACCCCTTGTCATCAACATCATTATTGACATTTTTATGTTATTTAATATTGAAGTGTGTTTGTTTGTTTGTGTTAGTGGTTTTTGGGAGTGAGATTAGAAGAATAATGGAAAACATAATAAGAAAAAAAGAAAAAAAAAAAATTATGTAGTAACAGAATGAGGAAATTATTGCGAGGTAGAAAAAAATTATTATTTTTTTTTTTTTTGGTATCGGATATTTTTGTTAAGGTGATATTTCTAAAAAAAATAACAATAATAATAACAATAATAATAATAAAAAAATAATAATAATAAAAATAAATAAAAACAAAAAAAAAAAGTCTTATAAAAAAAAAATACCAGAAAAATTTTCAATTTTTAAGTCACGTCTGTTCCAGAATGATAAAACTTTATAACATTTAAAAGCAGTAACAGTATTAAATGTTGTATGTGTGGTAGCAAAACAAAAAAAACAAAAAACAGTTATACCAGGATTGAACAAGAGTTAAAAATATACAGTTAAAAAACATTAGATCAGAATAAAAATAAAAAACATTTTTTAAATTCTTTTTCAACGTTCAAGATATCGACAGTCGAATACTAAAAATAGAAAAACATCTAAGGAAAAGAAAAATTTAACAGTAAAAAAAAACAAAAAAAAACAAGAAAAAAACATTAAACCCAGAACACTAACCAAAATAATCATCGTCATCGTCGTCGGGTTTAATTGTGTGAAACGAAATAAAAAGCGTTCGTTCATTTTCTTTAAATTGAGCAAAACCGAGTAAAAAGTCATTTACTGGTATTTTTTTTTTTTTTTTTTAAGGTTATTACAATAAAAAAATTCATACCTTCTTTTGATAATATTATTTTCTATCCCTTTCTGTATTATATTAAAGAAGGGAATGTTACAGTAAATGCTCATTTGTGTGAAATTTTAATACTGTTTCAGATGATGGCTGTAAAAAATACTACACTAGATAAAAAAAAATTAAAAAAATTTTTTTTCTCTTCTTAATTTTATAGTTTTCTATTTTTATGATTTTTTACAATTCTTTTTTTTTTTACTTTTAGTGGTTTTTTGTTCCACAGTCATTATTTTTTTTTTTTTCGGTTATTTGTAAACGGTTTTATTTTTTTTTTTTTTTTTGTTTTTTCTTTATGTCATTACAAAAAAATATGATGGTTGATATAAGTATTCAATTCCATATTGTACCGTATACCGTATACTAGAATAAAAAAAAATGAAAAAAGGAATAAAACATTGCCCTAAAATTTCATTTTAAACCATCTATGATATTTGAAGGTTTACCCTTAAATACGTACATATGTAAATGCTTAAGTATTAATAGAAGTAAAAACTAAAAAGAAAAAAAAAATCAAAAGACAAAAAAAAAATTAAATAAAATTTGCATATAATAAAGTCAAAAATAGCAAATAATGCGAAAAAAAAAAAATAAAAAAAAATGAATGAAATTACAAAGTAATAAAGTCAAAATATAATTTTGTGATAATGAGATTTTCTATGTTTATTCCTTCCACAAAAAAAAAGATTAATATTATATGGTACCTACATATACCAAAAATATTACATTGAATAAAAAATTATATATTTAATTTTGAACTTTTAATTAATTAATTTTTTTTTTCTTTTTGTTTCAGTCAGAATCAGTTACTAAATTGTAACATAATTTTTTATTTTGGGTGTATTGATGACTTTTGGGTTTAATTGACGACTTTACAATGTCAAATTAAGGTTTTATTAAGAATCTAAACGATTATGCAATAACAAATTGCTTCATACTCTTCAATATAGTATTAGATAACAATATCAGACAGGAAGTTACAAGCATAACAAGAGAAATAATACAATATTCAACTTATTTCATTTAGAATGCTTCTAAATTTCCGCAACAAGTCAACTTGAGCATCTTGAATACGCTTAAGTAATTTCCGAGCTAGCTCATTTACACAACCATCAATCTGCTAACAAAAAATATCGAAACAATTTTTAGGCAAGGGATGAAATACAACTTTAAAAAAAAATTAAAATTCTCCAAATCTCATATAATATAGAGCAGAATCATGGAAAAAGAAACTTGGTCGCAACTCAAATATCCAATCAATAACATAGTGAGATGCAGAGATTAAATTAAAACCCAATGATCGTAAAGGGATTGAAGAAGAAAACAAAACAAATTAACAAATATTTATTTTATTAGCTTCATCGTTCCTTTCTATTACCAAATACAGCAACCTTTAAGAAAAAGTAGATGATAGGATTTCATTTACCAACTTGTTCCAAGAGTAGATGATAGCATTCTATTTATTTACCAACTACTTCCAACTACTCTCAATTACTCTTTTAGTATAAAAGTAATGAAAACAATGATTTTTTTTTTTTTTTTTTAGTTTATGAAGGTGATAAATATTATTAGACGTTAGAAAATTCGAAATACACTTTGATATGTTAAAACTTTAAAGTCATTTAAATTATCACTCTTCATTATCACAAATATGAGATGTTTACCTTTATAAACCCTCTACATATTGAAAGATGAGAATTCTATATATATTCATAAATAAATATATATATACTTTTTTAATTAATTGATTCTACGTTGAGGATCCACTTTTTATTATCCTACATTGAGTTACATTGTATACGTAAATTTATTTTAATAACTAATAAACTTTTAAATACTTTTTTTTGTCTTTAATCCTCTTCAATTATAGTCCTATACACTTTTTCTATTGTTACACCAACAACGTTTTATAACTTTTTGTACATTTCCTTTAAAGTTTAATGTTTAAAGGGGGAAACCAAAGCAAACGAATTTTATTATTGTAGGAAACGGAGAAGTGCAAATTTTTTCGAACATTGGACACAAATTTCATAGTAAATCAACCCAGACCAGTTGTTCAGAAAATTACTACAATTTAAAGTAAAATTAAAAAAGAATTTACTAAATTTTCGAAACTGATTTAAGCTAATATATATATATATATATCTATATATATGTATCAAAAATATAAAATAATCTAACATTAATACACTATCGTGCAGATTTATTAAAAAAAAAAATTTCATTCTCTTCATTATTATTTATTTATTAAAACTTCCGACCTCAATATGATCAATTAATAAACTTTATATCTTTATGTTATTATTTTATATTATAGTTTCATTTTTATATTTCATTTTTATTTTATTTTAGAAAAAATAATAAAAAATAAAAAAAAAAAAAAACTAGCAACAAAATCCTTTTAAAATTATAACATTCACAACAATATTTTATATTTATTAAGCTCGAATTTATGCTCTATTTCCTGTATAATATCTATGTATAAATATTTTCTATATTTATCGTTACTCTATAAAATAAAATGAAAAAAAAAAAAAATAAGTTTTTTTTTATAGAAAACCTAACACCAGTTTTTACTAAAAAAAAAAAACCATTTTCAGAATATCCTTCTATATAACATATTATATGGTTCTTGTTTTTTTTTTTAACTGAATAAGTATCCTTTATACCCCGAGTATTATCAAGTTAATATTTAGTTCTAGGATAATCTTAATTTATTAGAAAAGATAAACAAAATAAATATTGCAAGTGAATCTAAAAATTATTAATACAACAGTGATTATAATCAAAAAATTCCGGAAAAGTTCGAATGATGGCCAGATGGATTAAAATTCAGTCCAGTGACAGAATTTAAAAATTATTTAAAAAAACAGGTATGAACAGTTTATCACATGAAACTCAAAAATCTGTTCTATTACAATTTATATGACATAGAATTTAAACCATTTAAACCAGATAATATAAGATCGTAGTAAAAATTCTCCATTAAAATACAAGATTATTATAGTTTTTATTACGGGAGTGATATTATTACGGGAGCACATATTGATGTTATAGTGGTACAATTATACAAAATGTAATTAGAAATTTAATATATGTCCAATGTATATACTATTAAAGTATGCTTTCCATATAATAAAAATCTGGTAAGTTTTGTACCTAAAGATTCCGTGACTCAACATTTGCATTTGCTTTAAAACGATTACTAATTAAGCGCAATATATTTTGGTTTTGTTTGATTGTGAAATTTATTAGAGGTAATTTGCAACTACGTTTACTTAACTGCAGTTCCACTAGAACAAGTATTTCTATGTAATTTTTTTTTTTGCTTCAGACCAAATAACTTTGAAGACAAAATTTTTCTTCAGTTTTGATGATCTTATTCTTTTACAAGATACTAAGCTTCTTGGCTGTATATGATAACTAAAACTTATTTTAAACCTAAAAGATTATATAAAAATTATTTTAAGAATCATATGAAAATTAAAAAAAAATTCTACTATAATTTTGCGACCTCCTTTAGTTGAGTTGTTTAAGTTTTTTATTTAACTTAATTTAATATTTGTAGAAGTAGTATACGTTTTGAAAATGTCATGTATAATACTTGTATTAATTTAGATAATCTTCACAGAACTTTTAAATATAAGGATTATGTTATTTGTTTGTTCTTGAACAAAATTTTCCTCATCTCGACTAATTACATGTAGATAATACTCCATTTATACACTTTTTTTTTTTGCTTGTCACTCCTATAAGGAGCATAGAGCATCCAATAAAGCATTCATTATTTTTACATAGCTGTTGATTACTCGTCTGTAGCTATTGTGCAAGACTATGAGACGTTTCCTTTATTTCTAGTCCATCTATTATCTTATTTTACTGTTATATTACAATATGATATTGATTATAATTTATAAGACATATATACTTATTTATAATTTAATAATATTATACTTATTATATATTATAAAAAGAAAACCTATATTATTTTTTATTAATCTATATGAACCAAGCCGGGGTTTGAACCCAAGACCTTATGTATGAAAGAACGGTGTCTTAACCACTACACCATTGTTTGGATCCATTTATACACTTAGTAACATGTTTTCAATTATATTGTTCATGGCTTTGTCAATTTAGATGTGAACACCTGTCAGTTTATTCCATTTTTTGTCAATACCAACAATCTCAGCCTATGCCAACTCAAATAGTTGTCAATTAATTGAAAAATATAATTGACAGCATATCATTATGTCACTTAGAGTACAGATGGTTTTACACTCATTTGAATTAATTTTTATATTTGTTCATTTTGATGTTAATCGATTTTTGAAATACAATATTTAATACAATTTCTAATTCAAAAGATTGACCCCCACCAAAAAAAAAAAAAACAAAAACTAAACAAAAAATTTTCAATAGTTAAAATGACAAAGAAAAAACTGAACTCTCCAGGAAAAATATATTGATTTACACTATAACGGAACATATTCTTTTTATGGATATTCTATAGTCCATCAATAACATTTTATTATACGAGAAAAAAAATATTCAATTTTTTTTTTTCAAATTCTTTTTTTTTTGTTTTGCATCCAGCCACAGGATAAAAAGAAGGACAACGTATATATAAAAATATTAGTTATATTTAAAAAAAAAAAAAACAACAAATTCATTCATATAGACACCCTTTAGAAAGAAAGAGAAATAAAACTTTGACTAAGCATAATATACATTATAATGCTATTTTTTTGTTGTCGTTGTTGTTATATTTGTGTATGTTATAAGTATATGTATGTATACTTTCAGTTATTTTTTTTTTTTTCATATATAGTGCATAAGAACATATAAATTTTATTTATTTAAAAAAAAAAAAAAAATTCTATTTTTTTCGGTTTCATAGTTTTTCTATTTTTTGATAATATTTTCTAGGATTGAGACCATGTCCCTGTATGGTTGTATACAATATTTTTCGAATAAGTGAATTTTCATGTTCCAAAATTTCCGATAATGGTTAAACTATACACACTAAAAATTTATTCGATTTTGTTTTTTTTTTTTCTCTCCTTTTTTTAATTTTTTTTTTTTTTATGAAAAGTTTCAATAGTTCCTACGGGACCAATAACAATGATGCACGTAAATATAACAACCACTAGAATTGATAAAAAAAGCGAAAAGGAAGTTAAAATATACACTAAACCGTACATAAAAACTACTATATAATAATAATACCTATATGAAAAGTTGTTAGCAAAAAAAAAAAAAAATTGTACAATAGGTATTAAAAAATACAAAAAAGAAAATTAATTTTATTAATATGAGTATAACATTATTTAGTTGAGAAAAAAACTATAAATTTTTTTTCTAAATCCAACTAAAAAATTATTAAAAATTTTACTATAGTAATTTTTTTTATTTAATAAATCATACTTATGTCAATAGCTTCATTGAAAATTACTCGTTCTATTATTTGTGTATCGTTCTACTTATCCCCTACGCTATATTATAGATAAATTTTTCTAGATATTTTCGACATGTTTGAAATCATATCTGTTCCAATTTAATAAAAAAAAAATTGTCAAATTAATTCTAAGATTAAATTTTAATCAATTATGTATGTATAGTATCGCATGTTTTTCAAAATTTATGAATTAACAATTATCTAAATTTCTAAAATAATCCTGAGGATTTTGGAAAACGTGCACCAAAACCTAGAGTAGACAAATTTTATTTTTGTATTAAATTCTGATGATCTTTAATACAGCCAGTTGTAATAAAGCCTTTTTGATTTTATGAATTTTAGAATATAAAATTAGTGAAGACTGACACCCCGTAATCAACACTAAGCAAATACATAATTGAAACCGTGAATTTGTGTTACCAACTTTAAAATCACTCCTCCTTTTTTTTTTTTTTTTTTCATATTTCAACATTAAAGCACTACTTTAAGAATTTTCAAAACTTAAATTTTGAGGTTTCTTTCATAAAGCAAATAGTTTACAAAATTAGATCAAAATTTTAGTGAACTAATTTCCTTGTGTTCAAAATTTTATTTTTGCAAATTTCGCTTTTAGGACCGATTCAAGATTATAATTTTAACAAAGCAAATTTAGCAAAATTCGACTTTATTGCAATTAGTTTTACTGCAGATCACCTTAAAATTTGATTAAAATATCTGATAAGTGTCATGAGTCTTAAGAAAATAAATTTTAATTCCAAAATGGTTTAAGAATATGTATGCATAAATGTTCACCTTTGTTTATTTACATTTAAAGTTTAATTACCTACATCGATATTTTCCGATAATTGTAATTTAGAAAAAAAAAATATCTACATCTATCAAACGAATAGACAATTATTCTTTAAACGAAAATTATATATTTAAAAAGCATTGGTAATATTAACTATACATAATTTTAACTCTTGGTGTGACAGTTGTCTTTTCGTAACTCTTTTAGAAATTTCGAATAAAGGCGCTTACTTTATATTTCTTTTTGAACAAGTATCAACATTAACAGGCTCTTAAGGTAACATCGGGATCGAATATTTTATAAATTTTTATGAAAACCTTATTATAAAACTCACACTCTTTTGCATTTTACCAAGAAGATATTACAATGCAGTTTTAGAAGATTTTGTCCAAATCTAATTGGCGTATAAAAGGTAATTGAGTTAGTCTAGACATGAATTTAATTGTGAATATAATTTTAATAATTAATTATTATAATCGAAAGAACAAAATTATAATACATATTCTAATAACTAAATACATAATTTAATAGGTAAATATTATATATTAAATAATTTAAAAAACTTTTTCCCATTAATATCACCTTAGCAAAGATTATAATTTTTTCTTTTTTTCTGTTTTTTGTTAAAATTGTTGGGGAATTTTTTAAAATATAAAGATAATTACTTTACTATGATTTTGACTAAATTATATCTAAATAAGATAAAAAAAATATATATATATATATGTATATACGAGTATATGATTTGGTTGGTATGCAACGAATTAAAATAAAATCCAAAAACTAAACAAAATACTGACTACTGATGGACATGTCAAATTAACAATAAATTCAAATAAAAAATTTTTTTTTTTAATCAAAATATATTCCACGTTTTCATCACTTTACTAATAATAATAAAAATAATAATGATTATGATGATAATGATTATGATAATCATCTAAATCATTATAATACAGAACATTAATAATGAAGAGTTTTCCATTAATATATCCTTTATTTCTTAACCGTTAACATATAAATACACAAATAATATGTGTATATATACACATATAAAATGAATATAAATCTAATTATAAGTTGGTACAATATATCAAAATATGTACATCAAACTAACACTCACGTCATCATTCAAATATTATTTCGTAAATTTTACCTTTATATTATATTTATAATGAATAAAAAAAAATTGTTATAATATTGACAATAAGTTAAAGACACGGTAGGCTTGAATTTTATATAAGTGACAAATATTATCATAAATTTTACTAAAAAAATTGATTATGTTTTTCAGAAAAGGACTTTATGGAAAATTATCAGGAACATTTATATTCTATTAATCTGATGATCCCTTTCAAACTTTTATAAAAATCGTTAAATTTTTCGATGATGATAAAAAAAAAAATTGTTTTCTCTCTCTCTCTAGATAAAAAATCTTTAGATAAAGAAATTGTTCTTTGAAGTTTAAAACAATTTATTTTTTTTCATACGATACTCTCAAAATGGCAAAAAGCTACCAAGTTATGATTAAAATACAAATATTTTCTGTTTAAAAAAGATAATTGAGTAAACTATTGAAGCAAACTATTCATCGTGATCAGTAGGTGTCCTTGAAGAAGATAAAAAAATTTTAATGGCAAATGGAATTAATCAAAACTAGACACTCATCAAACAAACTAAGAAAAGATTTAATAAAGAAATAATAAATTTTCTTATTAAATTTATTTTGCATAAGTATAAGAATCAGTAGATCAAAATTTCAGATCAGAATCATTAAAGAACTTTTACATCAGAATTTTAATTTTCATGCAAGGACATTCAATTAATTAACATTAACTTAATAATTAACATTTTTTTTGAACGGCTTGTATAGTTTAGTTGTAAATAAAACAACTAAAATTCTAATAAAATCAAATGGAGTTGAATCAAATCAAAATGGAGTTGGTCAAATAGAGAAAAAATCTGTAGAATATCTGTGCCACAAAGAACGAACATGTGGTATTATAAATAAAAAATAATAATGGTTCAGAAAATTCTTTTAACAATATTGTTGATTTTACCTAAAATATGACAACTGGACTTCATGTATAAATTATACTTAATCCGATCCTGAAATATAGTTGTTAACTGGTGACACAACCCATTATCCATACATACATATATGTATGTGTAAAATTGATTCTAAAATCAATCATAATCTTTAATAAATCCTTATATATTTACTTTAGATTTTTATTTCATAGTGTTAATATAATTTTTAGTTTTACAATATATATATTTTTTCTTATTATTATTATTTTTATTAGATAATTATCATTTTTTTTTTTTGGTTCATTATCAATATTAATTGAAGAATCTCTATTAGTTATAAGTTAAAGCAAAAAAAAATCAAATAGTTTTTCCAAATGATTAAAATGAAATAATGATAAAATGTTATATCATCCCTTAATTCATATAATTTGACATATGAAAAGTTATTTACCCTTAATGGTTAGCTAATAATAAATCGAAATTATGATTGATTGAAATTTAAAAAGTTATTTTTGAAAAAGTGTATTGTTATCAACAATTTTTTATTATTAGAATTTCTCTTCTAATAAAGTTATTAAATATAAAATAAAATAAAATAAAAAAAAAAAAAAAAACCTTTTAAAAAGTTAAAATTATTAATGATCTTATATTAAACTATATAAATAAAATTATAATTCAAAATATTTTCTTAGATCTTAATAAATTTTCTTATTATAAGTAAATGTCAAAAATGAAATATTTTTATAATCAAATAATTATTTTGAGTGAAATTATTAATTCTATAAAATGAAATGCTCAAAAAGTAAATATTTTAACATAGGTATTTGATATCCACTTAATTAAAGATATATCATAGGATGGTATTACGTCATCCCAATACAGTAGAAATGGTTTAAAATGATACCGCTTAAGATGTTATTCCGGTTAAAATGAAAAAATTTCGTATCCTCTTATGGAGTAAGGAGTCTTAGGAGTATTTCCATATAATCATTATCATACATACAATTTTTACATATTAAATAAGTATGTCTCATTTTAATTTCGGATTGAATATCGTTTATTTCGATGATATTTAAAAACAAAGACATGATTTAACCAAATATTTTTTAAAGATGTAAACCAAAGATTTTCCAAAATACAATAAAAACAGTTCAGAATTGTGACTTACACCACAAATTTCTAAAAAATTTTTAAAAAATTGTGAAAAACCAAGAGACAGTTTCCTCAGTTTCAAGAAATCCTTTATAATTAAGAAAATCGGTTAATACATGTAAAAACACATATTGACGTTTTATTTAGAAAAATTTTTTACAGATGCTTAAATTAAGTTACAGGTCTTTTTATATTTTCACTTTTGATCCCTAAATTTCCTAAAAAAAAAATATTATTTTGTTTTTTTTTTTTTTTTATTTTTTAACTTGAAAAGGTGAGCATTCAAGGCAATTTATTGGAATGAGTTTTGGTCGAATGCATAAAACTGAATTTGAACTCAAATCATACCCTATTAAGTAAAAACTCATTATACCCGTACGATAAGGATCGGGTATATTAAAATTGCTCCTCCGTTTGTAACACCTCGAAATAAGCTAGCTAGATATACCTTCAAAGATATGGATCGGATCAGAAAAAAATTCTAAGACGATTGAGCTTTGTCCGTCCGTCCGTCCATCCGTCTGTCCGTCAGCAAGATAACTCAAAAACTAAGAAAGCTAGAGTCTTGAAATTAACACAAAATATTCTTACAACAATTTGAAGTTTCCTTATTTTTTTTGGTTGAGATCCAACCACAACTTCGGGTAGCTCTCGAACACCTAACTTTTAGATCCCCACATTTTTTTTGAAATAGAGACATGAAATTTTAACTGCTGATAGATAACATTAAATATTAATTTTATATTTTACAACTTTTTTTTGTAGCCCCATCCGTTACGGAGCTACAGCTCCTCAAACTTTTAAAAAGCCCTATTTTTAAATGCATATGTTTCATGTTCTACTTAAGATTTTTTCAATCAGAAAAAATTCAAATAGGGACTTGCAATTTTGAGAGCAGAAAGAACTCTTAGAATTAGTATAAGTTTGCTCAAAAATTTTTTTTGGACCACCCCCTGTTTATGAAGTATTAGGGCTCAAAAATTGAAAATTTACTATTTTTAAACACCTTTAACTTAGGCACCTGTACAAAGTTTTCTTCGACAAGACAAAAAAATTAAAGGTCCAGTAATATATTTGTACGTGTGTTAATGGTTTCTTTTAATTGTATAGGGTTCCTAAGTTACAGCCCCCCAAAATTTCAAAAAACCCCTATTTTCAGATGTATATATCTCAGATTCTGTGTAGTAGTTTTACAATCTAAAAACACTAGAAGACCGGAATTTTTGTTATCTCCATAATACAATATCAAAATTATGCAATAGTTTGTAATTTATTATTTAAATTTACCGTTATGTTAAAACCAAATTTTGCATGATATTTATTTTTTCATAACTCCGGCACGTTTTGAGATAGGAACCTGAAATTTTGAGACAAGAAAGAACTTTTAGAATTAGTATAAGTTTCCTCAGAAAATTTTTTAGTAGCGCCCCCTCTTTAAGAGTTATTACTCCTCAAAAATTGAAAATTTGCTATTTTCAGGCACCTGTAAAAATTTTTCCTCGGCAAGACATGAAAATTAAAGGTTCGATAATATATTTTTACGTATGTTAACGGGTTTTTTAATTATATAGGGTTCCGAACTTACAGCCCCTCAAAATTCCAGAAAAGTCAATTTTTCACATTTTTTATACCGCACGATAAATAATTTATACATATGTATAGTATAAATTATTAAACTTGGGCATTATACATTTGCCGCTTAGTATTAAATGGTACTATAGCATATTTGGAAAAGTTAGATAGATAATCGTTATTCGGAAGGTTAGAATCTGCTTTTGAAGAATGTATAAACATATATGTACAACCCACAGTTCTAGAAATTATAAAATTTCACCCAAATTATTTTAAAATACTAAAAAATTAAAATAATAATATTATAAGCAGAGTGATAGGCATACTAACGGGTCGTACGAGTATCTAAGAGTTGACAAAGGCAACTGTATTCTTCCTCGTTTTTTTTTAAATTTTTCAAATAAAATTGGAAGGCAGAACGATTTTTTACTTAAAAAAAATTAGTTTTGAATTCAACCTCAGTTTTAAGCATTCGACCTTTTGGTTTTATTGACAAAAATATCATACTTTAATTGAAAAATTTGTTGTATTAAATGAAAATCAGTTCAATCAAATTAACAAAATTGAAACAAGAAAAACAGAAGAAAATTACAACTAAATTTTTCTCTATTTTCGATATTATAGATGTTGAAAAAATTTGATAAGGAGAATTTGTACCTTACAGCGATGCAAGAAATCTAAACAATTTCGATCAATCCTTAAGGGCTATATATGTTCAGAATATATTAATAAACAGAATGGTGCAAGAAATTTTTCTTAAATATCAATTAATATTAATTATTATTTAGTTTTATACATTTAAAATATATTTAAAAAAAATTTTCCATTTTATTTTTGTTTACATAATAATTATAAAATAAATCAATAAAGAATTTTCCGGTTTTTGATATCTTTGTATAAAGAAAGTATAATTTTTAATTTGAATGAAAGAATGTGAAAAAAATAATAGAATATCTTGTAAACTGGTACAAAAAAAAAAAAAAAAAAATCTTTAAAAATACTTATTTTTCTTTAAGCATCTTGTAAAATACTCAATACTTAAGTTTCTATGTTCAAATTATTTAAATTAAACTTTATTCACATATTTTATATATATTAAATTAAAAATAAAAACGAAATAATAAACATTCAAGATACATAAGATACTACATACATACATACATATATATATAATTCTCTATTTTTATTTATTTATCTTAAGTTTCATTTAATTTAAGGACATTTGAAACATTCGAATTAAGAGCCTTTGAATTGCCATTTTGAACTTCCTCTTCAATAAAATAAAATAACACAAAAAAAAAAAATTAAAGTTATTTTTCCTTTTTTTTTTTTGATTATACACAATTCAAAAGCAAATATATTCTCTTTCAATTTCCCATCGCTCTTATTATCTCACACCTTGATTTAATTTTTATTTATTTTTTTTTTTTTTCAATATTTGGAAAATTATATTTGTTGTATTGCTGCTCCCTTCAATATTATATTGCTATTCTAGTATTGCTACTCCTATTCTAAATTGTACCTGATATCATTTAAAGGTACTTCAATCTCTATATTGCTGCTATTAAATAGAAAAATATAAAAAAAAATAAAACAATTTACAAAAAAAAAATCTTAAATATCTTTTTCTAATATTACTTTTTTAGTTTTATTTTTATTTTTGTTTTTTTTTTTCCCTTTTTGTTATTGTTTTTAATTCTATATCCATCTCTTTCTTTTGCTTTCATCATTCTTAGAATTTTGATCAAAGTAATTTCAGTTTGATTTCCGTTTTTGATATTTTCACTTCCGTATTAATTTTAGATTTTACAAAAATAGAATTCAGAATTATTTCAATGATATTTTGAAAATTTTCTTTTTTTTCTGTATATTTTTTCAATAAATATATACGTATATATATATCTGTACAGTCACGGCCAACTAATAAGAAAAAATTTTACTTCACTAAATCATTACAATATAAACATTTTCTGGACTTTTTCTTTAGAAACCAAAAACCATTTTCTTAACGGTAACGGTTAATTTTAAATATACCAAAATGGAGATCAATATATTGTTATTTTAAAATTCTTTTAATTTTTCTTAATTTTTAAATAGTAATGGCTTTATTAAATCTTCTTCATAGGCCTTCTTTTTTAAAATTTCATAAAATCACCCTAAGTACAAACTACAAAGTATGAAGTGCTATCAGGTTAGAGAAAATGTATAAATATTTTTTTATTGTTTAAAAATAACAAAAAAAAATTTCGAACTCTTAAAAAATTTAAAGTTCTTTTTGAAAGGAATAAAATCCAAAAGTATTATTTCCAAACTGTAAATTTTATGCTATAAATTAATATTCAGACATTAATTACATTAATTACATCAATTCGATTCTTTTTGATTCTTTAGTTTCCTTTTTAATTTTTGAACAAAAATTTAAAACTTCAATTATTATCATTACAATAAAAGTATCACGTGCTATTAACAAAAATTAAAGTTACACATAAATAGAATATTTGAAAAAAAATTAGCAAAACTAACCATAGTTCATCAACCGATAACTGACTTAAAAATCAGGTATTAATCTCTATTATAAATCCAATACTAAATGTTCCATTTGAATGAATTTGAATTAAAAAACCGCATAAAACAATTAAAATTATGAACATACCTATACTAATATTTTTATATATTTCCCAATTATATGTCCTTGACTGTAAATACTTAAAATTTTCATTTAATATACGAAACTATATAATATAAAAAACAATTATTCTATCAGCACTTCTTCTACAGAAATTTTTACGAAATCTTAAGAATCATGTATAAAATTCTACACTGACTTAACAAGTATATCTGATGAATTTAGAATGCCAGAACCATACTATTCACTTTATATATTTAAGATTTTAAGATTACTTCTCATTGTTTTACTTTTCCGTAGAATCCTTAAAAACATAAAAAACAAACTATTAACAAAACATAAAAGGTGAAATCAAATATCATTCTTAATTCTATTTTACAATCAGTTTGCTTTTTTTTTATTAATAAAATTATTTAATCCTAAAAAATGTTCCTTAAAGGGTATCATTCTAACGGTAAATACTAATTAACATATATTTAAAAAAGCAAAAGTTTAAAATGATTGAAAAATTAAAATAAAAAATTCAAAAAAAAACATTTTCTATCTGATCAATTTTGTATGTCTGATAATCCTAAAATTTAAAGGACAATATATTTCCATTTTTATAGTTGTCCAGGTGATTTTCAATTAAATTAAAAAAAAATTGACAATAAAACCAAAATCCAATTCAAAAGGAGAAACTATTTACAAATCACAATCATGTGATAAAAACATAAGAGAGAGAGCGTAAGTGGATATTATGCAAGAAGGCGAATTGAAATAATAAATATATTTTTGAAATTTTAATATATAAAAGGATGTTTGAAAGGATAAAATAAATATTTAAATAAATAAGGACAAAACGTTAAAATAAAGGTGTTTTTTTTAATTTATATCACAGTAAGAAACAAAATTATAATTTTATATGTTCTCCAGAAAAAAATTGAGAAAATATCCATTTAAAATTCATTTTTATTTTTAATCTGATATATAAAATGAGAATTCGCCTCAGTAAAGAAAAAAAGTGATTTCTTAAATACGCCATATCAAAGAGTAAAACGAATACAACAAAATATTTAATAATTTTTAAATATAAGTTTTTTTTTTTTTAATTACTATGTAGTTACATGCTAAAATATTAAAGTAACATTAAGTTAGATTTTTTTAAAGCTGTTAAATTTAAATTATTAAAAACTTATAAAATATTAAAAACAGGAAAAAGAATATATAATTGACTATATCAACTCAAAGAAACTCTTACTATCGTAATATATGCTGTTTCCATAAAATTTAATTATCCTTTAGAAAATTTTAGAAGTCTGGTGTAATTAAATACCAAGATATGAGGATATAAATTTAATAGTTTTATGGCCCATACTCAAAACAAATTTTATAGAGGTCGTTGACATAAAACTTAAAATTTTTTGATTTTTAAAAATTTCAGATATCTAGTTTTATTAAACATTGGCATATTAGACTCTATTTTTTTTTTGTGTTATATGCTGGTAGACTCGACGAACAGACACACTTTACTAAATCGACTCAGAATTCAATTCTGAGTTAGAATACATATATTTTTGATCATCACAAACAATTTATTATATCCTAACAAATATATTCTTACGGATATACTGAAAACCTAAAATTTTTATTTTTTTATTAATCTTAATAAAATATTTATACCCATAAAGGGGGAGGGACTTATACTTTCGGGTGTGGGCTATAAAAAATCTTAGATTAATTTTTTAAATTGTGCATTACTTTTAAAAAGTACATTTTTTAAAGGAGATTTAAAATATTTCATATATTTCATACATATATAATATTTCATACATTAATCAAAACATTTATACATTTATAATATATTTAATTTGTGTTTTTTTTTTTTAATTTTTAATTTTTTTTTGGCTACAATCATTAAACAAAAATCGCCTTAAAGTATGTAATTTTAAGGATTTTGAACAATCAAGTAAAAAAAGTGGCTTTAATAATATAAATAAATAAACGCTTTTAGGAACCTCAATTGTTTAGTAGTATATATAAATATATTTAAAGTTTTTTTCGATAATACAAAAGATTTATATCTATATAAATATGCATAATTCTTTATACAACTTATACAATTTTAAAGTATTAACTTTAAATAAATTCAACAGTATAGTTTTTTTTTTTTAATAAACTATTTCTTACTTGTATTTCCTATAGCTTAAAAACAACTTTACATAATATGTGTACGTGCACCCACAAAATAATTAATTATTCATATTCAAAATGAATGAATTTTCTTAAATCCTTTTTAATTATAACAGTTTTTGGTTATAACCGAAAAAAAAAATATATAGCTACATCGAATAAAAATGGAAAAAAAAAAAAAACAAAACTGCATATAAATTTAAATCAAAATGTATGTATATAATATATATATATAAATATAAACAAAAAATATTTTTACATATTTGATTTATTAGCATTTTCACCTCCTGTGATACGGAATTTTTTTTATTTTAAATATAAAATATTAAAATATAAAAAAAAACATTAAATAAACATATTCCCTATGTCCCTTAGAAAATAAACCACTCAAATCAATTGAACTCATAAATTATTAATAGATTTTTTTTTTTTTATTATTAAATATTTATTTTATATGTTTTTATCTTTATATGTAGATACATATATATATATTAAAAAAATAATATTTTTTTTTTTTAAAATTTACACTGGTAACTCCATTGAATCCAATAAAAATTTTAAAAATTTACTTCTTGTATTTTTACAATTACTGTTGGAAGAGATTAAACTTCTTTACGATATGTATATAAATAGTACGAGTAGTTAGTTATTGTAGTAAATTAAATTTGATCAGAAAATTTTTTTTTTAATAGTACATCTACCACTATTAATAAAAGAGATTCAGCTTTATTATACTAGATCAGATTTCTATACTATACTGCAATTTATGAACTGAAAATATTAAATATAAAAATGATATCAGCAATTTTACAAATAGCAATATTCAGCAATATTTTAAGTTTTTTAATAATAACTAAATTCTTCTGAAGTCATCGCTAAAACCAACCACTTCCTCAAGACGAAACTCTAAAAGCATAAGTTCATTATTTACCGTTCAAAAATAAATACCACCCTTTTTAATATTATTTTACAACCAAATATTTTTCAAATATTAACGTTTCATAATAAACTGTTGGTTTCTATAATACAAAACCAAGCATTATATCCTTATAAGAAAGCTAGAAATCTGGATCAATCAAAAGAAAACTTTTGAAAATTAAACCTGGGTCCTATTGCACCAACCACTTATCAATCACTAATCAAATAATCATTTTTTTTATAAGTTTTTGTCACACCAAAATATATTTGGTAATAACTCAATTACATTTTATTTAGTAAAAAACCCAAAGTTGGCGATAAGTGGTAAGTGGTAGGTAAGTGGTAAATAGGGTTCTGGTACATATTACTTAAAATTTTTTTATGAACTTTATGAGTTTCTATGAACTTTAAGAAAAATTTGACTGAAATTTTCTAAAGTAAAGCTTACAATTATATACATATATGTACATATATATACTCCAAGTATATAATATATAAATATATTACCTATATTTATGCCGCCAAGTGTGCCTTTATGATTTATTAATAATAGTATTCAGTTTCATATATTTTATTTTTTATTTTCTTGTAAATGTCACACTACTAGATAATAAAGTGTTACACTCTGGCATAATTTGAATTTCTAAAATGTATAGTATTTTATTTTTCGAAAATTTTTTTTATTCCAAAAAAAACACCAAAAATATACCAAAAAAAACAAAACAATATATAGAATGAAAAAAAAATAAATATTTAATTCATATGTAAGTTTATACAGGTAACCAAAATATGTACCTGAATGGGTTTTACTTTTCATTTTTAATTCAATAAAAAAGAAAACACAAAAAAAAAAAAAAAACAAAGAAAAAATAACTAAATCTATGAAATCATCCACCCTTCAAAAACTGAACATTCCCAAAAAAAATTGTATAAGTAAATATTGTTTTTATAATTCGCAAAATTTTCTACTCAATACACGCACATTTATTTACATTTAAATGCAAAATTGGGCATAAATATAAATAAATCCTTACATATTCTAATATTATATATATATATATGCAAATTTAAATGTATATGTTTATATTTAATAGTATATAACTGTGGGCAATACGTGAACTGGAAATCTGATTTTCTAATACGTTTAATTTTCCCTAGAGGGTGTTATACTCTACTTTCTATATATTGTGTTTTTGTATTTTCTACCAAAAAAATTTTTAAAAAAAAAAAAAACCTTGAATAAAAACTTTTTCTTTTTTTTTTTTTAAGTGTATTATAAATATATTTTTTGGTATTACTATGTACTGATGTATATGCATTAGAAAGTTTTACATAGTAAAACAGATTTAATAGATATGTGAATATATTTCGTTTTTGTTTGTTTTATTTCCTTTTTTTTATTCCATTCCTAACCATGATGAGGAAATAAAATAGGTGTTACAAAAATACAGTTAAGGTCATATTTTTTAAAATCTTATGATCCAACTCTTAAGATGAATTCGTTACCAAAGAGTAATGACTATAATGAGAAATGAGTTACTTAAACAATTTTTTAACTATGAGTTGTGACGAAAAAGAAACTTTTTTTTGAAGTATTTTAGAGTAAATTTATTAATCTTTCGATGTTAATCCTTTACAGACGCAATGAACTTTACTTTAATTATTTTAAAAATACCCCACATATATAAATAACTATACACACATTAGTACTGTATATGGTGGCCTGAAATTAAATTAAAATTCAAAGAGAAACGAGAAAAAAGAAAAAGAAACAACATTTTTTCATTCAACATTTTCATTTAAAGAAAAACTTTAACTTAATCTTAAATTTTTTTATTTTTTCATTATCAAACCTAAGCCAATATATTGCGAAAAATGCATTATTCTTATATTTCTACTTATACAATACGGAAAAAATTGGTTTAATTAGTAAAAAATTTACAAGTAGTATCCTTTAGGCTTGATGTCCTTTAGAGATCCTAATCTTACATTTGATCAAAAAAACAAAAATATAGTAATTAAAGTTAGAACTTTTTTCTACTTATTTTTTTATATTGGATCTAGTATTCTCCTTATTTTATATGAGGTGAAAAACTCAATGGCTTCTTTTTATATTCCTTTTTTTTTATTCAAATAACTAATATTTTTAAAAGCTTAAATTTTTGACGAAGAATTCAAAATAACTATTAAAGATGAAACGTACAGAATTTATCAAATATTTGATGATGTACAGAATTTATCAAATATCTCAGCAGAATCACACGTCATTGTAACTAAAATGGTCACTTTCTAAATCTTTTTTTTCTTACTTTACAGAATAGAAAATACTATATATCAATGTATTAAGGAGCTGTTGATTATTAAAAGCTAATTATTTCATTAATATTAAATTCAAAAATAGGCCCAGTTATACTCATTAAAACACTGTTCCCAATAATAAAAGAACAACTTTCCGGAAATGATTTTTTAAAATATTGATTTAAATAGCAAAACTAATTTTTTGAAACGAAGTTTTTGATTGATCACCATACTCATCATACTCACTATACTTGAGGAACAGAAATATTGACTTGAACACAAATGGGTATAATATTTTCATTAATCGCATAATAAAATAATATTATGACTTAAACTAACAATACTTAAACTTTATAAATTGATTATAGCAAAAGAAAAATAAGAGACAGTTAAGCACTATAGGATTTTTATTACATATTCGATGTTAATAATATTAGACACACATCATTTATAAACTCAGAAAATAAGAAATCTTTATAAATTCCATTTTATTATTTTCATATGCTTTTGAGATTTTTTGGATTAAAGTCGGAAAATGATTTTTTTTTTTTGATTAAAGTCGGAAAATTTTCGCACAAATTAAAAAATCCTTAACTGTATCTATTCAAAATAAAATAATATGTGTATATTTTGAAGTAAGTTAAGAAAATTTTCATTTCAATTTCTTTTTTTTTTTTTTTTTGTTTTTCCAATTCAACGTTTAAATAAATGTTTTCGAAAGTGAAATAATGTACATGTTTACAGTTGAAAAGTTTAAAGATTCAATTTTAGAATAGAGGCTAATATATTGTACATGATATGGTTATTAACCTAATTTGATTTTTTTTTTTTTTTTTTGTTGTTGTTTTTTCTCCCATTTAATTAAAATGTTTTTCAGTAAATAAAGTTTTAGTTTTCAAAACTTACAAAAAAAAAAAAAATTAAAAATAAAACAAAAAAAAGGAAAGCAACCAAAACAAAATTAAAAACTTATACAGAGATATGATCATTATAATTCTGGTGTTTAGCTTAAAGACATATAGCTATCTTTTTATTTATTTTATTATATAAAATAATGAAGATTAAATTTCATTTTTATAATAAAAGAGAATATTTATATAAATAATCTGTTATCTTTTTATTACTTTTTTTTTTTTTTTAAATAAATAAAAATGATTTTAGGAAAGAAAGAAATTAACAAAATTTAACAAATGAAAATTTATTTTATTCTAAATAAATTAAATAAAATCTTCAGTTCTTATTTATTATATTAACTTATATCTGATATTTTTTTAAACTTCGAATATAACATAATTCTTTTAATTCATATAATACATAAGTGAATTTTAATTCCATCATTTCCATGGGGAAAAAAAACAATGTAAAAAATCGAAGGGATCTCGGTCGCCTAGTGGTTAAGAGCGTATAAAATACGCTGTAAACACCGAGGGAGTGTGGGTTCGAATCCCACACACGTCGTAAGAGTTATTCCCCCTTACGACATTTACATCCACGTCTGAACAGGAAAGGCTGTGTAATTTCCTGTCCACATTTATGTGGCAGAGAAATGCATTAAAAAAAAAAAAAAAAAATCGAGCCATAAAAAAGATATAGTATTTAGAATCAAAAGTACTTTAAAGAAAACATTACAAAAATATAAATCTTAAATATTAACCATTTTTTTATATAAATTACAATTTTTTTATTTTAGACATTTTAGTTTTATGTAGTGGTAAATTTAACTACCAAATTGTATATACAATATTTGGTATTTGTTTCCACTTACAAAACTTTGAGAAATTTTCAATAATTTCAAGTTATTGAGTTTCAATTAACAAAAATTCACTAAAAACTTTGTATATACTATACATAAAACATAACAATTATTTGGCATTTTAGCTTAATACATTGGTGGTAAAGTATTTTTAATTAATTTATTTTTAAGATAGGTACAGATATGATGCGTACATTAAAGTTAAATTTTTGATAACAGAAAAAATAATATTTTATCATCATTTCCAAGCAACAAAAAAAAAAAAAAAAAATCTATATAAAATTAATCAATTTTTTTATTAAAAAACATTTAATTATCCTTTTTTATTAGTTATGAATAAAAAACAAAAACAATTAATATAAAATCTTATTTTTAATTTTCTTTAATTTATATTTTGGATTTTTAAAATAACATTTCGATTAATTTCCATGGTTTTATGTATATTAGGTTAATTATTTTTATAATAAGTTTTAAAGTGTATTATACTTTATAAGAAAAATTTATCAATTCTTTTTATCCTTTGATGTATTTTTATAATAAAAAAATGATCTTAACAATTTCCAATTTCAAACAAAAAAAAATACCAACAATTTGTCCACCCTATAAAAAAAAAAATAAACTATTTAAAATAACAAATACTTAGAAATCTTTATCATAACAATTTTTTTTTTTTTTTGTTAAGTCTATTTTTTAAGATATTTTTACTTTGGTTTTTTTTTTAATATCAATACAAAAAAAAAAACAAAAAAACAATTTTTTTATCGAAATACTGCAAAGAATTCTACAAAAAAAACAAAAAACCAACATAAAAAAAAAAACAGAGAAAATCCTTTCCATCTTAATCACGATTTCAATCTAAAATAAACAAACAGAAAACGCCTACATGCTAGATCTATTCATATTATTTGGTGCAAAGAAATTAAAACAAAAAAAAGCAACAACAACAACAACATTATTTTTATTATCTTTCCCTTTTGCTCTAATCTAAGCTCAACCAATCCTGCGATATTACAACAATTGCAAATATGTATATATAATAACAAAATCCAGGATACTGTAAAACATTTTAAAATCCTTTCTTTTTCTTTATAAGTATATACAACAACGGTAATAATAACACTGTGATCCTATATTTTAAATCCTGAAACTTCAAAGTAAACATCATCAATTGGAAAAGGATTTTTTTTGTTTTCTTTTTTTTTTTTTTTGTACAAGTTTTTTGACAACAAAAAAAAATATTTAAAAAAAAAAAAAAAGCAAAATCCCTTTCAAAATAGATTGTACTGTAAAATAATTTTTTTTTTATTTTTTAGCTATAATACCTGTGCATGTTTTCAATAAAAAAAAATATTCAATTCAATCCGGTTGAAACGTTTATACTTTTTCCGGTATAATTTTATTTTAATTTTGTCCGTGGTGTATTATTATGCCAAAGCAATATATTGAACTTTAAGATACTATAGCGACAATTTTTCAGTATAAAACTTATTATTGTTATTTCGGTGAATATGACCTAAACTATTTTTATTATAAACATAAGGTTAAATCTATTTAAATTTGTTAAACTTTTTCGACAGTTCAAAGGAAATAAACCTTTAATAGAAACAAAATTTTTGTTACGAGAATTCAAATTTGACAAAAATTCAATGAAAATCTAACATTAAAAATTTTAATTAAAATTGTTCCACTGTAAACGTTCAAATTACTGTAAAGTGTAAACGATTTCACATTGAATAAAGTTCGTGATTGAAAAATAGTGTAAAGGTTCAAAAATTAAGACTTACAATGCTTAAGACTTACTCACAATTTTAATATTAGAGCAAATATTTTATAGGAGATGATGAAAAACTAGTTTTATTATTTTTACTCTATTATAATGACAATACCTACTTCTTTAAAAAGTTAATAAAATTAAAGAAAAAACTACCTACATTTTCCCCAAAAATATGCAAAATGATTTTTGTTTACTTTTCTATTTAAAAAAACAAAAACATAAAGGGGGTTTCGGTAGCCTAGTGGGTGTCTATGTGGCGTGTTAACCGAAGGCGTGTGGGTTCGATCCCTGCACAGGTCGTAAGTGTTTTTTTCTTTACATACCCCCCTTACGACGAAATATAATGTAAATATATAGTATATAATATAAATAAAATAAATAATATTAGTATATAGAATTTAATAATAGTATAAAAACCTATAATGTACTAAGGCCATGGCCGATGGTTCAATAATATTGCATTACATTTATATATGAAATATTAATATAAATAAATAAATAAAAACATAAAAAAACTTAATTCATATAAAAAACTAAAATAAACTACAATCAGCGCTTTAGCGGTCAAAATTCAAACTTATATCCACCCAACAGAAGAATCTAATATTAAACCAAATATATTAGATATAAATAAGGATTTAAATTTTGTTAGAACGTTCGAAATGGGTTCTTGCCAATTGTTTTCTATACCTAGTTTTATTTTTTATATATGTTAGAAAATGGTTTTTGTCAATTGTTTCCTATAGTTGTATTTTTTGAATAATTATTTTTAAATTTTTTTTTTTTTCCAGTTTAATCCTTTCTTATATCTCTCACAAACATTAAAATCAGATAACCTATACAATAAGATACGGATACTAAAGGTACAAAATATAAGCACGAAAAAGGAAAAAGTTTATTTGAATAGAAATGTTTAAACTCTGGTCACATATTTATTACGTTATTCTTTACCATATTTAAAACATTATTCTTTCAATTTTGTTTCTTTCTTCTTTCTTCTTTCTATATTTGTACTGACATTATTTTTGTTATTTTTATGTCGTATTATATATTAACTTTAAAATTAGATATATAGAAATTTAAAAAAAAAAAAAAAATATCGCTACGTATAAGAAAAACAATTCAAAGTTTACTAATACTAGAACTAGATAACTACATAACTTTTGAATCATGCTGTGATCCTTAGTATGAAAACTAAAGGATTTAAATTGTAAATAAAAAAAATATACATATATATAAAAAATTGAAGAAAAACATGAATGTATCCATAATTATAATTTTTTTTCGGATTTGGATTTTAAATGTAAACAATAAAATATCATTTTAAAAAAATATAAAAGTAAAACTTTTTTAAGTCGTTTTTAAAAAAATTTATTTTTTATCCTTTTACGTCCGTAATATTTTCCTTAAAATATAAAAAAAAATATTTTTTACACCCAATAAAAGGTATACTGATTTCAATAATCATATCTTCAGAATTTCTGTTGTACTATACTGAAGGAAATAAAATATTTTACACTGACAGGTAAACAGGTATCTATACATAAAATAATTGAATCTATTATTTAATATTAAAAATTGAAAGAATAAAGCAAGCACGAATATAAATCCATAATGGAAAACCGAGCTTAAATATTAAGTATCATCTTAATACTCTGAAATTGTTTCTTTTTCTTATGTTATGTTAGGATCCTTCTACTAAGTTTTTTTTAAATAATTAAATTTCAGTTTCAGTATATCAACTTTCAGTAACTTGTCAATAAGACCATCCATCTACTAGATATGAACCATATCCATCATCTAGATCCATCTACTAGATATGAATTTTTAGATTTATTCAAAGTCGGAAACTTAATCGTTTCCGTTATACAAATATTGTTACGAAGAAAATATTATTTGAATTTTTTTTGTAATACCTTTCTTCCCACCAATTATTAACTCCCTTTCTTCCTTTTCTCAAAAGATTTTCTTCTGACTAGTTTGATTGCTGTTGTTTTTATGGCGACTTCTTATAGCATTAGTGTTCAGCAGATAAAGAGAGATGCTCTTACACAAAGTTTTGTTATTAAACCGACCATTATTTCTGATGCTTTGTTGATTCCAATCTGAGGTGATTTTACTGATACAACTCACAAAACTTTGCTCTAAGTATTATGATATATAAAAATCCTAAATATAATAAAGAAAATAATAACGAGAAAAAAAACCTAAAATTATAAAAAAAAATTATTTTAGGAACTTTCTCTTATACTGAATAAATTGATGGAATCACCTTACAAAGTAATTAAAAAAGAATAAAAATGTGAATGTATATTTATATATATGTATATATAGTCAAAGAAGCTTTAAAATAACATCGCTAGATCAAAAAAGAAAATATACAAATTCTTATTTATTTTTTACTGAGAAGAAGTGCGTTATAATTTTCTATTCTTTATATCTCAAAAACGTTTCGAGACAGAGAAAATGTTGTTAGGTACTAATTATATTGCTTAAAAAACTGTTTCCAAATATGCTATAAAAAGTACTCCAAATATAGGGTGTTTCAAAAGAAAATTGAATTTAAAACATAATTTTTTCATTTTAAACCATTTTGAACCTTCATAACTTTGTAACTGTTATGGTATGGGAATCTGTTGGAAATATGGGTAACTGTTGTAACTGTTATGATATGATTAGTACACAAAAATGCTGACAACTTACTCTGACTTACTTACACTGACAACTTACTCTAGAAAACGCATTATTTTTTATCGCTTTACAGCAAGCAGTTCAAAAGTTATAGATTTTCTTATGAAAAGTCGCTAAAACATCTTTAATATCTCATATCTCGAAAAGGATCCAGAATAGACCCCCCACCCCCATACAATTTTTTGTTCGTCTCGACATACCCGATAAGCCATTTCAAGGAAGACCATCGGATTGGAAACACCCTGTATATGACCAATTTAGAGGAACAGTTGCAAAATTACATATGACTAAAATCTCCTGAATAGACAGCTTTTTGTTTAATTAAAGTATACGATACATTAACATTCGTTAAAAAATCCGATTCATTATTATTTATCTTCACTTATGTATTCATGATGTTTTTATATATTATAAAATTAAGTATAAACACATAGGTAACTAAAAAAATATAACAAAAAATTTGGATGATTTACTTGACCATTTTGACAACAACATTTCTATTTTCGTATTATAGTATTTAAGAAGCAATTCGAAGCTTCAAGGCATATCTTTAAAATTAATTAAGGTACTATGTAACTTTAAAGTTATATATATATCTATAATTTTATTATAAAAATATAAGTATACTAAAAAATAAATACCTTTTACTTCAAAATATCAAATTTACTCAATTTTCATTTAATTTTAAATTTTTATATATTTTCTTTTTTTTTGTTTTGAATCAAAAAATGAATTTCTATTGATATTCTAAACTTAATTTAATTTAAAACATTATTAAATTTCAAAAAGATATGAAAAAGAAACAACAAATAAATTATTTTTATATATATATTTTTATGTATATATGAATATGTGTGTACTCATATTTTATAAAACAAAAAATTAAGAAAAAAACCTTTTTTATCAGTCTTTTAAACTATGATATCTAAAATAAGTATGTATCAAGACAATTTCAAAATGTTTATAAAAAGAAAAGTATATGCAAACTAAACAAAGTATTAAATAAACTACAATATATTATAATACTGTTATACTGAAAAGAAATAATAAAAATACACACATATATATTTATATATACTTACTCCCATATACTTTAAAATTATTACTATATAGAATTGAATTTAAATAAACATCACGGCAGAGAAAATGGCACTGAACATGGAAGTCTTTATCATATCAAACTATTCTAAAAAATTTTGTACAATATTTTAGATTTATTTCCCCCAGTTTCTCTTTTACAATAAATCCCTTTTAATATTTTAAAGTATTGTAATCATTAAAAAAAAATATTTTAATAAATCTTCTTTTTTTTTTTTTTTGCGAGGGATGGTGAAAATTTTTGAAAGTCATCCAGAAGGGCTGAATAAAGTTTCTTTCACTTTTATGTCCAAAAACCACTTTCTTTATATTGAAACTTTAGGAAGAAACTTAATACAAATTTAGAATTTTGTTTTCGGTATAAGGATCTAGAAAGGATGTTTTTGGAGAATGAGGTTTGAGAAAACTTACAAATTGTAAGTATATTTTGAAGAAAAATGTTCATGTTCCTCTTAAATTATATAATGAAAAAAATTATGTGTATATGTACACCTAAACCTTAATCCCCATTGTTTATTGGAACCGAAAAAAAGTCATTCATATGGATTCTATTTGGTGAATTTGATTTATCTTTTCTAAAATCAAAAGTGATTAATCATAATTTTTAATAAGCAGAAGAAATAGTTTACTTAAATTTATTTTCTTAATTGAGATTTTTATAGAAGGGAGGGTGATGCCTGCATTTCATTTGCCCGTAGTATCATTTGCCTTCAAAAGCAGGGCTTTACACTTTTTCCAGATAATCAAAAATAAATGTCATAGCTTTAGTGATTAGATCTATATAAAAAAAAAACAATATATATTCAAATAAAGCACTTTAAAAAAAAAAAAAAAACTCTTTTTCCAGAATGTTTATATATATATGTATATGTGAGAAACTGAATTAGAAGGGACTTCAATGAATTCACATCTTTTACAAAATATTTATATACATAATATATTTTTATATAATATGAAATACAGGCTTGTGATAGTAATCCATTATATAATATAGATCGTTTCTTCTATTTCAATATAAGTAAAAGTCAAATGGAAAATAATTTCAGTTTTATTTCTTATTTCATCCCTATTTTTTTTTTTTTTTTCAACTTTAAATTTGATGATTTTTATTCGAAAAATACAAAATATAATATTTTTTTGTATCTAATGCAAGTTTAAATTGGGAAAAACCGATTTTCTTTTTCCTTTATTTATTATTTTATTTTTTTTTTTTTTTATGTGGAAACTAAATATTTTTAAAAAGTAAAAGAAAAAAAAAAACTATTACATGAAAAGAAAAACATAAAATAATATTTGAAAAATAAATAATAAAATTTTCAAAAAATAAATTGGATATTGAAGAAAAAAACAAAATTCATAAACTATCCATCCATCTATTCATCTGTTCTTTTATCCTTTATCCCGATAGCGATATACAAAATAAAAAAAAAACCTTATGAATATATATTTTATATTATGTATATATGTATATAATAGTTATTTATATATTATACATTTATGAATATATCACTTACACGTACAATGTATTTGATTATCCTAAAAAATATCAGGAAGTTACAATTTTCTATTTTGTTGGTGTTGTAGTTTTGTTTTTTTTTTTTTTTTTTGGTATTCTAATTTTCATGTATACGAAAATAATAAATTGATTATTGGTCTTGCCAACTTATATTAAAATTTTTTTTATAAATAACTCTAATAATAAATATGCTTTTATGGTCCGAGTTTTTTTTTTTAATGTGACTCAACTAGTCTATTTATAACAAATTAAATTGAATCTTCATTATTCAAAAAGGATCTTTAATTTTAATTGCTATTACAATAAAAGGATGTGTAATTGAACCTCGAATACGTACACCACTTCAATCTCATATCAATTTATAATAAACAGATAGGGGTCTCGGTAGGCTAGTGGATAAGAGCGTATGAAATACGTTGTAAACACCGAGGGATTGTGGGTTCGAATACCACACACTTCGTAAGAATATTTCCACCTTTCGACATTTGCAGCCACGCTTCTTACGACATTTACAGCCATTTATGTGACACACAAATGTACTAAAAAAAGAAACAAAAAAAATAAATCGATTTATAAGCAGACTTTGACTAGTGTTTCTAAATTGAATTTAATTGCATTAGAGTAATTTAACCGTTTATATTGCATGTATTTTTATATTTATTCTTTCAAGAGTATAGGTATAAATCATTAAAGAACATTACAAAAAGAACTAAACTGAACAATAACGATTCCTTCTGCAGCGTTTGGAACTTTTAACTACTTAAAACCTGCACCTCCACTTATTGTCCTGAATCTAAGATGAAAAAACTTTCGTACTGATGTTCTGTTTCGGTATTAATATTAAAAGTAATAAAATTTTAATATAAAAAATAATAAAAAAGATTATTTCGATTTGCGTTGTTTTGATTTGCATGCATCCTTCGTTTGCGATCCCATTTATCCAATGTATAAATCAAGATTTAAACATAAATCAATGCCTATTTTATAATTCATACATATATCGAAAATTTCAATAAATCATAATATATAATTGAACAGCTGGAAATATTGTTTTAAAGATACATCCTTATACGTGTAGACCAACTTAGATCATTTTTTTTTTATAATTTCTGAAATCAAAAAAAAAAACAAAACAAAAAATCAAAAACTAAAAATATAAAATGTAATTTTAAATTAAATTTAAAATGTACATATTTGTTTCCTGTAAATTGAACCTTTTCTCAGTACGTAACTTTTTTTTTTTTTCATACATAACTTTTTTTTTACTATGTATATGTACATAAGAGTATGTGCGTAAGTCTTTGTTTTTTATGTGTATGCAGATTGACGTAACTATTGTAATGAAAGGAATATTCAATCAAAATGAATAAAATTCTTTGGTTTTTCATTTTAAATTTTTTTATTTTGAGATTTTAAAAAATAAAAATTTTACTTTTTCGATTAAATTTACCTATGCGTTTTAGTTTTCTAGAAAAAAAAACAAAAATGAAAATATAAAAATCAAATCATATAAATAATTTAAATAAAAATTGAAAAACTCTTAAAATTTAAATAAAGTTACTAGGTACATATATCAGAAATGAAATAATTAAAAATAAAAGATATATTTTTAAAATTTATGATTTTCCCTCATACACCTTAGTAATTTATAATTAATATATAGACAGTAACTTTTTTAACTTTTTTGCCCAAATCACAGATTTAAGTCCTTTTTCTTTTTTTGTTTTATAAGCAGATATAATTATTCCTTTTTAACTAGAAAACAATTTTATATATATATATATATATATATATATATATTATGTACCTCCTTTATATATACATAATATTCAAACATTTGCATTTTCACTTGTAATCAAAATAAAATTTTGCATTCTTTATTTAAAAATAAAATCATCCTTTATTTGTGTCGTTAATTATGAGCCAAAAATGGACAAACTTTTTTTGTATTTATGACAAAAAAAAAAGTATTTGTTTTATGTATTTATTTTTCTAGGATTTTTATGTAATAGAATCTAAAATAAAAAATAAAAAAACAAGGCAGAATAAAAACCAAAGATTTAAAGGGCACACATTTGCCAAAAGACAAAAAAAAATGTAGAAAATAAAGAAACACTTTCTTTTAATTTTAGGAAAACCCTATATAAGTAAAAAAAACCATTAACACATTATGGATTATATTATTGAAGCTTTAAGTTTTGTGTTCTTTTTTTTTTGAAAAAATTTGGACAGGTGTCGAAGTTGCAGGTGTTTAAAATTGACAAAATTTAAATTTTTGATCCCTAATAGTTCTTAAACAGGAAGGAAGGTACAAAAAATTTTCTGAAGTAACTTGCTAATTCTACTTCTAAAAGATTTTTCTTCTCTCAAATTTCAAGGCTCTATACAAAAGCGTTACGAAAATATTTGAAAATAATACTTTAACATAACGGTAAATATAATTACTAAATTTAAAAAAAAATTTTAACATTTTGATATTGATTTGCAATAATATAAACAAAATTCCTGTCGTTTGACTTTTCTATATTGAAAAAAATGTTAAGCAGAATCTGAGATACATAAACATGACACATTTAAATTTTAAGGGCTTTTTCAAATTTCAAAAGGTCTGTAACGAGTATAGGGAGTAACATAAAGAAAAGTTGTTCTACAAAATTAAATTTTTTAACAGAATTATCGAAGGTTCAAATTACATTGTTCTATTTAAAACAGAGTAGAAAAATTTTTTAACAGACGGACGGACGGACGAACATACGAACAAAATGAAGCTAATAGGTAAATTTTTAAAATTTTTTTTAAAAATGTACTAAGAATACGATCTGTCACATCAAAAAAATACAATCTAAAATACATCTTATACCATCTAAAATCTAAATCAAGTTTTTTTTCAAAATGGTTGTTTGGTTATTTTTCAAAAAAAATACAAATAAAAAAATACATAATATTTTGTTAATAAATTCATTCATGGAATAAATATTGAGTAAAATCTTAAATTTCCAATTATAAAAACTAATTATTAAAAGTTTATTATATAATCAATAATAGTATTACATCAATGAAAATTGAATTTTTTGTTTTTTTTTTATTTTTTTGAAAATTCAATATTTTTTTACAAATTTTATTGTAAATGGTTGATTGTATTCCAAAAAAAACCAAAAAAAAAAAATAAAACCATTATTGGATATTTCATGTATTTTTTTAACTCCATACAAAATTGTTTTTTTTAGCACATTTCCAAAAAAATTTTGAAAAAATGTGCTTATTAGTTTCACTCTGTCCGTCCGTCCGTCCGTCTGTTTACAAAACTTCTACACCGTTAAAGATAGAGAAAAAAAATTTTAACCATAGGTAGGTCTCATAAAAAAAATAATTTTGTGGAACAACTTTTTCATGTAGCCCCCCCCCATTGCGGAGCTACAGCCCCTCAAACTTTGAAAAAGCCCTATTTTTAAATGCATATATCTTATGTTCTGCTTAAGATTTTTTCAATCTGAAAACGTCATTCGACAGGTATTTCTCTTATCTTTGTAAATTAATATCAAAATTATACAATTTTTTTAAATTTAGTATTTAAATTTACCGTTATGTGAAAACCAAATTTTGCATGATTTTTCTACTTTCATAACTCCGGCACGCTTCTAGATAGAAGCTTGAAATTTTAAGGCAAGAAAGAACTTTTAGAATTAGTATAAGTTTGCTCAGAAAATTTTTTCGGACCACCCCCTGTTTATGAGCTATTAGAGCTTAAAAATTGAAAAATTGCTATTTTTAAATACCTGTAACTTAGGAACCTGCACATATTTTACTTCTGCAAGATATAAAAATTAAAGCTACAATAATATATTTTTACGTGTGTTAAAGGTTTATTTTAATTGTAAAGGGTTCCCAAGTTGCAGCTCTTCAAAATTGCGAAAAAGCCCCATTTTCAAATATATATATCTCGGGCTCTGCGTAATAATTTTGCAATCTAAAACCGCCAGAAGATCGAAAATTTTATTATCTATATAAAACAATATCAAAGTTATGTAATATTTTGTAATTTACTATTTAAATTTACCGTTATGTGAAAACCACATTTTGCATGAAATTTCTTTTTTCATAACTCCGGCACCCCTTTAGGTAGGAACCTGAAATTTTGAGACAAGAAAGAACTTTTAGAATTAGTATAAGTTTCCTCAGAAAATTTTTTGGTACCACCCCCTCTTTAAGAGTTATTACGCCTCAAAAATTGAAAATTTGCTATTTTTAGACACCTGTAACTTAGGCACCTGTACAAATTTTTCTTCGGCAAGACATGAAAATTAAAGGTTCAATAATATATTTTTACATGTGCTAACGGCTTTTCTTAATTATATAGGATTCCGGACTTACGGCCCCTCAAAATTTCAAAAATGTCCTATTTTCACATTTTTTCGTATTACATGAAATTTTCAAATTTTTGTGTAAGTCACACTTCTAAACAGTTTGTATTGAGTTTTGGAAATGTGCGCTTTTAAAAACCGTTGGTTTACATTCTACCTTGTTTATTTTTACATTCACAAAAAGTACAAAATTACAAAGTCTGTATTATTAATCCAATTACATAATACATAATATATTGTTTTTTTTTTATTATTATTTATTACATACATACATAAATTACATATTTTTATATATAAAAAAAATAATCTACAAAAGTCTTCAGGATATTAATTTTTGTTAAAAGTATATTGAAATTTACTTATATTTACTTTCTATACTTAATTAAATATTTTAATAAAATTGTTCAGATATTCTGATTTAAAATTATTATATTTTTATTTCATCAATTTATTCAGTGAGTTATAAAGTACAGAATTAAATTTTTTTTTTGATATGGGATAATTGTTAATTTTATTTGATGTTTTATATTTTTAACTTTTTATTGATGATATATATATTACCTACATATACATATATGTATGTATATCCTAATTAAGTACATCAGTCATTCATTACTAATAAAATAACTTATATTTACAAATATGCAATAAATCGTAAAATAAATAATTTAACTCAACCGAAAATATAACGTAGGCTAGTCATGCGAAACTCTAATACTTTATTATCTATTTTATTAATTTAGGGTCAATAAAATGGAGTTGTGTGAATGATAATTATTTTATTCATATTAACGTATAGTTCTCAGGGTATAATAAATTTGCCATTATGTTTGTGAACGCTTAAAGAATATGAAATAGATATGAAAAAGTATATAATATATTATCTTGCTCAGGATTGAATTGAGTAGATTAGCAATGTGCGTCCGTTCACATGATAAGACAAAAAACGAAAAAACTAGGATTCTAAAAATTTTTTCGATTTACTCATTATAACATTGTTGTTTCGTTATTAATATCTAGAAAGTTTGACCAGCGAGTTAAAGTATAGGTGTCACTCAACTTTTTTCTTTGTATAGTCTTTGTAACACTGTCTCAATTGAAGCTAGTTATCTGACATTTTATTAAAGGAAATTAAATTTTATGGTAACAATTTTTGTGAAATTTGGTTTTTCTATAGTATAACAGATTCGAGTAGCTGTCATATAATTTCTCTTTTTATATGAAAATAGCTCAGTGTCTATTTAAACAAAGTTTCTGAAATTTTGTGAAAAGAAGTTAAGTTTTATGACAATAATTAATGCAAAGTTAGGTTAGTTTAAAGCCAACGATTCGAGTAGCTGTCATACAACTCTAAAATTTTACATAAACATATCTTGGCACCTTTATTAAATCAAATATCTGAAATTTTGTAAAAGATGATTAAATTTTATGGTAACAGTTTTTTTTTTTTTTTTTTTTTATTAATAACCTTTTATTTATACCATTAAATACAATCTTAAATATATCTTAGCCTAGAAAAAGTTTATAAAAAAGGGCATCTTTGCTTGTTTTTTTTTATATTAACATATAATCTTTAATTTTTATGTTAGTTATGTGTCTAATTCTTAATTTAACTTTCAATGTAATTTTTGTATTTTTCTTTTTTATATTGCAAAATTCGGTTATAAAAATCAATATTTAATATGGTTGTTACAATAAAAATAACTTAACCTATGCCTTACCCTACTTATCCTAAATTGAGTTTCTTAGCCTAAATTTATGGTAACAGCATGACTTATATTTGTACGAGTATCCTAGAGTTGATACAGTCAACTATATACACTCTTCTTTGTTTTTTTTTTTTTTTTGACTTTAGGAACTGATTTTTTTCATCCCTATCCATACATTTTTTTTCTATATTTTTAATTAAAATCATTCCCATGTAAAAAATTTTATTTTAAATAATTTTTTATATTAATTATTTTTTACAAATTTACGAATTTTCTGTTATTTTACACTGCATTTTAATTAACATTTATAAATCAAAAAAGAACGGAAAAAAAAATCAAATATGATGTGCATATCTTTTTTGTAGTTAATTTATTATTCAATTTTGTTTTATTTTTTTTTTTTTTTTGTTTGTAATTCAAAAGTTTTGCTTCATTTTTTTTTTTTTTTAAATTCATATTTGGGAATTATTTACTACATACGTACCTAATAGATAAATATATATGTATAGGTACATTACATTGAGCGCACCTACCAATTTTTTTATTGATATTTAAGAACAATATGTTGTATATCCATACAATTTAATATTATATACTCAACAAAATATTTGGTATTGCCCGGGAAAACCATTTTTTTTTATTTTGTATTTTCTTTTTTAAATAATATTTAATAAAATTTGAAAGATACTCATGTAAATATTGATTTGTTACATTGAAATGAAATAAAACGCCATGGATAATGGATATCTTCTTCATTAAGAGAATATTATTAAAAAATTTAAAGTTTTTAGAAAAATTTTTTCATTAAATTTTTGTAATAAATTTTAATTTAATTTTTTGTTGTTGTAAATCTTATCCAATCACATATGGTTTTCATATGTGATGGAATAACCTGGAAAAAATAATAATAGGAAACATAAACTTTGAATACTGTCAGAGTGAGGTTGAGATATTAAATATTATTGAAAACTTTGTAATATTTATGTTAATATACCGACTGTATTTAAAAGTGGAATATAAACATAAAAATGGGAAGATTACTAATTTGATATCAGCAACTTTTCAATAGCTTCATCCATAAAGTCATTTTATATGATTCTTCTTTTTTGCTACTTTCCATTCCTATAAAGAGCATAGGACATCTCATTCATATTTCAATTAGTTCCAGTTTCTGTTTTAGTTTCCCTATGTAAGGCGTTAATTACTCGACTGTAGCTATTTTATGAAATTGTAAAATACAAATATTTTTATCTTTTATTTTATAGAAGAATTATTTAATTTTTGTTTTACGTATTATATATTTCGATTTGATATTAATTATGGAATATATATACTAATTTTTTATTTAATTATATTATACTAATTACATAAGGAAAATCAATATTATTTTTTTATTTATTTATTTATATTAATATTACAAATCACATAGGATATTGCAATATTACAAAACCATCAGTACTAAGGCCATTATAGGTCGAATATATATTATTTTTTATTAATCTATATGACTCAGTCAGAGCTTTAACTCCAAACCGGTGGCTTAATCACTACTACTACTGCAATACCAAAGAGAATACACGCGTTGATCTCATTGGTGTCTTTCGAAATTACTATCTACGCTTTCAAAAAAAATTACATCATTGACTAGATGATATTTATTATATTGTTAAGAGAATTTTCTTATTCAATTAGACAAATACACCATTTTATTTATTTATTTATTTAACTCTAACATTATACAATTAATTGTTATTATCAGTAGAGCCCTCGGCTACTAAGGCCATTTTGAGCTTGACAGTGCTATTTACAGTTCAATGTTTTATATTTATTATATTATAGTTTTATATTTATTATATATTTATATATATAGTGTTATCTTAAGTTAATTTTTTCTTTTATATTTACATTATATTTGATTAGTTCAATAATTTTGCTAGGATTCGTTAGGTTTGTTGTTTTGTGGTTACAATTAGAATTTCAGATTTATTTACATTTATTTACTTTATTTACAATATTTTGTTTAATAACACATTAACATAGCAATTATATTACAGTTTATACAGAATTGAGAGTTAAACTATTTTAGGTAAAAATTAAATGTCCCAGATTTTAAATATTGTACAAATTTTATGAATTTTGTTTGCATTTTCTAATGTTGGAAATGTTTCCCACACTATAAGTGGGAGGTACAACTTGAGGCCAATGACATTTTAGGAAGCTGTTGGAAGTATTCCATTTCAGTTGCCTGGGAAGTAACAACTTTCTTTCTAATTCATTGGTCTTTTCTTTTAAAATGAAAGTAAGTTGGAGATTAGATGGTGATTTTATGGCTCGTTTTGCTTCTTCGTCTGCTTTTTCATTTCCGGCTATGCCCTGGTGACTTGGTATCCATATTAGTTTGATGTTTTTTCTAGAGTTCTCTAATGCATTCCTGATAAACCTGACAATGGGTTGTTTATTGTTAAGATTTTTTATTGCATTCAAGGCGCTTAAACTGTCAGAAAAGATTATTATGGATTCTTGAGCGCTGCCAATTGAGAATAATAACGCTTCGTAGATAACCACTATTTCAGCATTGTAAATTTGAAAGCTATTCGGCAATTGTTTTTTTAAAATTAAATTACTCTCATCCACTACGGCTAGTGCGACACCCTCCGTTGTTTTACTTGCATCAGTGAAGATTTTATAAGCCGTTGTATATTTTTGGGTTAGATTTTGATAAAGCTGAAAGAAAGTTTCACTATTTGTTTGTGATTTGAGATTGTTAGATATTGTCGTGTTCTTTATTTTCTGTGATTAAATGTGATTTCTGTGATTTCTGTGATTAAATGACCAAGGTGGAGTATGTTCACTAGTATTTAAAGCTTCGTCAAAGCGGATCCCTAAACTTGTATTTATGCTCGTGGTTTTGACTAATGATGACCTTGTTGGTGCTATAATTTTTTTCATTTATCAAAGCATTAACAAGCCTATTTAGAGGTGGGGATCTATCACTGTATTGTTTGTGCAGATTTTTCGTAGCTACCATGTCACGTCTCTCCTCGAATGTTACAAAACCCGACTCTATCATGAGACTGTTCACATTCGTTGTTCTTAACGCTCCTAGAGCGAGTCTAGCACCTTGGTTTAATTGCGCTTGAATTTTTCCTATCTGGGTTTTGGTACAAAAGCCGTAAATAGAGACTGCATAGTCAATTTTACCAATAAGCAACGCTTTCGCTATTTGTAGGGCTATTTTAATTTGAGGTCCACATTTGCTTCGAAAAATGAGTTTAAGAAGATTGTTTGTATTTTTTAATTTTTTCAGAAGTTTGTTCACATGTGGATCGTATTTGAACTTATTAGTGAAGCTAAGTCCCAGTATTGTGATATCCTTTACTAATTTTATGTCACTGTTGCAATATGAGTAATGTTCTACTACATATCTTACTGCATATATGAATTGCTTCCATTTTACTGATAGGGAAGTTAACTCCATGTGAATCCGCCCACATCTTTAGTTTATTAAGCCCTAATTGCAGAATATTGTTATGTTCGCTATTTCTGTCTAGAAATCCATTAAGTTTTACTAGAATTTTTCTATTTGTCAGAAAACTCTGAATAGTTTTAATGAATTTTAAACCTAATTTCCACTCTACAAGCTGTTCTAATATTTTATGTCGCGCTATTTTATCGAAGGCTTTCTCAATATCACATGAAATAATTGTACCATGTTCTTTATTGTTCAGTGCCATAGAGAAATCGAATTCCAGGGTTTGCAGCAGTGTGGTAGTACTCCTATTTGGCCTAAAACCGTGTATTTTGGCGGAGAACTTTTTTTCTAAAAACCAACTTAACCTGTTTCCCAATATTTTTTTTAGAAGCTTAGACATAGTAGCAAGTAATGATATAAATCTATAGCTCGAAGGGTCGTTTGGGTTTTTACGTCCTTTCGGAATAGGTATGAGCTTAGCAGTTTTCCAGGCTTGTGGAAAATTACATGAGCTGAGTATGTTGTTATAGAGATCTACAAGTCTTTTTTTGAAGTTTAATGTTGTATGATTGAGCATACAATAAGAAACTCCGTCTAGGCCTGGGGTTGTTCCTTTGAATTTTGACAGTATTTGTTGAGTTTCGTCCAATGTTATTAAGCTATCAATTTCCTCCGAGTTTGCTATTATGTTTGGGAGGGTGAAGTCTTCTATTTCCTTTCTGAATTCCGCTGTATAGATGTAATTTTCTGAGTTTTTATAGCACATTTCCGCAAAGAATTCAGCATTCTCTTCGGAATCCATGACTATTTGGACTGTGCTTAATCGCTATTATTTCATTACTCCTATTTCCTAATACCCTCATAGCCTTTTTCCAATAGTCAGTATTGCAGTCTCCAATACTATTCGCAAAGTTTTCCCATGATTTGGATCTCGCTAATTTAATTTCCCTCTTTAATGCTGCATTCGCTTTTCTAACTCTAACTAAATTCTGACTGTTTGTGTCGTTTTTGTAGATTCTCCAAGCTACATTACGTATCGTCATAAGGTTTTTAATGTTTTGATTGAACCAAGGAGGATGGTTTCCTTTGATTGGTTTGGAGGTTTGTATGGATTGGCTTGCCGCGAATCGTATACTTTTTGTAAGAGTGGCTGCTTCTCTGTTAATATTTGTGGATTGTGGTTTTTCACGAAGATAGTGTTCTAATAGATTTTCGAACTTGGTCCAATCGGCTGTTCGCTCCAAAAATTTTACTTTACGCTTATATGTAATTCTGTCGTACTCGGTGCATAAAAAATGGCGAAATGATCACTCCCTTTAGGGTTTGGCTCAGTTTGCCACTGAAATTTGTGAGCCAATTCAGGAGAGCATATGGTTAAGTCAATGCAGGTCAGAGTACTATGTGTAATGAGGTTGGAGAGCCGTCGTTCAAAAAAATTAACTCGTCATTCGCTTCGAGCCATTTCTCTACTATTCCCCCTTTACAATTTGATACTCGGTCTCCCCACATGCAATTTCTTGCATTGAAGTCGCCTGTGATTATAAAAGGTTTTTGAATTTGCAGGACTAAGGCTTCCAAGTCTTCCTTTCTATATTCTTTTGAATGTTCCAAATACAAATTTAGAATAATGATTGGAATGGAATATTTTGGAAAGTTAACCTTTATTGCACTTGCTTGAATGGTCGTATTTAAGTGAATCGCTTTATAACTAAGACCTTTATTTATTAGGAAACCTAAACCTCCTGTTGATGAAAAATGATCAAAATGACAATTGTAGTTAAGAAATTCACTTGGAGCCAAGTTTTTTTTAATATGAGTTTCTTGCAGAGCTATTATAAGAGGTTTGTGTTTTTTAATTAATATTTCTAAAAAGCCTTTATTGGTGTGGTAGCCTTGTATGTTCCATTGAATTAAGTTACTTTTTTTGTAGCGGTTGGCTGTATTATTATTATTCATATAGGAAGGTTTTTTAATTTATTAATATTTTTAAGTTTAATTTAGAGCTACTGATATAAATTTAATTTAATTTATAAGAACTAATTATAAAAATTTAATTTATGTTGTTATTCTATTATAATTGGACTGCTGTCAGAGCTGTACAAACTGTTATTATTACTACTAATAGTATTATTTATATTGCTATAACTATCATGCAAGTTATTGTTGCTGTTAGTTAATGTGTTATCTAATAGTAAAGGTGTAATTGAAATTTCATTATTGTTAGTATTTTTATTGTTGAAAATTATATTATTAGAATTATTATTATAATTATTTTGTGTGTTAATTATGTTATGGTTTGTGTCTATGGTACTTATTGTTTTTTGTTTGGTGTGATTTTTTTCTACAGAAATTGTTGTGTTTATTTGTGGTGAGTGCTCTTGATGAAAGCTTGAGTTCAGGCTTGTTGAAGGTGAGTTCAGACTTGTTGAAGGTGAGTTGATTGGTAAATTAAGTGGTGATAAATTGTTTGTAGAATTAGTTGATCTTTTTGTTGGAAGCTGGTTTTTATTGATTGTTTGCAGGTTATTTTGCTCATGTTGAGTTTTGAACAACTGGGAGAAAGTTTGACTTTGATTTTTTTGATTTGACATATAGCTTAATTCATAATGTTTATATGCATCACGTTTAGTGCAATGTAAATCGGTTTTTATTTTTAAGACTTCCTTTTCTCGTGTGTACGATGGGCACGTGTTTGATGCTGCACTATGGGCTGCACCTATACAATTTATACAGCTGAAAATGTTGCACATCGATATATGTAATTTATCACCTTCAGGTCGTTCCAAACCGCAATCAGCACATCTTGGTGAGTTTTGACAATATTTTTGCAAATGACCCAACTTTTGGCATTTTGTGCATCTCATAGGATTAGGATACCACTTCTTTACCGCAATGATTGTAAAGCCACTCTTGATGTACTCAGGAGGCTCAAAGGAATCGAACGTGACAATGATGGCACCAGTAAAAATGTTTTGGCCATTTTGCTTTTTGGATAATTTGAAAACATCAACCACAGTTGGATTTTTTTCTTTCAATCCGGCAAGTATTTCATTCGTTTCAACATTTATTAAATCTTTGTCGTAAATTAAGCTTTTTGAAAAATTTAAGCCCTTATTTAGCTCAACATTGATATCAATTTTGCCCAGTTTATCTTGTTTAAGAAATAAGTCAGCAATTCTTTTACTTGGAACTTCGAGCACGATGTTACCTGTTCTGTCCCAGGAGGCCTTGAATTTTGGATAAATATCTTCAAGCATCTTGTTCAAGACAAATTTATTTTGCATCCTAAGTGGAACGTTGGTATCAGTTGATTTTATATTTAAAAATTTTTTGAACTCTTCATTTGCATTTGTTATATATGTTGGAACATTTGCAATGTTTTGTGATTTTTTTCCTTTTTTAGATGTACGTTCCTCCAACAGTTGGAAACTGTTTGAGCTCCCCGAAGGAAGCATTTCTTCTTTGTTTTCTCAGCTGTGCAAAGCGATCAGCTACTACTTTTTCTTTATTTTTAGAAACTATGTATATGTAAATATCTTCTGCTTAGTGACAAGTTTATACAAAAAAAAGCAACAATTAATATAGATAATACAAATATAAAATATTAGTTGAAAAACTTTCAATTAGTGCGATCCTTACTCCTTGAACTAATACGAAGCGATGTTACACCATTTTAATCAATTTTATTTATTTATTTATTTATTTATTTATATTAATATTACATACATTAATGTAGTGCAACATTATTGAACCATCGGCTACTAAGGCCATTATAGGTTTTTTTACTATTATTAAATTATATACTAATATTATTTATTTTGTTTATATTATATACTATATATTTACATTATATTAGGTCGTAAGGGGGGTATGTAAAGAAAAAAACTCACGACCTGTGCAGGGATCGAACCCACACTCCTTCGGTTAATACGCCACACGCCTACCCACAAGGCTACCGAAGCCCCCACCATTTTAATCAATTTAATTTTTACTAAAATATCTTTTAATGTTGCATACTTATAGGCAGAAAAGAATATGCGGCTAACACAGTAAACAAAAAATATGATACTTGAGAAAAAAAATATATTCAGAAAAAATAAAATTTTAACAAACTTTATCATAAATATGAAATAAACTTATGGAAAAAAAAATAATTCCAAAAAACAGCGAAAAAATGATAAACTTCTAAAAGTGCTATCCTCAAAATAAAAATCTGACGGAATAAAACAATCAAAAAATATAAAAATATTTTTAAGTTCATATTAACAAAATAGAAACTGGCTCTTGTTAAATGAAATACTTATGAAATCAGTTCATTTTATTAAAAATCGAAATATATTACTAATTATTTAATTTTATATGTGTTGTGTTCTTATACTAAAGCTACTTTTAATTTTATTTTAAATTTTATTATTCTCTTTGTAATATTAATTGTAAATACAATTTAATTTAATGTATAAACTTCATTGTTTGCTATATACTTAATTTATAAAAATCAAATTAAAAAAATTGCTGTAATAAAATATATATTATTTCTATTATTCTCTACATAGTAAGGATTTCACACATACATACATAAAACAGTAAATAAAAGAATAATAAAAACTTTATCATTTCTGAGTCGTATGCATAACGATTATCTGAAAATATATTTTGTTTTAAAATGATAAATTATTAAAATATCAATAAATTAAATTACTTTAATAAAATACATAGTATTTTTCTTTATATTTAAATATTTATATTTAATAAATTTTAAAAAATAATTTAATAAATATGGTTATAGATAGTTTAAATTTATTTATAAAATAAAAAAAAACAAAATTCATAAGAATATGGTACAAAAAAATAAATAATAACAAAATGAATCTAAAGATTTTAGTTAATATTAAATTTTTTCGTTTATTTGGTTACATGTCGTAAACTTTAGTGGCTCTAAATATTTTTGTAGATTAAATCAGATTTGTATTAGTATTTCCAAATAGGACATATAACAAAAAATTATTTTTTAAATAATCATCATATTTTCACTTAAGCTTCATAAAACTCGACAAAAAGTTGTCAAGGAATCTAAAAAATATTTTGTAAATTTAATTTTATCTTAATTTAAAGTTATATATTCATTTAAATAAGTTCGTCGAAACACCCAAGTAAAGCATAACGATAAATACAATAAGTTAAAAATTGTAATTTTAACAATTTATCAAATTACTAAATATTTTTTCAAATGCCCGCTCCACATTCTTCCTTACAGAGTTACACTGTAAAAAAAGAATATAGTAGGAAAGAAATGGATAGTCCTTTTGAAAGGATACTCCAAGTCATATTGCAACTAAGAAAAGGAACTCTAATAATATCATATTGTAAGAAAGAAATGTACCTCATATAAGGTCACATTGTAAAAAATCCAAAGTGACCATTTTATTTTACTTAAATTTTAAGTGCATGAAACAATGCAGCAAATTTGTTGATGTTAACTTTATATGCCCATTATCATTTATGAAAAATATATTTATTTAACATAATTACACATACATATTTTGCAACCATAATTTAAGTTTTTTAGTTAAGAATATAAATATGGTAAGATTTTATGTCGATGTTCTTATATTATGTTAAAGCATGGATCCTAACAAATGGTTCTCGCATCAAATTGATAACTTTTGAGCTATGTATGGAATTGAAAATTAGGTTAGTGAATTCAATTATTAACATAGAAATTCTAAGAAGAATGAGAGAGAAATTCAACTAAAATTGTAAAGATATTGAAGCAACAAAAAAACAAACTACTTTGCCCATTTAATGAGACATCCATAGTTATAATTTTTGAATATAAAATACAAAATGAAAAAAATAACCAAGGAGAAGATTGATGAATAATCTTACACAATAGTTCCATTTTTCAACAAAATCATTATTCAAAGAATAGGAGAAAAATTCAACAAAAATTATAAAGATATTGAAGCAAACCGAAAACTAAAATACTTTGTTCATTTAGTGAAACATTCAGAGCAATATAGTTCTCTACATAGTTTTCATTCTTGATGGCAAAATACAGAAAGAAAAAGAGGACTAGGAAGATGAGATGCAGTTCAACGTTTGAACAAAATTAGTATTCAAAGCAGCAGTTAACTAAGTTGAAGTCGCCAACATGAGATTCTGCCTATTATTTGATGACAGATATAGTAGTTAATGAAAAAGAAAATATGTTTCAGATATGGTTTTAATTTACAAAAAGAAAAACTAAATCAATATAGTTAAGTATAGGTATATATATTACAATATATATATACACATGTGTACATCAGGAATGAAAATATCTTTTTTTAGTAAAAAAACACTTACTGTAGAAGAACAAAAGCAAAAAACAAGTTTGTAAAAGATGATGTAGATAATAAAATTAAATAAAAATAATCTTAAATCATAAATTTCATTTAATAACAATTTGTTTTTCGGTAATCAGTATAACGTCACCAATTTAATAATATTTTAAAATACTTTTTTAATTTTGTTTTTCATTTTGTTTTGTTTTTCATGATATCAAAAGATTTATTTGTGTTTCAATAATTCAATATTCAAAATGATAAAAGAAAGAAAGAATGAGATAAAATGATATCAGTATTAAAAAAAAATAACATTTTAATGGCCTCACATTATTTCTTTTTTTATTCAAAAACTTTCTTTATTTTTTTTTTTTTTTTTGTTTGTTTATTTTGATGTTTAACTCCTTTTCTTAAAAGAAAACAAAAAAAAAACAAGGAACACTTAAAGGTTTTTCATCATTTTTCTTCTCTTTTTCTTCTATTTGTTTTTTTTTTTTGTATGAATAATAAAAAACAACAAAAGAGTAATGAAAAAATAAAAAAAAATAAATAGAAAAAAAAAAACTGCCATGAAATTAATGGCTTCTCTAATTTATTACCCATAATTATCCTTAACTACACACTTAAAATAGCAGCAGCAAGTCATTCTTAGATGATGATGTGAACAAAAATGAATGGTCCATATATATAAATTAATATATGTATATATATGTATATTAGAACATACGAATGTTTACAAATTATGTTTATTATGGATATGAAAGTATAAAAGAATGTGTTATTTCTTTTGTGACCTTATAAATTTTCAACGAAAATATTCTTATAAAAAATATATACTTATGTTACTTTTTTGTTTTCTTTTTGTTACTTTCATATATTTTCCGTATTGCGTATTTATATTTTTATATTACAAAATTGAAATAACGTTTATGATACTTTTAACAAATACCTAACTAGGTATTTAAATATAGATCTACCTCTTATTTTTTTGGTTCCACTGTTTAAAAGGTCGTATTAACCAAATATTTTATTTTTGTACTTGGGACATAACAAAATAACCCTTATTTGACTCTTTTTTCAACCGTCTACTGGAGTAATTAGCCTTTTCAGTAGTAATAAATAGAATCCGTGTTAATTTCCATAAAGCGCATACATTTCTATAAGTTTATATTTACGTAAACATAACATAAAGTTAAATAATTAAATCTTAAAGGATGTTAATATTGTAGCAAGTATCAAAATAGATTCAAATGTCGCAACAAAAAAGGAAATATGTATATTAAAACTTAACTTAAGGATTCAAAATCATTTACCTTTGTTATTAATTTTAAAATTTTTAATTATATATACGACATATAGGCTTCAATGCAGTTACAGTATACTTGGCAACTTTCATTTAGTAACTGGACATTTCGCAAAAATAAGACACTTAATAAAAAGACATTTGGCAAACTGGAACCCTTAACTCAGTGCTGAGTGCCTACATAAATAAAAGTTGGCAAATGTTCAAATGTTAATCGAATTAAAAATAATATCAATTATTTCTTCAATGTTTTTTTTATTATTTTCACAAATTTATTTTAAACTAAATTTTTTTCTAAAAATGAACTTAACATTTTCAATATTAATTATTTTAAGACAAATTCATGCAGCAAATGAAAGGGTTGATGACATTAAAGAGACATTGACATTGAAAATTAAATTATTGATTGTTAAAAGCTGCGAAATATCCACTTATAAAAGTTGTTAAACGTCCAAGTTGCCAAGTGTAGAAGTTGCCAAGTGTCTAGTTGCTGAAGTTGTTAAATATTTTTTAGCTATAATTGTCCGTTTTTCTAAGTGTCTTTTTGTTAAGTGTCTTTTTTTCTAAATGTTCTTTTATTTAGTGTCTTTTTTGCGAAATGTCCACTGATCAAATGTTCAATTGTCAAATGAAAGTTGCCCAATGGCCGGTACCCCTTCAATATAAATAAATTGCATTTGTAAACTTATAAATTTCTTTTAAAAGTTAACTCAAATGGGGATGAAAATCCAGATCAGTATTAACAATAATTTAATAGAATCGAAGTAATTCTAAAAGATAGTTTTTAGAAACAAACTTTTATTATAAGTTTAAGTGCGTTTAGTAACATTTGATATATATTGATTTTTTATTTCATTTTTAACATATTAATATAAGGAAAGAGTAAGCAGTAAGAATATTTTATTCAAATAGAAAATAAATGATAAGAACACCTATTAAAGATAATCTAAAAACTATGGTATGAGCATATAATGAAAATCGACGATTAGTATTAATAGAAAATTAATGAAAATTTCGAAAATGATTAGAAAATTTAAAATCCCTTTTAAATCCCTTTTAAATCGAAAAAATTATTTGATAAAAATATGGAAAGGACAATATAGAAGAGGACTAATATTAATAATGGATGCAATGTCAGGAGTATAAGAAAAGTATAGAGGATAATAATAATTGTTCATCAAACTAAGTAAATACTATATCGATTGAAATAATTTTATAACAATTTTAATTTCAATTTTTTAAAATATCTGAGGCTAACATGGACCAACTTATATTTTTATTTTATTTTTTTTTGCTTTTTTGCAATGTTTTTGCAATAAATTTTAATTTTATTAAACTTAATCCTTAATAAGATTTAGTTTAAGTATTTTTAATGTGATTTCTAAAGGAGATTTATATCCTTCCTAACAAACAATTTATGATGGTTTTGTTTCATTAAAAACAGGAAAAAAAAAAAAAAAAAAATCAAACAGCAACAACAAAATTATTTCTATCTTTATCCTATATTTTTTTGATCCGAATATTATGGCAAAAATGTTATTTTTATTTGCTGCTTTCCTTTTCTTTTTCTTATTTTTTTTTTTTTTAAGATTTCTATTATTAGTATAACTAATGTTGTCTTCAGGAGTTAAAAACAGAAAATAAAAAAAAAAAACAAATTTTGTATTAAACTTAAAAACACCTTAAGAGCAAAAAAGAAAAATCTGAATTATTCTTAGATTTTTTTTTATCATAGAGTAAAAAAAAATGATGCTGCCACCCATAATATTGATGTGATTTATATGTTTACACCAATAAAAAATATTTTTTTTTTTTTCTATTTTTGGAAATTTTCCTTTTCAAATTTAAGAAGAATTTCTTTTTTTTTTTTTTTGTTTTTCTGTTTGTACTCACTTATTTGTTTTCTATTTTCTGTTTTTTTTTTTTTTGTTTTTTTTTTGTTATTGTTGATTTTATTATTTTAGACTTTTTTGTTTACTTACTGTTGTGTCCATAAAATTTAAAAAAAGAAAAATAAAATTTCGAATATTGAAATCTTAAAAAAAAAAATCATTTAATTTATGGAAAAATATCTAAGTACGTTTTATAAAGATTCTTTTATAATATTCAAAACTACTACTCCAACAAAGGAAACAAATCAGAATTAATCTATTTTAAAGCTGCGTTCGAATAGACTCCATTTTCTGATACCCTTTTAAATAAAGCAAGAACGTCATAATTTCTTTTTCATTGTCAAATATCATGGTGGTTAATTCATAAAGTTAAATGACAATTTCTTTTGTCACAAAATTGAAAAGAAATTGTTAAATTTACCATAAATTATTGAACTTTGTATGTAGATTATATAAAGTTTTATATTTATATATCATCATTTTAACTTTATCAATAAGTTATTTAACTTAAAATTTATACAATACAATGTTTACAATGTTTTAATTATAAATTAGAAAAAATAAAAATGAGATAGACTATAAAAAATTTCATAGCATGAATCGATAAGCATGTCCTTTCCTTTTGTATACACAAAGATTCTATTAATTTTATTTAATTATTTGTTTTTGCAAGAGATTCTGTTTAATTTGCTTCAATCTTTATAATTTCACTAAGCATTTGATTACTCTACTGTATCCAAATTCTAGAATTTATGAAACACAAAATAATTTTAAGTTATGTGTGCGACATCTATTATCTAGTACTCTAATTGTTTATGTCTATATTTGATAGATATTGTTCATATAATTTTACCACTTAGCTTTTTTTTTTTTTTGGTCGACCAATCGAACTCAGTTGGTAATATCAGTTGATTTCATTAAAAAAAAAATGAAAAGTTAGCCTACATTGTATGCAATGCCGGGAAATGAAAATTTAACTAACTTTTTAAATTTTCATCTTTTTTATTAATGTTAATCTAAAAGATTAAAATCAAAAGTTTATTAGAAGTTGTTTCGTAATTATTCAGTTCTATTGAACTCCTCAGTAGATATAAAACTGAATCTTATCTAGACAACTTCCAAAAAAAATTTATTCAACTCACAAACCTTTTTATTAAAAATTAATAAAACGGGATGCATGTAAATTGAAAAAATTAATCTAAAAAAATTGATTTTATAACAAAAGTTTAAAGATAAACAAAAATATGTTTGACTTAAAAGAAATAATTTACTCAAATGAATTTAATTTTTTTTGTAAAAAACAAAAAAATAAATAAATTTAAAATCTTTTCTGGTTAAGTTTAAAATTTAATTAATTTATTATAATTAATAAAAACATCTTTTCATCACTTTAAATAAATCCTGTTAATTTACGATCATTTACACTTTATTATAACAATTTGAAATTTAAAAATTTTGTATTTGTGAAATTTTTTAAGAATACCAAATTCTAATAATGATATTTTTATTTTTTATTTATTTTAATTTTTTTTTCTTTACCCATAGTTTTTTTTTTTTTTTGTATCTTAACTCCTGCCTTTAGCATTTGTTAAACCCAATGTTTTTGCCATTAAAACGTTTGTGTACAAGTTTATTATGGATTTATGATGTAACAAATACAGCAATTTTCTGTTATTATTCTATTTTTATTTATTTATTTTTTTGTTATTTGTTGCAAAAGGGATTTAAATTGGACGTTATCCTTGTTCATAATTTTTTTATTTTTCTTTTATTTTTCTTATGAAAATTTATTAATAAATTTTCGTCAAAAATAATAACATAATGAATTCCAAAAATATATATGTACTTTGCAATATATATATATATATATATATATAATCATATATATATATATCTCTAATATTTATATTTATATATATATTTATTTATAATGAAAAGTAAAATAATATAAATAATTTCCTATTTAATGAATATTTTTAGTCTGAAATGTAGAAAATTGGATGTTAAAAAAAAAAGCAAAGAAAAAAAAAAAAAAGAAAATTAGACAAAACGATAATTGATATTTTAAGAGAAAATTCTTAATAAATTTTTTTTTTTTTTAAAAATAATATTATATAAATATATATTTATTTTATATAATATTAGATATATATATATTTGTTTTGAACATATTATTTTATTATTTATTAATTTTTTTTTTTTTTTTAAATAAATTTTCGGATTATTTTATTTTATATTATGTATTTTATTATGAGAATGGTTAATAGTAGAGTTCCTTGTGGTAATATTTATTTAAATTTTAATTAAAGGGAATCACTTTTTTTTTTTTTTAAATATTTTTTTTTTTTTTTTTTGCAAAATAAATAATATAGTAGATACCTAATAAAAATAAATATGTTTTAGATTCAGTTAAACATTAAAATAAAAATTAGAAGATTATGGCTAGAAGTGTATTTTGGAAACAAGTGAAAAATTTTTATATTAAGTGTTTATATGACTGTAAAGTACATTTTAAAGTATGATATAACTAAAATATAACGAAAACAATTAAATTACACATTCCCAAAATGAATATCTATAGTAAAACGAGGAGAATACAATTGCCTTTGTTTTTCAACTCTCAGATATCCGTTAGTATGTTCATAGCCTTCTTAACCTTCCACATGACGATTATCAATCCAAAACTTTTCCAAATACGATATAGTACCATTTAATACTAAGCGTTATATTATTTTTTATTTATTTAATTTTTTTTTTGTACCATGCATCATCCTCAATAATTTCAAATTATCGAGTAAAAAAAAATGCAAAAAAATCGTTAGAAAAATTTAGAAAAAAGAAGTCACACTTTCGTCAATTTTAAGATACCCCTATATATTATTAAGAAAAGTTGTTAATAGAAATAAAAATATAATGTTGGAGCTTTAATTTTGGTATATTACTTCAAAAAAAAATAAGGAATTTTTTAGTTTTTGTCCCCATACACTCCAATGGGGTCTAGTTTTTGACCCCATTGACTCCAAAACGGGGAGCGATACAAAAATATTTTCCTATCTATTTTGTTTCAGTACTTTATAATCTAATAAATAAGTTGTTTTTTGATTGTTTTATTTATTTTTACCGATCGAATACATGTATAACGTATATAAGGTGGTATGGTGTGATAAAATTTCTAACCTCAGATTTTTACATATATGCATATCTCCGATACATAAAAACCTGAAATAAGTGTTTTTGGAGTGAAAATCCATCAGCCTCAAGTGTCATTTTACTATAGAGCCATTTTTACATTTCTTACGAATATTTTAAAAAATATTCAGAAAAAAGTTATTAAAAGGAAGTTGTTACACAAGGAAAATTTGTTAAATAGCACAGAAATTTTAATAGAACTTTTTGATTCGACAAACTTTTAGATTCCTGCTCATTTTCACACGATTTTTTTTCTAAATCATATTTACTTATACGAAATTTATTTTCTGTGAAAACTTTTATAATTTAATTTTATAATTATTTTTTGTGCATGAAATGTAAAATATAATATAGATAATATATAAAATGTACAAATACACAGATAATAGTTATATAAACCTATTATTATTAAGTTTTCTTGTTGCAGCGATTGGTTCTGTGCTGGAAACTGCTGATTTTTTTATTTCGTAATTTCTACCGATCTAATTTTCAATACTTATACATACATTTTATTACGTATCCATTGCATGTTAGTCATGTGAACAATTTTTAAAGTAAATTTGAACTCAAATATGGATTTAAATAAAAAAATTCCAAAAATTAAAGATATTTCTGGAGAACATACTACTTATTAAAACAAAAATCAATTAAAATTTATAAATTATCAAAAACCTAAAGAAAATGTCATTTTAAAATTTCAATTACAATTTTATTTTAGTTTGATTATTTTTTGTAATTATTAATTGCTACAATCATATCTTAAATTCTTTATTACAATATTTATCTGCGTTAAATTGACTAAAAATAAAACCTTCCTTTCTCAGTTGCCTTTGTTGGCTCCTTTTTTATTGCATATTTCACGAATATTGAAATTTAGATATTTTACGCTATTCCAATAACTTTACTTGTCTTATCATCATTTACAGCTATTATTAACTTTAAAATTTGATCGTAATAACCAGGTTTTTAAAATTTTTATATCATAATTTAAAGTCATATATTAAAAAAAAAAATGGAATTAAAAAGTTTATAAATTTGTATTTTTAATTTTTTCAAAAAAAAAAAAATGTCTAAATTTTTTAATTTTTTTTTTTTTAAATTGATTTTAACCTAATTTACAATTTCTTAAAAAAGTTTTTTTCTAAATAGAAATGTAAAATTTATAAGAAAGCAAAACATAATATTTCTTAAACCATTTATTATTAGTTATATAATTATATAAGAAAACGAAGAAGAATATGTAAATAACTGTGTCAACACTCTAGGATATGGGCACGATCCTATTATTTGCTGTTACCATTAAATTTATTCATCTGTTACAAAATTTCAGATGTCTAACTTAAATAAATGCTACGATATATAACAGCAAACCGAACCTCTTATTCAGAAACAACCTAATTTCACCTAGAAAATATTACCATACAAGTTGATCATCCCTTCCAAAATTTCAAACTTGTAATTTTATTAAGTACCAATATATACAGATATAAATTTCGAAGCTAACTGAACCTGTTGTGCTAGAGTTGTGCTAAATTTGACAAAAGTTGTTGGCATAAAACTTATCTTCTTTTCACAAAATTTTATTCAAAATTGTTTACAGATATGTTACAAACTTAATGGCAAAATTATTATACTCTTGAACTATACGGTATAAAAATAAGAAAAATTTTATATTTATACGATATCGTACAAATATATGCAAATATCTCTAATTATCTTTTTATAATATGATATTCTTATCAAAGAATAAAAAATATTTTATTCACATTTGGTTCTAGTCGTACATACATACATACATATATGTAAAATATATTGTTTTATAGAAAAAGAAAATAATAAAAGTGTACCTTAGTATACCTGTAATACTATTCTTGCTGCTGTTCCAATGTTGTAAAAAAAAAGTAAAAAAAAGAAAAATTAAGAAAAAAATTATTTAAATAAAAAATTAATTTAGCTTTCATCATTGTAAGTAAATTCTTCTTTTTCATAACTCTCAATTAGACTTAATCAAAATTCTAAAAACTTTTTAATAGTATTTATTTCTTTATGCATGCATGCATAGATATATAAAAGTTTTCCTTTCAATAAGCATGTCACATTTTTTTAATATAGCAAATCAACGAATGATAATTTTTTTATTACAGCAGATGAATGATAAGTTTCATTGAATTTAAACATTGATAATAAGTAAAATACAAGAATCAGCATACAACATATTTTCTAAAACTGAATTTTAAATAACTTTCTATTATTTCTTGATGTTCGTAAGCAATTTATTTTTCAAGACCCACTCGTCAATTTTTTCCAAATCTTCCAGAATTGCATTTTTCAACTTTATCTCACTATTTTAAAAGTATTTAAGAGCTACATCGTCAGTAAAAAGCTCAAGGTAATAATTAAGGTGGAGATCATCTACACATAATTTAAAAAGATCCCTAGAAAAGGCGCTAAACCTGATTGAATAATGTGGCATCACTTTGTTATAATGGATGTTCAAACTTGAGGTATCTTTTTAAATTTTAAATAAAAGACATCAATTGAGTGAAATCTTTATGTATTTTTGATTAGAATTAAAGTACATTAGTTCCGGTTAATGATGAAAAAGAATGTTATTCAAGTGATCTTCTCTGCTAGCTTGTTAATTGGACCATAGAAAAACAAAAAGAAAATGAAAATTTTTTCAAGGAAATTATCTTCACCGATAAAGCTCATTTTGAAATTGGCTGCTATGTCAACAAACAAAACTATCGCATTTGGGCTGAAGAAAATCCTAGAATATTGTTTGAAAAACCAATGAAACCAAAAAAAAGTCACTGTATGGTGTGGATTTTGGTCAGGTGGCATAATTGGTCCATCTTTTTTTGAAACTGAAAATTGCAATGCAATTACTGTGAATGGAGCTTGATATCGAGAGACGATTAGAAACTTTTTGTGGAGTCAATTGATGTGCAGAATATATGGTTCCAACAGGATGGTTCAACATGAGGAATAAACACAACAAAGGAATCAATCAATCTTTTGAAAGAATGGTTTAATAATCGAATATTGTCTCGAAAAACAGACGTTAATTGGTCACCAAGATCATGTGATCTCACACCATTCGACTTCTTCTTATGGGGTTTCTTGAAGAGTAAAGTTTATGCGGATTATCTTCAAACCATTTCCAATACCTCAAACGCAACATCATCGAACAAATACCACTAACTGAACCATCATTATGCAAAAACCTTATTGAAAATTTCGGTAAAAGATTGGCAGTTCGCCGAGATAGCAGAGGGGTGACTTGAACAACATTCTTTTTCATCATTAACCGGAACCAATGTACTTTAATTCTAATAAAAAATAAATAAAGATTTCACACAATTTATTTATATATATGTATGTATTTTTAAATATAAAAATTTCTGTCACAAATCCCATTATAACTTTTAAAAATCCCTTCAATCTTAAATATCAAAACATATATTATCTTGTAGCTACCATACTACAGGTGTATTTAAATTGTTTATAAATATAAATACATAATTTTATCTATATATGTATATGTATACATAAATATATATCTACCTAAATATATTATATAAAAAATAAAAACCACATAAATTTAATGAAAAATTTTATATTTCATTTCATTCTTTATAACATTTTGTATCTATAGAATGAAAATCGTTCATATATCATATATAAAAGAACTTTTCAAATAAAGTTTTTATAACAAAACAAAAGAAAAAACAAAAACAAAAATAAAATAAAAAAATTAAAAATTAAAATAGAAAATATTCTTATTAATATACAGGAATGCACCATTTCCTTCCTTTTTTTTTTAATTTATTTACGGTTTTTAAAAGTCTGCAAATGCAAATATAATACAAAATTTTCATATAAAGAATGAAGAAGAAATTCAATTAATTTTTATCTATACATACATACTTACCTAGGATGCATGTATGTAGCAATGATAAAACTTTAGAATTTTCTTTAGGGAAGTATCTTGTTCGTTTGCAGGACCAATTTTTAGAATTATGAGTTGTTTAGAAGAAAATATTTTAAAATTAAAATCATAAAGTCCTTAATGATAACTACATCAAACCAAGAGTTCCTTAATTCCAAAGGTTATACAAAATAATTTTTTCATTATAATTATTTAAGTGATATTTACATTCTTTTAATAGTTTTTATCTATTTTTCTGCATTGAGTTAAAACTTTAACAGGTGTTCGTTCAGTTAATCAAAAACTAAAACAGGTGTTCAGTCAATCGAAAATCATTGTTTCATTGTGCGTATATTGGAAATAATATACTTATATTAAAGGGTTGGGTACGAAATTCCAAAAAAAAAAATTCCATTTCCAAAATACCATTTACATAATTCCAAAAAAAAAAATTTATTGGGAAGCATTTTAAGAGCTAAAAACACCCGCTAAACAAGTTATTGTTACTCTATGATTTTGTAACCAACTGTTAAATCGCTCCTAATATCTTTTTAAATACACATTTCAACAACAAAGCGTTTAAAATAGTGGGGACTAATACCCCCTAATCGCCCTAAACAAATTATTGGACCCTCATTTTGTAATTAACTTTTTATTGTTGTATTACCCACCTATTTCTTTTTTTACATACATATTTCAACAACAATATATAGAATATAGTAAGGGCTGGCGCCCCCAAACCCCCGCTAAACAAATTATTGAAACCCTGATTTTGAAATCAACTATAAAATCTCTCCTAATTTAGAATCTCACATACACATATATAAAAATATTCTGGAAGAAGGGTATATATCCCTGCTTTTGAAACCAACTCTAACATCCCTTCTAATTCAGAATTTCGCAAATAAATTTTAAATAGTGGGTGCTGCTGGCCCCAAACCCTCGCTAACAAATTTTGATTTTATTTTTATAACATATTCTAAAATCCCATTAATTTAATTTTTCTAAATAAAATATAATATTAAAACTAAAATTTACTAGATTTTGAAAAATTTTTGGTAAATTTTTTTGGAATTTTTTTTTGTGGAAATTTTTTTTTTTTCATTGTTTGGAATTTTGTAACTTTGGAGGTACAAAAGTATATAAGGTAAGGTATATAAAAATCAATGTTAAGGATTTTTATTTTAAAGGAAGCACTTAATTAACTCAATATATAAACGCTTCGCACTTATATATCATAGATATAATATAATAATTTTATATATACATACAATATTGAAACTTGTATACAAAATGAAAATTTCATAAAGTTGTAATTAAGAGCAAAGTTAACAAGTTAATCCAACAAAGTCATCATCATTTATTGGAAACTTTATCATCAGTTTTTTCTTCTTTTTTTATTATACATATAAAATTTTCAATTTCTTTACTACAGTATAGTAATCACTACTATTATCTTCATCATAATCATCACTATTATTATTATTATTATCAAAATTAAGAAGTGGTAGAAATTTGTTGAAATCTTATATAAAAAAAAAAAATACTATTAGCATCAACGCAGTCAAAAGCATTTAAATGATTTAATGGGAGATTATTATCATAAAAAGCATCATAAAAAAGCATCAAAATCAAGAATTTTTTTAAATTTATCCCAACTGCACTGTATAATAAAAAAAGAGCTATAATACCATAATATTAAGGTTTTTTGTGTGTATGTATTTATATATGATGATATTTTAACACATTATTGTTATGATTCTCAACAATAGAATCTTAAATTAATATACTAATACAAAAAAAAAAACATATTAGATACATTATATATTAGATAAACATATATGTATATTAAATTTTTTTTAAATGATAGAAAATTATATAAGAGATACAAACCCAATGAAAAAATAAGAAAATTAAAAATCAATTTAATTTAAATCAAAAAAGATTAATATAAAATAATTTTTTTTTTTTTATGCATTTCTCTGCCACATAAATGTGGACAGGAAATTACACAGCCTTCCTTGTTCAGACGCGGCTGTAAATGTTGTAAGGGGAAAAACTCTTACGACGTGTTTGGGATTCGAACCCACACTGCCTCGGTGTTTACAGCGTATTTTATACGCTCTTACCCACTAGGCCACCGAGGCGCCCTAAAACAATTTTAATCTTGAATATATAAATTTAGCAACAATTTGTTATATATTTCTGCATCGCCCTGTAATATTTGTACAGCAGTATACTGATTACTGAGAAATGACACTGCGACATAGCTTCCATAAGAATTACAAAGATCAAATTCACTTTAATTGCTTAATTTTCACGTAAAAATTAACTGTATAATACTGTAGTAGTTCGTTCTAAAACATTATTTGGACTCTTCAATAGGCTTTGTAATGTTGTATTGCCTAGACAACTCCTGGTTTAAAATTTTCGAATAATTTTATTCTTATATGAGATTTTATTAAAATCATCTGCGAATTATAAGACTAATCGAAAAAAATTATTTCCGTATAACTACTTTCTATAAAATATTTAAAAATATAATTTAATATTTATTAAGAACAGAAATATAACCTTTAATGGTGGTATGATTTTTAACTAAAAATTATTTTTTTGAAAAAGATGAAATAAATAAAATTCATTTTTTTCTTTCCACAATAACTATTTTATAAATCCTTACATCTTTTCCCTTGTTATCACATTTACAAAAAAAAGTTTTTTAGTTTCATTCTGTTCGTGTCTATGTCCGTCTGCCTGTTTACAAAACTTCTACACCGTTAAAGCTAAAGCGATGAAATTTTAACCATTGGATAGGTCTCATCAAAATATTTAAAGTTATTGAAAAACTAGTTTTTTTAGCTCCACCCATTACCAAACCCCAGCACCTCAAAGTCGGAAAAAAAATGCTATTTTAAATGTGCATATCTCAGATTCTGCTTTTTTTTTACAAATACATTTTTACAAATACATTTACATACATTTTTCTAACTTTATAAATCAAAAACTATACAATTTTTTTGCATTAGTAATTTAGTATTTAAATTTACCTGTTTTGTGAAATCAAAATTTTGCAAAAATAATACTTCCTCCTTATCTCCGGAATGACTTTTATATAGAACTTTGAAATCAAAATAAAACGCATAAATTAAAGTTTCAACAAGCTTGAAGAAGAAGAAAAAATGTTTCTCTTGATTTTTCACAATTTTTTCTTACATATAAAATTCTAAGAACATTTATAAATTTTTGTCAGAATATTCTGAAATGTTTTTTTTTGTTTTTTAGAAAATGTTTGTCGTTAAAAATCTTTTTTACATATTATTTAAACTTAAACCTTTTATGATTTCATTAATTACTTTAATTATAGATAATCCTTGCAAATTTTCACTTATAATAATAAAATAACTTTTAAACTACTTAAAAACTACAAAAAAAAATGAAATTTCCGGTTGTAGTAAGTTTTGAGAGTTCTCTACTATAAAATTAATGTTAATGTTAAATCTAAGTTGAATTTTTTTTTTTTTTTTTTTTTTTTACGAGGGTTGGTGGAAAACTCGAAAGTCACCAAGAAGAACTGCACGTGCTTCCTCAGGGTAGTGTTGGACTTTAACCAACCAAAACCACCCCCCTTTTAAAACCAAACTTTAGTATGGAACCTTTAATACAAATGTACAGTTTGGTTTTGGGGATAGGCATGTGGGAAGGATAATTGGAGAAATTGGAATTGGCAAATTTGGATTATGGGGGATAGGTAGGAAAATTTGGAGGGACATTTTGAAGAAAGATGTTAATGTTCTTCTTAAACTTAAATAAATCGTACACATATGAATTACCAACTTTAGGGAACACATGTGATGGTATATGGTTCCACAAAAGGGACGTGCGCATGACAAACGAATTTCCATAGGCTGTATTATATATAACATACATAAGTTTAAAACAATGTTTTTAAGAATTTTTTTTAAAATTTCCATTTCTTCTAAAACGTTTGCGACTCGGTACTTTATCTTAAGACTCTAAGACTCTGAGACTCATAGACTCAGATATACTATAAATTTTTAATAAAAAAATACTTTGTATTTAATAACTACAATATTAATAAAGGTAAAACCAAAAACTATGTACAAAATATTTAAGCAGATCGAGATAAAAGGAAACTCCTAGTTAATTACATCGACTAAAATGTTAGATCCATTTAGGACCTGAGATTCCATTATAATTTTTTTTTTTAAATTCAATTATAAATTTTTTCATTATTTTAAGCATTTCTAAAACAAAAAAGTTGTATTTTAAAAAAAAAAAGAGAAACTCTTTAACACATCGACAGAATGGATAAACTTAAAAGATTTGGTAAAAGAATTTTTATTAGATGCTTAGGGTATTTCTGTAAGTAAATTCATTTATATATATAGCTATATCATATACAATACATATGTACGTTCTTAAAAATGCATAATATCAAAAATATTTTAAAGAAAAATTGTGGTCATCAGTTAAATTTTACTTAAGTATATGTGTATAATATGGTATCCTTAGAAAAAAGTCTATAGGTATAAATATAAATTTTTTTACTAAAACTTTTCTTCAAGTAAAATTTTCTAATTTAATAAAAATTCTCAAAATATTGCTAAAAAAAGTCTAAATTTCCGTTTTAAAGTTCTTTATTGCTTTTTGTTTTGTTGACGTTTAAGTTTCTTTTTTTCTTTTTGCTTTTTGTTAATGTTTTTGTCTTGAAACTTTTTATTGTTTTTGACAAAATAATGCTAAACATTTAGGAAAAATTATATTCAAAAAATATATAACAGTAACGTTTATAATAGTTTGAAATTATTTTACAGTTAATTAATTTACAGTATACAATTAAAACTAGAAAGGTAATACATAATGCTAAGTTAGAAAATTTACGGCAAGTCTTTATTGTCATACAAAAAGTATTTAATCAGCATTTAAATGCAATTTGTGCAAAATTTATTTTACATCGAATTTAAATTTAGGTTGCACCATTTTCAATAAGACAAAAGTTTTTTATAGCCATATAGGATTCTTAACTGGGCACGAAATGTATAATATAAAACTTTAATAAATGCAAAAGTTTGGTATGCATTAAGAGATTACCATTTTCTTTAAGAGATGTAAAGTATGGTTTGTAGCCATGTCATTATACAATATATATACATAGATTACCATATAGATACATAATATCTTTCAAAACGCTGGAATTTTCTATTTTTCTATTAACTTTATAACTAAAAGTAAATAAAATATCTTAAGATAGTGTAGTTAAACTGTATTTTAATTTATTTTATATTATATTTTGGTTTTCATTATATTCAGATTTTTACTCTTTCTATTGTTCTGCTACTTTTTTTTTTTTTTTTTGGTTTCTAATGGCTTAATCAAACTTTTTGTATATTAAAAACGATTAAAAAAGGAAAGAAAATATTTTTAAACAATTTTCCATTTTAATTTAAATTTTTTTTTTTTTATATATAATTTTGTAAATTTTGTAATTTTTATTTTTTTTAAAAAACGGAAAGAACTTAATTTTATTTAAAAAGTTTCGTTATTCGTTATTTTTTATGTGTGTTTTTGTATATTTTATTTGTTCGATTGTGTATATTTATATGCTTTGTTAATCTTTGAATAGGTTTTAACAAAAAAATATGGTGATATACTGTTATAATTTTTTTTTTTTTGTTTTTCATAAATATAAATACGTATTTTAAAGATATACATACAGGTTGTCTCCAATAATGTGCGGGGGTTTATACATCAAAATATTTTTAATATACAGAAAATCCCGGTTAGCTGCTTTTCGGTTATGTGCACATCACGCTTAAGCATCGTAAAATACAAATATTTTGGCAAGTTTTTTCAGTTTTTATATTAAACTACTTGGATTATTACTATACGCATAACTACCTGTGTATTTCGGTTTACTGTCATTTATTATTGAACACTTTTAGTATTTTTTCATAATTTTTTTTTTTTTGTTAAGTGAAAATATGTAACTAAACTCTGACATTACGTTTTATGTTAAAATGCCAATAGTTTTTATTGTTTAATATAGTTAAATCTTAATGAAATTTATCTATTTTTAATCAATGTAAAAAATAATCTGTGTGAAATTCTATGTTATTTTGCCTATATTAAATTTTTTGCTTAGCTGCCTAATGAGGCACTTAGTGGAATTTTCATAAGTACCCATTAAAGCAATTAACCGAGCTCGCTTAATTACCTTTTTCGGTTAAGTAACCTAAAAATCGTGCATTTTTGGACAAGCAATTAACCGGGGATTCTGTACTTAGTTTTTCAAACATCTTGTTTCGACAAAATATTTACACTTTTTAGTTTGTAGATCTGTACTTATGTCATGGATGAATTGAATTTGAAGCTTTTTACAATCTGTTAAATATGATTATGTACATTATAAACTCGAAATTAAAGGACTTTTGATTGTACCAAGCCAATAAAGTCTTCAATGTTTATGTACATATCTGGCTTTTATGTACCTACATACATACATAATATACATACATATACTATATACATATTTATTATCTTGTCTTCTTTAAACTGTCATTGTTTTGCATGATCTCTTAATATCTTTAAAAAAGATTTCCTTTCATGAATACTTTAATTGACTTCTTTTTTGTTTAATAAGTAACGTTTTTTATTTACTACACCTAAGTATTTAATTAAATATAAGGATCAACTGTCAAGTTCTTTAATTTTTAAATTTTTTTGGTAGTAATATCGTTTGTATTCAAATGTTTTATTATTTATGTACCCTGTACATTCTAATATACGAATATATTATGGTATATACATTAATCTAAATAACAGTAAAAGAAATATTTTTTATAAAAAAAAAAAAAATTTAAGAAACTTAAATAACGGAATAATAAACATTAAAGATAATAAAGACGCCAGCTTGACGAAACAGTATAACAGTTATTGTTATTTTTTTTTATAATGTTTCTTATGATGTTAGCGTTATTTTTAACTATTTGTTACAGTTATTAATACTTTTTATTTTTTCCTTTTTTTTTTTTTGTATTGTAAATTGATTGAATTGGTTTCCTTTAAAATGTAACAATATTATTTTTGATTAACTTTATTTTATTATTATGATGATGATGATTAAAATAATGTGGAATTTTCTAATTAAAACTTATTTTTTTTATAATTTTCTGTTTTTTTTTTTTAAATAAATTGTTTTGAAAATTTTTAACCTAATTAGAAAAGAGAGAAAGGGAAAATTTTTTTTTAATGAAAATTATAAAGCTGAAAAATTCATTATAATCGACTTGTTAACTTAAACGACAAAAAAAATACAAAAGAATAATTGAAATTTCATAACCCTAACCAGAAGTATAAAAAGAATATTCTTTATTTTTGTTTATTAACTATTTATTTTTTCTTTTATTTTGGATTGATTAATTTTATTAATAATAATAATGCAATAGAAACGTTCAAAACAAAAATACTGAGTATTTTAAACGCTTGTTGAAACGCTTGTCGTAATAAAGTAAGTAATAAAACAAATACATACATATATATATATATACATATATGTACATATTAAAACCTAATTTTTGACTCTTTTAATTGTTTTGAATTTTTGTAATATTTTAACTAACATTTAATTACTATTGGAATGTTTTCTTTGTTTTTTAATATTATATAGGCATTACGGTTGTCAAAAATTTGATTTAACATTTGGCATATGTATGTATGCATAAGTAAATATGAATTTCTTTCACCTAGAATAGAGCTTTCTCAAGTAATCATATATGTATATTTACCAAAACAAATTACTAACAGACCTATGACCCACAACAGTTTATTACCGAAAATATAATAAAACAAAATAATAGAGTAAAATAATAATTTATGTATTAGATAACAGATAGCGCACAATTTGCTACTTCTAGTAGGTTTTTATGTTTGATTACATTTTACTTAGCGGTTAGACGTCATCTTTTTATCCATTTTTTATACTCAAAACATCACCTTTCATCCCTGTATGTTCACTTTTTTTGAAACTGAAAATAGAAATTTTTATATTTTTCCTGCACTTTATCTATTCCACTTATATTTGTTCCACACTATTTTTGACATTTTTTTTTTTATACTTACATACATACACGTTTTTTGACATTTTTAGCTGTTATTTTATTATATAATAATGAATCTTGCAAACTTTTCTTAAGTTCTGAAATATTCGTTTTAAAAGTAAAATTTTTTTTTATTATGGTCAGAAACAAAAAATAAGAAATAGTCAAAACTTAAAAAAAATAAAAAATTATTTTCAAATAAATATTGGAGCTTCGGTAGTTAGTGGGTAAGACTATATGAAATATGTTGTAAACACCGAGGGAGTATGGGTTCGAAACCTACACACGTCATAACAATAATTCCCCCTTACGACATTTATTCCCATACCTGGAAATATCCTTGACACATTTATGTGCCTGACGGAAACAAAAAACCGCTTAAAAAAAGTGAATTTCTCTAATTTCACATTCTACTTTTTAAACGCTTCAAAAAAGTTAGATTCCTGTCATTTTAAAAAAAAGCGGAAAGAAATAAGATTAAAAAAAGGATAGAAAGCAATTGACCTCTAACCATAAAAATTTTAGTGAATAATATAAGAAACTGAAATTATAAATCCAATTGAAGTAAAAGAGACTTTGTATATACATATGTATATTATATTCCTTGAAGCAATGAATATTTTTAAAAATAAATGTCTGTTATTGTTTTGCAACAGGAAAAAACTATTAAAATTGAAAACTTTAAATAATTTTCATTTTTTGATTTTAAGTTTAAATTAAACCATAATTTGATTTTAAATTGAAATTAAAATTTGAATTTCACTCTAACTAAAAATAAATTCTTCATAAAACTTTAAATCTAATTTTCTCATTTAAAAATAAAATTACTAAAAATATTTAAATAATAAACCACAATAATTTATTTTTCAAAGAAAATTAACTTCCCTTCGTTATTACTTTTAATGTTTCAATACTTTTCTTTAAATAAATTTTCTTTTTCAATTTTATTTGCGGTTTTCAAATACATATTTTTAATTTATACAGATTTTCATTTACAAAAACTTTCATAAATTTTATTATGTTATGACAATATCAACATGTATAAATACATCAAACAATTAATTATTAATTTTTTTTAGATACATACATACATATATTTACATTTAAAGATGATAAAGTAATTATTAGAATATTAACCAAAAATACTAAAATATAAAACCCACAAAAGAATAAAACGAAATTAAATTAAATTACAATAAAAAATATTTATTATATATAGAAATAACGAAACATTCACTTTGTTCTCATCTTTTATTTTTTTTTGTTTTTTTTTTTTTTATTTTTCATCCTAAAAATAATACAAATATAAAGTGAAAAATTCAATATAGAATAAAAATAACATCATTATCCGAAAAGTAAAGTAAACTGTTGCATTTTACTTTCTTCTTTTTCTTCTTCTTTAACAAACAAACACAAAAAAAAAAAAAAAAAAACAGCAAACAATTCTGAAACTTTTATTTTTCATAAAAAATTTGTCGTTGTCATTCTCATTCTCATATATCTTCATATAATCATGATCAATATTATCATCATAATCATTCAATATTGAAGATTTGTTCAAATAAATTGATGAAATTCAAATCGGGTCATGTACACAGTCTTCTTAATATGCAAATTGCATAAAATGTACGTTATATAAAGGTAACACTATATACATAACGTTGCACATCATTTAATAATTTACATATAGAGTTATGTAAGTATACTATTATATAAAACAAATAAAAATTCTATTATGTATGTATGTATACCTATAAATATGCATAAAAATATATGTGTTGCTGAAATGATATGAAATTCGAAACGAATCACATCCAAAAACCAATAACATTCATCAAAGATTCAATCAAAGCAAACATTTTTAAAGGTACATATGTATACATAAAAAAAAAAAAAACAAAAAACAAAACTTTAGAATATAAAAGTTCATATATAATCGTAAATGCATTTAAAATTAATAGTTAAAAATGTTCTTCTATTGACTTTTTCTTATACTCTCATATAAAAAAATATATACGAGTATATATTTACTTTTTAACAATTATTCAGAAAAAAAACTTTTTTATCGCACTGAAATATAATATTTAATCAGATAACTTTGTACCTTCATTTCTCATATTATGTAAGATTTAAACAGGAAACTTTCTTTTATATCAGGAAAGTTTCTTTCAGACAAGGAACATCTAATACCATATTTACGAACGAACGAATAAAATGAAATCAATTTTTTTTTTTTTTTGAGTGAAACATTCCTAACACCAACAAAAATCACAGTCATGAATGAATCCTAAAACAGGTATGGATTAAAAAAAAATACCAATTATAACTTTTTTACGATTATAATACTTTCTATTTCATATAGAAAACAGAAATATAAAAAAAATAAAGTTGATTTAGAAAATTTGTGGTAACATTTATATTTAATATCAAAGAAAATTATTAAAACCGCAAAATGTTTTCTTTTTAAAACCTCAATTTTCTCATTTTCTAAATGATATTTGAATAAATGACTGAATTTATTTTAAGTTTTTTTTTTTTTCTAATCCTTATACAACCATTTCTATTTAAATTTTTATATTATTATTTTATATCTACATTAATATTAAAAAATATTTCAATTTTTTTGGTTATCTATAGATAAACTTAAATTTATATTTAAAGTTAATTATTTACTTTTAATTCAGAATAGATTTAAAACTTTAATTAAACAAAATAATAATATATATACTGTTTGCGTTCCATCTACAGAGTAAACTAGTCTTTTCAACTCCCAACTACACCAGTCTTTGAGAAAAAGTATAGATAGAAGTAAATACGGCTATGTAACATTAGTGTTCCAATTACCAACTACTCCCAACTATTCTCAACTACTCTTTTCGTGTAAAAGAAATGTAATCACTTTTCTACATTCTATATCTATATAGAATCTAGATTTACTCAAAACTTAGCAGTCATTAATATATTGCCTAATTACGGCAATATACTGCCAAATTACAGCTTCTTACATCTATTTGTTAGCTTAAGTAATTCATCATTTGAAAAAGGTATCAATGAAGAAAAAACTAGGCTTAAAATTAACCATAATAATAGTAAATATATAAAAGACCTAGAATTTTTGAAGGATCTAATTAAGAAAAGGATAATATAAAACTGAAAGCATCATTTTTTCGAATTTTGGATGCTAATTACACCAAAATCGATGATTGTCATCCACTGCAAAAATTTGTAAAAACAAATTATTGTTGGGAAAGAAATCAGTATTTTAACGAAAAATAAATGTTTACCAAAGGATACGTTAAATTTTAAAATTTCCATTATAGATATCAAAAACTACCATTTTTTTTTTTTAATTTTGTTATTTCTTAAAAATTTCAATGCATAATTTTAATTCCATTTTTCTTCCATTTTTTAGAAGTTTTGTTGTATCATTTTAAAATTCTATAAAACTGTTATACAAATTCATTGCAAAGAATTTCTTTAAACAAAAAAGAATTTAATAATAAAAAATAATCGGCTATAAACTATAAAATATTTAAATTTAAAAAAAATTTTGTAATAAATATTTAAACAGATATAGATAAGTACACGTACACCAACTAAAACAACATTTATCTCAAATATTTATTAAAGATAATAATAATATGTACACAGGGGATTATTATCATAACACTGGATATCAATGGGCTGTATGTGACTTGTTTGTTTTTTCATTTGCATTATTCATTTGACTGTAGTCATTGGACTAGATATCTTTTGTAACCAACTCTAAAATCACTCCTAATTATAAGTTTTACACACAGTCAAACGACACTTCAAGTATATGACACGCCCTCATCATTTTTTGCTCCTATACAATCCCATATACAAAATTTTATAAAACATATTATAGTATCCCTTATAAAGGCAATATTATAGCCTTTGTTTGATACAAACTAAATGTAAGTAAAGTTGTTTTTGAAACAAGATGCTTTTCTTTTTCCATTGAATTTTAATTATAAAAATTGTATAGAAATTAGAGGCTCTAAAGTTAAGGAATATACAATAATATAAGGAAGGAGAAAATTAATGATAAGTGATAAAGTTCATTATTATTTATAGGTTTTAATTGGTGTTGGTGTTAATTTATGTAGCTTAAATTAAAAATTTGTTCTAAGAAATTTTATTAACCCGGCATTATATTTTATCCTATACTTTTTCTTCAAAAAAAAGGTGATTATTCTACTTACTTTTATAACAATTAACATTAAAAAAAAAAGATTTCTTTTTCAAAATTTTTTACTCCTGATCTTTTATTTAAAAATTTAAAAAACAAATAAATTAAAGTGTTAATAAAAAGGAAAACATTTTTTCATAATCAACCAAAAAAAAAAAATCAGCTGTCTCCACCACAGGACCGACCGCCACTACACAAAAAGTACAATGCCAAAATTTATAGATTTTTTACATAATAATTTATATCAAAGCAAAATAACTTCTAATAATTTAATAACATTTTGTTTTATTCAATAAAAATAATTATATGCAATGAAATCGTAAAAATATATGTACATTCATTCATACATCCATTTATTATTATTATTATTATTATTGTAATGTAGATACATGATTTTTTTTTCATTCAAAAAATAATATTAAAAGTAAAAAATAATAAAAACTGTAAACAATTACAAAACAAACATAAGATTAATATTAAATCTGCTAACAAAAATTTTACCGTTTTAATTTTATGTCATCAACAAATGAATAATATGCATTGGCATAATAGATTTAAGTACATACATATGTATGTATAAAAATTTTTAGAGATATAAAAAAAAAACAAAAAAAAATTGTTCATATAAATTCATATAGTGTTTACGTATGAAATTTGGACTTAGAAAAAAAATTAAATAAAAGTTAAAGTTAGTCGGAACAAAAAATGTTCCATGACAAAGTTGTTCCTCTTTACTTGTGTAACAACTTTTTCTTAATAATTTTTCTCACAAAATTTTTCTGTTATGAAATATTCGTAAAAAACTTAAAAAGTACACTAGTAAACTACCACTTTCGATTGTCCGATTTGCTCCAAAAGCTTATCAATCTGAGATATTTATGTCAAAACCTTAAATATGAAATTTCAAAAAATTCCGCTCAGTCGTTTAAGCTGTACACGTTCCCACAGACATACCCACACACGCACCCACACACACAGACGGACATCATGCTGAAAATTTTTTTACAGCCTTCTCCACACCGGAGTAGTGCATTTTTGCGAAAATCTCGGGTACAAATTTTTAGTATGAAAACAATACCTACCTTATACATTAATGTATACGGTCGGTAAAAAACTAAAAAAAAATAAATTAAAACTTTTCATTTAAATTTTTAAATTTTGTTCCAAATTTTTAAATCCAATGCACAAATATAGGTATCTATGATATACCTATGATACAATTTTTAAAGTTATATAAGTATTTACAAAATATTAAAAAAAAAATTTTTAAATTATGTTCTTTTTTGCTTTTTTTTTTTTACATTCTTTTGGAACGCAAAATATAGCCTTGTTAGAATCAGCTACATATCCTAGTCAAATAATTTAAAAGTTTGTATGCACAAAAAAAAAAAAATAAAAATGCAAAAAAAATTTTTTTTTTTTAATTTAAAATAAATTTATGTGTTGATATATTTGCACATTAAAACATGTTCCCTATTTCCTATATAGATATTAAATATTTAAATATCCTTGGAAAAAAATATATTTTTGCAAATAAATTCATATAATATTATAATCTACAGGGTATTTAATAAAATACATTTTTTCATTAAAATCAATATACCTAAATGTTTAATTTAATAGCTTAACAGCTTAAAATATTATATCGAACCCGTTTAAAATTTTAAAAATCGCCCCATTTAAAAAAATTACTACAAAGAAATTAAAAAATTTGCACGGATCTAGGTATGAATAGTAAACAATATATACACCTATGTTAAAAAAAAAAAAAGACCAAAAGCTTCCCCGACTAAAACGATGGCATGTTAAGTACTACGCCATTGGTCAAATCTTTAGTGTTTAACCATAGTTTTAGAATTTTCAACACTAAATACCTATATAGTTTCTTAAAAAGATGTTTATAACGTGTTCAACGGTAACGCACTATAGATTGAGTAGATTGAGAGTATAATTCTATCGCTATTTTCTCAAAGGAAAAAAATATGAGTATACACTGATACACTGCAACCAAACGTTTTTATTATTTAAATTCCCGAATAAAATATAATGTATTATATTAAGATTTATGAAAATGAAATTAAAATTAAAAAAAACAAAAAAACCAATTTAGATTTTTTTTATCTACCCTGTACGAATTCACATTCAATATTATTTTTCTAAAACTTATTTTTTTATCCATTTTAGGTTTTCGGCTTCTTAAACGAAAAAAAAATCGGCTAAGTTACTCCTAAAATAACAATATTTCTAGTTTTATTTTATTTTTATTTGTATTTTTTTTTTTTTTTTTTTTTTTTATTTAAATTTAACATATATTCATAAATATGCTTATATGTTCATATATATAAATATTTTTAATATCTCCTTACAAAACTATTTATGTTAAATACATCTATACATGTATTTAAAAAAAAAAAAAAAAAACGCATATATTATCAGTTTACGAATATTGTTTAATTTAGCTAAGGTTTCTTTTTTTTTGTTTTTTAATTTTTTTTTTTTTTGTTTTTGGTAAAAGAATGTATTTTAAACTAAAATGGCATGACAACGACGAACAACGATAGCGACGACGATGACGACGACTCTTTATGGCACAATACAAATTATTATTATTATATTATATGCAATGGTTTGTATTACAATATCAGCATTCAGCAATATAACAGACTATAGTACCAAATAAATGGTACAACTAACAAAACAATCGTATACTGTATTAGGGTATAGTGTGTGTGTAGTATTATTGTTATTACCACCATTTCACCACTAAACAGAATAAGCTGCTTTATAGAATAGAAACACATGAAAACTGCAATGCTGACATAGAAAATATTCAAAAAATGTTTAGAGTTGAAATTGGAATTGGTTTTGTGATCATGTTTTGTTTTTTTTTTTTTTTTCAAAAATTTCCTCTTTAATTTTAATTTTTTTATTTTCGGGGGTTTTTTTTTTTTTTTTTAATTCAACTGGCATGCGAACCAATAAAGTTATTTTTGAAAATTGGTAAAAAGGAAGAAAAAAAAATTATTTTACAAACGTATTTAGAAATTGTATGGTTCACTATCGTTGTAACAAAAACAAAAAAAAGAATTGTTATATTTTTCTTCTAATTTTTCTTTCCTTTTCTAACGATTGTAATATTTTTTTTTTTGTTAATGTCTAGGTTTTACAATTTTTCAACTTAGAAAATTTTTTCATATACCAAAATATTATTATAACGATATACCTATATGTATGTATGTATGTATATATACAAAACTTAATATTGTATCACGACTTGTAGCCAATACCATCGTCAGTTGAATTAGTTTGTTTATTGCTGTTTTCGTTTTTCTTTTTGTATTGGAATTTAAAAAAAATATATAAAAAAAAAATAGTAAAAACAGAAAAAAAATTTACAGGAAAAAAAGGATAAAAAAAAATTATATTCATTTGGTTATTTTTTTTTTTTTTTTTGTTGGAACTTGTCCAACATTTCCTATTATTTTGGTCGGTTCATGCAGACAATATCCTGCTGATGCGTTCTATTTTTTTATTTTTTTTTTTACAATCAGTATAGACTTTTACTACTTTCCCTCTATACCTTACTACAAACTTTTTTTTTTTTTCAAAATATTACTATTAAAATTCATATTTTTCTAACTAAATATTAAAATAATAAAAATAAAGTTTGAAAAAAATAAGAATGTCAGTTTTTATTATTTTTCCCTTTAATTTTTTATATATTTTGTATGATAAAATAAAAAAGAATTTTTTTTTTTTTTTTTGCCGATTTTTTGAATTTTTACAACAAAATTTTGATATGTTTTTCCTTTTTTTTTTCAGTAAAATTTTACATTTTCATTTTGTTGTTTTTATTATTCGGTTGAGAAAATTTTATTCAATTTCTAATAAAAAAAAAAATAAAATAAAAACGAAATAACAAATGAAATATTTATTTTAAAAGGGATAGGGCAAATTTACAAATTAAAATTTTAGGAAAATTTTATAAGCAAAACCGTTAAAAAACTAAATGAAAAATATATTATAAGTTTTTAGAAGTAGGCCGTGAATGAAAAATAATTTTCAGTAAAAAAATCATTTTTGTCAGTAAAAATACTCTTTTATTACTATAAACAATATTTTTTTTAGTATAAATACTTTTGCTGCAATATAAAATATTTTTTTGTTAGTAATTTAATTATGATTATTACTAAAATCTAAATAACGGTTGATATACTTTTTAGCTGTATATTTATTCTAAAAATATTGGTGTATTTGTTTTAAAAACATCTTAAAATATTATCTTTATATGTATAAAATTAAAAACTAAAATTTTCTGGGGTCACGATATCTGAGTAACATGGCTTATTAACGAGCTTAAATCCTGCAGAAATCGCAAAGTTATTTTTGACAAATCTCTCTTATGAACAAATATATAATTTAAAATATGTATTATTCATATGCATAAACATAATAAATAATTTCACTATAAAGTCGTATAATCATCCCAAGCAGCGCGTTAGCACCCTTTCGCTACAACTTTCGTGACCACAAAGCTTATATTAAGGGTATATTGAATTTCATTTTAAATCTTTTTCGCTGCACTTCAAGAATCTTCTCATTTCTGCAGGTTCCTTAATTGCCAGATCGGTAAGTTCGTTAAATTCATAGCTAACTCTTCTAGCCCTAGCCAGTGCTGTGTATTTACAGGTGTAGTGTAAAATGGTTTCTTTATCATTCTGTTCACACCACAACTGCGTCATGACAGATTGAATGGGACACCTAGTCTGGGCGCATGTTCACCAATAAATTGGCCATTGAGGTGTTCTTTTATTATCGTACGATGGCCATATTTTCTTTATCGTACGGCATCCATTCATTCATAATTCATCAGCATGTTCATTTAAAGAAAATAATGAATCTATAAGTGAAATTGCTAAAAGATTGGCCAAAGTTACAGAATTGCTAAAAATTTTTTGAAAAATACTGAAGAATTCTGAAGGAACAGAAAACGATTCGGTCGATCTAAAACGAAAAATTAATGGAAGTGGGAGTTCAAAGAATTTTTGTGCAACTAATAGAGATCCACTGTAATTCATTCACTTTTAAATATAGTAGCCAATGCACTGCTAATTTTTTACGACGCAACTCAAATGTAATTCCCTCTACCAGCGATTTCAAAAAAACAAATAAACTGTTAAGAAAAAAAATTTTTATCCTGTTGAGATTTTAATTAATCGCAAATTATTTAAGAACCTTAGAATTTTTGTATACTTGAATTTTAACATACCGAAAAGAAAATTTAAAATACATCAGTATTATAAAGTAGAAAATACTCACAGCTGCTTAAATATGAACAAAACCTGACCATGTTTTAAAATATTTTTTTCTCCTTGTTTTATTTTTTTTTTCCAGTTTTTTTTTTTAGTTTAATTTTTATTTACTTCTTCAGATTTGACCATTGTTTAAATTCTAATTTTTAATATAAAAAAAAAAACATAACATTAATGTTGAGATTTAATTCTTGAAATTCAAAAAAGCGTATAAATAAATAATATGTTCTCTGTTGGATAAGAAGAAAAACTTTCAAAATTCATTAAAATAATTATAAAAGATTATATGATTATTATTTGTATTATTAAAAATGATTCCAGTTGTATAAATATAAAATGTTTAGATTTGAGAAGTTATTTTTAATTAAAACGAGATCCAATTATTCTTCATATATATGAGATAGGAAAATTTTTTATTTGTTTTAAAAGTCTAAACTAAAGATTATTTTAAAAGGATTATTGCACAATAACTGTTTCTGTACTCCTTTATCAGTATGAAGTCTTGCAAATAAACTTCTACAACAACTCATTATCTGCAAATTTATTATTTATTTATTTAGAGTTGTTCATAAAATTCCCAAGTCAAAATCCCTAAGACAAATCTCCAAAAACTAAATCCCCAAAGGCAAAATCCCGAAAAGGCAAAATCTCTAAAAATAAAACTACCAGAAAAAATAATGTTTTTTATGCGTTTAAAAATTAAAAATAATTAAATACATTATTTTACTCTGTTAACATATTTTTAATATATTATGAACTTCAATTGAACATAAACAGTGAGAAAAAATTACAATTTATAGGAAATATCCAGCAGAAATTAAACATGAAAAGAAACTTAACTGAAGATAAATGGCAAGATATATTCAGAAAAACAAATGAAGAAACTTTAGATATTAGATAAATTATGATAGAAAAACCTAGATATCGAACAACACGTGGAATATGATCCTGAAAAGAAGAAATCTAAGAAAGAAACTCCTAATCAATAACAACATCAGCTTAAAAGAGGAACATAAAAATATTTGCAAAGAAATCAAATTAGCAGCAAGATAAAAGAAACTACTATAATAACATAGCCAGCGATGCAGAACAAGCAGCTGATCAAAATAACAGTAAGATACTCTACAATAAGATAAAAATTATGTTAAATAAAGGTCCAAATAAAGAACGCCCAATAAGAAATAAGAATGGACAAATAATAACATCTTCGCAACAACAAATGTAAAGACGGAGAGAATACTTCCTGGAAATAAATAACAACAACATAGATTGGCAAGATAATATATGGGTCAACCGAAACAACAATCCCAATGGAATTAACTCAAATCCGCCAAGAACAAAGAAAATTTGCGATACGATCAATAAATTCAAAAATAATAAAGCTGAAAGATCTGACAGAATAAGTGCTGAAATCCTGAAGATCGACTCTCTACAAAGTGCAAGATCACTACAACCTATTATATCTAGAATTTGAGCAAGCTAACAGATAAACCAGCACTGGAAAAAAGGAATCGAAGTAAAAATTTCTAAGAAGGGTGACTCTAGCTAACTGGAGAGGTATAACAATACTTAATTCAGTTAATAAAATCCTTGCACTAATCATCTATGACAGAATCAAAGATCATATTTCGGGGATTTTACCCTTGGGAATTTTGTTTTTGAAGATTTTGTGTTCTAGTGGAGATTTTGAGATCTGGTTTTTTAATAAATTTGAGTATTTGAAGATGAGAATTTGAAACCTCTTTTGCTACTTTCTCATCAAAGTGATTTCCTTCTATAAACATACATGTCCTATGCCAGCAATCTAGGTAAATAAGTTTTAAAAATTTCTGTTTTTTTAATTAAGTTGTCCTTTATTTCTTCGCCTATGTTTTCCTTGTTATTAACAGTAATGACATCTCGTTTTTTTTCGATGATGTTTTCGTTATTATTAACAGTAATGACATCTTGAATTATTGAAATACAGTCGAAGCAAATTATATAATATTTCCGATAATTTTGTTTAATTTTTATTGCTTCTAGGATCGCAAAGTAGGATCTTCCGCTGACTAGGACTTTAAATAACTTAGTAGGATTCCAATTTTTAATGTGTTTTTTTTTTTGTCATCAACTATACTAAATACTGTTGAAAATTAAGATTTTATGCCGTCTTAAATATCAAATTTCAGTCGGCGCGTTAATTATTTCTTACGTATTAGAGTTGCTCTAAGATAGGGGTTACCTTTTCATATAGGCTATCTTTTTTGAGTTTTTATGAAGAAAAGTACAATAAAAATGAGAAACGCTTTGTAATTTTGATGGTCAAAATTGCTGTTTGAAGACTTATATTTATCTAAAAACTATAGAATAACATATCTTTTGCAGGAATTGTTTTAAATGATTCTTAAAATCTTTATTCCTTTATTTTTATAAAATTTTATTCCCTACATATTATTTTCTAAATATATACATACTAAACTAATTTTTAAACTTCCATATAAAATCAAGAAAATTCTAATGAAAGTTAATTGTATAATGAACAAAAGTAATGCGACAAATATAGCTTTTATAATAGATAAAAATCTTTCTTACTGAGCATAATTATAATTTATAAAATAGGTAAAAATAAATTATAAAATTTTGCAAAAACATAAATATAAACTAATTTCCTCAACAATTACTAGATTCAATAAATGATAAAATGAAAATGATTTATTTTTAATAACAAAAAAAAAAAAAAATTAATTCTAATTGTCAAAATTTTGAACTTTTATTTTCAATTTTCTCACTATTACCAAATTAAGATATTTGTTCTGCATATTTTAATTTTTGCATTAAATTCGTATTATTTCTAAATTGTTCTGAAATTTTCCGCTCTAATCCTATTAAAATGTTTCATTTTAACTGTTTTGCAAACAATTAAATTTATTTTAAATTCTTTAATTTATAAAAATGTAATTAATTACTTACTAAATTCTGTTAAAATTTTACTACAAAAAATAAATTAATATTGTCTTCTTTAAAAATCACAAACTATACAAAATTCTTTATAATCTTTTTCTATATATATACATATATATTTAATTATTTAAAAATTCTTTATTTAAACCTCTAATCAATTAAATTTATCCATCACCCTGTAAATTTTATCAAAACTATTATTCTATTCCATATCTTTTAAATATTTAACATTTAAATGTATCTCATTTTTAAGTCTACTCCCGTTCTTTTATTTTTTTTTTTTTTTGTTTTTATTACAAATTTTCCTCAAGAATTTTCTTTTTCTTTTAAAAAATAATTTTTTTTTTTTTATTTAGTTTTTTTAAATCACAGTTTAATTCATTCAAATTAATTCAATTTCATTAAAATAAAACAAAATAAAAAAAAAAAACAACAAACACTCAAAAATTATTTATAATAATTACTTGGCTCCTTACTGGGAAAATCCTTGTTTTTTGTCTCTTTTATTCTTTTGCTTTATTTTTATTTTGTTTTATTTTTTTTTTGTTTTTGATTTCTTTTATCATTTTGAAGAAAAAAATAAAATCAATTTTAAAATTCAAAACCTGAAAATCTTCTCTATTTTAATAAAAAACAAAAAAAAAGGACAAAAATATTTTGTTGTTTTCTTTGCACAGGAATAGGATATGAGCTACAAAATTAAAAAAATCAATCGTGAATATTTTTTCGCTGAAGTTTTTCCTTCCGTTTTCTGTAACATACATAGATATATGTGTGTATGTGGATTCTATTTTTTATTTCCTTAACGCTATAGTATGCAAAATAATAAATATACGCAGTTAAAAATTAAAGGATGTCGTACTTTTTTTGCGGACAAGGACAATTTCAAAAGTGATTCTTATATAAGTAATAATTTTTTTGTTTTTTTTTTTTTAAATAATGCATTAAGCTAAGAATATATTAGATATATTAAAAAGAAAAAAACTGTATGTAACGATATTCAGGTATATATGGAATGTCATAATCAAAATAGCTTATAAGACAATTCAAATTAGAACCAGATCCCATTTTAAAAACAAATTTAAAGTTTTTAATATGTTTTATTTGGTTTTAAATTTATCCATCATTTGCTTTAACCCCATCCCATCCATTGATTTTCTCGATCACTTTGTATGTAAAAACAAAATTGATAGACAGTAATAAAACTTTAAAACAAAAAACTAAAATTTATATGCAAAATGCAAGTTTCCATTAGCAAATTCCAAAAATTTACCCTCAATATTCTGAAAATATAATTTTTTTCACTTTAAATCAAATTTTTCAACTGATTCTTTTTAAGTATCAAAAAAAACTAAAATCTGTAAATAAATAATATTAAAAATATAATAAATGTTCAATCTTGCATGCTAAATGTTTCTTATTTTGCATACTAGTGTATCATGTATTTATATATACATATATATATTATATTTAAACACTTATTTAATATACATAAGAATTTCTACACATATAATATTATATAAATAAATTGTTTCAAAACGACCAAATTTGAATATCAAATTTTCCTGTGTAATCTCATTGAATTAAAAAACGACAAAAAAAAATACATAATACACATATACATACATAAATAATATACGTAAAACTATGCATAAAAAAATAAAATAAAAAAAAGAACAATGTTACGCATTTTCATCGCAATTTTTATAGGAAATTTGCATAAGCCTCGATGATTTTGTAAAGTTTTCCGTTTTTTATTTTTACATTTTTCTTTTTTATTTTTTGTTTTTGTTTTTCTTTTATTTGTTTTTTTTTTTTTGTATTGTTTTTTGTTTGGTTATTTTATTTTTTTTACTTAGAACTGTACTGTTATTGTGTTCTTAAATAGATTTAAACCGTTAAAAATACAACTTTAAGAAGAATTACATCTTTAAAAAAAATAGAAGGATGTGTATATCTCCCTAAAATAATACCTTGTGCCTCGCACTCTTATATTCTATATATCTTCTTACTCAATAGTTTATGCAACGAAATATCTTTTTTGGAAGAAATTAGTTTCCTATCTTTTTAATTTGCCGGCCGTGAGTTTATAAGTATATCTAAGGCAACTATAACACAGATCGTAGTTGTATGCACATGTCATTGCTAATTATATTGTTAGTAATTATACAGTTTTGCTATTAATGTACAATGAAACATTTCTTATGTCCTATGATACAGTTCATAAATAATTTTCTTAAATATCTTTATCACATCTTTATCATGTACTACTCACTGAAGAAGGATGCTGTGGCATCAAGATTTCATTTGGTAATTATTTTGAAAACAATCTGTTATGATCATTAATGTGTTCATGTTTTGTTATATGTTCATGTGTTTAACGTAATAATATTTAGTTATATTCTCGTAAATAGTTTAATTTATTAGCTTAATTTTATTTTAATATATTTATACAAAGAGAATATTGGTCGTCTATAGCTGGGACTGGCAGAGGAATGGAATAATGTTACATAATATTTCAAATTCTAATTTTGAAAAATTTTCATGTCTAAAGTACAATAGGAAGCTACTAAAGTAAAATCTGACTATTACCGGCTTCGTAAAATTTATAAAAATTAAAGTGAAACTTAATCTTTTATGAAATATTATAAGAGTTTTAGTCTTACTAAAATCTTCTCCTTAGTCGCAATGGGTTGCTAAGACATAACAAAATTAAGGTATAAACTTCTTTTTTTTTTAATGCATTTTTTTGCCACATAAATGTGGACAAGAAATTACAAAGGCTTTCCTGTTCAGTCGTGGCTGTAAATATCGTAATTGGGAATAACTCTTACGACGTGTGTTGGATTCGAATCCACACTCCCTCGGTGGTTACAGCGTATTTTATACGCTCTTACCCACTAGGCCACCGAGGTCCCAGAAATAAACTGTATGACAATAATAATCTAGTTTGACGACATTGTCTTATGTCTTCGTATTGTTTTAACAAATACAAAACAAAAAGAATATGTATTACTATTTTAAATGGTGTAATAAAATATAAACCATTTTCTATTTATAAACCCATTTATAAAACATTTCCCATTTTAAACATTAAACATAAAAATAGAAGATTCAATAAGATCTGGACGATCAACCAACATTTAGGATAATAAAATTACCAAAGAGATGCGTTCAACTGCGATCTACTGTAGTTTTAGATAACTTTACGACGAACAAATTAGCTAAATATAAAACTAATTTCTAATATTTAGACTAAATATTTAAACTAAATTCTAATTTTCTAATAATTAAAAATTTTGTTGTCGATCTTGTAGTAAATCAGTAAAAGGAAATATTATAAAATAAACGACATAAAATTAGCCGATGTACATTAATTTACTGTCAAACATATCAGTAGAATATAGCTTCGTTTTTTTTTCTTTTTTCCACTCCTATAAAGTAAGGAGCATAAAACATCCATTAAGTCATATATTATTCAAATTTAACTAAGCTTGATTTCCTGGAATCATTATTTTCACTAAGCAGTTGATTATTCAGCTGTATTCTATACACAACTATTTATTATTTACATATTTTTATATTATACTATAATTAAATGTTATATCACTATAATCAATAATATTTTTTTAATAAATATGACTAAGTCGAGGTTTAAACCGAAGTCTTTTGAATGAAAGTGCTGGATAGTAGAATAGAGTATTACTTTTACTTTTAAATTATGTTCGTACAGAAAGTTGTAGGAAGGAAGGAGGAAAGAATGATGACTTTCAAAAGAAGTAAGTTACTGGTTGCATTTTTCGTAAACTTCCGCAGTATAGGAAATAATATATTAATTTTTTATTTAAAATGTGTCAAAAGACAGTTATTTTAAAATCTAAACAATATCAAAGTGACAAAAAAAATACTTGAAGAAAATTTCTAGTTTAGTTAGTAAATTAATTAAAACAAAAATAAAATAAAAAAAGGTCATTCTAAACGTAAAAATAATCAACAAAATTGTTAAAAAACAGTTTTGCAGAATCCTTACTGAGTTAATATATTTTTTTTTTCTTCTTTTTTTTTGTTATTGACTATTTACGAAAATTGTCCAAAATAATTCGACTGATTTTTTCTAGTTTTTTCGTTTTCATTTTATATATTTGGTTCTTTTTTTTTTTGGACCAAATTCGACCATTTTTTTTTTTTTTTTCCTTTTTTTTTTTTTTGTTTTTGTCATTTTTACTGTGCATATCCTTTTGGGAATAATTGTGCTAAGATTGCAAATTTTCCTTTATTTATTTTTTTTCTGTTTGTTTTTTTTTTTAAGAAAACTTTTAAGACATCATAAAAAGTTAAAATGAATCCCAAAAAAAAAAAAAAATAAAACAAAAAAGAAATAAGTAGATATGGTGAAGATGATTATGGTCATGATAATACTATATATTAATATATCCACTCGTATAATATATAATATATGTATTATATATATATTCACATATATATATATACATATATTCAAGGAAAATAACCAAACTAAATTGCATTAATAAAATGATAATAAAGGAAATTTAGAATCACAAATGAGAAAAACAAATATTTTTCTGGCAAGAAATTTAAGTGTCGTAAACTGAATTTAAAGGAAGGAAAAGTGAATTGAAAATAATAAAAAAAAAAAAAAAAATTAAAAAATAAGTTTAATAATTTAAATAATGAATTGCATTTCAAAGGAAACTGTAAAATTAAACTAATCGGAACTGATTTTATTTTTAAGATTTAAATAATATAAATATATATATATATATATATATATATATATTTTTGTTTTAATTCAAAATCTGTTCAAAAAAATTAAGTGCTAATTTTGACATGAAAATAATTGCATGAAACTTAATATAATTTGCTTATAGTATAAAAATATTTTGTTTTTTTCATCTAAAGATTTTAATTTTTGTTTTTTGTAATAATTTTTATCATATTTTCTTTTCTGAATATTTTGTAGACTTAAGTATTTGGGAAACTTCATATTATAGAATTTATTAACGAAAATGAATTTTTGAAAATTAAACAAAAGTTTGCCAGTTAAAAGTTTTAGAAAATTCATAAGTTCTCATGCAAATTCATAACAAAATTTTAAAACCTTAATTACAACTTAATTCTGAAAAGTGTTCTATGATAAATTACTTAATAATGTAATATTAATATAAAGCTAAGCTAAATATTTTAGCATTTAATGAACTGAAAATATTGAGTAAAACAGCAATAATATAAAAATTTGTCATTTTTTTATAAAAAAAAAATCAGAGTTTAACAATCATTTTCGAGATCTAAAAATTATAAAAGTTCACATTTACTATTTGTTCATTCTAATGAAAAACAATTATTTTAAGTATTGTAATCACAATCTGAGGTTTCTTGAGGAAATAGTGCACCGATCGGAAAACCTGAACATTTCGGGCATGCAGCTAAATCAAAAAATGATGTGGAATGATCATATTTTTGATATAGCAAAAAGTGCTGCCAAATGCTTGGGTTTTCTCTTTAGGTGTAAATCTTATCCCTCAGATAAGATGACGGATGTTTAGCGCCTCATCCACCTCCTCAAACTTTCTCGATCGAGTTCAAAAACGCGCTATTCGTCTAATTAATGACCCCTTAGTGAGTAATACGATGGCCTCGATTGACATCCGTCGTAATATAGGAGCTCTTTCTCTTTTTTATAGATATTTTGTAGTTAATGACACTTGCTCAGTTGAAATAAAATCACTGATGCCTCCTCTTAAACAATTTCAACGCACCACAAGAGACTATGTGAAACTACCCAAGTGGTACTCTACTGGTTATAGCAATTCGTTTGTTGTTAGAACTGCAAAATGTGAAATTTATTACCATCCACCGTATTCCTTTATACTTTATCAGATTTATCAGTAGAAAGAACGAAGAAAAAAACGAAGAGAAAACCTAGAAAAAATTACATGAAAACTAAAAAATTCAAGAAAACAACACAACGTTAAAAATTTTTTGACTTTATTTCACGAAAATGCATTTTAAATTCTTGGTTCTATAAAAAACATCTAATTATGTATATTTATTACCAAACCCATCAGCAACCAATTTAATGTTAATTTTTTTACAAATATATGTATAACAAATATATGCAAAAAAATATTTGAACTTTTATTTAAAAATTATTTTATTGGAATTATTTTACTTTAAATTCGTTATTATTATTAATGTTTATTCATAATATCGATATTATGTATTTTGTTGTTTTCTTTAGGGGTTAGAGCGGGAGGCGGTAGGCGGGAGGCTCTTGAAAGGTACCAAATAATCGTTTTGGTTGCGACGATTAAAGCGGTACTGTGAGAACTTTCACCACACTAAAGCACACCTCATGTTTTAAAAACTGAACGTAAGTCAAGGTAAGTCGTAAACTTACAATCAGTTTTTCCTTCACATTATTTAGTATAAAAGTAAATCCATAATGCAACAATTATCCTCTGATATTTGATGCATTATGGATTTATAGACTTTGTTCGTTTTAGTCTCATAATAAAGTTTTAATTGTCAATGAGTGAATGAGATTTGGGTCCACATTGACGTGATGGGGCAGACGAATTTTATGTTTGATTGTACAATTCTTAATTTCGACTAATAGGGATTTTAACAAATCTGGTACACTAGAGAGTATCAACTATATTTCGCAATACCTTATTTTGAAACGTTTAAATAATTGCAATATAAAGTTGTTTAGCACGACCACATAATAGTATTCCGTAAGCCTAGACGGGCTTTAAAATTTAATTGTATGTATCAAAACTTTATTGTAAATATATGTTTTTAGCTTGCGCAAGATAAGCCAAGATAATTCTTTCAGTCGAATATCTAACTCCTTTTTTTTCTTTTTAATATGCTCAGTCCATGTTATACGCAAATATTTTACTTTATTCTCGTATGGGATAGTGACATCCTTTATTAGATTTAATTGGTTGACTGGAATCGAAAAATTTATAATTTTTTTTGGTAAAGTTGATAAGTTTAAATTTAGATTCATTTAGTTTGATTCTCCTTTTTCTTGTCCAGCTACTAATTTTGTCTTTTTCCATTTTGTTGAAGCATCTTCAATGATTGAACTAACTGTTAATAAAAAAATAAAGCTGTGTGATCAGCGTAGCTACATTTGCTGTGTTTTAGGCAAATCGCAAATGAATAGCAGATATAGAATGCTACCTTCAGGCTTGGGGATCTTGCGGCTTCGGCAGCAATTGGTTTAATTTAAGTAACAATATGTCGATATTTATACCATAATTTAGCATTTATAAATAAATATTCATTTTAAAAACAAAATTCTTTTAAATCGACAATTTTAAGATTTTTTATTTAAAATCAGTTTTATTTTAAACAATAAATTTAAGGATTTTCAAAATTTTTAATTTAATCCAAAAAACAAAAAATGTTTTTATCTTAGAACAATTTGCAATTAAAATAAAATTTGTATACTGCCTCTTCGTGTACTTTAAACTAATCCTTGTTATAACATTTAAATAGAAAATATCCCTAATATTTTTGTAACCTACATATAACAAAATAATAATAACACACAAAAAAAAAAGAAAATTGTCTTTTCTAAACTTTAAATAAATTGTAATACTTATTGTCCTTATTGACCATAATAAAAAGAAAAAAAAAATATATATATATATATATATAATAATACCAATTCATGTGAAATAATAACAAAAATACACTAACAAATAAATAAAAAGAAACAAAAGTAACAAAACGATTCATTTCATAAAAGTTTAAAGAATAAAAAGGACATTGGCAATGATACATATTTAAATTTTATTTTGTTTTTCTTTATATTATCTTCCAATTTATTTTTATTTTAATTTTTTTTTCTTTTTGTTTTCTTTACTTATTCTTTTTTTTTCATTTTTTTCATTTTCATGCAAAAAAAGGACATTTTTATGAAAATTTTTTATTCATTTTTGTTTTTATTATTTTATTATCAAATTGTGATAAAATAATTTTAAATTTTCATTTATCTATATACATATTACAACTTAAAGAGATGTTATAGTTATAGGAATATGATAATATAAATGTCTAACTTATCTGTTTAATAGCATCTAAATCTCGATTAAAGATCAAATTTTACTTTTCTTTAATTTCATTCTATAGCGATAAATGAAACAACATAAGAAGTCCTGAAAATTTCAGAAATAACTAAAGTCTATAATGCACTAAAAAAAATAAAGAAAAGAGAAAGGATAGATAAGGAACGATAGGAAGACAGGTTTAAAAAAAAAAAACAAGGTATATGTAATTCATATGACAATTTATTTATTGATTTATAAAATTGTTATCTGATTAAGTCGTCCGTGTAAGTCGTCCGAGTTTCAGGCGAAAGGTATTTCCTAATCAAATTTTTGTGGTGGGGGAAGCAAAAATAAATAAATAAATTTATTAAATAGAATTCAGTTCATTCTAATACCAAAGACATATATATATATATATATAATATATACAAATTAAAATAAAATAGCTTATAGCTTTGGCTTTTTAATAATTGATTTCAATAAATTTTATGTATTTTTTTTGTACATACATACAAGTCTATATTTTAAATTGAATTTTCGTATTTTTTTTTTTTTTTGCAGGGTAGAATCTACTAAAGGCACTAAAAAGGAGCGGTACAAGCACGATTCTTATATTAACATTTTGATCTTTAACCCACTAAATACCACCTCCCTTTTTAACCAAACAATAGGTTAGAAGGCTTAGAGTACTATTGTACTGGGCAAGAGAAAAGTTCTGCTATCGAGTAAAAATAGGGTTAATGTTTGTAGGAATATCATGAACGAAAGTGTTCTGGTTCTTCTTAAACCTATTTAAATTAAAAATGTAATCATCCGTAATTTTAGGGAACACATGAGGTAGTAAATGATTTCCCATTCACATTCATATTTGAGTTAAAAGTGAATTGCCATATACTGAATTATGCCATCTAGAGATTTAACTTTTAGTGGAGATATCAGACTTTTAATATTGTCGGAACAAGTTCTTACTGCTACTACATATCTGCAAAATAGAGTAAAAAAAACCGAATAAACATCGATCCAGTGAATTGGAATCTTTATTTAACGGTTATTGCATATACTATTCTAAACTCACTATTCTGAACATGAACGCATCGTATTAAATTTTGTTCACTACAAAATTTACTAAATTACTAACTTAAAATTTTATTAAATAATTATTTTTGAATTGAATTAGAATTGAAATTTTGAATTATAATGAAAACTTAATTGAACATCACAAAAATTGATTAATATTTTCCTGGTATATTAATTTTAATAAGAAGCTTATACTCGTACTTTTATCTATTCATTTTTTCTTTTCAGTTTTTTGTCTTCTTTTTCACTAGTTCAAAATTGTTTTAGGTTAACTAAGTACATAGATATATATTACTATAATATTTTTTAAAAATTAAATATTTTATAAAATATATATATATTTGCGTTTTTGGGTTTAATTTTTGTTTTTTGATATAGACGTTTCCATGAAAGAAAGAATAAAAATAAACAAACATGTTGTGTGAAAGTTACCAGTCTTTTTTTTTTTTTTCTAACGTAGATTTTAATATCAAGAAAGATATTTAACATACTAACACAAGAACACGTTAAGACAGAACAATAAATAAAAGGAGTTCAAATACAGCAGCTCATCATATGTCATCATTGCACCAAAGTTACCAAATGCATACTTTCAATCTCTAGAGCTGAAATAAGATAATTAGATGATTTTATTGCCGACCATTATCTTATCAGTAGACATGCTAAAAGATTAGGTATGCATGTGGATCTTAACTGCAATTTTTGCAGAAGAATTGATGGGATGGAGAGCGTGAAGCACTTTCTTTGTACCTCACCTATTCTGTCTTTTTCCAAGATTTAAATGAACTCTCTGACATGAATCGGAGAAGCTTTCAAAACTTCTTCCGTCACAGTATTCATCATCATCATGGCATAAATCTAACGAAACTTAACATTAACTCTGACCGAATAGGGGTTTAAAGCTGCACTACATCAACATCAACTCTTGCCTGGGATTTAAAGCTGCACTACGTACCTAAAGTCTAGTGATTACTGACGCGTTTGCTTAGCCTTCATGAATAAAAAAAAATAAAAAAGGTCGATAAAATTATTGAGAAGTGATGAATTTTGTACAGATAACTCAAATAATAAAAACAAATTTTATTAAAAAAGATTCGGAACAAATTTAATCAACAAAATATGATCATCCCTTTTCAGGTTTTCCATCCCTCCCACTATTTCTTTCACAGAACTAGATTTTTAATTTCCCTTCATTTCTAAACATTTCCTTGAAAATTTTCATAAACTTACAAAAAATCTGGTAATTCTATCATTTAAAAATATATTCAATTTTAAATCTTTTTTATACAAATATAATCCTTAATAAATATGGATGCGTCTGTATGTACATAAATACACATAAATGTTAGAACTATGTTAAATAGTGGATAATCTTAAAAAGGAAATTAGGTAATTTAATTTAAAATATACAAAGAATAAAGTAACATAAGGTAATCATTATAAAAAACTAAGTTTTTATAAAAAAAAAAAACAAAAATAATGTTAAATATATATATATATATATATATATATATAGGTAAATTTGTGGGTCTCTATAGTATAATTCACAAATAAAATAAAAATACAGGTAAATTTAACCAAAAAAAAACAAAACAAAAAATTCAAACTAAAATAACTTTATTTTGAATTTTGATTTTTTTCGTATACAATGAGAATCATTACTATAATGAAAGAGATTGTAACATTTTTAAATTTATATTAAATATGGGAAGAAAAGAAAATTAAAAAATTAAAACAAAAAATATTATTAAAATAAAGTGAACACTACTTATAAGATACATTTTCATATTGTATGTAAATTCGAACAATATCTTAATATGAACATATATTAACAACAAAGCAATAACTTATAAAAAGCAAATTATTTTAAAATTTTATAATCATTCCCCAAGGTCAGGGATTTTTAAATAGTTACTTCTCTGTCATAGTATAGAAATATATGTCAGATCAACAGTAGATCTTAAAAGAAAAATGTGGTAACATATTATGTAATACCATTACATCATGAATTTAAATTTGCCACTTAAAATCAAAACTGGGTTTTTTTTTTAATTACTTTAATAAAGGGGTACCGTCTGTTATATGATAAATTTAATGTAATTAGATATATTGGACTTAATTAGGTAAACCATATCAGGTTGTATTCAAAGAAGTGAAGAAGTTTCATCAATATTCCAGTTTATCAAAAAATAAATTTTTAAATTCTGCACTAAGCAGTGTCAATATGTGATGGTATGGTGGTATTCTCCCAAACTTTTCAGGAGAAAAAACGAATGGTTCGTTAACAATAATAAAAAATAAATTAAATAGTTTCAGAGAACTTAATAGAATAAATGTATATTATTGAAAATCTATGATAAAATATAAATGATGTCTATATGCAACATATAAGACAGTAGATTCCCTCTTAAAAATCTACTTTATTTTTTACTTAAAATATCTATATTTTCTAGGATTTAGTTAATTAATTCTATGTATCTAAGTATCTGTTCATACTTTTTTTCTAAAAAAAAAATAATTGGAATAAGAAATATATAATACCAGTATCTCTAATATATACATACAATTAGGTTAAATTAACTTTGTAAATTGTAACATTTTGATTTTACAATGATTATGACATTTTTTAGTTAATATTTTTTTTTTTTTATATATATAAAAGTTTTAGAATTTTTTTTTTTATAGTAAGTATTATAATCTAGTACAAAATATGTTTTTAAGTTTTTCCTTTATAATTGAAAAATTATTCAGATGATCTCTTATTTACAAACAAAGTTTTTCTTTTTAAAAATAACAAAAATAAACTAAAGAAAATGTATAGGGGAATGTTATATTAAATGATAATAGTTGAGTAAATTAAAATAACAATTCAAATGATAGTTATTTTTCTTTTCCTTTTGTTTATTAACAAAATATTTTACTAATTACAGATCATTAAAAAAATTATTATATTTAATTATTAAGACATTTTCTTCTTCCTTTTGTAATATTTATGTATTTAAATATTAGAAAAGGAAGAAGAAAATGTCTTTAATAAAATTTAATACAATAATTAAAAAGGACTACCTATCTATATTAAAATTTATTCCTTACAAATGAAAAGAATTAATTTTTGTTATTGTTTCGCAATTATCAATTTTATTGAAAATAAAATAAACTATAAGACTGAAACAATTCATAAATAGTTCTTTTAATAATTTTTATCAAAAAAGGTATTATTTTTTTTGAATTTAGGAAGAAAGAGTACATTCGAAAATTATACACCTATATGCAGTATGCCACATAAACTGAAAATGAAAAAAAAGATTCATTATTTGAAAAAATAATTTTAATAAAAGTTTCGTAGTAGCTATTAATTAATGACAGCATTAATTAATTCATCAAAAAATAACTACAATCTAAAAATGGAATAACTGCTTAAAAACTTTTCTTGTTTTTTTTTATTTTACCAAAAGTAGTTTAATCATATGTGTATATGCGAGATTCATATAATCCTAATTTTGTAGGATTAAAATCTTTTCTAATTATTTTTTTTTTCTACCAATTTCAACATCATAGTCTCTAAAACAATGGAGACTGCCGCCTAAAAACCGCTGCCAAACAAATTTATTGAAACTTCAATTTTCTAACCAACTCTAAAATCCCTCCTAATTATTTTATACCATTAATTGATATATGTATATGCGAGATTCTGAATTAGGTGAGATTTTATAGAGTTGGAAAGAAAACTTATATTAGTTTGTCCCTTTATCCAAAATATTTATAAATATATTTGCAAACGAAATTAAGGTTTTCCCTTCATCAAAAATATTTATAAATATGTATATGCGAGATAGATTTTAAAGTTAAAATTTTATTTTCATTACATATTTCTATCTATAAATCTAATTTAAAATTTTCATGCTTATTTCCTTCTTGAAATTGTGAACATATTTCATTTTTGATAACTTCTCAAAAATTTAAATTAATAAATATTATGATTTATTTCATTTTTATTTCGTTTCTATTTCATATTGTGTTGAATTATTTAAAATTTTATTCGGCAGTTTAATAGTTAAATCTTCCTTTCATTACACTTCCAACCATACTATTAATTTTGAATTTTTCTTATTTTTAAACTTAATAAATATCTTGTACACAGCAAAGTTTTGGCTCAACTTCAATTTGATTAATTCTTATTTTATCCATTTTATAATATTTATTTTTACCTATACTCAAATCATTTGGAGAAATGGAGAATTTCACGATGGAGGTTAATTCGAAATATATATCGCTATTTAAGATTCCATACATAACATATAAGGTAAAAACGCATAAAAGTATATATATATATATATAAATCTAATTTTAGTATTACACATATTTTTCTTCTTTATTATTGTTAGATTATTTAATTTTATTTTATTTCATAATTATTTTCTGTTTTATTGAGAGATTCATCAAATCTTCTTACATCAAAACAGTTAAATTATTTTACACACATATGTATCAGATAGAGCAACATGGTAACTAATTTTAAATTAGACACTATTAGTATACTTAGATAAACTAAAATATGATTCTAGAAATTAGATTCTATACAAAAAGACTGGTGACAATTAAATTAATACATATATATTATATTATAATTATATTACAATATTGTATTAATACATATTATATATTATGTAATAATAACAAAAAATTGCATATTTTAAGGATAAAATTTTGTTCTGATTCTTTTTTCTTTTAATTTTTTTCCAAATTACTTCCTTTGTAATATAGAAAACAGTGCTTTAAATTAAATTTGTAATATAAAATATTGAATGGAAATTTTATATAAAATTTAACAGAAATTTCCACTTAAATAAATTTTTTTTATTGGTTATTTTATTGTCATATAAATCAAGCTTATAATGAATCATAAATTAAATAGTACCTATACATTCAATATGCTTTTATTTTTGTTTCTGTTTTAATTTTGTGTTAAAGTTACAAAATTTTATACGCAATTACATTAGTTTTTTTTTTTGTTTTTGTAATTTGTATTTTTTTCTATAATTAATAATTAGATGAAAACAACCCTACTTTAATTTTGTTTAAGAAAAAAAAAAATATTTTTATTTATTGCTTTTTATTTAATTTTATAAATTATTTAAGAAACTTAATGAGGTCCTTATGTTCAAAAATTATATGTATACTTAATTAAAACAATTTAAAAAAAAAATAAAATAGGCACTTAAATTTCTTTCAACATTCTTTACAAATAATTAATTCGTATTCTGGGTATTAATTGAAAAATATGGGTTCCTCTGTATATATTTGGAAAATATTTGTTTATTTTTTCTTTTTTGTGATTTTTACAATTTTAAATCAATTTTATTTAGAGTAACTAAAAATAAAAAGTGGCAAAAAGAAAACTTAATGACTCTACACAAGTAATTAATAAATATTTTTTTATTGAATAAGAAAATATTGGTTTTTCTTTTTCAAATTTTTAAAGTTAAAGAATACATGTATATATACATAGATAAAAATTTTCCAAATTTGCTATAATTTAAGATCATTTAATGTAGAATCATGTGGATCATATGGAAAAAAAAATTTTCTTTCTTAAAAAATGAATAAAAGAATAAATACACCCAAAAATCAGAATACTAAGTTATCAATTTTATATGAATATGAATATATGATATTTATATATAGTTTATTATGAATACGACCAAACTGCAAAGAATACAAATAATAAACAACTTCATATAAGAGAATCAAGGAAAAAAAACAAAACTTAAAGTTACATAATGAAATAACGATGCAACAAGTTTATGCAAAAAATAAATACAAGAACTAACAATAAAAATATATTAAAAATAAAAAAATTATAAAAAGGATAGCAAATTCTGTCCAGCGAACATAAAAGTTAAAAAGAAGAAATAGATAAAGAAAATGAAATTAATAAGTATTGTTAAACTTAAAGTTATAGTAAAACTTTCAACTAAGTTATTAATTATACTTTTGAGAAAAAAATATACCAAAAAATAGTCCATTATCTTAATAGCTTACATAAGAACAGAATAACTAAAAATCTGGTATATCAAAATATGAATAAAAAAAAAAATTGCGAAAGTATTTTTACCTTGAGACAAAAAATCCGTAAAGAAAATATTTTATATAAATATACCATGCAGTATAGAAAAATGAGTTTTTATTAATACGACATATACAAATCCGGACATAGCATTTTCGGTAAACAGAAATAATGACTCAGTCAATAAAGCAAATCGACTTTTATTGAAGCACCGGAATGGAATTTTGAAAATCGCAAATTTTTAAAATTCTTTTTTTTTACTGCTTAAGGAAATAAAATCGAAACGGCCTATGATTTTTCATTTTCCAAATATTTCGTTTTCCTTTTGATATTGACATGAGTATGGTATACGAAGGATTCCTATTGAAGTATGTATACAAGTATATATTATGTAAAAAAAAATAAAAAGCAAAGATTTTAGAGTTGGATATGAAATCAGAGTACTACTAGTAGTACCCGTTTCCCTTTTATTTATAACAAATATATATAAATATTCTGGAAAAACGGGTAACCCTGATTTTGTAACAAACTCTAAAATTCCTTCTAATTTTAGCAATTTTTTGTTTCGGATTTTTTTTTTTTTTTTTTTGCTAAGGGAAAAAAAAAAAATTTAGAATGTGTTCTTTAATTTTTTTTATTTATTATTTTGTTTACTCCTAACATGATTTCTAAGAACTTGAATATTTTTTTGATATTGACATTAGCCAGCGGAGGTATATTCCAACCTTGTTATGTAACTATGTAAACAAAATTAATTGAGATAAATTTTGGAGTTGGTTACAAAATGAAGATTATACACTTTTTCCATAATTTGGAAAATTCATGATTTCGACTATATTTCCGCATGGAAATTCCCACAATTTGACTTTATTGCTTGGGGTATTATTTCTGGAACACCATATTTTTTTTAAGAATCCTGTATTTGAACCGTTAAATATTATATAATATTATATATGTACATGGCCATATATATCGTTGTTAAATTTAAATTTTACAACTATAAAACCACCCATAGTTAAAAAAAAAACTGAATTGAAAAATGCATATTTTTCATTTTGTTTAATTTTATTCCATAAATTCCAATTTCTTTCCACATTTTTTCTCAAAATGTTTTTTTTTTTTTTTGAGATTTTGGCCATTCAATATTTTTATATATTCAAAGTTTTTTTTCCCTTTTTTTTGCCTTCCCTTTCCCTTTTTTTAAGATAATAAATATAAATAAATTTTAATTAAAGAAATTTATTAAGGTCGTTTTAGGAATAATGCTAAAATCTAAATTTAAAAAGCATTTAACCTTTAACTAAATATCTTAAATAAAATGTTATTTTTAATGTTTTAACGTTTATATTCCTTAAATTTAAATGATTAATAATTCCTCAAAAATAAATCCATCGATAAAATTAAATATACCTCGAAACCCCTAAACTACCTCTAAACTAAAAATAGACTATATTTTAAAAAAAAAAGAAAATTTTTTTTTTTTCAAATTAAAATTAATTAGTTCTTATCCTAAAGACTCAGGTTCCATTCATTTAGTCAAAATAAGATCCTTCAATTAATTTCATTCAAAAAAATTTTTTATCTATTCATTGTAAAAAAAGAAAAACAAAAACAATTCTTTAAAGAAAAAATGAAAAAAAAAAGAAAAAATCAGTAAAAATTCTATTTGATGTTCTTTTAAATCAGAAAATATAGGGACCTAGATGTTCATTTAAAAAGAAATTTAATAAAAACTTTAAGAGCCTTTTATATTTTTTTCTATAGTAAATTTCATTTATTATCTTTCTCAAGAATAACGAATGTCTATTATATGAATAATGAAACAAATTAAAATGCCTTTAAAAATTATTCAAAAAACTTTTCATTTTAGCACATTTCCAAAAAAAATTTTAAAAAAATGTGCTTATTAGATTCACTCTGCTCGTCAATCCGCCTGTTTACAAAACTTCTACACCGTTAAAGATAGAGAAAAAAAATTTTAACCATGGGTAGGTCTCATAAAAAAAAATTTTTGTGGAACAAGTTTTTTCATGTAGCCCCATCCATTACGGAGCTACAGCCCCTCAAACTTTGAAAAAGCCCTATTTTTAAATGCATATATCTTATGTTCTGCTTAAGATTTTTTCACTCTGAAAACGTCATTCGACAGGTATTTTTTTTTAACTTTGTAAATTAATATCAAAATTATACAACCTTTTTTAAATTTAGTATTTAAATTTACCGTTATGTGTAAACCGAATTTTGCATTATTTTTCTAACTCCGGCAAACTTTTAGATAGCGGCTTGCAATTTTTAGGCAAGAAAGAACTTTTAGAATTAGTATAAGTTTGCTCAGAATTTTTTTGGACCACCCCTGAGGGTGGCTCAGGTGGCTAAGAGGTATTAGGGCTGAAAAATTGAAAATTTGTTATTTTTAGGCACTTGTAACTTAAGCATAAGTACACATTTTTCTTCGGCAAGACATATAAAAATTAAAGCTCCAGTAATATATTCTTATGTGTGCTAACGGTTTTTCTTAGTTATATAGGGTTCCGGACTTACAGCCCCTCAAAATTCCAGGAAAGTCATATTTTCACATATTTTCTTATTTACATGAAATTTTAAAATTTTTGTGCAAGTCACAATTCTAAACAGTTTGTATTGTGTTTTGGAAATGTGAGTTTTTAAAAACCGTTGCTTTACATTCTACCTTGTTTTTTTTTAAATTCAAAATGATTCTTTATAAAAATTCTATGAGATAAAATATTTCTGTAAATCATTATAATATTTTCTCTAAAAATAAAAATTGTTCTTGTTTTATATTTTATTTTTTTAGTAATAATTTTTATTTTTATTTATTTTTAGCTTTATTTATAATTTTACTTATTTTTATATGTTTTTGTTACAATTATCAATTTTAGTTGAGGGTTTTTTTTTTTTTTAGATAAGATTTTATAAATGTAATATGAGACTTACATTTGTAAAATATTAAACTATATATTAAAAATATTTATACAAACAGTCTATAATACTATAAATACTAAAATAAATTAAAATGTATCTTTTAATGCTTATATTTTTTAATTCACAATCTAAAATAATAGATTAACCTTCTTCTAAGTACAATTAATTTAATACTAAGTATACATTTAATTAAAATATTAAAGAAGTTCCAAATTCTAAAGTAAATAATATATAACTATATTTTCAAAAATATTCTTTTCAAATATTCTTTGGTATCTATGTATACAAAATCTATATTTTCGAAAATGAAAGCAAGTAGAATTTATAGCGCTTAACAAAATAACAAGAGTCTTCACTCACTTCAACATAGGTACTCCTAAATCACTTAAAACAAGAGGAATTAAGGACAAAAAGTAGATCTTACTAATTATAATTGTAGTTACTTCAATAATGTATTGTAGATATCATTAAATTTTGAATTTGATATAATATACATTATACATTATATGTATTTGTTTAAAAATTGAATGTTTTCTAAGATTTAATATGAATATAGGGGTCTCTATGGCCTAGTAGGTAAGAGCGAATTAGGGAGTGTGAAATTGAATTCGACACATGTCGTAAGAATAATTTCCACTTCTGAAGTAATGACATTTACAGTCACGCCTGAAAAGGAAAGGCTGTGTAATTTCCTTGTCAAATTTATGTCGCAGGTGAAAAAAAAAATAAGAATATATTTAAAAAAATATTTAAAGTATTCTCATAAATAAAAACTTATTATATATAAGTTATTTTATAATTATATGAATCCCTTTTTCTCTGCTATATATTCCCTATAGATATACATACTTATGTGTATGTATTTTATTTTTATTTTTTTTTTTTTTACTTTTTAAAAGAAAACAATTTTCTTATATAAGTACACATATAAGGGAACGACTATGTATCAAAAAATCATTATCAGATACAGAATATTATTTATTAATCTGTACTATCATAACTATGGTAAGTGTGTTAATAATTATTAACTAGCATTTAAAGTAACATTAACTTGATATTTATTTATTCATTTATTAGATGGTACCGTGGCACATAAATGTACCAGGTAGGGTAGCTATAACCCCTGTTTCGAGTTTGAAATGTGGGGTGCTTGTATATATACATAAAATGCAATTACTTATAACAAAAATATTAATCTAACATTAAACTAACTTATATTTGTATTTTAACTTGATATTATCAATTAAAATGTATAGTAAGTATAAGTTATAATTAAGTTGAACATTAAGAAGATTCGTTCATAACATTCAAAAAATTTCTATATTCTTTGACATTCTAAAAAAAAAATTTCATTTTCTAAACTTAACTTGTCCCTTATCAAACATTACTAAAAATCTAAAAGGCCAAATAGTATTAATGGTGAATTTAATACTAAAGGTCTTATAACCTATGTTTTGATTAAAATATTTTACAAGATTAGATTACAAAAAAAGGAAATTATTTTTGGTAGGTGAAAGTCCCATACACACATAAAGGATTTGACATCCTTCCACTCTTCTATAGTTATATAGATGATCCCAACCGCACTTTCAAAAAAAAACAATTCAAATTAAATTTTTTTTTATTTTATAATGAAAAAATTAAAATTTATGTCATCATTAAAAACAAATATATAGAATTGTATAGAATAAACATTGGTTCAAAGAATTGCCTAATTTTCATAAATTTGTTTACATATATGTATATACTCGTAGGTTAGATATATACATGCTACATGTACTACATATTGTATATGTATACTGTACTACATAGGTATATATGTACATAATATAATAGTTTTAGCTGGGACATTATCAAAATCTAGCTTGCGGGATGCGCTAATTAAAGTTGAGCATAATTTTATATTTGCTAACAAACCAAAGATTTTAAATGAGCACATTTTCATAAAAATATGCTTAGAATTGGCTCTATTTTTACTAGAAAATTTGTAATTTTTTTCTATTAAGAAAATTGTGAAAACTTCAATTTTAAGGAAACATTTTATAATTAAAAAAATGTTAGAAATTTAATATTTATTTTCTTAATATTAAAAATATTTTTCTAAAAAAACACCAAATTTTAATCCCTTAAAGCTTCTAAGCTTTTTAAGATTTTCCTCCTCTTCAAACTTTAACTAAACTGACTAAAAGCGTTTCTGAGATACGAATGAAACAAAATTTTGTAATAGCTTTCACATAACGGTAAATTTAAAATTCTTATAGTTTGCAAAAAGTTAAATAATTATATAATAAAGCTGATGTTTCTTTTGTTGTTTGACGTTTTTATATTGAAAAATATTCTACAGATCTATTATGTATGTACAGATATATTATGTATGTACATATAAATATTTGAAAATAGATATTTTTATAACTTTCAACGACTGTTTATGGTCTGTAGATGCAGAAAGGTGTGCTACATAAAAAGAGTTGTGTAATACAATTGTTACATTTTTATGAGATCAATCTATTACTCTGTCTAAGCCAGTGTTAAAGTTTTGTAAACAAACAGACGGGCAGAATAAAACTAATAAAATTATTTTTAAACATGTACTAAAAAAGCGTATATGAATATTCAATATAATTAAACACAAAAAAATATGTTATTTTATCATTTGGAAAACAAGTGCACTTATTTTTAATTATGTACATACATACATATATACCTACTCTTGAAAAATTAGGAAAAATGTTCCTCGATCCTCTAGTAATCATTAGGAATATTAATACAAAAGTAAATGGTTTGTGTCTAGACTATGTACAATAATTAAATTCTTTCACATATAAAAATTTTATTTTACTTGCAAATTTTAAATAATTTTTTTTATAAATAAATAGTACTAATATTATTTTATAAATAATAGTAATAAATGTACTTATATTTTTGCTATCCTATACCAATTTTGAAATCAATATTTTATAAATTTATATTAGTATTTTTCTCAAATGAATTTTTGTTGAATGAAATCTTGAAATAATCTTTTTACTTTGAATATTTTAACTTATTTCAAAAAATTATCCACCATCTGGCAATTTAGCATTTATATTTAATGTCATATGTCAATGTCATAAAATTTTGTTTATTTACGTTTGTATTGTAATTGTACTTTTTCTTAAAAAAAAGAAAGGTGTAGTATTTCAATTTTTTTATTTTTCATATTGGAATAAATATATCTAATATTTATTAATAAAAATGAGTTTACACTGGATAAAAATAACCGAAAGGTAAATTAATTTAATACATTAAAAAAAAATGTCTGGAATTTCATATTAAAAATTTTAGAGCACGTGAAGGTATTAAAATAATAAATGTTTTAAAATATGAAATTTTTTGCACTGTATTAGATTATGTTGATAAAAATATGAATCATGAAGATCATGATGAGCCTGAAAATGCATTAGAGGAATTAGAAAAATTAGTTGGAGTTCCAAGAACAGATTTTTTGTTATTGGTCAGTAATAGAATATTTATGATATAAATTATTTACAACATTTTCTTAAAAATTTTTTAAATTTTCTAGATCAAAACACTATCATATATTCTTAAGAGAACATCAACATTTATTATAAAACCTACAAAACTTCAAGCTGAATTACGTGAAAAATTACGTATAAGTGATGATAAAGTAGACGCTATTATAAAACTTTGGATTAAAAATACTAAACCAATTTTAGATAGTATGGAATCGAGAAATATTTCTGAAAATGAATTAAATGATGTAACATGGAAATTAAAAGTTCAATTGGCATCACATTGTCAGCAAAAGGAAAAAACACCAATTGCTTGTTTACAATTAAGAACAGTTGAAGGGCCAAATATTGACTTAGAAATGAACCATGATGAATTATCACAATTGTATAATCAATTAGAATTAATACAAAATGAGCTAGATTCATTACGAAGTAGTAGATAAATATATTATTTTATTTAATCAATATTATTACAAATAAAATAATTTCATATCTTAAATTTAAATATAATTAACATTAATAATAAAAAATCGAAATTAAAAAAAAAAAATTCTTAAGACTTATGAACATGTTAAAGTTATTAATATATAAATAATTATCAATAGTGTTAAAAAATTTCAAATAATTCCAAATATTTAATATTAAAACATTTTTGAGAGTTAAAAACTTTCTTGTGATTTAACATATTTAATTATTAAAATATTATTGTATCAATATAATTAAAATAAATGAAAAATTAATGTTGGCATATCTCAAAACGGTATTGGAGGCAAAATATAAATACGTAATATAATACCCTAAATAAAAGCTTATGTGGAAAAAATAAATGTTATTTTTTATTAATTTTAAATTTAAATATTTTCAAATTTCTGAGTAAAATAAAAAGGAAAATTATTTACAAATAAAAAAGGTAATAACTTAAAGTTTTGGTTTATATATTGAACTATTGAACTATAAATAAAAATTATATTTTATATTAAATTAATTAGTTTATTGAAAGTGTTAGTTGTTTTTTAATTATTTAAGAATTGTGTAAATGCACCTTAAATAAAATGACTAAATTTGGCAATATTTTTATTTTCTAAAGTCAATTTTTTAAAAAGAAATGTCAAATTGTCAACTCGGAATTTCTTTTCTTTTCTCTTTTTTACAACTTCTTTAAATTTTTCTTTGTGGTTGAAAGTTCAAACAATTTGCTTAATAATTTTTAAAATAAATGTAAACAAACTTGCAGTATTTCAATATTTTTTTTTTTTGTAGTGGTGTAGTTAAAAATTACCGCTTTATAGTACCGCGGTTATCAAAAGAAAATAAAAATGTTGATTAAATTTCCATGTGCATCCAAAAAAATTTTGCAGCTTTGCTATGAGGACCAAAATTTTTAAAACAAAAAATTAAGAATCAAACGTCATAAAAATGAATTCTATCAAAATTAAACGAAAAATTAAATCTGAGTTTATAAGAGCCTTATAAGTTTAGTGAAGCCAAAATAATATCTTTATAATAGATTGCACCCTTATTATAAAAATCATGCAACTAAGGATAAAATGTGGCTTACAATTGCAGAAAAATTGAGTTGTACGTACTTTAGATTTACCATTCAACAATTAATGAAGCAATCATGTTATATTTTAATACTGTGTATTTAGCTAAAGATTGCAAATTAAAATGGAAAGCATTACGAGATCAATATGCTAGAGAGTTAAAAAGACTAGCTCGTTCCAATAAATAAGGTGCTAAGTAGAAGCATTTAAATGAATTGGATTTTATAAAATTATTTGCTAGCAGATTTTAGTATGTATTCCTAATGAATTATTTCAATGTATAAATCATATAAACATATTATTTATAATTTAATTCTAGGTTAAATCAAACTGCAGTTTCCATAAAAAAAAAACAAATCGTCTCCAAATACTTCAGATTTCTGTGAACAAGGCTTTGAAAATACGGGTTTATCAACAGAAGAAATCGTTAGTTCTATCTAACAAACAGTTTCAGTTGTTAAACCACAACATTTTCATCAATCTGAAGATGAAGAGGAAGAAATTGATTACGTTTCAATTCATACTTCTGTAAAAATTGTAGGTTATTTGGAGAAAGAACTTATTGAATTCATAAAACATAAAGAATGCTTATAAAATAGATCACATCCGCAATATATCAGTGTTCGCATAAAAAATGAGATTTTGCAAGAAAATTAAAAACTAATGGAAGATTTTAATATAGTTCTAGAGATCAAATTAGAAAAATTGATTGGACAATGCCGAATAAAGTGGAAAGCTTTACGCGATCGATATACATACAAGAGAACACAAACGGCTTAAAGGAAACTGTTTAAAACATACTATTAATTTAGATGAAGCACGACGATGGAGACATTTTAAAGCATTTTCTTATCTGGGAGAATTCGTAAGAGAACAAAAGTCTATCGAACATTTTTTATTTCATGGACCTTTAAATTTTTTTTTATTTAGTTTGTGAAGGTATTAAATATTTCACACATATTGTGTAGTACAAGCATCAGTTAATTCATCATTTTGAGAGTAACAATTATGTAATTATTAAAAAAATAAATGTCTTAAAAGATTAATTGTTTTTCCACTGTATTAGATTATGTTGATAAAAATATGACTGAGAAAATGCTTTGGAAGGATTCTAAAAATTGGTTGAAGTTCCAGAACAGATTTTTTGTTACTTTGTCAGTAATAGATTGGAAGATTTTAAGAATTTTTATTCTTATAAATTTTTTATTGATAAATTTTCTAAATAAAAATTATCAAATATTTAAATAACATTAACATTTATTATATTTTTATAAAGCTGAATTAAAAAATATAAACAAATTTTAGATAATATGGAATCGATATTTCTAAAATTAAATTAAATAATGATATTATATGGAAATAAAAGTGCAATTAGTATTAGATTGTAAACAAAGAAAAAATAACTGCTTATGCACAAATAAGAAGAATTGAAGAATGAAGAGACAAATACCGAATCAGAAATTAATGATTATTAATTACAATAATCAATATTAAAAAATAAATGTGCATGTTGAAAGAACATATGTAATTAATGCTATCAATGGTATTAAAACTTTTCAAACAGTTAATTTTAGAACATTTTTGAGAGCTGTAAACTTTCATGTGATTTAAATTGTATCAATGGCATATCTCAAACGGTTTTGAGAGGAAAGAACCGTAAATAAAATTTTGAAAAAATACACTATTTTTATTAATTGAATACAAATATTTTAAATTTCCTGAGTAAAATGCTAATTGGAAAATGTTCACAATTACAAAAAGCCACTAAAGATATAAACTATAAAAAAAAAAACAATATTTTTAGAAATAATGAAATATAAATTGTTTTTATTTTTTAATTATTTTAGAGTTGTGTTGTGTAAGTGCACCTTAAATTAAATGTCAAAATGACAACTTGGCAATATTTTCTAACATGAATTTTTGAAAAAGAAATGTCAGCATTTCTTTTCCCTTTTTTTTCTTACTTTAATTTTTTTTTTGTGGTTGAAACATTTGCTTATAAAAAATTATTTAAAATAAATGTAAACAAACTTGCAGTATTTCAATATTTTGTTTTTGTAGTGGTGTAGTTAAAAAATGGCCGCTTCATAGTAGTTCCGTGGTTATCAAAAAAAAAATTTTTTGATTATTTGCATCCAAAAGATTATTTTTGTAGCAATTGAATTATTTGCTAGGAACCAAAATATTTAATATATAATTACTATATATTTTAAACGAGAAATTATTAAAATAAGTGGCATAAAAAA